>CM041293.1:81046853-81775968 GCA_023052935.1 Piezodorus guildinii | reverse complement strand
TCCCGATGTACCTACATAATACACGTATTGTTGTTCTACTACGAGTTTTAATATAGTAAGAATTTTATTTTTACCATAGAAGGTTTTAAGACTGTGGAATAATATATGAATTTTGGTTGGTGAGCCGGGAAAATCAATCTTTGAAATAGACGATATCAGAAAAGCAATTAGAGAGACAAGCCCTAATATCGGGAGACAGATAGTCTATGATAACTCAAGAAGCGCCGACAGCTGGGGAGATGAGTTGGCCAACTTGGACGAGGACTAGGAGACTTATTAGCCGATTCCAACTGTTACAGCGGCATACCAGTTCGCTACACACTACAGCTAATAACCATCTAGATCCAGGGGGAAGGCAAGTACTCGGAGGAGGGTTCAATGCAGTCCAGATATTAGTTATGTGGTCAAACTAACTTGCTCAACTAATCAGGCTAACTATCTCACGGAGACATTATTCCGATCTTAAGTACACTCCGGGGTATTGTCGGGTTATCGTCTATATAAAACCCAATAAGAAAACGAGGAGAAATCACGTTAAAATGATAATAAATATATAGTAAATTAAGTCGTTCTTCTTTTATACCCGAGTCATTTAAAATTGTAAGCAGATTAAAGGATATAAAAAATTTAAAAAAAACGGGGAAAAAGCGCACGCTTGCGGTATAGGATTCGAAAAAGGAAAACTGCATAACCAATACTTTTAACAGATTTTGGGAGTCAAATATCTGTGTTCGTACAAACCTATTGAGAAGTTTTAATCCAGAGCATAACACAGATGGTTCCAAGAAGAGGAGAGGACCAACTCATGAAACTGCCGATGCCTTTATAAAACATCGCAGTGAAGGTTAATTTATATTAATTTTTTGAAAATAAAAAAAACGAACCAAACAAAAACACCACAATAGACAATAACAAACGTTTTAACTATTATTTTATAGGAGTCTATACAAATAATAGTTAGGGGCAAATAATTATTCACCAGCGGTACAGGGATTGAAAAAAGAAAAGTACTCAACCTACACATAGTTTAACAAATTTTGGTAGTCAAATATAGGTGTATAAATCTATATATAAATCTATGTGGGAAAAAATCATTAAAGAAGTTTCGCACTACAACAAGGGCAGTGACGGCTAGGAGCAGAAGTTAGGACCAACTCCTTGAGCTGCCAATGTCTAAAAATTGTAGAGAATAACTAATGTCTACCATTAGTTTATATAATAATTTGTTAAAATATATAGGAGTTTAAATATAGTAAATAATTCTTCTTTTGGTTTTATTATTTTTACTTCTTTATAACACTAAAATAGAATAAATAATAATAGGCTTACCGAACCCGAAGGTTATTCCGCCTGCACAGGCTCGTCCAATGTTCACAGTTCATGCCCAATATCAGAATTAACGCAATCCTCTCATCGACGCTTCAGCCTGCCTTTCGGACGCCTACTAGTCGGTTCAGCGAATACCAACTTTCTCGGAATCCGTTTCTCACCGAGCCTAACAACTTTACTCGCCCATTTGAGTCTCAGCGAAGCTATCAACTCAATTTTATTCACAGGATACAAGCTCCGCAATTCCGCGTTGTGCAACATTCTAAAATCCCCAGTGGCCTGATCTCTCTTCGGACCAAATATTTTATGCAGTACCTTATTTTCGAAAACCTTAAGCCTTTGTTCATCCTTCAAAGTAAGCGGCCACGAGTCCAATAACAGTCGGAACTACAATAGAAGAACTATAATAGGAAATAAATAATATTAATGAGCTGAGAAATATTTGCCAAGAGCTTACTCAATATTTATGCCATATATCTTTCGCCTGAGTTTTAGGTTTTTGATTTTTTTAAATGTTTTTTCAACTCCCAAAATTATAACTTTATGTTGTTTCTTGTTGCAAAAAATGTCCGAATGGTTACTTATCAGAAATTCATTTGAGGATATTTTTTGTTATGTAACATTTGTCACAACCGTTTAGAAGCTATACAGGTTTGCATAAAAAAAGTTACGAATGTACTTTTTTACTTAATGCATACAAAAAAAAAATAAAAAAAAAAATATATATATATATATATATATATATATATATATATATATGTATATATTACTTTTTAGTTGAATATTTGTTAACCTTCTATACTTCATTAATAGTTGCGTCCACCCGCAAACTCAATTTCTCCCGGGCTAGAAAACAGTAAATTATAGATAGTCATTTATTTATTATTTTTAGGTTCTGGTGTAAAAAAAAAAAATCTAATTTACTATATTACCGCTCTGGATTCAAGTCATAAAAAATTGTTAGTTGTATCCTCCCATATAGAGGTCCAATTATTCTGATGAATTTTTTTTTCAATGTTTTTTCAAGTTCAACTTTGTAGACCATGAGAAATGTATAGCTTTCAAGTTAATAGAAATACAAGGTTTTCCACAGTGAGGGAGCAAAACTATAAAAACGCTAACGGGTTTCTATGGGAATAATCTCAGATTACTTTGAAAAGTGGCTATAAAGTCCATATTTATACGCCGTATCTATGCTAATACTGGTCCGATTTCGACGATTTCTTATTGTTCCTTTTGTTTTTTTTTTTGTTTTTTTTTTGATATTTTAATTAATTATCTATCTGATCACCATTTACATATCATTATAAAATGAGTTATTTCTTAGGTAAGCTATAAACTAAATAACTATATTATTAATCCGGAAGTAATCTGGAGGTTTTTTTAATAATTGATGTATATTTAAAATGTATAAGTCTTTGAGAGCTAAAAACTATGATATAGCAACGCAACCGATCAAAATATATAAAAATATACAATTCCAATATTAATTCAGTAAAATCATTGATTTTGTATATCGGGAAAGGCTACGGACAGAGGTTGTAACTAGAGCAGTGATAAAATGAAAGGAGCAAAACTGTCAGCTGAGTTAGCAGTAGGGGTGGCAGTAGCAGGTCCTATATCTCTACCGTAATTGCCACGTCACAGGGGCTTTCAATTACACTCACCGTGACGATGATCCGTCACAACCCGTACGCGATTTGGGAGACTCTTCCCCTCCAAGGTTATATCCCTCGTTTAGACACCGATAAAGCCATTGGTTACGGATGGTGGCACCGGGCGATTACTTCACCAGGATGGGTCAGAACAGAACAAAGTTTCAATAAAATTCAATATATGGACAACTCAGGCATTCATAGACGCATTATAATAATTTTAAACTATTTATTTTTTAAGCCTCTTAGCATTGTAAAATGAGATAACATACGACTAAGATATATTAAGAAATCTCTTGACCACCGCTACAAACAAAAGTTTTTGGTTCAAGTATATGTGCTGAAGGATTTATGGTGTGAGTTAATCTGTCGTGAGTTTTCTTTTTTTCTAAAAGTATCTAAAATACGGGTAAGTCCTCATGAACAACGTCACGTATTAGTCATGTAAAATGGTGCATCGTTGATTTTAGATAAGCCTTCGACTGAAATTTTAATATTCTTAAGATGCTGGATTTTTTAGTAGTGACCCAAATTCATATTTTATGTCCATAAAGTACCCAGTAGATGGTATTTTTGTTAGTCCCTGATAATTAGGAGCAGCCGTATAGTTAGTTATATTTTACAATGAACTAAATATTTGAATCCAGCGATGTTCTTTATTCTCAAAACCTAAAATGAAAGGCGTCTAATTTCAACAGCACATTTTTTTAAGCGGATTTGTAAACGACCAAATGAAAAAAATAATACGGATCGAATTATTTACTTTACCTAAATGGATAATAAGTCAATTTCAGAAACAATTGGAAGAATGAACTTGTTTTGAAAGGGCGGTTGAAATCCTCTTTTGTTCGATTCTAAGAACATGGAAGCTATAGTTTCAGAAGTAAAGCCTTCCTAGAATTTTCTTCCAAAACATAGACACAAATCTATTTTATAGTAGCATTATTACTAATAGCTTGTACTCAAGTGGTTCATGTTCGATATACATATGTGATTAGAATGCAAACTGTCCCAACTTAACCTCCCTGTTATTTGTACCGGAATATATTTATCAAAGAAGTTCACTTTAGACAATTAGGGTTAGGGTATTATAATAGGTGCTTAACCTCTTGGTTATTAGCACCGAATGTATTTATATTAATAGAATTTTTTCTATTTTATTATTATTTATTTATTTTTTACACATTTAAAATAAAAAGTACACACAAATATGTTTTTATCTATTCTTAAAAATGAATTTATTCCTTTTTTTTCCCTTATAGTTCCCAGAGCAGATGAACTAATTGTTTCACTTGAGTCCTTCAAGCTCTCACTCAGCGATCTTGGTAGATTAAATGGACAAATATTGACTTTAATTTGATTTGATTAAATTGCATCTATAATTAATTGATTGTTGATATATATATTAAAAAAATGTATCACTAGTTTTTGATTGTTAGAAAGAATTCAGTTCTCATAGACATTTTTTCATTCAACCGAACCCAGTCCATATTATTTTTTGGTGGGTATAATTACGCATAAGATAGGGATCTTATGGTTCGTTAAATATAGGATTAAGGTCAATTCTAAACAAAGTTTTGAAACTAATGCTTGAAATAACGTATTAGTTTGTTACGGTTATTTGAGAAATAAAAACTTGTAGATCGGTACGTGGATTATATTTTTTAATATAAAAGCAATCAAACAAGGAATAAGTTGAAATAGTTTAAAACTGATCGTTATAAAAACCATTTCATCACTAAGTATTATAACAAAATACATATTTTGGTTAATTATACCAAGGAATAAAATGTCACACTGCTCATGCAAACTGAAATTTAAATTTACAAGAAAATATTCTACTTACATTTCCAGCTATATGATTTAACACTACTTTAACCATTCCACTTGCACTTGTTCCACTAAACTAAAACAAACACGAGAGAGCACTAGTTCACACGCACCCACCCGCCAGCAGCGACTTCACTCGACTGAAAAAATGAGCGACTGTTGGGAGTAGACGGTTGGTTGAGCTTCATTACCAGGGCCAGCAGACTGTGTAATCCGATGCTCTATGCACATCATCTCGTTGTCAGCTTTACTTAATAACCACTTAAACAATCATCATGATAACACCATAACAAAGTTAGGTAGCAAAGATGCTCACGTATTGCCGATATTGAATATATTTATATTAACATATATTAATGTCAGCTAAAATTATTAATTTTTACTTTCACTTACAATTTTAGGGTCCCCTGACTAAAAATGACCAAGTCCAATAAAAAGGTCTGTGTGTGTATGTGGTAAGTCTAGCACTTAAATGAAAAGTCGTACTTTTTAAATTTCATATTTAAGCCAACTACACGCCCGAGACACTTAACAGCAACTATTTCATTAAAATATTTTTTATTTAATATATATAATATATATATATATATATATATATAAATTTTTTTTTTTTTTATTTTTTTTTTATGTTCAGTTGTATATTATTGAATATATCAAGTAAATTCTAGAGAAGTCTTTAACAATAGCATGATACTCTAGAGTAACTACTCCTAGCACTCAAATGATTAAATATAAAAATTATTAACATAATTACTATTGAAACACTTGTAATTATAAATTTATACAACTACACGCCCGAGACTTTACAGCAACATTTCCATTAATATCGACTGACCGGAAGTTTTACTTTATACAATGAATTTTGCACCGGTTTTCTCAAAAGATTTTTGTTTTATTTGCTATATGGATGTTAAATTCAATAAGCTTCAGTTTTATGTAGGTTTAATTCTGATTGAAATAGCCTGACAGGGGCTTAAATGCCGATGTATGAAATTGTCTTCCTCTAATGTGTCTTTAATTTTGTAGATTTAAACAAAATTAAGCATACCTTCTTGTTAGCATTGACAAATAACGGCTAGAAATGCTAGTAAAGCGAATTTGAACTAAAAGACAAAAGTGCAAAAATATTTTTTTATGCAATGTTTATGTGTTTGAGCATAACAATAGTAATATAGATGTATAATAACCGTTGGAAAGAAAGAAAAAAAAGTATATAATATACGGAATTGTAAAAGTTAATGGTGAGTGATAAATATACAATAAATCTAATTAATTGTGGTAGATGAAACATTATAGATTGTTCAATAAAATACATGTTTTAATTGGAACTTTACGTAATTGATTATTTGACCTTTTTTCATATATAAGTGTATTTAAAAACTTTAAACAAGGGAGTGAAAGTGAAAGTCGAGAGGTTGCGCGCACCAGATTTTCGGTTTATGAATTTTAATCATGAACATTTGTAATCAAACAAATAAATAAAATTAACCCTCTCCCCTTTGAAGCCTTACGTTTCAAGAAACGTAGAATACAAATAAGGAATAATGACAAATCCTTCAGTTAACCGTATGAATTTATAAATATCTTTAGATCAATAAACCAGTAATTAGAAGCTTTAGTGCTATTTGATATAAAAAAAATAAAAAAATCATTAAAATTGATTAAGAAATAGCAGAAATATAGCGTTAAAAAATTAGAAGTGGTGAGCAATTTTCCGCTAAATAATTTATCGCGTTTCATATCAGTTAATTGTCTGTAAGCAGCTATATAAACTATTATACCCTAATTAGTAATTAGAAAACGATAAACTATTGTGTAATAATTTGAAGTGTCTTTTATTTGTTTTTGTGAATGAAGTCTCAAGAACTGTTGCACTGATCGTATTGAGATAAAAATACTACTAATAATTATACTATTAAGTATTATAATTAGTATTTATTATAATTATTTATTAATAATTAAAAACTGGATATATAAATATATGTATCAACTATGTAAATTATAAAATGATGAAGAAAAACAAAATGAAGAAAAAATAAAATTAACAACTATTCATAATATAAAAAAAAAGTGAACGCATATTATCACTAAAAATTAATTGCATATCAATAAGACAGTAACTGGAAAACAAAAAACTACTAGTAAAAATTTGTGAAGATTAAAAAATAAATAACAGCTGTTCGTTTTTACAAAATAATTTTAATTTAAACAGCAGATCACAACAAAAGAGGGGGCACAAACAGGAAAATTAGGTCTTATATTCAGTCCTCTAATTTGTATTTTTCAAGCTAACATAAACAACACTGCACGCACCCAGGCAGCGAATGTCGTTTTCAGCTCACAAAAAAAGAGAAAAAAAAACAGAAAAAAACTACGGCAATTTTCACAAAACCCATGTCTCTTTTACATTCCCCCAGCGCTTTAATTAACCGCCTTTCAAAATGGATATTTGTGTTAGTCACTGTGATATTATAGCATAACCCTCGAAAAATTGGACTAAAAACATTCTAATTTTTCTATTGTAACACACCAAAAAAATTATAATAGAATGAGATAAAAAAAATTTTTTTTAGTATGACAAACAAATTTTTATAATCTTTTATTTATTAATATGCAATTCGGTTATAATTTTTTATATAATAACTAAGTTTAAATCCGAAACAAATTAATTAAAAAGGAATCACTAATTAAATATTAATTTTTTTCCAGTTTAAATAATACAACTTTTGATAACCACTTTTATTACTTATTAATATTACATGAAAAAAATAATGTATGATTCCTATCTTTTTCGTTATTACCACAGCTTGGATAAAGGTTAAAAATTGAATTCAAATTGAATTAAAAAAACAATTAATGTTATGAATTGTGGACATTATTATGATAGCTGTGAACAAAGTAATTGCTACGATACGGCAATTACCCCGAAGGGCAACAATTAATTACGTCATCTACCAGCCTACGACAAGCTCTATCTTTCAGATGTTCATCTGTTTTTCATCAATCAGTTCAGCGTTACGTAATTTATTATTAGTCTATGCAACTAATATAAAATCCCAAGCCAATTTAAACCCGAATGATGTTTATTTTATTCAATTTAACATCGAAAAAGTTTTACTTTAATTTTCCTTTAAGACAAAGAAAAAGTTTATATTAAAATATATACACTTTATTAAAAATACACGTTTTAAAATCATCCTAGTTGAGATCGGCAAACCCATAATGACACCTTAAAACAAGACTTCACAAATGTTTACTATTTTCTAAAAAAAAATCCAACAATTTTTATGAAACGTAAATGTCAAATTAAAAATCTTCTTAAGTACGTCCAATTATGAAATCATTGAAAATTTCTAAATGTTAGTGATAACAAAACATGTCTTATGAACTTGTAATAATTTAATAACGAACTAAAACAGTAACATTTTTTTCAGGCCTTTCGTCTTAAATCTAAGACAACCTGCCCTACAGTTTCCTTTAATAATATCCCGCTTGTCCTGGTTGAACAGTATCGCTATCTAGGACTCCTACTTGAGAAACGTCTAACTTGGAATCCGCACACAAGACTGAAAAGACAAGAAACTGCCCGCCGTTTTCGTTTAAACTTACTGGACGGACTCTCCAACTAGCAAAAGGCTCATCTATATCACCATCGTAAGGCCTATCTGGACGTACGGAGTTGAGCTTTGGGTCTGCACTAAACCATCAAATTCTTCCCGTATCCAATCCTTACAGTCCAAAAGCCTTCGGAAAATTTTCAATGCTCCTTACTTTGTCACAAATAAACTCATCCATAAAAACCTTTATGTTCTATCTTGAGGATGTATAGTCGACTATAGAAACTATTATAGGTGGAATAATCAGGGATCCGTCATTTTTTTAATTTTGCCAACGTTTCGGTTCAAGCTTGTGAGTCATCATCAGGGCATTACTGATGATAGTAATGCCCTGATGATGGCTCACAAGCTTGAGCCGAAACGTTGGCAAAATTCAAAAAAATTCAAAAAATGACTGATTCCTGATTATTCCACTTTATGTTCTATATGTTGCTGGTTTGGCCCGTACCAGGTATCATTCCTTCCATGACAAACTCCACTCCCAAGTTTAAACCAATAATTTCAATCCTTGCTTCCTATTATATTCCTTACAACCCTCCGAGGCGTCTGAAAAGAAGATGGCCACGAGACATACTAGTTTAGATTATCTAGTGAAGTGCTGCCTATGGGCATTTTCTCCTTATATATTTTATCTGACAGATAATGTACTAGATGTATTAACTAATACAGTTGTAAATCTCAATAAATAATTTACAAAAAAAAATCCAGGTTAATTTTTTATTGGTAAAAAGATAAGTAATAAAGATGAAAAAAATATATACGAATTCGTGGAAGGAAAGACAGAGCAAGACTAAACAATTTAATAAAATTAACTGATCATGATTTCTATTGTTTCCATTGGAATGTAATACTCGTATAAATCATTCAGAGAAGAGAGGAAAGTGAATGTAGTGGTAATTTGCTCACTAAATATTTTAAATTTTTATTTATTCTTTTGATATTATGACTTTCACAGAGCAAACTGTTTTTCCAACAACTTAAAGAAAAAAAGAAGAAGTCCAGTTATTGAATATAAGAAGGACAATGTAGGAAGTAGAAGAGCCAAGTTGATCGGCTGAGTCGGAGCACGTCCACCCGATGATTTGGCAAGGCGAGGTCCAGCTTCGTCTTGGATGCTGAGTCAGTCCAATCTACATAGTACCTCATTTATCCGCACATACTACGCCAACTTTTTCTAAACGGGAGGAATTCGATATCAGCAAACTTGGGCTCGGAATGTAGATGCAACGTAAGGTGGATAAGGTTTCCTACCATGTGAGAAAATACTAAGCATCTAAAGAAACGTTTTAACAAACTCCAAGCACACTAAAATAAAGCACAGAATATACATTTTAAGAAAACTTATATATATATATATATATATATAAAAATTATAAAATATTATTACAAAATATAGAAAATACGGACCTTTATAAATGATGAAATAGAAACAGATATACACAAAAATATAATCATTAATGTTATAAAATAAGAAAAAGAGAGATTTCTCGATTTGAGCTGCAACATACTAGGTGTATAAACAAAATTAATCGTCCGATTAGCCATAGTAGCATAAAGTGACGTTAAATAAATAAACAAACAAAAACAAAATTAAATTAGGACAAAGTGTGAAAACATAACTTTTACTTACTATCTGATTTTAAGATAATATTTGCTCAATTAGGACAACTAATTTTTCTTAAAATGTCCATAGAATTATTTATTTGTCATTAAATATTAACCACGATGCATTTTTGGTAATTCCATAAATAATACACTAAATATCTAGGTTATTATATATTTCTATTTGTTATCAAATTTTTGAAATTCCTTTTCAGCCTGATAAAATAACTCTTATTTTTCTCACTTATTTTTTTCTTCCTTCAGATAGTTTCTTTTCTACTTTATTAAAAGAGCTTAAGAAAGACAGTTCAAAATGTTAAATAATGATATTAGTGTGTACAATATGTGCAAATTTAGATGAGATAAATATTAAAAAACATAATTATGACCAATTATAAGTTTCTAATCCGTAATTATAAGATTATTGGAACTAAATGGCATTAATAATTTTTTTTTTATTGATGATGTATAGTCGACTGAAGAAACTATTATGCTTTTATGCTTGGACATGGCTCAGTAATGCCCTGATGATGGCTCACAAGCTTGAGCCGTAACGTTGGCGTAATTAAAAACTTTTCAAAAAATGACTGATTCCTGACTATTCCACCTATAATTTTTTTTTTTTAATACTACGAAGATGGAGAAACATTCCAAAACCTTAAAAATGGTATGGATATAATGCGGAACATTCAGGAAGAAATTGTAGCTCATTAAACCACACTCTCCCCTCCTCTCTCCCCTCTTGACAAAAAAGTAATTTTTTATGAGAAAATAAAGTCATATAATGGATAAAATAATTTAACGAAGGATCAGTATTTATGGTCCTTAAGATTTTATCACTTAAGATTTTATTTGCAAATATTTTATTTTATTTGTCAGATTAGTATTGATCATGAAGTCTTCTTGATAGTACATTAATAATTAATATATACAAATAATAAAAAAATCAACTTTCCTGAACTGCCCATTTTACTTTTGCTAATCACTTTTCCCATAATTCAGCCATTTTAATAAATCGTTCTAAAATGAACAAACTCATTTAAGTTCAAATATATATAAATAAATAAACCCAGCCTCTAATAAGTTGTAACCCAAAAATTAGGGAAAATAAAATCATACAGGGAGACTAAGTGTAATCTACGCGTAAACATCTCCTTTCTAGACCGTTGGCTGTGAAACAGTACAAATCTCTATAACTAATGAACCCTAATAACTAATAATCTTTTATATATATATATATATATATATATATATATATATATATGTATATATATTCTATGTTAAGTAAAATTAAATAGGTTGGCTAAAATTAATAGCTTGCTTGTATAAGATGCGTTCAGACTGAATGAAAAGGCGTACTTTTATTAAGAAAAAAAAAAAAAAAAAAAAAAAAAAATATATATATATATATATATATATATAAATATTATTTTGCAATTGTATTTTTATTATTTAAATTGGCATTCAGAACAAGCACACGAAAAAAAAAATACTAATTAAAACGGCAAACCATTCCGAGGGACCTGGAGGATAATTAGCGAATTAATTTATGCGTATAGAATACAAGCTGTTTTTCTTTTACCAGTGTAAATGTAGTCAGTTATCCGGGGTGTAAATTAAGTTGGTTTTGTCAGGATAGTTGGCGAATCAATTTCTTTTGCATAAAATTTATTAATTAAGAATAAAAAATCTAGAATTAATTATTCCTAACACTTTTTTCTCCTATGTAAACTAGAATCAATTAAAAAATGAAATAAGAAACTATTGAAAACCTCAATAACTTATTACACGACGAAACATATTTCCGATTCAGTTTCGCCTTGACAATTTTATAAACGGGAAAAGACATTTAACGCCGCTCGATGTTTATTATTTATACTTGGTGTGTTACCAGTGACATTTCAAAGTTTATCACCCGGACCGTAGAGAGAAGCTACACCTGCAGGGCGTGGACTAGTTCCAAGGATATCGGAACTCTTTGAGCACGATCTACGGAATAAGTTGGAAGTGAAAGGGACAAACGCAGATCCTATTACAGGAGTAATTTCATCACCTGTAATTACAGCTACTTACTCAGAGCACACATTCTACCTTACTTACGCGCTGCTTTGCGATGTCTTATCTAAGAGATAAATGATATAGCCTTAACATTTAATACTTTTTAATAATACATATGAGCCGGAATGAGTTGAGAAACTGCTGGTAAAATACAAATACAGCTGGGTTTTAATTTATCGTCCGATAGTCTGATATTAAGGACATTGTAAGAGCTAAGAAACGATCTGAATGAAATATTAGATTAATCAATACCACACCCTTCCAGTCTGGTTATGTTTACCGTAAGGACTAACACAATAGATACAAACATCTCAAAGTAATATATTAATGAACGAGTAATGAAAAGAAAACAATCCCTATGTCACCCGATGAAATAGTAAAGAAAATAACAATGCAAATCACATCTTAACACATTTTTTTTCATTCTCCGAAGGCGAATGATTTGTTCGTTTTTAGGGGGGTCAGAGGATTTTATTGGATTCTTTCTATTGTATTTATTTTGGATAATTATTTTTATAACTCCATAATTTTGTAAATATTGTAGAATGAGGTAGCTCAGCACTAATGTTACTGTGAGACAAATAATAACTATTTTCAAACACCTCTATTCAGTTATATAATATAACTGAATAGAGGTGTTTGAAAATTGCAAAGAAATCTCAAAAATACTTCGTAACCCCTTACTTTGGCATAAAATCATCGACAACGAATCATATTAATATAATTATTGTGGGATCACCTGTAGCAGGATGGCTAGCATAACAGCCGACATAACATAATGCCGAAGGTCACGGCTGCAAACCCCTGGTCGTCCTATAATTTTTTTAATGGGGGTAGAAAATCCTTAGTTATGCCGTCCTTCTAGGGGCGCTTAAAAAGTTGGTGCCTAGTCAGTGCGATGTCAGATTAAGATACTTTTGACATGTAATATAATTTTTGAAAAATGAAATTTACACAAAAATAGTAAAAAAATATACTCGATCGTTTTAAAGGCAAATGCATATAAGAGCAACGAATATACCATATATTTTTTTTTTAAATTTTGGTATTAAATGTTCAGTTCTTTAAATTTTGTCTATACAAATACATTTAAAACACAGGCTTGTTTCACAAAAACGTACTAAATCCCCAACAGCCTGTTTTTTCCCATTGATTAAAGGACACGATTGTAAGAAAAAAAAAAAAAAAAAAAAAACTAAACCAGACTATCCGGGTCTGTCGATTTTTTCCCAGCCATCGACGCCAGGGGCAGGTGAACTCGAACCGGTCTTACTAAAATAAAACTCTGAATTTGACGCCATTAGCATCTCAACTCTTCCTAATTTAAATCAAAACTTCTCTAATATCCCCGCCGTATCATAGATAATTTCTATTTATGTGACTATATAACAGTAAGGGCAATATTTATTTAAAACGCCAACCTTTTTTTTTCTTTTTTTTTTAAATATCTTCCTGGATGAATGAAAAGACAATTTCTTCCCACGCTTAATAGGCGATTTATATCTCTTATGTAAATGGGGTGTAGTTTAACCTCTTAATTATACGAAGCTTAGTGCGCATAAATTCACACACTATATATTAATAGATATAAACAGACACATTAAAAATACATCACAAAACAATAAAAATAAATAATACCTTAAAATGAAGGAAGTAGATACGCTATATATATATATATATATATATATATATATATATATATATATATATATAAAATTAAATTTTAATTTTTATGTAATTTGACTTTATCATTATTTTCTGTATATATTGTATGAATGTGTATTACATCACTATTACTACTGTTCATTATGTAACAAATTGTAATATTTCTCAATAAAAAAACTAAAACAACTTTAATTAAATTATATCTTTCACATTTCATTAAACTAATTGCTAAATACCCCAAGATCACCAATTATACGATACTAGTTAAGTACATATATTGTGTTTCTAGTAGGAAAAAAATATACATCTTAAAATATAGATTATATAACGAGATAAAAAAATCTAGAAGCGCACGACCTGATCGTGATTCTGACGACCTTTTTTTTTCCCACAATTTTTGCTCTTAACATATAAAATAAAAATTAATTTCAAGTATTAAAAAATTTTGTATCTGTGGGATCTCAAAAGCAGAAAATAAATATAATTAAATAATAATGAATAAATAACTACTCAAATACTTCATAGATCAATCACTTTTAGGATCGTTGCCTAGTCATGTCACGTTTTTTTATTTATTTTTTTCTTGTTAAATAAACCATTCAAAAACAAAAACTATTCAAATTTCTACATTTTACAGAACCAAATAATAAGAAGACTTCCTGCCGAAGACAATACAATCCTGACAGACTCGTTCAAGACGAAACGCCTAGTGACAAAGTCGTATTAGGTCAGAAGACTAGCCGAACAGGTCCATCGTGGGATGTGAACAACCCGGGTTCCTTATACAGGTGCAGCAGGAAACCACGGGAGTAGGGTGGGGGTCCAAACAGGTATTTTTATTTCTTCTTCTAATTTTTTTTTTTTCTATTCGCACTCGGTCTTAAATGATTCTATTTGTATTTAAATGCTTGGGAGAATGGTCGTTTGAATTCTAAGGTACACTTGCTACTGGGAAGATTCGATATCCATTTATCTCTCTGGTGATCTTGACTGTAGTTATATAAATCGTGTAGGGAGAGGGAGCAATTTTTATTGATTTTATCTTTTACATTTATTGATTCAATAAAGTCAGTTAAAACCATGTTGTGGTAATATTTATTACAAAATTGATTACTTGAACTAGTATTTCAAGTAAAAAGAAGAATAAAATGAACGATGCGAAAATAAATTTTTCACTCTTCTCCCTCAGGCAAAAATTCTAGTTCTGATAACCTTTTATTTCGACCATGCTTTAAATAAGTACATAGTTTTAAAAAACATTAATAACTTTAATGAAGTAATGAATGGCGTTTAAATAAATAAAGATCCTTACTTCTCCCAGGCCTAGCAAGAAGGCGATTAGGTCCAGATAACTATCAGCAGTATTTCCCCCTTATTTTGGGTACCCACTTCATAAAGACTGGGTGTGCCCCAGGATCACCTGTGGCTAAAATAAATTGATAATTATCCTACCAGAGCCGTGATCGAAAAAAAAAACCCGAAGAACAAGAGAATAATTTTCACTATTTTATTTTATTGATTTTATACATGGTGAATCATCACCACGGGATATTAATAACAATTCAATAAATTTTGGATATTTGCAACATGCTGTAGCACACGTCGTGACAAACTCCAACTGTTTGTACTACCGATAGTCAGAAAACAATACGAGCAAACTGTACAGTACGTAAATACTGTTCCCAATATCTTTAATAAATTAGTTTTATTGGCATTAGCGAACCAATAGGAAGAAATTTATTTTTCCGATATAGTCAAACAGAAAAAACAAAATAAAGCTAATTAAAAAAAAAAAAACTTCCAATAAAATCTCTAGACCCTAATATAATGTCCATACAAGAAGACCATCCACGCGAAGGAAAAGAAGACAAAAATGGATATATTCTTTCTCACAAAATGAAAATAGGGAACAAAATAAATAGATAGTAATGATTTTAAAGTGGTAAAACATATACTGAATACAAACACCCTTGAGTAACTATAATGTACTAAGACTTATTAAGACTTTCACTAAATTCAAGTTGAAGAACGTGTAGCTTAACCTAAAAAAAAAAAAAAAATAAACCAAAAAAGCAACAAAAAAAAAAAAAAAATAAATGTTCTCTTAAACCCTTCTCTGTCCACAAAACAAGGCAATAGATCCGCCATTCAAGCCCTAGTAGAAGTGACTGAATGGAGTAACATTGCCGCAACTCTAAAACATCAATGGGATAGGATAGTTGCGAACCGAATCAGCGGAGCAGAATACCACAATGGTAACCACCTACGTGGCTCTAAAAATAATTACAACTGATTCTACATTAATGCCGAACGGCTTTAAAAACCTTTATTTAAAAATTGAATTTCTCAAGGAAGCGCTGAAATCGAGAGTAGAGGGGGTGGGTAATTAAGACGGAGCGATAATAAAGGGACCATGGGAATCTTCACACGGCGGCCGGTTCCCACATTAGAACACAAACAAGACTGGCTCTTCTTGGAGGAACAGGAAGACTGCTTCCGGTCAGGGGTCTTAGCCATATCGGCGGCTTACCTATCTCTATCCATTCTCAATCCAGTCCTATAAATATACATATACCATGGCTACTATAGGTATGAACATATATGCGAGGACAAATTAGACATTTCATCAAGCTGCACTCTTGTCTTAGGGATGAAAAAAAAGTCTGCATGAACATAAACATATATGATGATGGAGTAATTTTTAAGCGCTGAGTATATATATTTTCAATTCAATCCTCTCTGTGTTTATAAAATCACGTTTAATTAGTCAATAAGACTAACATATTCTAATAAAGGATTAGTCAAGGTGCTTGCGTTAAGGTGCTATGTTTTTCGACCGAGGTTACTTATCTGACTCAAAATAGAAGAAAAAAATCATTTTAGTCATTCAATGATTTTTTATTTCTATAAAGGAAATACGCTACAAATCAACAAAAATTGCAATGTGTAAAGCGATGATGCCTAAGGAGAAAGCATCGTCTTAAGTGGTTTGCTCGGTACAGAACCGGAAATTTTGACTTGGAACATGCAAAGCCCTTGGGTCGTCCTTTAAATGTTAATGACCAAATTCAAGCATTGGTCACAGGCAACCCTAACTCAACAACACGGGACATCGCAGAAACGCTTTAAATATCACATGCGTCAAGAATAACAAGTTTTTTATCTAATTCACCACTAAAAGACGCTACGAACTTATTATTACTTATCACGCACACAATAGATGAAGAAGTTAGATGGGGATGCGTTCTTACCAAAAAAAATCACAATTACGAGGAAAACCGCTATTTGTTTGTGTAGACATTTCAGTGTAAATTTCAGGCATTCATCAAGGCTCAGAAGAGACAAGATAACCAATAAAAATAAAGGATAAAAAGGTAGCAGTGTAAAATAAACTATGAAAAAAACAAAACAATAATAAAAGATATAATAGTAGTCAATCCAAAAAGAAATGACTGTATTAAAAATTCACAAGGTCTTGGCCACTAGGGATATTTTCAAGTTATTGCAGACAAGTATAGTATCGATGTATTTATTGTTATCTTGTTTTGACTCAACTCTGATGAAGGCCAAAAATGTACACCGAAACGTTGGTACACAAACAAAATTTCTTTTTGTATATATAATGATATTTTAATATTTCTTTTTGAAGGAGAAAACAGATTTAAACAGAGGTAAAAATTTAGAGGATATCTAAAAAAAATTATGATACCATAAAAAATGTTACTATCAATTAACCTGTTCTACAAACATTTTTATTTATTTATGAGGTTTGATCGTCGGTTATCTATGCATAATAATAAAAGCTATATTCTGGCATATATAGTAGATAAATGCTAGCGAATAGTCTAGTTTTATTTGGTTTAGTTAATAAGGATGAGAATTTTCTCACCTTATCAAATCAATAACAGATAAATAAATCCCATCACTGACAATAAAAAAAATCAGAACATTGAGAGCACGATAGACAATAGCGTATAAATCAGAAGAGTGAGTTTATAATTAATCGAGTTTAAAATTAATGGTATTAGTAATGGTAATTATTTTTTTATTACCCCACGAACGTTAGCATTAAAATAAACTCCATTCTCATTCCCAGCTGTAAATTGAGACTGCGATGTTCCATTAATTAATCACCTGTGAGAGGTCAATGCCACTTATAATCAATGAAATAGAAACTCCTAGTGAAATGAATTTAAAATGGAATGTTCTTCCAATATTGTTATTAAAAGTAAATTATTCTCAGGTTTAAATAAACAAAAGTTACAATTTTATAAGGGAAACTAGAGATTTTCGTATATAGTAATATGACTTTTATAATATTTAATGACAGATAAATTGGATTTTCAGAGAAATGAACTTTTAAACATTATTAGAAATGTGCTTGGAATAAAAAATTAAAAAAAAAAAGAAAAAAAAAAGAAACACTTTACTGTAGAGAAAGATTTAAAAAAACAACATAGTAATGGAAATATATTATTTCTAAAATTTTAAGGGTTGCAGAGCTGGATAACAGAAAGTATACACTACACCATATTTTTCACTTATACGTCTGTTGGCATTAATAACTTGGTTATTTCTTATCGTATTCTCATTATTCTAACATAACTAAGAAATATAATAAATAATCAAAAAAAGGTAATAAGTAATATACACTGCCCTATAACAACAAAGGCTGATCAAAATCCAGAACAGCAAACAACTGCAATTTCAAATATATCTCTAGAGCTGCTTGATTAAATTTTAATCACAATCGTTTTGAAATCGAATTCTCTTGCCTAATGAATAATTCTACTATTATATATAAAAAAATATTTCAAAATGGAATGTGTTAACCAAAAAAAAAAAAAAAATGGATAACTTAAATACACGCCTTGTATACATGACACAACCATCGACACACTAATCATACACAAAGTGAATACAACATCAAAGGATTCCACATGACAAACTCTAATAAACACAACTGTGACAGAAATGATCCCACATAACAGACACATAATCGAATATCGGGTGAGAATAAAAACCGTGAGATGATTTCCATCAGCCACATCACAAACTGCAGTGAGACAAAACTAAATAACCGATGCCAGTAAAGTCAAAGCAGAATAAATAATACTTGCCATCAAATATTACTCCTGAATGTTCAGCTTCTTAACAGTCAAAATCTAAACTGACAAGTATCTGAAGGTAAAATATTTTCATGAACTAACCTTGAATTTTAAAAAAGACAAATAATGCTTTCCCACAATATACAATGGATTTGTTACAGTATTTTTCTCAAATGTTAATGTTATCATCTTTAAACCCTGACTTGAAACCGACATAAATTCGCTGTGTCGTTGTTCATCAAATAATAATTAAACACGCAAAGTACTTCATAAATCTAAAACATCAAATAAGCCAATGAAAATAAGGCGGCCGTTACTACAGTGGGTCAAAAAAGTATTGGCACACCCTGTTTTTCCATTTAATTCTTAAAGTATGTAACCTATTAGTGAGCAATACATTTTATTTTTAAATAGACATTAAAAACCATTGATACAGCCAAAAGAAAATTGAAATAATTAATGTAGAAATGAATGAGGAAAATAAATTGTAAAAATGTAAGCCAAAAAAGTATTGGCACAGCCATTTATTAATAATAAAAATACCTATTAAAGCAAATAAAATGCATTAATAATTTATTATTATTCCTTTAGCATCAATTATAGCTTAAAATTGATGCTAAAGGAATATAACTGCCATTGCAAATTTATGGTATATTTTGGATTTGAAGGTAAGAAAACACATAAGTTCTTTTAAAAATGTATTGAAAGATGTGTTGTTAGAGGAAAGGGAAAAAAAAGGGCTTGAGGTTATAGAAACCTATTTCTTGTTTCTACAATGCAAAGAAGATTGAAAGCTATAATTGATGCCAAAGGAATGATAACAAATTATTAATGAATTTTATTTACTTAAATAGGATATTTTAATTATTAATAAATGGCTGTGCCAATACTTTTTTGACTTAAATTTTTACAATTTATTTTCCTCGTTCATTTCTACCTTAACTATTCTTTTTTTTTTTTTTTTTTTTTTTTTTGGCTCTATCAATGGTTCTTAATATCTATCCAAAAATAAAATTTATTACTCACTAATAAGTAACATACTTTAGAAATTAAATGGAAAAAAACGGTGTGCCAATACTTTTTTGGCCCACTGTATAATACAATATTAGCACGATTACAAGGAAGTAGCACTACGAATAACACGTAGTGTAGTAATGAGCCTGCTATTGAGAGGTTTTCTCCATGAGTTATTCTAGAAACCCGACCATACGAATACGAATAACATGATTTAACAAAGATTAAGAGTATCCTTACCTTAAAATTGTGAGAGTGTAATATGATACATACATTCTATACGTACTCTTATACATACACATAACATCCCTCATATATTCATCATTTTCTATATTCTTACTATTGAAAAAATCACAGTAAAAAACGATCTGAGACAGTGAATTCAAGGGAGATGGGCGAGCTAATAGACAATCCCTTTCACTCCACATTCCGACTCAGAAACCATTTATTTCAAACGCAATTGCAGTTTCACCCGGACTATCTCGTCCGATATCTTATCTAGATCCGCAATATCGCCCAGAGTATAATTAAGATCGATTGAACAATTTCGAAACAGAAACATACACCGTTCAGATTGGACATAAAAGAAAAGCAGTGCATACTTTGGATGGAAAATATCCATTATTCTTCAGCGATTAATTCCTTTTTCATAGTTGAAATTAATTTTTTTGTATTTATAACATATGAACTGTACTGACCAACTCCTTTTGTATGGAGATTACCCCGAAAACAAATAAATATTATTATAGTTAAAATTAATAGAAACAAATGAAACTATAATTCATTCCATTATTCATTCATTTAATCTGCTATCTTTCTGTAATATAGAAGGGGTACTCACTACATTTGCTATAGCATGCTATTTGTGCTATTGAGCTAAACCCATCAATTTTATACAGGAAATAACTGTAAAAACTCGACGGGTTTAGCAAAATAACACAAATAGCATGCTATAGCAAACCCCTAGAGTAACAAATATAAAAAAGCATAGTCTACAGTTTAATGATGTATCAGTTATAAATTATAAAACAAAACCGTAACGATACTACTAGAAGACTACTATAGATTAATGTTTAAATAATCTACTCCCGGAGAGTAAATTTTCCCTCATAGTTTGACAATAGAAGGTTTTTAAAAACTTAGTATTTTTTCCTAAAGTAATTACCAACTCATATAATAATAGTCATATAATAAATTAAAAGTTTCTCTCATTCTTAGCCATCGTTAATTTGATCATAAAAGTTAACATCGCTCCACTAATTAAAGGAAAGTGTAATATGGAACACTCGGTGATTAAAAAAATTAATACTAGAAATGTAACAACTTAAAAAATAAGTTTAACTATTACGTAGATTAATCTCATAATTTCTTTATAACTATTTCTACATTATTAGTTCCTACACCAACTCATTAACCTTGAGCCAGAGCTTGTGTGATGACAGGTACTCGTAAAGATCCCAATCCAAATAATAGCTGGGCGAAATTTAGGACTCCCACTGAAGCATCGTTCAATTAGGAACAGTAGCATAAAAGCGACGTTCAATCAACAAAAAAATAATAATAAAATAAATAAAAATCGTTATACATATTTATTTCTCTTAAAATCTTCAACTTCAATTTCTGTCTACTTCAAGAAGTACCATGACATAAATTTCATTTTTTTATATACATTGATTGAAATTCAGTATATATTTTTTTCTAGAACAGGGATGACAATTAAATAAAAATATGACAATGATAAAATAAAAGCTGAAGAAATTTATTTTGAATACAAATATCGTTTGAATTTGTTTTGGTTTTTTCTTCCTTTTATCGCATACTTAAGATACTGATTTATGATATTCCAATCCAGTACAAAGTGATTTGGTCAGCATTCAGCTCTAACTGCCAATTTCGATTGGACAGGTACCCATTAAATCTGCGTGCTAAGGAGGTCTCTCCAAGAGCTAATTCTTGGCTAATAAAACCGAAAAATCCCACAAGATTCTCAAGGCCAACCTGATACCCACTCTAATTCCGATTATTTTTACTTGATTTGACGTTATACAATTTTCTACTTTAAAGCTACATTATATGACCCTGTATGAATAAGTCCCATGTCACATAAAGGCTATACAAAAAAACTGATGCTTAATGAAGTAAGAGACATCCTCTTTCAGAACCAAAGAATTGCCTTAACTATGTCTTCTAGTTCAAATCTGACCTCCTGGAATTCTGCAAAAGGAGAGGAATTCTAATTCATAAAGGAATCAAACCCAACCTCCTTCATCAGAGAAGGCTTCCGATTCCTCAACGGGTTTCGGAGTCTAGAAATGGAATCTTATCAGGCAATGACCCAGGGAAAACCAGTTCTAGTTTTAATGTTATCTAAAATCAAAATTTTAAATTCATAAGAAACTTCAATTTTTTCCTCTTATATTGTCTATTAGTTGGGCTTTAGAATTAACTCATTAAGCTGTTTTAAGTAGTCAAGCGCTTAACACAACTCTAAAACGATCAATAGATACCACAATTATATAAATTTCATTTCGAAAAACTATACCCTAGCGACCCTAGGGTATGGAGACCTTCCTGGGGCAGACCCAGCCTCTATAAAGTGGGTACCCAAATTAATTGGGGAAAAACTTGGCGGCTGAGCGTGATTAAGGCCTAATCACCTCATTGCACTGCCGTTGGCCTAGAAACAGTACGAATCTCTATATGTACTGAGCCCAAGACCCTTCATGGGTTGTAGTGGTACAGGTTTTTTTTTTATAGAGCAGTCACCAACATCAGGCCTATATAGACATATGGAATTGAGCTATGTTGTTCCACCAAACCATCCAATTCCTTTGAGATACAATCCATGCATCCAAAATCCTAAACGCTCCTAACTATGTCACCAATAGAAGCATCCATAAAGAACTGAATATAAATAAGTTGCAGAATTGGCCGTAAGTAGAAGTACCTACTTTAATTCAAAACTACCAGCCTACTAAAACCCACTCGTCCGAGCTCTCCCAGCTCCATATTTTTCTAATAATCTTCCCAAGCGCCTGAAAAGACGAATCTTTTAAATTAAATAAACATTAAGTGCTATCGCTGTGTAGTTTCTTCACGAGACTTTTTCATGCCTATAATTATATTTATTTTTATTAAATAATATACAGTTGTACATATCAATGAAATGTAAAAAAATAAATAAATAAAATAATAATAAAAAAATTATCATCTTGGTAAATATATTTTCATTTATCTATTATGCTTCTATTCTTTGCCACATACTAACCTCTAGCATATTCTTATTGTTGCAGGGTCTTATTCCTCGTTTATGATAAGAATGGGGTTGATTGGCGTATGAAAATATACCTCTACAACCCATCGTACTGTTTCACGGCCAACGACCATGCAAGGAGGTGATTCCCCCAATCTTTGGTTAGTCACTTTACAAAGGCTACGAATGCCCCAGGAGGGTCTCCATACCTTAAAATCCCTCCTGGGCTGAAATAACAGAACAAAGAATTTCGCCTCAGCCGAGGTTCAAACACGGGACCTGCAGAACAGGATTTGGCTCTACCACCGCATGAAAAATACTCTATTCAAATTTTTAAACAAGGCATTGGTTAGCATACCTCGACTTTTTTACTTTAAGCTTCTACTGGATACTTTAACAACTCGCGAAGATTTTAAAAAAATATCATGATAAAGCCCGATCGAAATAGTACTAAATTTGCAAACGTCCACCGCAATGCATTAATAAATCCAAATATAAAGAGCGCCAACCCCAGCCCGGCTTCCCGCTACCTATTGATTTTAACTTTGTGAAAATAATTTTAGTATAATTTGGTAACAAGATGCGACGCACTGAATATTCAGCAGGTCGTGCCATTGGTTAATCATAATTAGACATTATTGATATGGCATTAAAATGGAATATATTAACAGAGAGAGGGGGCAGATGGTCGGGTATAAATGATTTATAGCATCGCCGGGTGACCGCAGACCGGAAACACGACACGTGGCATTGTGTACTCCGGCTCTAACACTGTTTTGCCAGGTGTCAATAAAACCCCCAAGGGTCATCAACAGGTAACTCAGGAGCACCAAAGAGGGATATTGGGGGGTCCGAGGAAAAAACATGGTCAATAAAATTATATACAACGTTAAACAGAACGATACTTTTACTGGTATTTATTTTATTTTTTTAATTATGTGCTAGAATTGAATAATTAAAATTTAATTTAATTTTAAAAAAATTTAAGTTGGATTGAAGTTTAGTTATAATATTGGAAGATTTGATAAATTCAGTAATAGAATAAGCCATAACAAATTGGAATAAGTGCAACTCACTGAACAATAAAAAAAGCAATGTCTGGAAGCCCCGAATTGTATGTACCCGGTGTAACGCAGTGACGACCGTAAAACATGTATTAATAGACTGTCTAATATTCATTAAATTGATCCAAGGCCAACAAATGGATATCGCACTGAAAGATATTCTTAAAGGCGAAGAAAACAAAATTAAAACGAAGCCTGTACTTTAATGTCAAAAAATGTGCATATGACCCATAAGGGTAGAAGCGTCATAAAAAAAAAAAAAAAATCTCTTGTTAGTAAAACTCACAGAAAACAACTTGAAGCCTGAAAATAGACGCATGTATTGGCTTTTTGGTACAGGCTTAACTTGGTTTGGGTTTTATGGGCTTGGAAAAATAGTTAGGACTGCAGTTAGTGGGATCGGCACCGAGCTTTCGTGTTTGCTAATCTTATCTTATAAAAAAAAATAAATAAATAAAAAAATAAAAATAATAATAATTATAATAGTAATAAAAACGCACAACTATTGTGTAAATGTCAAAAAAGAAGGATTGAATCATCTGGGGGGAAAAAGAATTTAGACATCTTTAAAAAAAATACATACAAACTAGTAAATATAAAAATGTAAAATAAAAAAAAACTAAAAAAAAAAACTAATACAGCAGATGCCTACAAGCCATAAAAAGGGCAGAAACAAATATTTCAAAGGGCTGGAACGCAGGAAAAACTGAAGCGCTGAATAAAAGTTAGTCGTTCCATTTAGCTGCTCAAACAAGGATTTAAATTGAACGAGGATGATCACAACTGTCTAAGAGAAAATCGTGGGATTTATATACAGCTTTAGGCCCCACATGGACTTCGTTAACGTTTTAATATGGAAATAATGCTGATAAATGACCCGTTATCATTTATATACAACTTACGTTATATCCTGGATTTCTCACAGTTTGGACCTGGTACTCACCTGAAATATAAAATAGATTTATTAGCAAAGATAATAACAAAAGATATACATAGTATAAACAATTTTTTTTTTTTTTAACATGTATGTACAATAATATTTAATGGACAAATTAATCTATACATTATTTACAAAAACCTATTAATTAAAAAAAATTCAATATAACATTTTTTAAATATTTTTATTGCTGTTAATGGAGACTGAAACATGAAGATTATTTAAGACAATGTATCCTGTAAGGGATGTTTTGAGTTCAGTCGTTATGACTTCTGGAGGCATGAGTTTCATGACTCAGGGGCACTTCGTAGATAAAAAAAAAAAAAAAAAAAAAAAAAAAAAAAAATCAGTGATCACTTGTAGCTGGGTGGTTAGCATGACAGCCTCTTACGCCAAAGGTCAAGGTTCAAACCCGCAGGTAGTCCTAGGATTTTTAATGGGAGTAAAAAATTCTTAGCTATGCCGTCCTTCGGAGGGGACGTTTAAAGGTGATCCCTAGCCTGTGCAATGTCAGGCACTCGGTAAAGATCCCTGTCCTAATGAAACCTGGATAGGCAAAATTTAGGACTCCCACTGTAGCATCGTCCGATAAGCCATAGTACCATAAAGTGACGTTAAATAAATAAACAACTTGAAAAAAAAAAGCTGTCATTCACAACTAATATGATGGACAGAATGTATCTTTTTTAATAATTTAATTACGTCGACGTTTCGGCTCAAACTTGTGAGCCATTATCAGGGCAATACTGAGCCACGTCAAGCATGAACTGCAAAAGCATGCATGGCTCAGTAATGCCCTGATGATGGCTCACATGTTTGAGCCGAAACGTCGGCAAAATTAAATTTAAAAAAAAACACAACACTTACGTCATATTTGTTTTATGAATAACAACTTTAAAAAAATAAATAAATATAATTTAGTTATATTATAGATAAAGCATAAGTGAGATTTTCTAGGATTACGTCAGATACAAGTGTAATATAAAACTAAAACTAATATGACCGCATATAACTAATATGTTTCATTTAATGACCGCCACCCGGACCAATTCCTTCTACTAATTCTCAACGGTCAACTAATTACAAACACAATGCTAAAACTAATATGTTTTTCTATGCATCTAAAATCATTAGGACTAAACCCAACATCTTATATCAAATCTCAGGTCATTGAACGTGAGAGATACAGAAACTTAATAAATTATTAATAGTTATGTTCAGGTAGTTTTTCAGATGAATAATGGAAGGGGAGTATGAATAAAAATAATGGTGTCTGTTATAGTATCCTAGAATAAGAAGGAAAGGTAAACAGACTGCGCGGAAAATGCAACATGAAGTAATCCATCAAAATGTCCCTGAGGAATGATGAATGCAATAGTAGTTGACAAGGACAGAGAGCACTAGATAAACTGAGAAGAAAACAAAAATAATAAATTAATTAATGCCTATCATTGACAATGGTGAAGTAAACTAATCAATAAATAATTAAAAGTAATAATTAAAGCTTATTTACACCAATAAAAAGCTATCAGTAGATCCACTCGACTGCTTCAACTAAATCTAGAGAAGGCAGGACCAGAAATGTAATTAGAACAGTCTTTTTCATTATTTCGGGTTTAATGGGATTTACCTAACGGCTTCACCAAAAAGGTAGAAAACAATTTTAACAGCAATTACTGGAGTATGTACAAGTTTAATTTGTTATGTTTTCATACAATAGATATATCTGGAGTAAGGTAATGTAGATTAATACAATTAAATAATCTCAAAGTTTTATAAACAATAGATCACTTAATTTAGTTTTAAATTTACTTGTTATTAATATAAATATTTTTTGGAGCTAGAGTGTTGTTTAAGATTTGTAATAATAACGTAAATAATGCGAAATCGACCCCTTACTAAGGAATTAAAAAAAAAAAAAAAAGCTTTCAACGTAACTTAAAATTAATAGCTTTAGCACTCTTTTAATTAATTTTATGAAAATTACTACAAATAATTACAAAAACCTACTTATAAGTCCATCACTATGCAGCAAAAAAATATTGAGAGCATTTCCTTAAATAAATAAATAATAAATTTACTATACACACACATGTATAAATGAATCCCCTTTTCCTGTGAACACATCACGCGTGAACGGCTTTACGCTAATTATTATTTTGTTGTGATTTTAAAAGTCAGGAGAAGGATCTTACGAAAGAAAAAAAGAGAAAAGTTACTTTGGCAGATAGGTTTTTTATTTATTCTTTTTAATATTCTAAGGTAATAATAATATATATATATATATATATATATATATATATATATATATATATATATATATATAAGTTTCTGTTGTTCTCAGGTTTCAGTCAATGAATAAACAATTTTATCTATGCGACGTTTAATGGCAAAACAAAAAAACAGAACATTAATCATATTATACAATAATTAATATATGATGTTATTGTTAGAGATATAGAAAAGAATACATTGAACAATGAATAATCATACATTAGGTACATAGATATTTTAAATTAGGATTTACATTAAAGATATTATCTCAATTATATTATATTTCAAGCTTCAAACGAAATTTTAAAGAAATGATTACCATAGAGAAATATAAAAATCGCGCCATAAATAAAAAATCGGATCTCCAAAACCTTAATGCATGTTACTCAAATTTGATAAACACATATTAAAATTTAAAGAAATAAAATGAACGTCTTAATAATAATACGAAATAAAACGAAAACAACTCAACAATAGGAGAATACCTCAGACACCTGACGTCATCATAAATTCCTGGAAAATCTTCCATACTTGAACTATTCCTTTTTTATAATGATGGAGTTTTGTTGACCGTAGAGAAATTAGATGAGGAAGATGGTTGGGGGTGCGGTCATAAATTAAAACCACACAATTAAAAATAAGAGTTATTTTTATTATGTGCCGACGTTTCGGCCTACAATGTGGGCCTTCATCAGGGCTAAAAGAAACAAGATAACAACCAATGTAATTAGACTTAATAATGCGTTAGGTATATAATAATAATATGACAGTAATAAATTATGGGAACATAAATAATATTAAATGTAAAATGATAATAAGATGACAATTATAAAGTATGGAAATAAGGTGACAGTTATAAAGTATGGAAATAAACAAAATTAAGATGATAGTTATAAAGTATGGAAGTAGACATAATTGAGATGATAATATTGTAATGAGAATATATAAATAGAGACTCAGTAAATGAAAAAAAATGATAAAGGAAAAATATGTGAACAATTAAAATTTTAAATATTAACAATTATGAGTTGATATATGACGGTAATATATTAAAAACATAGTTAAGAGTATAGGTAATATATAAAAAAAAAATATAGTCATTACAAAAGAGAAACAGTATGAATAAAAAATAATAATTTAAATTTTAAAATAATGTAATATTAAACTAATAATTATATGTCAGGATATGTAATGGAGAAATATATGAGTATGGAAAGGGGGAGAAAGAAATGGGCGATGAAAAAAGACCCTTATAAATAAGAAAAAAATATACATACATGACGTGCAAGCGTTGCCTACGAAGTGATGTTTCTCAGTTTAAAAAACGCTCATTGCGTGGAACGGAAAATATGAGAACTAGAATGTCCGTTAGGAAAATTCCAAGAAGCTAAGTTATGTTTACTGATTCGATTGTTAAAAAATAGCCAAAAGTCATTACTTGAGAGTACTTGAGTTATTACTTATGGGTATTTGATAAAATTGTAAGAAATAGTGACGAGGTAAAGATTAAAAGATTTTAAGTAATAACGGATGACGATAATAAATGATGAATGATGATAAGGTAATAACGAATGACGATAAGGAGCTGTCGAAGGAAATGATAAATAAACAGTAATCTAGTAGGTAAACAAATAAATAAATAAAAAAGGGGAGTACGAAAATTAAATAAATATATAAATAAAAAAAATGATAATAAATAAATAAAAATAAAATTATGAAGAGATGATCAGGTGGTTGTTTAAAAAATGAGCTAGGGATGCTTTATTAAATTTAATATTTGGGAATAAGCTAGTGACAAGTTATGTTTGTCAGTCTTTTGATTAACAGGAAGGGGTTCTAGTTGTATGTAAATGCATTCTGTAATGAGTCGTTTGTCATGGTTGGGAACAGTGGCAAGAATGGATGTTTTATCAAAATCAAAGGAATGGTTAAGGGTTAAGGAATGTTCTGAAAGTTTTGAAGCGGTAGAATTTTTAGAGGAAATTGTATATTTGTGTCGGGTGATGCGATCTTTGAGAAGGTTTTTGGTTTCACCAATATAGGCAGAGTTGCAATTAGGAGTTCCGCAAGGGACTCTATAAACAATTTTTGAACGGTGGTCTGTTGGTATACTGTCTTTAAGTCGGCTGTAAATATTGGAGAGTTTGTAGTGGGATTTTAAAGCAAGTCTGAGGTTTGGATAGAAGGATTTTAATGATTTTTTAATTTTTTCTGAAAGAGAGGGAATGTAAGGTACGGATCTATATAAGAGAGTTGGTGATGATGATGGAGTAGAAAGAGAGGTTAATTGAGGTTGAGACTGATTTCTGTAGTTATTTATAAGTTTGTTTATGATCACGGTAGGGAAGTTATTGGCCAGGAGAATTGTCTTTATGCGGTTAATGTTGATGTCGTGGAAACGGGGATCGGAAAGGAAAAGGCTTCGGTGTATAAGATTTTTAGCAACGTTAATTTTTTGATGATGGGGATGTTGGGAATAAAAGTTTAATAGTCTGCCAGAGTAAGTCGGTTTTGTGTACCAGTCAGTGGATATTGTGTTATTAGGGTTTCTAATGATGAGGAGGTCAAGAAATGGGAGGGAATTGTTAGTTTCGGATTCAGTGGTAAAATGTAGGCGGGGGTGGTAAGAGTTAAAGGCTAAAAGTATGTCAGTAATTTTGTCGGGGTTAAGAACAAGGAGGAGGTCGTCTACGTATTTTTTAATAAGAATAATATCCTCAGGAAACTGAGGGATTATCAAATTTAGTAAATCGTTAAGGACAATATTGGCGAGGTCAGGGGCGAGAGGATTTCCCATAGCCAGTCCTGAAATTTGATTAAAGAACTGTCCATTGAATGTAAGGTATCCGGAATTGCAACAAAGGTTGAGGGATTCTAGGTATGAAGGGCAATTAAGTGAGGTATGGGGTTCAATAGAAGACCAGTTATCTTCGATGATACATAGGGCTTTATCTATAGGAATATTGGTAAACAAGCTTTCTACATCAAAGGAAACAAGGATGTAATGTTCCGGAATAATGAAGGATATTAATTGTTCGCGGAGAAGAAAAGAATTTTGGATATCGTAAGGATTGTTGTGACTAAGATGTTGTAAAGAGGGTAGTAAGAATTTACTGAGGTTAACAGAGGGTGAGTTGATATTCGATGTGATAGGGCGGAGGGGGATACCTGGTTTATGAATTTTTGGGAGTCCATAGAAGCGAGGAGCAACGGAATTATAGGAAATAAGGTTTCTATAGCTGGGATAGTTTATAAATTTTGAATCTAAAAGAGATTTCAGGTGTTTATTGAATTTAGTTTTAAGTGAAGGGGTGGGATCGCGGGATATAGGAACATAAGTGGATCTATCGGAAAGGAGAATGTTCATTTTGTCATTATATTCGGAACGGTCCATGATTACAGTCTTGTTTCCTTTGTCAGTTCTGGTTACTATGATGTCGTCATGGGATTTTAGGAAAGCTCGGGTAAGTAAGGTGAATATAATTTATGACCGCACCCCCAACCATCTTCCTCATCTTATTCCTTTTTTATTTTTCAGTGTTCTTTCAAAGTTTGTAGGCTAAACATGTCTAATTAAGACACTATTTTGTCCAAAATTGTAAGTAATTTTATAATAATATCTTTAATGTAAAGGTATCTAATAACTTATATCTAAAAACTTAGATATCTAAAAACTTAAAGGTTAGAATTTATAAAACTATTATCCTTCCGACGGTTCTTTACGGATGTGAAACGTGGCCGCTTACTTAGAAGGATGAACAACGGCTTAAGGTTTTCGAAAATAAGGTACTGCGTAAAATATTTGGTCCGAAGAGAGATGAGGCCACTGGGGAGTTTAGAAGGTTGCACGACGCGGAATTGCGGGACTTGTATCCTGTGAATATAATTGATTTGGTAGCATCATCTCGGAGACTGAAATGGGCGAGTAAGGTTGTTGGGCTCCATGAAGAGTGGATTCCGAGAAAGTTGGTATTCGCTGAACCGACTGGTAGGCGTCCGAAAGGCAGGCCGAAGCGTCGATGGGAGGATTGCGTTAAGGCTGATCTCGGGGGCTTGGACTTGAACGGTGAACATTGGACGAGTCTGTGTAGACGGAGTTTGGTGGTATCGGCATAGAACCTTCGGGTTCGCTAAGCCTATTATTATTATTATTATTATTATTATCTTTAATGTAAATCCTAATTTAAAATATCTATGTACCTACTGTATGATTATTCATTGTTCAATGTATTCTTTTCTATATCTCTAACAATAACATCATATATTCATTATTATATAATAATATTAATGTTCTGTTTTTTTGTTTTTCCATTTTTAAGGCATGATTATGAGAACAATAAATTCTCGAAACGTCGTATAGATATAATTGTTTATTCATTGACTGAAACCTGAGAACAACAGAAACTTAAATTATCAACAGTCGAGAACTGATTTAACAATATATATATATATATATATATATATATATATATATATATATATAAACAAAAAGAAAACTAATATTTTCCAGTGCTAAAATAAATATAACTAAGAGAAGGAAATCGTCAATTGAAAAGAGATAGCTAATGATATTCCAGTGCAGTATAGGAACCGACAGGTTGAGAGAAAATAGGGAAAGGAGGCTGTTTGCTACGTATCAAAAGATAGTTTAGGGGGCCCCCAGCAAAGAGGATTCGGGGAACAAATGCTCCTCTTAAGTGTTTCCTTGATGACGTCACTTAGAGGAAAGGGATCCGAGAGACCTCTAATGGTTTTCCCGTTCGGGGCAGCATTTGGGTAACGGGCGGAGCAGGCAACCACCTACTTTATCACGGGTCTTAGTTCCACAAAGGAATCGGCAACGACGTTCATAGGTAATGATACGGATAGGTATCTGTAACAGGTTATTTAAATCTCAGTGAAGTTCTTTAGAAGATTGTGGGTTTAACATGATAATAAGTATCGCTGGCTGTACGTAAATTCACTATATGTGAAGCGGGCTTGCATTCATGGTCAGCAAACAAGATACGAAAAATAAGTATTGTACATACTACACCACACTGTTTTTCTTTTGCGTTATAGGGATATTCAACATCTTATTTTATGTGTTAACTAATATCGACACTAAACCCAGGATAGTGAGCGACCCAGTTTTATCGTATGCAACTGAACAGATCTAGGACAAAGGCAGCAACATAATAATAAATAAACTTATGTTTATGAAATCTATTAGCTGCCAATCAATATCTCCCCCTCCCTCCTAAAATAGCTATCAAAGAGTAAAATTATAATTTTTGATAAACAAAAACAACCAAACTATCTCAGAGAACTAACACACCAAACAATACAGTGATCTATCAAAAAAATATTTTTTCACTTACATTAGTATTAGTACTTACATATAGCAAAGCAGTGTGATATAAGTAGGTATTGAACCTGTTATTGAGTGGTTTCTTCGATGTTTTAGAGCAGAAATTTTAAAGGCCAAATAACGACATTCAAAGGAAGAGTAATACGAGAAGAAATACGTAACAGATTATTTAAATCTTAGATAAGTTAGTTAGATGCTTGAGGGCATAACATGATTACAAGTTTCGCTGGCTGTACGTGAATTCAGTCAATATAAAGCGGGATTCACTTCATCGTAGGGGAATTAAATAAGAATCAGTGCAGAAAGAAAACATTTACTCCATATGTACAGAATAAATATATAGGAAAAATTAAAGAAAGATCAAATTTGATAAATATGTAAACACTCAATATTAAATAAAAAAATGAGAGATAAATAAGAAAGAAAAGATTTATATGTTACACAATTTCTCGGCATTAAACAATATTTAAATAAAATACAATAGCACTTCGTATAACACAATCAGATTTGTTATATTCAACATGTTATTGAGTCATTTTTTACAATGTGTTATAGAAGAAATTTGAAAATAACATTAATTAATACATTCCTGCATTATCAAAAGAGTATATTTTATTCATTAAATTATATTGAATATAATATTTAATTTCATGTTTAACTCGATAATTCCCAATAACATTTATGTATGTGATAATTCTTAAATATACAGATAGCTTGTAATAATAATCAGAAAGATAATATTAATGCACTACCTCTCAAATCTGAGCTTTAATAAGAAACTTTATTAAAAATCAACACATTCAATTTTAGATTAGGCTTTTATTTGTAGAATGAAATTCGATTAAACAAAGCAAATCTGAAACCCAAATATTTCCCCTTAATTGGACGAAAGGAGGAAAATCCCGCATTTAATTTCATCTAAAAAAAACTCAGTCAAATTATAAAGGATGAAAAACAAATCTGAATGGTGAGGGGCTAAATATTTTATTGACTGTGTAATGGAGTACCTGTTAATTAACATTCTCCTCAGCCGATCGGATCCAACAAACAAAGGGAATTAAGAACATGCCCTACACCCATTTTCTTTTCCTAGTAGTTAAACTGAGTTTTTTCTTTGATAAACATATCTCAGATTTTTAACAATACTATTTCAATCATTGTATTTTGTGATAACTGTTTATATATAAACCCATGTATGGCTCACGCAGCCAATCTGCAAATAATAATAATAATAATATAATAATAATAATAGGCTTACCGAACCCGAAGGTTCGATGCCGATACCACCAAACTTCGCCTGCATAGACTCGTCCAATGTTCACCGGTCAAGCCCAAGCCCCCGAGATCAGCCTTAATGCAATCCTCCCATCGACGCTTCGGCCTACCTTTCGGACGCCTACCAGTCGGTTCAGCGAATACCAACTTTCTCGGAATCCGTTCCTCACTAAGCCCAACAACTTTACGCGCCCATTTGAGTCTCCGCCATGCTATCAACTCAATTATATTCACAGGGTACAAACTCCGCAATTCCGCGTTATGCAACCTTCTAAACTCCCCAGTGGCCTCATCTCTCTTTGGACCAAATATTTTACGCAATACCTTATTTTCGAAAACCTTAAGCCGCTGTTCATCCTTTAAAGTAAGCGGCCACGTTTCACATCCGTAAAGAACCGTTGGAAGAATAATAGTTTTATAAATTCTAATCTTTAAGTTTTTAGATAGAAGCCGCGAACTAAGTAACTTAGCAACTGAATAATAACACGCATTTCCCACCTTTAACCGGGACTTTATTTCTTCTTGTATTTTATTTTTTCTAGTTATAATTGAACCTAAATACTTGAATTTTTCTACGTGTTCCAAAGTATGACCTGATACATCAATATCACCAAGATCGACACCGTTTCTGCTACTGATCATATACTTCGTCTTATCGGTATTTAATTCGAGTCCTATTTCTTTACCGGTTTTTATTAACACACTTGTATTTAGTTGTATGGTTTCCGTGTCTTCACCTAGCAGTACCAGATCATCGGCATACCCCAAAACCGGAATCTTGTCACCCATATTTAAGCCTTTCTCGGTACACATCACCTTTTCTATGACATATTCTAAAGCTATATTAAATAACACAGGTGAAAGGGAGTCACCCTGTTTCAAACCCGATCGCACCTCAAATCTCTCGGAGTAATTATGACCGATTCTAACTTTATGGAATGTTTCCGACAAACACATCTCCACTAGGTTTACTAACTTTCTAGGTATTCCCTGTTCAATCATGATGTTATATAGCTTCTGACGGTCTATTGAATCATAAGCCTTTTTAAAATCGATATAAAGTTGATGGACTACACCGTTGTATTCCAATTTTTTCTCTAATATTTGACGTAAGGAAAATATTTGGTCAATAGTCGAGCGATTCCGTCTAAAACCACATTGGTAATCTCCGATAATTTCCTCAGCGTATTCCGTTATTCGACTAGTTAGAATTGACGAGAATATTTTATAGCATACTGGGAGAAGAGAGATCCCACGATAGTTGTTACAATCCGACCTCGGTCCTTTTTTGTGAATCGGAATAAGTATTGATTCTTTCCATTCTTCAGGCATTTTTTCAGTTTCCCAGATCTTTTTAACTAAAAAATGTATTTTGGAAACGCCCGCTTCTCCACACGCCTTGATTAATTCACTCGTGATATTATCATTTCCTGCGGCCTTATAACGTTTTAATTTTCCTATCGCCATTTCGACTTCCTCTTTACTCGGTGCGTCTATCCATGGTTCAGCGCTCTGATATTCAGAGAGAGGAGATTGATTATTATTTTCCGTATTTAAGATGCCGTCAAAGTGTTGTTTAAATTTATTTAATATCTCAGAAGGATCCGCAATTATATTGTTATTTGCATCTTTAACCGCATTCAATAGAGGTTCAAATCTTTTACGCGATTTGTTTATACCTTTGTACATCTCTCTTACGTTATTTTCGTTTCTGTGTTTTTCTATTTCTATTATTTTGCCTTTAAGATACTCTCTTTTCTTATTTTTTAAGAGTTTTGAAGTTTCGTTTTTTACTAACCGAAAGTAAGTCACATTATTATCGCTTGGATTATTTAAGGAATTCAGTTTAGCGGTTTTTCTTTTTTCGCACATATTTTGACAATCCCTGTCGAACCAAGGTTTGTTCTATAATCTGCAAATAAAGAAATACAAAAACAAAAAAAATCATTGGGTAATTATTCCGAAGTGTCACTTCTCTTATCAGTGGCCATGTTTATGGTTATCCAGAGATATTGTTGAGCTTATTTGTCTTCCACCCAGCTTTGGGCGCTAAATTCTCTAGCCCTCACGTCTTTAGAAATATAGATTAGGATATTTATCCGAGGTGTCTTCCACAAGACTTTCGGCGGGAAAAATTCAAATTCAAAATACTTATTACAACCCCGTTCTTCCAAATACTTATCTTTGAACTTGGAAATTGAACTTAGAATTGCATACATTTATTTATTAGTTATATCGAAGACTTCAATTTTATTTACTTAATAGAAACTTTCAATTTCAATTTTATTGAATTTAATAATACGTTTTTTAATAATGGTTATAATAAATTATTAATTATTCATAGGTGAAATTATCAGGGGTCAGTCGTTTTCTAAATATTTAAATTTTGCCAAAAATAATTAAAATAGGCATAATTAAAATATTTAGAAAACGACTGACTCCTGATTATTTCACCTATGAATAATTAATAATTTATTATAACCATTATTAAAACACGTATTATTAAATTCAATAAAATTGAAATTGAAAGTTTCTATTAAGTAAATAAAATTGAAGTCTTCGATAATAATAATAATAATAGGCTTAGCGAACCCGAAGGTTCGATGCCGATACCACCAAATTCCGCCTACACAGAATCGTCCAATGCTCACCATTCAAGCCCAAGCTCCCGAGATCAGCCTTAACGCAATCCTCCCATCTCCGCTTCGGCCTACCTTTTGGACGCCTACCAGTCGGATCAGCAAATACCAACTTTCTCGGAATCCGCTCGTCATCGAGCCCAACACTTTACTCGCCCATTTGAGTCTCCGCGATGCAATCAGCTCAATTATATTCACAGGATGCAAGTTCCGCAATTCCGCGTTATGCAACCTTCTAAACTCCCCAGTGGCCTCATCTCTCTTTGGACCAAATAAAAGTCTTCGATATAAATATCAAATAAATTTATGCATTTTTAAGTTCAATTTCCTGCCATTATTTCGAAAGTTATTTGATAAATAAAGATAAGTATTTGGAGGAACGGGGTTGTCATAAATATTTTGAATTTGAAATTTTGCCGCCGAAAGTCAGGTGGAAGACAACTCGGATAAATATCCTAACCTATATTTCTAAAGACGTGAGGGCTAGAGAATTTAGCGCCAAAAGTCGGGTGGAAGGCACCTAAGCTCAAGATTAGCACTCTGGATAACCATAAACATGACCACTGATAAGAAAAGTGACACTTCGGAATAATTACCAATCATTGTATTCTTTTGAATTTTATTATGTACCAATTGGAATACTTTTACATACTAATCTCAATTTAAAATCAAAATGACAGCATTAAAAGCTGACGTGAGTAAAAGGTGCAAAATGCATGATATAAAGTGGCTCTTCTGGTTAGCCGATTTTGATGAAAAAATTGCTGTAATTTATAGTTAGATGTCTTAAATATAAAATTTCAGTTTCGTACGACTTTTTGTTTATGCGCTAGACTTAGCACACATAGAAAATCAAACACAGATAGACCCTTTTTTCGGGTCTTGGTCATTTGGACTCAGGAGACAAACGTGTATTTCCGTCGAAAGCTGAAATTCGAAAACTTTCACGATCGCAATACTTTTCCTTACTACATATTTCAAATATAGGTAGGTGAAAGTAAAAAAATCTGGTGCGCACAACACACGACTTGTACTTACCTCTGTTGTTAAAATCAATTTAAGAATTTTGAAATACATCTAAAGATAGAAATAAATTGTTAAAGAATGGATTAAATAGAAACATATATTTTATTAAATAATCCATTACCTCATTATCTTCGACAATCTTATTATTATTATCTCTCCGTTAACATTTACAATAATATGTATAAGATAATTTTTTTTTTTAATTTAGCTATCCAACGAAATATTATACATCTATATTACTGTTTTTATGTTCAAAAACACAAATAATGCATACAAATATATGTTGGCTATTTTCTCTTTTAGTTGGATATCGCATTTGTTCAACTTCTATATTTAGCTGTTTCTTATCACTGGTGAAAAGATGTAATAGTTAATTTTAAATAATATACAAAATTAACGGTACTTTAGAAGAAGAAAATTTAAAATACCGGCATTTGAAGCCCTTTAAAACTATTTCAATCAGAATGAAACCTACAAGATATTGAAGCCCAATTAATTTTACATTTATATATCGAGTTTAATCAATATCGTAGAGCCGCTTTTGAGAAAATCGTAAAAATGTCAAAAATGCATAGTTTAAAGTGGCTCTTCTGGTGAGCTGATTTTGATGAAAATGTTGCTGCAACATCTCGGGCGGATATCTTTCATAAATATAAAACTTCAGTTTCAAACGACATTTCGTTTTCGCGTTAGACTTGCGACACACACACCGAGAATTTTTTTGCGGGACTAGGTCATTTGGACTCCGGAGACCATAAAACGTGTAACGTGAAAACTGGAATACGAAAATTTTCAAAATCCCAATACTTTTCCTTAATATATATTTCATATAAAAGTAAGTGACAGAAGAAGCACTAACACAAGAGACAATTCTAACAGTAGAGAACGGTAAACTTTTTTTACAAAGGTTTAAGCGTGTTGAATGTTCAAAAGGTACAAACAAGCAAGAAGGAAGGAACAAATATAAATCTCCTTAAGGGTAAAAAAGACTAAATCTACCATAAGGAACCTGGGGTACAATAAAACAAAAGTCTGCGGGAGGACACTAGGAAGGGGTAAGCCCCCGATGGCCGGACCTCTATTGTTCCTGATTGATCTGAAAGGAATTGAATGAGAAATGAAAATAAAAGGAAGCTGATCGAGGATGAGATATTGAGTTAGCGCTGATGGGATCAGGAAGGGACCAGCTCCTAATACGGCCAGCGTCCTCCTCCCCCAATCCTTCCTTTCTCCGAGGATCACCTCAGCCTGTCCTTTGTAACGTGGAAAAGGAAAGGAAAAAAGTAATCAGCAGAGCGAAACAGACGGTCAGGAGCGCATTAGCACTGCATGTTTCACCTGATAAGAACATGGAAACAAGGTAATTTAATCTAAACTTATTTATTATTGTATCTCCTATAACAAGAGGTGTACTCAAACATTTTCAACAATGTAATTTTATTTACAAGGGAGTAGAGTTATTAAGTGGGAACTGCATTCTAATAAGATAGGAGACCCGGTTTGAAGACTTAGATATGGCAGAGGTAGCATAATTATTATATCTTGTTGTAGGGGAAGGACAGGTGATTCAAAAGGACTAAAATTATAATTATTAATTAATGAATAATTAAAATAATAATAATAATGAAATAAAGCTGAAATTGTTTGTAAAATATATATTTGGCCTTTTCACAAAAGAAGTGTTTGATATTTTTTTTGTTATTTATTTAGCCTCTAGGGCCATTTTCAAGCATCTGTTACAATTAAATTTTATAGCATTTCTACACTTTTTATATCTAATTTCAACATTAAAATTAATTATCTTATTAATCGTGTCTTTTAAAAAAATATTCTTACCTGCTATGCATATTTATCTATACGAGTATATTCTTAGACCGATGAATCAGCAGTGTCGTCCTAATCTGCTTGCTGTGTCAAACTATTATTATGTATCCATTATTAGAAAAAAACGGACAAAATCTATCTATTAAAAAAATTATTGGTATTCACTCATTCAACATTTCATCGGCCGTCCTTTAGATGTAAAAGTAAAAAAAAAAAAAAATATATAGACCAAAAACTTATTTTGTGAAACGGCCAAACATATATCATACAAATATTGAACCAAAAGAAAACTCAGAACAATGATGAGAAAAGCGTAAACTATAGTTATATGTTTTTAATAATTTAAACATAAAATAAATTCTACCAATAAACCTTTAAACAAAAATTAAAGAAACTTTAACTAACTAATGTATAATTAAAGAAAACAATTAATAATTAAAACAAAATGAAAAACAGAGAAAATATTTTAAAAAATGAATGAATTCGGTTCTTTATGGAGAGAAGCGCTGATGAAGACCATAACCTGAGTCGAAACGATGGATAATAAATAGTTTCTTCACAATTTGTTTAATGATTTTTTGACACCACCCGAACCATCTCTTTCTTCATATTATTTCACGATCAAACACTTATTATGAAATATAAGAAAAAAAAATAGAAATGAACATATTAAAATGAGTTAATAGAGAAATAAAAATAATATAGTTAATAAATGTATATCAGGTAAAATAAAGTGAAGTAAAGATAACGAATATCATATGTCAAACAGAATAATGATAATAATTCAGAAAATGAAAAATAAACATGAAGTATAAAAATAGATCGTATATAAATTTTATCTAACCAGACTACATCATTCATAAATAAATAACCATCTACACAAGTAAAATATAAGAAAAATAACTAATCTTTTCTCAAAATAAATTTTTTTTTCAATTGTGTTACATTTGTTCTCTGATTTCATTGTAAAATCCTTTCATACTTTATAACATTTCTAACTAAAAGATATACAAAATTATTTAAAATAATAATTTTATGGATGAAGAATTTTTGGAAATTCGGCATTTTATCCCTGATTTTTAAGTGTAATGAAATAACGAGTTTAATTAATATCGTTAGACCACTTTTAAGAAAATTGTATAAATGTGATTTTTGAAATATATTATCAATCAAATTATTTCATAATATATCAATACCTGTGTTTGTACTTCCAAGAAAAAAAATTCACGTAGAATTTATTTTTAAATAATTTAGGTAGTTGAAAATTTTCAATTTTTTTAATGCTCGTGTCAACAACAGATGATTCTTACCTAAAAGAAACAGTTTCTATATTTTTTTGTATACATTTCGAATAGCATCTTCAATGTGCGTGCTATATTCTCCTCCATGCTAAGGGTGGCTGTTAGGCCTACGACCGCGAAACTTGGCAAGTCTCGCTCATTGGTATTCACTCTTCGTTACATAAATGAGATCAACCTCATCTGTTCGCTTTGTATTCCTCACGCTGAAGGGAGCTTCAACTCCTTCCGGGAGGAGCTCAATTCGAAGAAGAAAGGGAGGGAATCTCGGTGATTGCAGAGCCAAAATTTGAGAAAGATGAAAACTCAAAGAGTAAATTAATAAGTTTTACTCGGCACAGATTGCCAGAACTCAGTCATCACTCACTCATTGGTTATATTAAAAGCAAATATTAAGTAATAGTTATTTTGTACCATATTAGCGTAAGTAGATTTAAAGATAAATATAGTAAATGAAACTAAATATTTAAAGGGCGTTATGTTGCCGGAAATTACAATGGGATGGAATATTTTTTTTTTTTTTCTGATGAATAATACAATTTTCTAATTTCTCAATTCTACTGTTTTAATCTTGTATGACACGAGTTCAATCAATTTTTATTTTATTTTATATAGTTCTTATAACTTGATAAGATAGGCCGAGAAGTGAGTTAAACCGAATATTATAGGTAGTACCTAATTCACTTAAACCTTAAGGTGTTGTTCATCCTTCAAAGTAATGTATTTATTTTGAAGTAACAAATTATTATGGATATAGTTCATACCAAAATAATAAAATCGCAATTAAACAAATGCGAAGGTAGGGAGAAGGAGGGTGAAAATTTGGAGCTATTTATTTTTTTTTATGATAAATAATTTATTTTATTTATGAAAACAAATTGAATATTGTCTCTATCAAATTTGTTTTCATAATTAAAAAAAAATTATTTATTATATAAAAAAATAACTCCAAATTTTCACCCTCCTTCCCCCAATTTTCCCATTTTTTTAATTGCGATTTTATTATTTTGGTATGAAAAACATCCATAATAATTTAGTACATCAAAATAAATAGCTTACTTTGATGGATGAACAACGCCTTAAGGCTTTAAAGAATTAGGTACTACGTAATTATTTAAATAATTACGTACATATTAGGTTTAACTTACTTCTCGGCCTATCTTATCAAGTTATAAGAACTTCATAAAAAATGATCCTCTACTGGACGTAGGTTCATCTGTCATTCAACAACATAAATAATAATTTCGTTGAAGTTGTTTTAATTTTAAGGGCAAAAAACTGCTCATGGTTATTATCGCCCTCAAATCTTTACAAAAAACAAAACAAAAAGAAAAACGATTTACCAAAATGAAGATAGCAGAAAAAAATTAAGAAAAGTACTAATAATAATTTAGTTTTTTTTTTTTTAAATACGAACACGAGGGTGGAAGAAAGAGGTGAGAAAAAAAAATCTGTATAGGATTAATAACCTACAATTAATCACCTAGCGGGCATGGAATATACTTTAAGGCCTATTCTCATACCTACCAAATATACATTAAAAATTTCATAAAAATCGGTGCTACCACCATGACACGAGATATTGTTTATATGTTATATATAGTAACGAAAACTATTGCGATTTGATTATATAAAATTACCCCTCCCTAAATATTTACGAATAATTAGAAGTAAATATATCACATTAATGAACTATAGGATTCTACCAACTAAGATGATATGGAACTACAACAATATAAATAAGATATAAATGTTTTCTAAATAATCAATATTATTACAACCATAAAAAGTAGATTAACGGCTATAAGGCGAAAGATTCCATTCTGACCGCCTGATAAAGAAGTGAAGTTATTCCTATGCCGACGACAACTTTATGCGATTATTTTATAACATGTACATTAAAATGATAATAAAATGAAAAAGCTCATGACAGGGGATGACAAAGAAGATAAGGAATAGTGTAGGATAGAGGCGAGCAATGAATGGGCCGGTGAATGAACCCAATTGACCGAACTGTAACGAGGAGAACTGGTTCTAGCCCTCCAGTTTTTTCTTATTTATTATTGAGCACTCCCACCGCTTAACAACCTTCACTCTCCGCTCCGCAGCCTCAATTAACTCCTTCTGTCCTCCGAGATTAATAAAAGTTACACGACGACTTTATTTTATACAGGGCATACTAAATGTCCTCGGGATACGAAACGTCCTGAACAAAAAAATCGAGTAAAAAGATTCCTTCTCTCAGTGGCATATGCGCAAGGGTATTTAAAATAACAACCACTGGATGAAAAGTACATGCCATACTCGATAGCTTATTCCTAATTAATTATTATATTTAATGCAATATAAAATACAATATAATGTAACATACAATATATGGAAAAGCCAAAATAATAAAATTGGAAAACCAAATAACCTCTACTTTTCCATGGTTTAGCTTTAAAATATTGTAACGAGTTCTCCATCATTATTGTCTAGAAACATGATCAATTGTTGTAGTTCAGTGGTTCATTGTGGACAAACCAATGTTTCACCAAACCCTGATTAGAATCTTGTTACACCGTCCTTTCCAATTCGACTATATTGCATAATACATTGTCGGTCGCACGTGTCTACAATTAGACGGTTGGGTGACTCAATAAATGTTCCAACACAATTCACATCGAAACCAACGTATCGTCCCGAATTTCAGATCTTTACCAGGCTTTTCTTAAATGAATTATATTTATGGAACAGGTTATACTTTATATTTAATGTATGATTAAAAGTTATCTAATTTTTATTTTATTTTAAATAGTTTTTAGTTAATACTAATCGTCTTTTTAGCCGAATGTAGCTTTCATAATTAATTTTTTTTTTAATAATTATTTTAAACCTTCAAGTAGAGTGAATTTTAATCGTAAAATTCACTTTAGTGTCGGTTTTCTAGTACTTAAGCGTTAAAATCATTAACTATTTATCAAATTAATTTACTTGTTAAATGAACAAAGTTATATTTATCAGTAAGTCTTGGTGATTCAGTGTTCTTATTACACTTGTCTAGCCAAAAAAAAAAAAGGTTAGAGATTTAGCCAGAAAACGCTTTATATTACGTTCTTATAATACTTCGTAATACTATATTATAGTAATACTTAAGATCAGTGAAAGTAACCGACCCAAGGTCTAAATAATTCAAAACAAAATACTTATTTATATTTCATACGCCCTTTCAGATAAAACAAAACATGGGAAACAGGAAAAATAAACTTAATTAAATACAATGGCAATAAAGAGGGCAATACCCCGAAATTTTCAAGGTAATTAATTATCTCAAATACAAAATCAACTAATTAATTAAGTTATTTTTTTTCCCTTACAATTGAGACCTTGCTTTCCAAATGTTACAATGTCCATTCTAGTAAATTTTAAGGAAATAGCAAATATTTCTTAATAATTTGTTACTAAACCGATTTATTGGATTATTTTTGCTTTAAAATCTAGGTTTTTTTTTTTAAGTTTGTTTATAACATTATTTTTCTGTTACGCTAGTAATTGTTATGGTATGAATTGGAATGAATTAAAATGTGTAATTATTACTTATTAAAAATAATAAAATTTCTGAATCCCTGAAGTTTGAATACAAGATTTTGATAAAACTTATAAATTAGAATACCTTTAAAAAAACCTGTATTACTACAACCCATAAAGGGTCTTGGACTCAGTACAAATAGAGATTTGTACTGTTTCTGGGCTAACGGCCGTGCGATTTCTGGCAATGTCAAGAATTTTTTTTATTTTTTTTTTATAGAACCATAGAAAGGATTTAAACAATTATTTCAAATTAAAAAAAAAAATAGAAGAATAATAACCTACAATCACTCCAGACTCAAAGATGAGAAGTACGATCATTAATATCCAGATTCCTCAAAAACTTTAATGTTACCTAAGAAAAGACTTAAACCGGAAAAAAACAAACTGAAAGCACATAATCTACTGCTATTATTTTACAAAATAATGCGAGTGTTGCAAGATAATGATAGATGCAGTTATGAGGTGGGTCATCGATTACCTGCAGCTATGAATGAATGGTTCCCAGGAGCAAAATATTAATCAGCTAGAAGCATAAAAGATCCTCATTATCGAAATCATTGCTAATAAAGGGATCTTCTGATTGTAAAACTGGTTTCCCCTCCACGCTACTCCTAGCCTAGGGTTAATTTAGGACCTGAAGGCTCTCCTCGCGGGTAATGTGGGACTTCCTGCCCCAAGTAGGTTCTGAGATTGTGAATGGGGTTTCTATCCAACGTAGGAGAGAACCAGGCCACATCATGAATCAACTCAATATAGAATAGAAAAAAAAAACAAGCCTGTTGTTTACATTCACATCAAGAGGGTAGAACTCTTTTAACGTCAATGATTCAATACAAAATTGGAGCCTGAAATTTTGGCTAAAAAGCCATCTAATAGTTGCAAAAACAAATTATCTATAAGGACTCCATCACAAATTTGTTACTGTAAACATTATACATACACTAAAATTTTAAAATACACAATAAAATATGAATTAATTAATTATTAAAAATATATAAATAGCCAATTATAAAATCTTATAAAATTATAATCTTTGATTGCATAATCTAACGTTAATCTATTCATAGATTATAATTTTAATATTGTCTTAACTTTTTAATATATTTATATGTAATGGATTTGTGATTGTGTCTTAAAAGGTAAAAATTGTTTATGCACCTGAAGAAGACGTTTTGGTCGAAGTGTTGTGAATCGTTTAATAAAAGTAGCGAAGTGGTATAACAAGTTCCCAATTTTATACCAAATAAAGAGAACATAATATACTGAACGATTTCACTCCAATTTTTGAATAAAATTTATGAGACATAATACCATGAAAACCTATATTATGAAGAATATTATTTCTTATAAATGGTCAATTTTTTAGACTGTCTACTAAAAAATACCATTAATATTGGTAAACTATCAATTGTTAGCTGAATCTTTAATTGAATTATTGTCCTCATTAATAAATTTATATTGATAGTGATTCCGGAGGTCTCTTTACGTTGGCCATTCTATCAAATATTGATAAAGGTTTTCTGATGTTTTAAGTTGCAGAGCACTTTTCCCCCCTCAAGTTCGTGAGCTTTTCTTGCACTATAAACCTCTCTAAAAAATTGAGAAATAAAGCGGCCAAACCGGCCACTTACTCAATAAATTTGTTTTCATCTAATCCCTTGACTTAGTAGAGAATTTGGTGACGAAGAAACCGAAAGTTATTTGGGTGCCAGCGAGAAAAATTTCAGTAAATTATTTATAAGAAAAATAAACCACATCATATAAAATTTTTAACCATTTGTTTTCTCGCTAAACGAAACGTCAAATTTTTTCAAACGACTTTAAAACGTCTAACCTGAGTTGTGGTGTTCATATTATGATTATCTCGAATTTAAAATAGTTTTTAGTTGTAAAACTCTGTTTTATTCATCCGCTCCTAATGTAAATCATAAGTCCTAGTCTGCAAAACCTTTAAGTCAAGATGGACGTTCATGTAGTACAAAGCAAAAAAATTAATGAATCTTTTTTATAGACACATTTTAAAATATTGAGGTAATTTATTTTGGATATTTATTAAATGTAAGCCATTGCCAACATCCTTTTCTTTTTATTACTTATCAAAAAAATCATTCTTTTTTAATTCTTAGGGTACTGCTTTACACTGAAAGTTTCTCAGATAATCAAAAAAAAAAATACTAATAAGTAACTTCTAGTAGCATAAGAAATTATCAAGAATAATTTCAAACCCATGAGCGTTGTCATTATCATAATGACTTATTAATTAATTAAACAATAAAATAGCCTTCGTTTTCTCTGAATATAAAAGTGTATTATCTTTATTTTGTTCCCACGGATGATTTCCTTCAGTCTTCAAAACCTGGACCCTGTTTGTATCGAACCGGTTATAGAACTAGATATTAATTAAAATTAGGTTGCCTAAACCTCTATTTCTGGAGACATATTTTAATTTTATAAATATTAATCAAGTCCTTCATTTTATTTCTTATTGGTGATGGGCCATAAAATTAATTGATATCTTTAGGATTGTTTATGAGGACAAATACTACAATAATATCGCCTTAGCTGCATACAATTTTAAACCTATTTCAAAACCAAATTTCTTTGGATGGATTAAACGGAGTAATTATACTTAGGAGACTAAGCTATTAAATTACGATAGTTTATGGTTCATAATATTTCTTCTTTAGGAGTAATCTAGTACCCTTAAAAAAACCCGCTATGATCTGAGAAACTTAATAAATTGCTTACACACTTATTAAAATCATAACCAGGAATAATAATGATACAAGATTATCTCCTCTGATACAATTATGTTTTTTTTAAAGAAAAAAATGATACACTTCTTATATTAAGTGCAATTAATATGAGAAAGAAAAAAAAAATTAAACAATAAATATACCAATCCTAATATCAATCAATTTTTCTTACAGTCATTTTTGAATAAATATGAAATTTGTTTCTAAATTGCACTCAAAAGAATACTTTTGATTTATACTTATTTTGACTAATTTATTTAGCTTTATATAAAATTGTGTTAATAAAATTAAATCCTATTTAATGTGACCGATCCTTACTGGCCACCCATTCCAAAGGCGAAAAAATAAACCTAGTTCAATTATATACAATTATTCCTACTTTAATTATAATAAAATTAGAATACAGTTTCTATTTGATAACATAGTAATTGTATCAATATTTTGAACTTATAACAAATATATATTTTAATTCACATAACTGCAAAAAAAAATAAATAAGTAGGAGTTATGTGTGTGTGTGTTTAAATTCACAAGTAGGAGAAAAATGTTAGGAAGGAAATGTTTTAAATGATATATTAAACAAATGTTTTCCCTTTTTAAGTGCTTTAAAAAAAAACTCCAGTCTTTTAACTGAATAATGTAATAAAATTGTATTTTTTGGAATTCGATGAATGCCATCGATAAATGGCATTTATAATAAATAAAATAATGTGTACTTATTTTAAATTTCGCTATTAAATTTAAATTTATTTTGCATTACAATCGAGCTTTTATTTCCTACTCTGATATCTTTCTTGAATTTCAAAAATACTTATTGTCATTAAAGTTCAATATCAACAGTTTTGATAGTGAAATAAAATGGAATTAGTAAATAAATAAAAAGTCATCAGAAGAAGAAATATGATAAGAACTCTCAATTCTGTTTTAGAGAACAAGTAAGTCAAGCTCCAAGCGAAACAAAGCTTTATAATTTTTTTTTTTCATAATAAAAAAATATATTTGAAAGAAAAAAAACTTAAATGCAAGAAAACATTAAAAAAAAATTAATTAAAAACTGACCAGGAATGTATAACATTATAGTTCAATTACATTATAGTCTTTATTATTTAGATAATAATACTTGCTCCTTAAGAAAATCAAAAACTAATTTAATGGCTTCCTCTCTATTAGTCAGTACTGTTGAAATATTTGGGTTACGTCCAATTTTTTTCAGATGTAATGAATAATATGGGCATTCTTGAAAAATCACAAAGCCGGCACCGGGGCACGGGCTGCCTAGTAAAAAGATAAGAGTGCGTTAGCCGCGAGTGTCCTACCCTCAGCCGGGCGAATGCGACCCCCTTCCTGCGGCTGCTACTGCTAGATGTAGACCAGGGTTCACTGTTGTTTTTTTTTTTATATTATTCAGTTTGCTTAACCGGCTATCGTCCCATATTTACACATCGTCATTTACAATTATTTATATATTAATTAGAGATTAAACATTGTCAATCAGTTCATCTATATTTTAAACCCTCCCTCCACCACTGAAAATCAGTACCGATCATAATCCATAGGCAATATTCATATGGAACAAATGAAAATTAATTGCCGGGATAAAAATACAGAAAGGTTCGGTGTTAATGCCACTATGAATCTCTAGCTAAACAATTCCTTACACAGATCCTGATTTCTTAATATAGTATGGCATGCTTCAAATGTCATTCCTAAACCTCGCGGTTCACACCCTCGGCTTACCCATGGGTTTATTAATAACTTAAATAACTGCCTAGGACGCACGTGTGTATTCCATAAACGAGTAATATAATTCAAAAGGAAGGGAGATAAGATGATTCATTTTAGCGAGAACGGTTTTCCTCATTATCAGGAAAGTAAAGTAAACAGCTTTACATCTACCTCGTGGATCTTAAATACACAAACTTCTTCTTCGGTTTTTTTTTTCTCCGTAAAAAACGGTTTCGTTAATGTCTAGAAAGTTTACAAACACTTTTTTTTTAATCCCGCATAAGGCAGAGGAGGAACTGAGTTCTTGAATAATAACAACTTGAAGAAGATGTGTCCCAGGATAATAGGAAGGGATTAATACCGGCCCGCCAACAAAGCCCAAGACCGACCTAATGAAATATTCATTGACCCTGTTTGCAGAGCGGGAAAAATTACCTTTTTATCAGGAATCCTGCAGTGAGGTGAGCTCCTACAGATTACACTCCCAACGAATCAAATATTTAATGATAAGATTAAAATTTCTACCAACTTCTTCTTCGCCACCGCCCGGAGGAGACGAGAGCTAGGGAAGAAAATCGGCTTAGTAACTTGTGCCGAAATAAACAAAAAAAAATAAAGGACAATCTTGATTACCATCTTTCAGAGAAATGAAAAATATGGTTTACAAAGTATGCATAATTTAATACAATAATTGAAATCGACAATTTTCTTTCCATTTAATTAAAGAGATATTCCCGAGATTAAGACAACATTTCAGGACATTTTTCGTTAGTTAAAATAAATTATGATATAATTAATGAAAGAAAATTTAGTACAAATATTACACAATGTATAATTACTAAATCGTCAAAATATGTAGATATACTAAATATAACTTCTGACTTTTGACAATGTCCGACTAAATATCTGTATTATTTATAAGTTGCATAGAAAAATAAAATAATAATAGAATATATTAGTAACTTTTTTCTTTTATATTAGTCGTCGTCGATCTCCTGGAGTATGTATTAGCATGGAACCCGTTATTGAAGTGGGTTAAGCATGATCGCAGCCACCTCGCCTCCAAGTGCAAGTTTTTGGTCTAGAAAAAGAACGGATTTTTTTTTTTTTCACATATTTATTGACATCTATAACTGTATATAAAATTAAAATACATCAAGTAAATGTGATGGAGAAATTATTAATTATTGAATCTAAGACCTCAATAATTAATCTATTATAAATATTTTTATACATCATAAATGAGCGTAGAGAGGATTTTCGATAGGAGATGAGGAAGCAAACTGAAAACCGTTAGGTTGGTACAAGTTATTTTTTTAAATACTTTCTAAATTTAAAATTTAAGCACCTTTATAGAAGTATTGATTTATTTTTTCCCCCACAATCTTTATATTTTAACATTAGTAAATCATTAGGCATTCTGCTTTTTTTATGGCACGGCCAGCCGTATCAATTTAAAAAAAATACACTAAGAAAAGCTTATTACAATAGCGTGCCGAGGTTTCGGCCTGAAATTCAGGCTTCAGCAAGGGTGACTCGGTGAGGAGATCTCAAAGATTCGCTTTGAGATATATTAAAAATAAATCCTAATCTGATTTCACACAGATGTTGATCATGTGGAAAAAAGTAATTTTCCATGTGAAATTTTGAATGCTGGGAAGCTGAAGAAATCTTTTTCTGTTTCCCCATTTGCATTCATTGTTATCGTTAGTAGAGAGTTGAGATGAAGGAAAACCTTTGAGAACTTGGGCCATTGAGAGACAAGGGAACTTGAGCCATAATGGCAGGTGAAACAGCAAACAGCACTAAATGATTTGAAAGCGGTATATTTTAATGTAATCCATGTGAGTTAGGATGGAAGGAGGTTAGCGACAAGTTGGCAAGGACACCCTCCTGTCAGGAATACGTCTCCTGTAATTACTTGTCTCTACTCTACTCACGCTAAGGGTTCACTCAGAAATTCCTGAGTGCTTCCGAATATCTAACACCTAATTTCAGCGGTCAAAACGATAAAAATGAAAATCACGAATAAATAAAAAAACAACAGTCGACAGGTTATAGAAAGTAAAGCGGGTTCTGGAAGCGGCAACCTTAAAAACATCCCGCATTTCATAATATCTCTGATGCAACACCAACTGGGTCACCCACATCTCGAAAAAGTTTATTAGGATAGAATAAAAATGACTAAATTTATCCAATATATTTTTTGAAAAATTCATTTTATTTGTGAAATAGGCAAATAATTAATCAAGGGATAAAGATACATTCCCCACAACTATCATTATCATCTATGCTATGAAAACAGAATATTATATGCAATAATTCATTGAATAAATGTTTTAAAAAAACTGTACGTATAAGAAACACACACAAAAAGCGTAAAATTTATATACTGAGTGATTAAAAAAATCAATGAACTACACATTACCATCGGCTATTTTGTTTCGAAAAGACAGAACATTACAGATCTTATACGCTCATAATTTGGTATCAAAGAAAATTATTGTTCATAGAAACACCAAATGTTTTTTAATATAACAAGAATCATTTCTGATGCATTGTGGAAAACTAGGTAGGTCAAAATTATTAAATATTATTGACTAAGATTTGAATTATTCATATGTTTCATTTACTTTATTTTTTTAAAATAAGTTTCTACATACAAATATTTTCCTAAATTTTTAAGTTTTTTAAACCTTTCTTTCCTACCAGATGTAAACTAATTTTTGTATGCTGAGGTGAGAAATATCTATACTTCTTAACACACCGTAAAGTTGATTTTCATTCTTTTTTTTTTTTAATTTAATTTCATATTACATAATGATATTATTGTACTTTTTTACCGTTTATTTTGATCATTTAAAGATAATTGTGTATATTTATTGTAAATATTAATCTTTTTTGTTATATTTAACGTTCTTTGGCAAAAATGTAATAACAAAATAAATAAATCTATTTCACAAAGAAATCAAGAACGAAAGAAGGAAAAAAGTTTACTAGATGAGGAAGATGGTTGGGGGTGCCGTTATCAGAAAGAAACACACATTAAAACGTAATTTTAATTTTTTGCCGATGTTTCGGCCTACATTGTGGGCCTTCATCAGGATTAAAAGAAACAAGATAACACCCAATGTAATTATAAACTTAATAATATGTGAGGTATATAATAATAATATGGTGACAGTAATATAATATGGAAACGAACATAAAATTAAATATAAAATGATAATAAGATGACATTTATTAAGTATGGTAAACAAAATTAACGTTAATGATTAAATGTTAAAAAAACAATATGTGAAAAATTAAAATTTTAGTAGATTCACCCAATTATGAAGATTATATAAATTAAAATAGATTTTTTAGGAACAGCCTCTTCTTTTAACCATCATTTATTCATTCTTCATTATAACTGTAATAATTGTGACATTTATTATAGTTGAATATTGAACTTAATATAATATTAAATTGTTATTAGTTGATGACAAAAAATTCTAAGGTGAGGCGTATAAGCCCTGAAACGTAAATTGTTATAATAATAATAATAATAGGCTTAGCGAACCCGAAGGTTCGATGCCGATACCACCAAATTCCGCCTACACAGACTCGTCCAATGTTCACCATTCAAGCCCAAGCCCCCGAGATCAGCCTTAACGCAATCCTCCCATCTCCGCTTCGGCCTACCTTTCGGACGCCTACCAGTCGGATCAGCAAATACCAACTTTCTCGGAATCCGCTCGTCATCGAGCAAAACAACTTTACTCGCCCATTTGAGTCTCCGCGATGCAATCAGCTCAATTATATTCACAGGATGCAAGTTCCGCAATTCCGCGTTGTGCAACCTTCTTAACTCCCCAGTGGCCTCATCTCTCTTTGGACCAAATATTTTACGCAATACCTTATTTTCGAAAACCTTAAGCCGTTGTTCATCCTTCAAAGTAAGCGGCCACGTTTCACATCCGTAAAGAACCGTTGAAAGAATAATAGTTCTATAAATTCTAATCTTTAAGTTTTTAGATAGAAGCCGCGAACTAAGTAACTTAGCAACTGAATAATAACACGCATTTCCCATTTTTAACCGGGACTTTATTTCTTCCTGGATTTCATTTTTCTAGATATAATTGAACCTAAATACTTGAATTTCTCTACGTGTTCAAAAGTATGACCTGATACATCAATATCACCAAGATCGACACCGTTTCTGCTACTAATCATATACTTCGTCTTATCGGTATTAAATTTTTGGAATATTCCGTTGAGAATTAATAACAGGAATTAGTCCGGATGGGGGTCGGTGAATGAAACAATTGAGTAGTTTCAATAGTTTATTTTTGCCAACGTTTCGACCCCCATAAAAACAGCAAGCCTGGGGGGCCGCTCTCATTGTTGGTCAGCGAGTCCATCGGACTTAGCCGGGAGGAGCTTCCGAGGAAATTCCACAGACCATCCCCACATCCGCCACCCGTGGGACGCTCCCCATACGCGGTAATGAGATCCGCGCGAGGAAATTGTTATAATAAAGAATAAATAAATGATGGTTGAAAGAAGAGACTGTTCCTAAATAATCCTTTTAAAAATTTTAAATATGAACAATTTTGAAGTGATATTTGACGGTAATATATAAAAAACGAAGTAAACAACATAGGTAGTATATAAAAAGAACATAATCATTAGAAACGAGAAACAATATGAAGGAATTTTTTTTTTAAAGTAATGTAGTATTAAACTAACAATTATATGTGAGGATATATAACGGAAAATGATTTGAATAGGGAAAGAGGGAGGAAGAAATAAGCGGTAAAAAGAGACAATAATCAATAAGAAAGAAAATACATACTGACTCTAAGACGGTGTCAAAAGAAGTGATATTGTTTGCTGTTAAAAACGCCCTCTGCGTGGTACAGAAAATGAAAAAAAGTTTACTTTCCCGCTTAGGAGATAAAATCCTGGAGATAATTTGAAAAATCCCCCTTTAATTTAGCATGATTCCAATTCATACTTATTTCACTTAAGCAGCTGAAGCCACGTGAAGAACATCAAAGCTTAAGGTTTGTAATCCGAGTATTATAGAAGGGTCAGAATTAAAATCCCTCGAAACGAGCAGTATGTAATCCTCCGACATTTTTGCTTTTTGTCGCTCTTCCAAAGGTAGCGAAAACACAGTTCCTTTTATTTTACAATATTCAATTGAATTAAAGCGTTCTTAATCCGACGGAAATTTCCATCCTTGGGGTTAGAGAGCGGACCCATTCAAGAACAAAGAGGGGGGTAGTCAAAAGGAGAATGGTCGGGGGGCGGGGTTGCTTATGACATATCTATATCTATGGTATTGTTCCTTGGCCAGCCACAAATTTGTGGCCCCATTCTGCTCCCGAAGCCCTATTTCACCTTATTAAACAGCATTACCTTCCGCTCCACAACGAGGGCTTTTCATCACCTCCCCCGTTCCATATTCCAAGGCCTGGGCCATGGTTTCCTAAAGGAATCCATTCCAGATTTATATATATATATATATCAAACCTTCCGCTATGGTGTGACCAACAGAATGGGTTGAACAAGTTGGCATGCTAGACAATTTTTTAAATTCTAGATACTTAAATACCATTTCCAAAATAAATCAGGACATATTTACAGTATATACTATTCATTATAATGGTGGATATAATTAGTTGACCGTTGAGAAATAATAACAGGAATTAGTCCGAGTGGGGGTCGGTGAACGAAACAATTGAGTAGTTTCAATAGTTTATTTTTGCCAACGTTTCGACCCCTATTGTGGGTCATCATCAGGGCTAAAAAAATAGAACAGAGATACATTTAAAATAAGATAAAATATACTATTTTAAAAAATAATGCGCTAGAGAATGTCAATATTAGTAGAATAATGAGGGCTAAACAGAGCAGATAATGTACAAATATATTAAACAATTACATGAAATAAAAAACATTGAAAAATAGAGTAGAGTGGAGATACTTCCTTCCTTCCAAATTGTACCTAGTTTCCATTCGCCTAAAACACGGTACGTATCTCCACTGTATTCCATTTTTCAATGTTTCTTATTTCATGTAATTTTTTATTATACCTGTACATTATCTTTAGTCATTATCTGCTCTGCATAGCCCTCTTATTATTCTACCTTTGTCATTGTAAGTTAATTAATTGATTTATTTACACATCTAGTCCCTTTTATGTTATAATATTGACATTCTCTAGCACAATAGTTTATTTAATCTTATTTTAAACGTATCTCTTTTGTATCTTTTTAGCCCTAATGGGGTCAAAACGTTGGCAAAAAATAAACTATTGAAACTACTAATTGTTTCATTTGACGACCCCTACCCGGACTAATTCCTCTTAGTATTCATAATAATGTTCGAAAATATGTTCCAGAGATTGGATCTAGGAGAAAGACCGAATCAAGGATAACGAACATAAGTATTGTATACCCAAGCCATGAAGATTATACTTGATCAAATAGATAGAATAGGAAAAAGAAAGAAAACGCCTTTATAATTTGATGACTATTTACGAATAATTCCATGTGTTTAGTATAGAAAAACAACGACACTTAAAAATCTACAAAGATTAAGTTGTTATGAAATACAAAAGTAATTATTGAAAAATGAGGAAAAAAATTATAAAGTTATTCCAAAATAAAATAGTACTGTCAAAACTGGAGAATGATGGTTAAGATAAAGGAATACGAACCATAAGTGTTAAACTAGAGTTAGTAAATTATCTGAAAAAGAAAAAATCCAATACCAAGAAGGGTCTTGGCTCAGTAAGTATAGAGATTCATACTGTTTCTAGGCCAATGGCCGTACAATGATGTGATTAGGCCTTGATCACGCTCAGCCGTCAGGTTTTACCCCAATTTTTCGGAAACCCACTTTATAGAGGCTGGCTCTGCCCAATGAGGCTATCCATACCCAAGGGTTAACCCTCCATTGAACTAACAGAATAAGTAATATCTGCCACAGCTGGGATTCGAACCTAGGACTCATAAGCAATAGACTAGTGCTCGATCCACCAGACCACGCCGCTCGGAAAAGATTAGCTGTAGGTAATTTAACTCATTTATGATACTGAACCAAAGTCCTTAAAACATAAATAAAGATAGCGAAAGAAAGCAAAACCTCCTTGACTTAGTCGAAAAAATTTTTTTATTTCAAAGGTTTTTTCTCGTAGTTTTATTTTATTAGGCTCATACGCCATTATATTACAATAACGGAGGCATGAGGAATATACCCGTATACCAAAACGATGACAGCTTTTGTCGCGCGATGTTATCAACTTTCGTAGTATTTATCATCATGTAAATTATAGGAAGTAGTAGTTAAGACTAAAATGTCTAATAGTATTAGTAGAAACTCGCACGTCTTTACCTAATATTTGCCAATAAGTTTAAGTTCACTTCTTCTACACTCGTTTTAAATAATAACCTTCCAATAAGTAACTGCTTGTTTTAATTACTTCAGACCCGGTCAACGTGTATAGAAAAGAAAATGTTTTTTTTTTTTTTTTTTTAAGATCAAATAACCTTCACAAAGTTTTCTTTTTTGAATACATCATCTGTACTTGTTTAACACATTGCGTCAGAATAATGCATTTTCAGAAAAATAAAATAGGTGGTGCTTCCTATCTCGAAAAAGTTTTCTTAAATACATTTCTCTTATACGTATGCGGTTCAGTACGGTATCATTACGTTATCCGACCAAATTCTTTTTATTCTGAAGTTATAAGAGCGACATTATGACAAGGGATAAACGCAAGGAGCCAAGAGTTGCAGAACTTCCAAGTTCAATGAAAGAGGAAACTCCTGCATATGGATGGGATTGGCAGGAATGATTGGCAAACTTTATTCCTAATTGGATATTCACTGGCTGCTAGGGGTTTTACTCAGAGTTCTAGTCACTAGAACTCAATTGTTAAACCACAGAATGGTAGAAACATTAATTCAAATAAGGTAATAATTATTTCTTAATATATCGATAGGCTGAATATTTTATATTTTATTATATATATATATATATATATATATATATATATATATATATATATATATATGAAACTGCCTTCCTCCTAACCCAATTATCCTAATTCCTAACCTTAGTGAATATATTTTTTCAAATAACTTTTGAGTCAAATACTGTTTGGTGATTGAGAAACTAAAGAAACTGGCATTTTCAGACAATAGAAAAAATGTAAATCACGCGTTTGCATTATGATTATAATAATATGCATTATTATTTTCATGCATAATATATTTATTCATTATGAAGTGCCAATGACGGCATGGGACATTAGCAGTTCATTGGTTTGTTTGTTTTGGTTTTAAGGCGCAAAACCCTGAGGTCATCATCGCCTTGATACTATATGTATATTTAACCTTTATAAGAAAAGAATTATTAGGTAATAAGTTATTCATGGAAAAAAATAGGTAAACAATAAATTAAAAAAAAAGAAATAATAATAGTTTCTAAAAAAATGATGATTACCTAATAGCAACAGTATTAAAAAACAACAACTTAAAGGCAAGATAACATTACAAAAAACAACAACTAGAAATAATTAATTAATTAATTAAAAACCGACCAGGAAGGTATAACGGGCAGTTTATTGGTTTTTAAAACTCGGATGTGGAACTGGGTTTTATTTTTTTAAAAATTACTTGGAGTCTTGTAGTATTTCGCGAGCTGTTTAACCGTGTTTTAATTTTTTTCCAATTGAATCATACTTTTGGCATTCGACCAAGAAATGACTAACCGTTCTTGGGTCCAATACATCTCGAATACATAGAGGCTTCTAAGCACGCAGTAGATAGAAAGTAAACATAAAAAATTCTGAAGAAGCGGCCCAAACCATAGGGCTAACATTAAGGCACGAAAGCATTGTAAGAGGAATATTAGAAGAAAATTTAAAAAAAACCAACTTAAAAATTTATATCATAACAATTTTAAAACACTAAAAATTCCACTAGTTTTATAAGTAATTAGCTGACCCGACAGATGATGTCCTGTATTAACTATAAATTAGCAAAATAGGTCAATACGTTTACCGTAAATGGAGAGATTATTATTGCCTAAGAATATTTAAAAAAAAAAACATATTGACCTTAGTAACTTTTCTCATTTTTTCTTCCATAAGATCCTGATATAAACATGTCAAAAAATAATTAGAGATATCGGTCAAGCCGTTCACGTGTGATGCGATGAACAAGAGAAAATGTGATTCTTTTTTATATATAAGTAATAAATGTTTTATAAAACATGAAAACGATAAGTTGCATACCCCGTTGCGACATATTATCAGGTAATTTATTAAAGTATCATAAATGTTAACATCGTAGTATCGTTTTATTTACACAACTTAGTGGCAATATGAATTTAAGTAGCATAGGGCTTTATAGCTCCTTGAGAAGCATCTCGTTAATTAAATACTGTAAATACTTCGTCTAGATCAAACAAAAATCATTAGAAAAAAGTTCGTTGAGAGAACTAAGGCAATATTAAACAGGTAACCACAGGTACTAATGATAACATGACGTTCTCCATACACAGTTCAACAACATACCATTCCATGTCTAAATAATGTTGATAAAGACGGAATGATGTTATGATTTAATCAAACAGTAAGATAGCGGAGTTAGAATTTAATTGAGAAGCGGTTCTGCTTATGACTGGATAATTACACCTCACGCTCAGGGAATCAAGATCTAAAATTCATGCACTACTAATAGTACAAAATTTAGTTTATTTATAAAATCATTGAAATTTTCGGTTTTATTAGTAGAGTTGGAATAATAAATATTTTTTTAATGTGAAAAGGGCTATTAAAATTTGTCTTTATTGGGAGGCACTGACTGTTATGTAGAAGTACCTTACTACTTTAATAGTACATATTGAAAAGAAAAGTGAAGACTCAGAATACATGGTTACAAAACTGAATAAATAATGAAACAATTTTAAATCGATTAGGGACAATTTAAGCATTTTTAAAATGAAATATTAGTGTTTCAGATAGAAGATGGTGAAAATTATCTCCAAAATTCATTATAATATAATCAAATGGGATCACTTGTAGCTGGGTGGCTAGCGTAACAGCCTCCCATGCTAAAGGTCACGGGTTCAAACCCGCAGGAGGTCCTAGGATTTTTTAATGGGAGTAAAAAATCCTTGGTTACGCCGTCCTTTGGAGGGGACGTTAAAAGGTGGTCCCAAGCCTGTGCGAGGTCAGGTACTCGTTAAAGATCCCTATCCTAATAAAACCTGGATAGGCAAAATTTAGAACTCCCACTGTAGCATCGTCCGATTAGCCATAGTAGCATAAAGTGACGTTAAATAAATAAACAAATAAACAAATATAATCAAACAGCTCTATAGATTCCGTAAATCTTTACTTCCTAACACCTTACTTGTTTCCCCTGTTATCTTCCCATTACTTGCGTACACTACAGTTGGCGGGTGTATGAAGGACTTACCGATATATTAAATCAAATTACCCGGAATAAAATTAAAACATCTAATGATTTGTTTTATAAGATATATTTCTGGAGCCAGTATACGCAAATTATACTTCTTGCTATTAAATCATGTAACGAGTTAAAGTTTCTTTATCCTTGTATCTATCTACTGTATTGTATCTACTACAATATTTCGATGGTTCTTACATATTCCAAATCTTTAGCATTGAAAAACCTTCCTATATAACTGAACGCCTCACCCTCCGTTCTGACATTATTTCGTTGAACACTAGAATCCAATCAAACAATATTTACACCCTACCACGTAGAACTGCATCCTTTCACAAATATTTTTTTGTTCGCTCTTCATTATTTTGGAATTCCCTGCCTACCTCTATCCGTAAAACCTTCCCTCTATCTTCTTTCAAACACCAACTCTTCCATACCTACTTGAATCCCAATCTTCCGTTCCATTTTGAAATATAAGTATTCACAGTACAAATACGTGTATATATAAGTGCGTGCTCCACATGTGAACTGATGTATAAATGTATTGAATTGCTAAAAAAATTATTAAAAAGTAACTAGACCATAAGAAATCTTTTGTTTTTGTTCTTAAGGGGACTTGGTCCCAAATAAAGAATTTTTTTTATTTAATTTAAATATTGGTCATTTAGATGCATCGTGTATTTATAAGTTGTTTTTTTTTTTTGGGAGGGGAGAGGAAGTAAAAGCCTTATTTCCAACTTGTATCACACGCTGTCTTTTCATTCTTTCTATTCCTGTTAGGAAGAATGAAATACAGCATGTACGGAAATCGTGTACGGGCAGTGGAAATTGGATCTAACCTGTGAGGGAAGGTTCAAGGACTGGCCTCTCTCTCGAGCACCTGCAGCGGCAGATGTGGTTACTGTTAGGTCTTAGCAAGCGAGGATGGTAACACAGGCAACAGATGGTTATTTTTTGATAATTCCTTCCTTATTTAAGTCATTATAATATTAGGGTAGTCAATGGAGTTTATCGGTTGTTCATTTTGATTTAATTATTATAATTGTTCATAAAACAGATAATTCTTATTAAGTACTGTCAACTGCTACAAATTTACAACATAAAATAAAAAAAATATATATCTTCGTTAGTTTTTAAATCGTACTCAACGTTTCCGGAATTAGTGGATTCTGCTGATGCTGCTTCTTTGATGGACCAGATATAACCATTGGTAGATCCGACAATGCCGTTCTGAATTCTAATTATGTGATTACTTAATAAATAAACCCTTAACCCACAGGTGGTCCTAGAATTTTTTTATGGGAGTTATATGTCCCTAGTTGTGCCGTCCTTCGGAGGGACGTAAAAGGTGGCCCCGAGCCTGTGTGATGTCCGGTACTCATTAAAGATCCCTAGCCTAATTAAACCAGGAAAGACAAGATTTAGGACACCCACTGTAGCATCGTCCGATTAGTCAAAGAAGCATAAAGTGACGCCAAACAAATTAACCCTGTTAATATGCTTTATTCCGAAGAACAAAAAAGTGTCGAAATTTAAATTATGAGAAATTTATTTTTTTTAATTCAATTTTATTTATATTTCCCTGCATTCTTTCATTTATAAAAAAAATGTACTTTTCTAGTTATATATGGTTAGTTATGATGTCCCGTTAAACAGGAAAGTTAGGCTATTAAGGTTTTTAATTTATTAATTTTTTATCCCCTGAAGAGGTATATGTGGGCGCCACATTTTCTTAGACCATAGAAAAATATTATTTCACAAAAATATTTGTACACAATTAGCTTAAAACTGCTTAAAGAAGTAAATCTGGCGATTGCTGTCCCATGGTAGTTTTAACAAGCTCAAAAGTTGGGTACCAGATCCGAAGGTAAGAAGATAAGAGGTAAAGAAGAGGGCTAGGAGACCCCCCTTGTGACACCCCCGCAATTTGATTAGCAGGCTGACCCCGGAATCAGCGATAAGAGCCGCCGCCCCACCTGTTTACTTCGCCTCTCGCAAACATCCTCTAACAGTCCTGCCAATGGCCTATTAAGATGTCATCTTCGCTTCTTGACCTATCTTCACCTGGAGAGAAAACTTGATAATAGCGAATTAATACGTTGGGAGATTTATAAACAGTACTACAAAATAGAAATGTAAATTTAACTAATTAAGTTAAGATAAAAGAGTTTAATAGGGAGACACGTTTGTAAAGTCTCAGAACGACGATAGATGAATGTCACTTTTGAATCCATATCTTTTTTTTTTGTTACATATGTATAAAATTAATTTCATTTAAACATAAAAAAAATTTCACACTCAAAAAAGCACTCCTTAACTTCCTTTTCTTACACATTTATTTTTCTTCACTATCTATTTCATTGTTTTTCTGCGATTCGGAGTTCTGTCCTCATTATCAAGACTTTTTTTAAAATCACTTTATAACATACAACACATTATATTACATATCTAGATTACTGCTATTCGTCGTATTTGATGTTTATTGGATATCTTAATAATGGGGACAGGATCCCGAAACGTAGAAAACAATGTAATAGATAGTGACGAAAAATAAATGTGTAAGAAAAGGAAGTTAAGGAGTGCTTTTTTTAATGTGAAATATTAAATAAAGCTTACTACAAAATTATAAAATGAAGGTCGTTAATGATGGAAAAGCAGATAATGAATCAAAGAAAGAAAATTTAAACAAATTGAATGAGGAGAGAAAAAGTGTAAATCTATATCACGATTAAAGGAGTGCAGTAACTTTTTATATATAACATTTTAGGTCGAAGCGATAAAGTATTGGGACTTTTTATGATCCTAATTTATGTATATAGGGTGTCTTCAGATCCAGCACACTAGGGGTAGTAAATCCTCAATGTCGTTAGGGAATATATACAAGGGCGTAGGGCTTTCAATCCAGATATACCCAACACTCTCAAGTCATTTTTTGTTTTAAAAACAACCAAGTAATTAATAATTGTTTTTAAACTGAAGATTATTTGTCCATACTACACGATAAATTACAATTACAAAACTCAATAATCCTTAATAATGCATTAGTATCAAGGTACTCAAAGTACATTTTAATCATAAATTATTGCATACATGTTTTTTCATACTTATTAGATATCAATATTTTTCAGCCTGCATAGATATTAATTAATTTATGTTAAAAGAACTAATAAGTGTTTATAAAATGAAGGTTAACCAATACGAACATTAATTTCAAATATAATAAATTATATATTTCTATATATACTCCATATGATTAAAATAACAGAGAGGCCAAGTTTTAATTAAATAGTATACTTGTTTACGAACGCTACTTTCCTGGTTCCAGCCATATTAAATTTCAGATATTCACCTTACAAATAATTATCTAACAAAGCAAAGGAAATGCTAATAACGTCACTGAAAAATACAATTAGTATAGAAATATAAAGGCAATATAATATTTGTATTCTGTTAAATTTTATTGCAAATAATTAAGGAGAAAAGGATATGTAGAATATATGAGGACATTCGATGCCATCAATGTAAAGATGTATTTCGCAGTAATTATTTGTTTCTCATAAAAATAAAATTTAAAACCTCTGATTCATTACATCTATGAACACCGATTTAATATTCTTCAACGTTGCAAGCTTTATCGTTCTGGTTAAGGTATACCCGAAAGAGCCGAATCTCCTGGAAATCGGAGACAATCGACTTCCAATCTATCGCGGAGCCTCCAGCTAAGAACTGTATAAGGTGATAAATGCTCCTTTCATTTATTTCCCGGCCCTCTCCGATGGAAATGAGTTGTCGGCGAGGGATTGTTTGAGCAGTGGCGAATGAAAAAGACCCCTTTCGGAGAAGTAATGCCCACTTTGGAGTGCTCCCGCCGAATATTGGAAACCTTTCATCACAACCTTAGTTCTCGCCTTCTAATCCGCTTCCACCTTGAAATAACAGTTTTGATGAAACGGCTCTCCTTTTAACGGCTGATTGATTTCGATCCCCGTCTGGGCAGGATACAATTTGTAAAAAAGAAAAAAAAAATCGGTTTATTGCTTTCTTTTTCTTTACTACTTTTAAAACACCTGGTTCGACATTGCATGGAAAACAGGTAAAGTAAATACTAAACTTTATGTTATAAATATAATATTAATTGACAATATTCATCCGATCGTTAAGTTAACGTTCGTGTGTAATGGTACAAGGTAAAATATTATGCAAGTAGTATCTTTAACTGACTGATTATATTTTCGAGAATCTGTACTGAGCAATAGAATCGCATACAATGAATAGTAGGAACAAAGGCAGGTTATTCTATTTATAGATTTCAATAATGATTTATGCATTTAACGAACTATATGGTGTGACAACTTGATGTGGTAGTTTAATTGTTTATTTGCTTAACGTCACTTTATGCTGTTGCAGCTAGTCGGACGATGCTTATCACTTAAGTTTCATTCTGATTGAAATAGTCTTACAGAGCTTAAAAGTCAACATCTTAAATTTTCATCCTCTGAAGTACCTTTGATTTTGTAGGTTAAAACAATAATTAACTTATGAGCAGTGATAAAATACTGCTAAATATGCAATTTGAATGGATTCAATAACAAACTGAAGGAGAAAAGATAAAAAATTCTTTTTTACGTAATTTTTGTTTTAAGGAAGATAAGAACAGTAATATAGAATATACCGTTAGAAAACTGAGGATTTTAGACAGAATATTATCTTTTTTGTTTATTTATTTAACGTCACTTTATGCTGCTGTGGCTAGTCGGACCATGCTCTACAGTGGGAGTACTTAACTTGGTCTATCTAGGTTTTATTAGGAAAGGTATCTTTAAAAAGTTCCTGCAATCGCAGGGCTCGGGGCCACGTTTTCACGATCCCTCCGAAGGTGGCAAAACTAAGGATATTTTACTCGCATTAAAAAGGCATAGAGCCACCTGAAACACCAGGTTTGAATCTGCGAGTTTGAGCATAAAAGGCTGTTATTATAGCCACTACACCACAGGTGACCCCCTGCAGAAATAACTTTTACTGAGAACCATGTGATGGTTAGATATACCGAGTGACTTTGAAAATGTAAAGAATATCGACAATATTAATACATTATTTCCAGAAGACACTTACAGTTTTTTTTTTTTTTTTTTTAATAATCCGGATAAGGATTCTATCGTATTGTGAGTAAGCTTCTAAATGAGCAGTTTAGCAATTAGGAATAGCCTAACCTCTTGAATTATATTGTAGAAAATATATCTATTTTATTAATGAGTATAGTTATTAAGTCATAAAAGTTTAAATGATTCTTTTAATGTCTTTAGTTATATAGCCAAACCCATTCTTTAACCATGACAATGTAGACAAAGCTAGTTAAGCAAGAAAAGGTTTGTAACCTATCCAACGCGCCCTTTCAGACCTTGCTGGACAACATGAAGGAGAAAAACCCTCCTCCACACTACAAATCCTCCAATTCATCACAGAGTTTATTCGACATAGCCTGAAGAATTCCAGATGGGATCTCAATACTCTATTTACATAGTGACGGCCAATATATCTGCAAGATTTACCCCAAGACACCCGAGTCAAGATATCTTAAATGAGGAATTGAGATATATGTTAGAGAAAAGAGAAGGATATCATCACATTCGTCCCATATTTTAGCCCCTCGACAACCGGTTGGTATCGGCGGACACAACCCAGGACTTCGGTCATATTTTATTCATAGAATCCCGAATCCCCGCCCAAGCATCTGGATATCGTGAAATCTTTTGTAGTAGGAGTTCAGAATACCCTTGAATCCCGAGTTTGAGTTTTACCTACTGAAGTATTTATTTGAATGCTAATAGGAATAAATATTTAATTGCATTCCGTGAACAAATCAATGCAGATAAAAAACAAATTTATTTGTCAATATAAAAACCATAACAAACAATACTTGCAAAAAAATCAATAGTTTATAACTTCCAATGAAAGCACTTTTATGTTCTGTGATTAGCACTGCACTCCGACCCTTTCTCGTCATTGATTAACGTTTATTCGCCTCAAAAATTCAATATTTACATGAAATAGGGGGAGTTTTGAAAACTTATACTTTTAATATTAGAAAAAACGTAATAAAATAATAAAAGAGAACGACAGTTGGAGTTGGTGTATAATAAAAACCTATTAAAACTAAAGTATATAATATTTTTTTAATGATTTTTTTTTATTTTTGGTATGAAATAAAACGTAGGCGATTATCTTGGATATTGAAGTGCAAATACGCCGATATTTCTTTGCTGACTACCATCCCGTAAATATTTTGGTGAATTTTTTATAGGCCCTTCTGCAATACTTGATCCAATAGTCTGAAAATCTAAAGTGAACCATGCTAACATATTTGTTATTCACGTTGCTAAACTCATTTACCTTCCTAATCCCTTGATACAATCCTAATACAGCTCAATCCATCCCTGTAACTCTCCTCGTAAGTTAAAGCAGCAGTGACTTTGATTTTGAGTTCCCAGGGGCAGTTCGTAAATAGTATACATAGGTATGATTTGTTAATTTAAAAAAAAAAAAAATTAAAAATACTACAGGTACTTTATAAAAATATTCACTCTTTCTTAGTTATATTTTTTCCATTTAATTATTTATCGAACTGAGCTAAAAGCTCGAAAGATTTTTTTATATTAATATAGTTGTTTTTATTTTTTTATGAAATGAAAAATTATTTTTTAAAGATTTCCAATAAATATTTATTTTAAATTAAATTATGTTATACATACAATTGTAAAAATTACAACTCAATAAACATGACAAGGTAAAGGGTAATTTAAGATTCCTATTACAATTTAATATTTTTCTCTCTAATTTTGAAAATTACTTTTATTTTGTATAGAATTTCATAATTTTTATGTTAAATGCGAATCGGAGAAAAATATGTGTATAGTTAAGGTAATATGAAAAAAAAGAAGATAAAAAAGTTATTAAAAAACATAATTAACTAGACAGATAAATATTAATCCCGAAAAAAATAAAAACTACCAAAAATTATAAAATTATTCAAATTACTTATCTGATGCTAAAGTTATTCAGCAAAGCAATGAAACGTTTATTAATAACAAAATTCACAAATTTTACTTTTAATTAGTAATGAAGCTTTATTCTTAATTAAGGAATGCTTTAACAGGTTCGCTGAAGAACGCAAAGATACGTTTGAGTGCAAGTGACATTTAGAGTTTTAGCTGCACTAAGAGGAATGCAACCATGTCAGCAATGTGGGCTCGATCGTATGTCAAGACGTATCTTGGCTTCATCCAATTATTAGTTCAGTACACGAGTTTAACTTACTAAAGGATTATTTATGCAGTTTCATGAGGATTCCTATAAGACAGAGATCAGAACTATTACAGAAGAAAAATGCAAATATATTAAAATGCACAAGTTCCATGTTCCAATAAATATCATCCATAGGTCACTGCCATCAGAATACCACCTAAAAGCGATTTATCTACATTTTTTTATGCTATTACTATAATGGTAACAGTTCAACAATGATTTAAAATTATCAAAAATTTCTTGGCATTTTTACACAAGGCATACATCAAATAACATTTCTTTTAAAGGAGTACAAGATTAAAGGAATAATGAAGACCAAATACGAACAATGATTATCGGTTATGAAATTGGTTTTGCATGATGAAGGACACTTGTTATAGAGCTTGAAATTCCTAGCAAATCAGGACCCTTTCGAAAAAAAGAATATTTTTTTATAATTTAATCATACCTTTAACCTTGGGAAACACCAGACATGCAAGCAGATGTTTAAGACATAAATAGATTGTGATGAAAAACGAAAATATACAAAATCTTCAATACTTATCTATTACGTAAAACATTAATTGACCAACTCGTCATCTTTAGTAAACTGCGTGTAAAACGCATTTTTTATTAAATTATTTTTTTTTAAGCAATGTTATGTTCCGTATTTTATGGTATGGCTTACTAAATAGTAAAAAAATGCAGCTGTGTTAGCCATGAGTTTCTCTTTTGACTGTGTCTGTGTATGATAAATAAAATATTATTATTTCATGCCAGATATCAAGTTTATTCACACTGGTTTAGTAAGTTTATTCACATTTATTATTAAGTTTATTCTCACTAGTTTATATGTCATATTTTAAGCCATGTCTTAGGTTTACTAAAATATTTTATACTTTACAAATAATTCTATTAAAAACATTAAGAATTAAAAAAAAAATCAGTTTATTGCTCTTGTCCGATTCGTAATACAAAAATATTTCATATATTTCGAATCCATAATTTATTTATTTTAAATAAATATAATGATATGCATAGATGAAGTGAATACAGCAATGTCAGTTTAATTAATGACCTGTAAGACGATATTTTCTTTTAAGGATCACCGCGGGTTTATTTATCTCAAGAGCTGTGAAATAAAATTAAATCAGTAATAACTGTAATAATCCCAATGCATTGTACAATCCACGGTATTAAAAGAAATACCTCCCTTCCCCAAAATCCAACCATCAAGAATAATAAATAGATAACAGCAAATTCAAAGTACTAAAATGTATACTACAATAAATACCTAATAATGGAAAGTTAATTTAACTCTTTTTGCGTCAACTAAAGTTGCTAAGTACACTAAATCCTCTCCAAAACAAAAGTTAACTTCCCAAAAACTGCATCTGGATCAACTATACTACTGTAACTTATATGCCTGTAACTTTTTTCTTCTTGTTTTTACTATTCAACACAAATCAGTAAGGCTTGCACGAAATACTGAAAAACAAATAGTTGAGCAACAGCTAAGTTACATCCTTAGACGACGCAGTCCAAGGCAAAGCTTAACCGAAAAGTCAATTACTCTTTTGTTCCAAAAGAAACAAAACGGTGACCGCAATCGCTGTAGGCTCGAAGGGACTTAAACTAGGTCGGTCACGCAGCTGGATTTTAGTTTTATGGATCACATAAAGGATAGATGGATTATTTTTATGGAAAAAAAAGTGACATTAAAAAAAAATCCATACCTACTTAATGACATGTTCCGATTCCAGACTGCTAACAATGATCAATGGCTGACAAAAGATGTCTTCCACTTCAGTAACGGATTACTTCCTCTTCCCACACAGCGGACATCTTATTTCCTCAGTAATTTTCTTGAGGAGTGTACCTCCTTCCCTTGTCCTACTTCATTATAACTTCCGGGTACTTAACTAGAGCTTAGGCTTATAGCAGTCAGGGTATAAACTTTTAAAGCTGGAATATTGATAGACGGTAAAAATAAAATAAAATGGATATATTTTTTAAGTCTCAGACACTGAAAATGGTACAGAAAAAAATAATTATATAACGATATATGTTTGATGTATATTATTATTGATATATATTATGTTTATATTGTGTATCATTATTTTTTGTTTTCTAGTCCTAAAATATGTTTCATTTGGTAATAAAATTCTTTAATTAGTTAAAGCGTATGTGTGTAGCTAAATCGCTGTTCCCTGTTCTAGTCTAGCTTTAGCAGTTTGTTTATTCCGTTCTATCAGCTGTTGGTCCACCTGGGTTCGAATAACACACCTCACCTCTTAAAGTTTAAAGTAGTTTTAGACCTATCTGAAACTTTTTTTTTATAATATATTTTATTGTTTGTTCGATAATTATCAGGCCGATTTTCAAAAGAAATTCTTGGATATTTATTTAAAACAATTTATTTATTCCAGTATCGCGACGTTTCAGCCTCTAGGGCCATTTTCAAGCTTCTGTAATCAATTAAAATCTCATTGCATTTATATATTTCCAACAATTCAATTACAACAACATATAATAAATTATTTTTAATAATTATATCACCTACCATGCATATCCATCTTCATTATCTTTTAATTTTACCGCTTTTCAGCAGCGTCGTCATAATTGGAATATTGTTGGAAATATATAAATGCAATGAGATTTTAATTGATTACAGAAGCTTGAAAATGGCCCTAGAGGCTGAAACGTCGCGATACTGGAATAAATAAATTGTTTTAAATAAATATCCAAGAATTTCTTTTGAAAATCGGCCTGATAATTATCGAACAAATATTAGAACAAAAGAACAATGACGACAATGATGAGAAAAACATATTTTATTGTTTTTTACAACTGTATATACAAATACAATAAGTAAAATGGCTTAATTACAATAACAGGCATGAATAGACATGTAAAGAAACTACCCAGTGGTAGTCCTCTCTGAAACTTAAAATAGCGATCCAGTATATCAACGAAAAATGCATGTAATCATTTAATGGTTCTTATAAAAGTTTATTTGTTTATCATTTGTTTCCCAGTGGCGCGACAGGCCGTGTAGGCCCTGGGCCTTTGCTGTAAATCTCCTGAGAGATTACACTCACGTTTCATGATGTATTTTGTAGTGTAGGGTTATCACTCCCTACGCCTAATTTTGTGAGTGGCCACCTTTTTGCTGACAGGTCTCACATACCCGGGGGAGAGGCTGGGAGTGAATCGCCATTTACTTACATCCTTATAAAAGTCCTGCCGGGAGTGGAATTCGAACTCACAACCATAGCATGAGCGCTAGCCACTTAGCCATGGGCACTCCGTAAAGTTAATTTTACAACAATTATTTTGATTCTTCGTTTCGGGGAGTTTTCCCATCTTCAAGACTCACAGTCAGCAACCAATTGTTTCTAATAACAATTATATCGGTATCCATTATATCAAATTTTGTTAACTATAAATTAAAAAAAAAATATCAGGATACAATTTAACATATTCTTTGGCCTCTAAACTATATGTTGGCTGTATTAGTTCAATTTTAAATGGATAATTTTTAATGTACATTTAACAAACTTTGATATAATGTATATGAATATGATTAAAATAAGCCCTAAAACGTAAACTAAAAATCTGGTACAAACAAAACACGACTTTCACTTACCTCGACCCTTGAACTCAATTAAAAAACTATTAAACATAGTTCATAATGATGGAGTTTTGTTGACCGTTGAGAAATTAGATGAGGAAGATGGTTGGGGGTGCGGTCATAAATTAAAAACACATATTTAAAATAAATGTTATTTATTAAAATAATTAAAATAACATTTATTTTAAATATGTGTTTTTAATTTATGACCGCACCCCCAACCATCTTCCTCATTTAAACATAGTTCGATTTGAAAAAAAAAAAAAATTAAGTTCATTTCATAAAATGTGTATTCATTAGTAGGAAACATATGATGAGCGTCACTTAATATTACCTTTTACAACTTTGTGTGTCTGAAAATATGTTTTCTAAATTCTTTCTCTTACCGACGGCATATTATACGTCCATATTACTGTTATTATCAAATAAACAAAAAATACATTAAAAAGATAGTTCTGCTCTTTTATTCTTTGGTTGTTCATCAAATTCGCTCAACTTGTATATTTAGCTGTTTTTTAGCAATGCTATTCAGATGATATGGTCAATTTCATAAAATCTTGAAATTTTAAAATATCAAATTTAAGCCCTGTTAGACTATTTCAATCAAAATCAAACCTACATGATATTTAAGCCCATCCAATTTTACACCAATATAGCGAGTTTAATCAAAATCGTGAAATGCATAGTATAAACTGGCTCTTCTAGTTAGCCGATTTTAATGAAAAAGTTGATGTAACATCTCGGGCGTATAGTTATCTTAAATATGAAATTTCAACTTCGTACGGCTTTTCGTTTTTGCTCTAGACTTACTACGCAGGCATTTTTTCGAGACTTGGTCATTTGGATTAAGGAGACCCTAAAACGTGTATTTCTGTCAAAAACTTGAATTCGAAAATGTTCACAATCGCAATACTTTATCTTACTATACATTTCATACATAGGTAAATGAAAGTAAAAAAAAAATAATAGTTTTATAATAAATTTATTACAGGCATTTTTCGTTGATATAATACTTTTCATTGAAATCTTCCTCAACCTTCTGCAATGTATAACTGTTATTCTAAAAGTAATTCCTTTTAAATAGTAAAATAAGTCATTTTCTTGCGTAAACGAACCCTCCTCCCTAATATAGACAGTTAGACATGTGTTATTTCGAACCGATTCTTGCATCGGGAAGAGAGTTTCTATATTAAAAAGTGTCCTCTTTAGTGTGGTAATCCTAGTTACCAGTGAATTATCTCGATTCGTATCCTTTAAAAAGTATTTAGGTTCAATGATAACAAGAAAAAATTAAATCCAGGAAGACATAAAGTCCCGGTTAAAGGTGGGAAATGCGTGTTATTATTCAGTTGCTAAGTTACTTAGTTCGCGGCTTCTTTCTAAAAACTTAAAGGTTAGAATTTAAAAACTACTATTCTTCCGACGGTTCTTTACTCATGTGAAACGTGGACGCTTAAGTTGAAGGATGAACAACGGCTAAAGGTTTTCGAAAATAAGGTACTGCGTAAAATATTTGGTCCGAAGAGAGATGAGGCCACTGGGGAGTTTAGAAGGTTGCACAACGCGGAATTGCGAAACTTGTATCCTGTGAATATAATTGAATTGATAGCATCGCGGAGACTCAAATGGGCGAGTAAAGTTGTTGGGCTGGATGAGGAACGGATTCCGAGAAAGTTAGTTTTCGCTGTTCCGATTGGTAGACGTCCGAAAGGTAGGCCGAGGGGTCGATGGGAGGATTGCGTTAAGGCTGATTTTGAGGGCTTGGGCTTGAACGGTGAACATTGGACGAGTCTGTATGGACAGAGTTCGGTGGTATCGGCATCGAATCTTCGGAATCGGTAAGCCTATTATTATTATTATTATCCTTTTAAAAGGAGAATCGAGTAAAATGGTAGTTCTCTTTAATTTTGAATCGTATCCTGGTAAATGTCAATTGTTAAGAATCATTTCTTAGAAACCAAAAAATGGCGACTTTGATTTTGAATAAAAAAAATTAAAACACTCTTTAAAATATGAAAATCGGGCATATCCTTTGAAATAGTAAAATTAGTCCTTTTCGTGCGTAACAAAGCTTTCCACAGCGATTTTTTTTTTTTTTTTACCTCACCACTAACCGATTCACTTATGATAAAGATATCAAATGTACGTTCATCCTACAATGAGCCTCACCAGCATCGAGAAGACAGGCGACATTATCCAGAATGAGCCTTCGAGTGGCAATTGATTCACATTGGCGACTACAGAGGGTCAACCCGGAAGACGCGATGAGGGATGGCTGGCTAATCCAAAGGTTCATTAAAGGCGGTGATGTATACATTATAGCCGCCCCGTGTAATAGGGGCCAGATAACAGCCCATATAAAGGTTAGCGGATTCACTTAACCCGCCCCTCTTTGCCCCCCTAACCCATAGCCCCATCCCATAAATCTAGCCTTGAAATCCCCTTTGCCAACTAATTCCGAATTTACTTATTAATCCAGGGCCACTAAGCCCCCAGCTTTGGTATCTTAGCCCCGGATTTAGAACTTTATTCTCCCTCCCCTCGCCATCCCTCCCGCCGTCCCAAAGACCAAGTCTCTTCACAATTAGCCGTGGCAAAATGTTGCCGAAGTGTGAGTAGTTGCCTAATATTGGCAGAGCACTATTGGTTTCTTCAATGAGAAATCACAAATGAGGTTTAAATGTATGTATTAATAGTTTGATAATAATACTAATCTATTCAACATTGATGCTAAAATTGTGTGTGAATATGGTTCAAATAAATTAGTTTCCATATTTATTCAATTTGCTCATTTCGGTAAGACGACAGTCCATCTTTAGTTATATATGATTTCGTAGATCTGTAAGCGGGGCCACACCAGTGACGCGGCTGAGAGAGGCGCTGGAATCTCTTGGATCCGCTTTTCCCTCTACAAGTGGAGGGAAAGACCCAGTCTGGGGTTCCGTTAGCAAATCGTAAATATTGTATATAGTTATGATGTTACTTTATTTCTCACCTTGAATTTATCTCATTTTTAGGTTGTACTTTTGTTTATTTTTTATTTCTTTTGGTGTGTGTATATATATATATATATATATATATATATATATATATATATATATATATATATATATATATATATTTATTGTATTTTATGTAATTAGGATTTATCATTATTTTCTGTAAATATCGACCCTAAACCTTCGTTAAGCACGTCAGGCTTAGTAGTACTAATGACTGTTCAATCTTTTCGGTTTTCATTTTTGCTTTTTCTACCCATTGGACTGTTTTTGAATGATCCACCCCATCGATATAAGATAGAATGGAAGTCTGTAAGTTATTCATGGCACGTCCCTGAACAAGAAAGAGGAGAATATAGAATGGAGATGGAAGCTGTTGAGTAGCCGACAGGGAGAAGCAGGTGCTGCTACCGCAAGGTGTGGGCAGGTGAGGCGCGTGCCTTCCACCTGGCAGAGGCGTGGGTGTCCGTCGTCTTTTTGCCTCCGTCTCTGGGTACCGTACCTCACTGAGTCATCTTTGGGTACACCGCAGATCTGAAGGTGAGCCAGTCCATTATGTCTATCTCTCGCGGAAATAGATCATGAGGCCTAGATGATACGTCCAAAGATATCCTAGACTCAGAAGACAAAGGGATTCCAATCCGACAAAAAACATACAAATAAAACAGATTTATTGCGGTATATTGAGTCTTTAAAGAACGCCGAGTATACTATACCTACTCACAACTTCTATTATATGATCTAGGGAGTCAATATTCAATACTATCGTGAAGAATAATGTATGCGATCTGATGTAATTGGACGAAAATGATTACATCAGATAAAGATTTCTGGATAATATGTATTCAACAATTGAAAAAGGGGATAACTTCCAAAAATTGTAATACTAAACTGGAAAGACACCGTGCTTTGTAAAATTAGTATTCTTAGTAGACCGTTGGAGGATATAGTCTGTAATTGTTTTCAAATAGTTTTTTTTTTTTTTCAAACAAAAAAAACTTAAAATATGTAATAAAGGTTTCTATTATTTACTCCATTGTGACTTGTACTTATATTATTCACATCGTGTTATTTGTTGCTTTATCCATTTTACTGTGGCTAATCGGACGATGCTAGAGTTGAGTACTAAGTTTTGTCTATCCAGGTTTAATTAGTATAGAGCTACATACAGTGGGAGTCCTAAATTTTGCCTATCTAGGTTTTATTAGGATAGGGATCTTTAACGAGTACCTGACACCGCACAGGCTCGGGACCATCATTTTACATCCCCATGGCATTACCAAGGGTTTTTAAGGTAGTAAAGGTAGTCCTTTGCCAAGTTTGAAACCACGATCTTAGACATAGAAGGCTATTATGCTAGCCAATATACCAGAGATGACCTCTTATTCACATCTTTATCACTAAAGTTATCAGCAATTTGCTTTATTATTTTTATTTACTTATTTATTAATTTTATACCAAACCTCTTGTTTCCCTGGTTTCAATCTTGACAGATAGACCGGCATGTTTTTCATAAAAATAATTAACAAATTATTGAAACTCCTTTTTAAAGGATGGCTGGCTCTAGCTAAAATATTGGTTCAAATGACGGAAAATTATAACCAATATTTTTAGTGGTAAAGATGATGCATAAAATATTGATCATTTATTATATTATTTAATTATTTATAACTGCATAGTGACATTGTAATTGAGAACAAAATGCTAAAATGAGACAGCAATACACACACACACACACACACACACACACACACACACACACACACACACACACATATATATATATTTCTAAAACTTTTATTCAAATGTTATCACCACTTTCAATAGAAGAGTAAATAAAATGTTTAATTGTTCAAAACTTTGAAAGCCTTTCCCGAATGACAGAAAGTAAAAACTCATAGCAATCGAGTTTCAAATCAAATGTCAGACTCCAATCTTACAAACAAATCCCCTAGCAGTAGTGGGCAAAGTTAAATTGAAATCCCAAGAGTAATAATAAAACCAAGTTAGATACTTACTTATCGGAAAGTTGAAGGGCTAACTTATATAAGTACCCTGCACATTTGGAAACGTGGCATTCAAGTTCTAAAGAAGGTATTGGCAACACATCCAAGCAATAGTGGTTGGAAGGAAGAGAGGCCCATACTTTTTTGTGTTTAATAATAATGTATAAATTAAACAATTATTTAAAACAGACGCTAAATATACCATGTATTAACAGCAATTATAAATTCATTTATGTATGGCATAATTATTCAATAAACATACAAATCCGAGACTTAAAATGTTATATCTTTCACCATCCAGGAATGGGGTTTAATTTTGAAATTCCACAAAACAATATTTTTTTATTTAAAAAAAAAGTAAACATTGTAGGAGTTAATTGTTAATGTTTGCTTGTTTTGTAGGATGCAATAACTAACTTATTACTAGATAGGTCACATGACTTAAGTCTTATTATAAATATCAAAAAATGATTTTTTTTTGTTAAAATTGACAGCTCAGTATTCATATATTTTTCTTTAACTAGTAGTAAGAATAATACTGTTAATCGGACACGAAGCTAAAGTGGTAGTCCTAAATTTTGCCTACCCAGGTACCAATGAAATAGGGATTTAAGGATGTCCCGTCATCGTACAGACACGGCACTACAGTTGACGTCCTCTCCGGCACATCAAGGATTTTTTTACTCTCTTTAAAAAATCTAAGGGACGTCTTCGGGGTTTGAACCTACGATCTTCGGAATAAAAAGCTGATATGCTAGCTTGCCACTACACCATAGGTGACCCCTTCTAAGCGGCTTAAAAAACCTTTCAGATTAAGAAATAATATAACTTATTTCTAAAACTTGAAAGTACTGTTTTTCAGGTGGAAGGGTTCATCGACAAGTGGTAAAAATAAGCATTTATGTTGTAGGTTACTAAAGGTATGTTCAGTAGGTATTGAATTCATATACAAAAGATAATATGAAAAGTTATGTCGTCAAAGGCTAAAGGTGGTAAGTAGTACATTCATTTGTCATGGTTCCCTAATGCCCTGATGAAGGCTCAAATGTTTGAGCCGAAACGTCGGCAAAATAAAAAAATTGTTTACGAGACTGATTCCTGATTATTTAAACATATTATCGAGTAATTATGTGTATGCCTACTATTACTAGTATGTTATTGTAAATTTGACCGAATTAAGTTTAAATTGCATTAAATGATCTTTATCCGAAGCCACGTAATAAATAGTTGAATCAGTAACTGAAACGATTTAAGATAGCTACCTTATCATAAACATATACAAATGAAAATTCAATTAAATATTCAAGAACATTAGAGCTATTTTAGTTTAAAATAAAAAATCTGCTAATAATTAAACTTACTTTTTTCAGCGCTGGCTTAAAGAGTGAAATCCTTTTGCACTTTAAACATAAAACTGATATCCTACATCCAATATTGCCGAAGAAATGGATCAGTCAAAAAACACCCGGAGCCACTGTCTCACTGTCACAATATTTGTAGTCGAGAGTAGCGCGTGACAAAACACAAGATAGCCCTTAATAATACACTGTTGTTTGTACAGAACCCCTCTTCTTGCGCGAACTAGTTTCGACGGGAGAACACCTGTGCAACGCCGCCTGTTCGGACCAAGACTGACCGTCACCTTGGAAAAGTGAAACGATTCTGATATAATTAAAACAGGATGGTGTCTGGAAGGAGTAACCGGTTCTGAAATTGGGCTGTTCCCACGGGCAGTCTAAGTAGCGTGCGGGCCATGTCAGTCCATCCACCCAGTCCACATTAAGGGAGCAGGTCTTTTAAAAGCGATGGCGCTCCAGATACTGTGTCTACTAGTCGGATAATCCTGAGGGCGATTGAAACGAAACATTAAAAAAAAAATACAAGAATAATCAAAACAGTTCAAATCTTGAAAAACTAAAGGGCTGCAAAATAAAGTGTAGTGATTTTCAAGATTTCAATTTAATTCTCTCTCTGTTTATAAAATCATGTTTATTTGGTCAATAATGAATACATATTCTAAAAAAGGATTTGTTAAGGTATTTTTATACCAGTATCTGTAAGTGATATTTTCTTAGTTCAAATTAGAAGAGAGAGAAAAAATCACTTTTGCCATTTAATGATTTTGTATTTCCGAAAAATAAATCCGCGCATATACGATTAATAAAATTTGAAGTGTGTACGACGATTATGCCTTAAAATTTGACTAGGACGCTAAGCTCTCGGGTCGTCCTTCTATTTTTTATGGTTACCTAATTCCAAAACTTACCTGAAAGATGACAACATGTAATAGATCAAAATAGTTTATATATACTTGATTAAAAACATTTAGAATAATCTGAAGTTGTTATTGAAATAACCAGTAAAAAAACGCAACAAACTTATTTTACAGTCCAATACTTATAATTACCAAAGGGTGGTGGTTAAGTTATAAATAAAGTCTTATTTAAAAAAATGCAAATCTTCTCTCTATATAAAATGATGACGAGATATTTGGTTTACGCGAACTCCTTCTAAAACATTTATATGTTGTTTGATAATTTAAATCGGGTTTGAAACAGGGTGACTCCCTTTCACAGTGTTTTGTTTAATATAGCTTTAGAATATGTCATAGAAAAGGTGATGTGTACCGAGAAAGGCTTAAACATGGGTGACAAGATTCCGGTTGTGGGGGACGCCGATGATTTGGAACTGCTAGGTGAAGACACGGAAACCATAAAACTAAATACAAGTATGTTAATAAAAACCGGTAAACAAATAGGTCTCGAATTAAATACTGATAAGACGAAATATATGATTAGTAGCAGAAATGGTGGTGATCTTGATAATATTAATATCTCAGGGCATACTTTTGAACACGTAGAGAAATTCAAGTATTTAGGTTCAATGATAACAAAAAAAAAAATGAAATCCAGGAAGAAATAAAGTCCCGGTTAAAGGTGGGAAATGCGTGTTATTATTCAGTTGCTAAATTACTTAGTTCGCGGCTTCTGTCTAAAAACTTAAAGGTTAGAATTTATGAAACTATTATTTATTCTTCCGACGGTTCTTTACGGAGGTTTTCGAAAATAAGGTACTGCGTAAAATATTTGGTCCGAAGAGAGATGAGGCCACTGGGGAATTCAGAAGGTTGCACGACGCGGAATTGCGGATTTCTACCCTGTCAATATAATTGAGTTGATAGCATCGCGAAGACTCAAATGGGCGCGTAAAGTTGTTGGGCTCGGTGAGGAACGGATTCCGAGAAAGTTGGTATTCGCTGAACCGACTGGTAGGCGTCCGAAAGGTAGGCCGAAGCGTCGATGGGAAGATTGCATTAAGGCGGATCTCGGGGGCTTGGGCTTGACCGGCGAACATTGGACTCGTCTGTGCAGGCGAAGTTTGGTGGTATCGGCATCGAACCATCGGGTTCGGTAAGCCTATTATTATTATTATTTATAATTTAATGTATTTTAAAATGACCCAGTAATTGACTAAGAGGAAAAAATTATACCCTTTCTTTCAAAATATGAAATTAACCGTTTCAAGATACACAAAACCTAAATATCCAAATTACAAGTAACTTTTCTCCGGAACTCGTGGACTCACTTTTATTTTAGGTATTAAAGCTAAGTCACAGGTCACCAAAGGATATCCTCGGAACTTGTCATTACCAAATAAAAAATTAAGTAATATAAACGAGATTTTAAACTTAACTCATACTCCATATAAATCCTTTCAGTTTCATGATTCTTAATCAAAGGAAGGACGACTTACTTGGTTAATCGAAAAGGTTTCCACGAAGTAAGCAAGCCTTGTACGACAAACACAAATTAATGTAACGTTTTTAATTACCGGGGGAACTTTAAAAGCGGAGGTAAGCTTTCAATGGTAGAATTTTGAAAAGGGTAGAGCGGTAAACAGTAGACGAAATTTGAGCCTTTCACTCTTTGAAGATGCTCTAATTAACACACATTTTAATAAATTATAATTGAATGATGTTCAAAAACACTACAAAAAGCTAAAAAAAAATTCATGTAAAACCATAGTCTAATGATAACATCCTTGTTGTTTGTAGGGTCAATAAATAAAATTGTGTCCTTTTAAAAAGTAAAGTAAAATTGAATAAAAATAGTTCATAATTACCTCAATGATAGACAATTTCGTATAGATTAATAGTTCATTCTACAAAACGAAGTAAAATATCAGCCAAATACCTGAAACAAACGTAAATAAATGATAGATTATTTTTTTCCAATCCTTATATCTAATCCTACAATCATACCTTTCAAACCGTTCCTTCAGAGTCCGCTCTGGTTCAGAATTTTCCAATAGTTACCTGATCGAGGCTGGTGTACCTCAAGGCAGTGTCCTAGGTCCTGTCCTCTATCTCCTATTTACAGCTGACATACCTACGGATCCTGATACCTTCTTAGCAACCTTTGCCGACGATACTGCCATTTTATCAACCCAATCAGATCCCGAAATTGCATCTTCCTATCTACAAAGACATCTATCCTTGATTGAATTTTGGTGCGCTAATTGGCGTATCAAAATTAATGAATCCAAATGTAAGCACATCACCTTTACCCTTCGCCGCAGATCCTGTCCACAAGTCAATTTTAACGCCATACCCCTTCCCTGCTCTGACACAGTCCGGTATCTGGGATTCTTACTAGACAAAAGACTAACGTGGAACCCACACACTCGACTTAAACGACAAGAACTCAACAGACGATACGGCCAACTATATAGACTACTAAACAGAACATCAAAACTTTCTGTTGCTAATAAACTATTAATTTACAAGACGATTCTAAAACCGATATGGACCTACGGACTCGAACTGTGGGGGACAACTAAATTTTCGAACATCAGGCGTATCCAATCCTTTCAGTCCAAAGTCCTTAGAACAATAGTCAATGCTCCCTATTATGTTACAAACAAGACCTTACACAATGATCTGAATATTCCATTTGTCCTCGATTTAATCCCATCTAAATTCCTAAACTTCCACCAGAGGCTAACTCACATCCCTAATCCTTTATCCCAATCCCTATCTAGCTCCAGCCATCCCTATAACCCTCCTCGTAGGTTGAAACGGCAGTGGCCTAGAGATCTCTTATAACTAAGCAATGCTGAGTGTTGGCAATGGCCAGCTTCTCCACTCACGCCTGAGAGTCTGTGGCTCTAGCGCCCTCTCTCAGTCTCCACTGGCTTATTAGACCGGTGACGCGACTGACTGAGAGGCGCTGGGATCTCCTAGCCTTGGGCCCCAACACCCACTTGTGGGCGTCGGGGTTTAATTCGGAGTTCCCAGGGGCAGTATGTAAATATTGTATATATAAGTATGAATGTGACCAAGATTATTATTATTTATTTCTTTTATTTTCTTTTTATCTTTATTTACGGTTATTTATTCTTCTTTATATTTTATTTATTTTGTATTCATTTATTTTTATTTCTTTATTTTGTGTACATAAGGAATGAATGAACTCTAATATCACTAATACTTATTGCCCAAGATTGTGGCAGATTGTATTATTTCTAAATAAATAAAAGTTATTATAAAAAAAAAGATTATTTTTTTTGTTGAAATATTGATAAATTAAATAAAATTATTAAATATTTCGATTTGCTTTCCTTAATTTTTTAGAACGGAATTAGCAGTTCTAAACGGGCATCATCAAGGACAAACAAATTGTAGGATATTTCAAGAATTGAAAATGAGTGATACTTCATTTGAAAATAAACCAAGAAAGTGTTAATCGAGTAATCACAATACAAAAATACACTAACAAGGATAATGCAACAAGTGTCGATTTTGGAGCTTTTTAGAGGGATTCTGATTCGTTCTAATAAAAAAGAATCCTTTATAAACTTTTTGAATAGCCAAACCGTTATTTTTTCCATATAATAGAATTATATATTATTCAAAACCAAAAATGTCAACTTTACAAATAGGGCGTCTTCCTTTTTTTAACTTTTGTTGCCTTATGGTATTTTTTTTTTTTAAACACTTAAGAAAATTTAGGGAAAGTGGATATAACATAATATAATTTTACAAACTGAAGACATAAAAATGAAAGTTCTAGTAAAACATGTCATTGACCAAACAATAAATAATGCAGTAGGTGGTGTGGAGTGATTTATCATCATTTTACTGGAATAAACAATAACTGTGAAATAATGAAGAATAGAAATAATTATTAAAAAACTAAATTCAATTTAAATCAGAACACATGATGTTAGAAATGGAGGAACAGTGAAAACATTTTTGCTATAGTTCTTCTGGTTAAACATCATTCACAAAAATTCTTAAAATATTGGACATTTTGAGATAAATCAAAAATGAGCTGAACGTAAGGAATGTTTCTTGTTAATGGAAAATAGCAAAGATAATATTCAAAGTATGATTCCGTAATTTTTTATTCTTTTAATTCATTTAAGAGTTCAAAAGGAGTATATTTTCACCTGATATTAATCACATCCAAATGATCTACCAGAGAGAGCCCGAGGAGAAAGAAAATTAGGACTGATGGAACAAATACAAAAATTTCTTTTTTTATAAAAAAGTACATTAAAAAGGAGAGACGGGCCGTATAATAGGCAAGAAGGGTCCCAGTTTTTCCAAGACACCATGAGGCACAATTAAGAGCGAGAGAAGAAGCGAGGGATTAAACTAACGCCCCCTAATGGCGCTAGAAATTAATTAATAAACCCGAAATGAGGATTAAAAAACAATTAAGTAGTTATCAGAGACTTTTGTTTCTTGGAGTTGGAGCCTACAATACTCGGGATCCTGATGTTTAGGAGGGAAACATTTTTCATTATAATTAATTGAAAAAAATGAATAATACGCAAATATATTAAGGGGCATTTAATTTTCTTAAGAGTCTTGAGGTTCAGTCAATAAATATGATATATTTTGTCGACTTTTCTAGAAATGACTGTTCACATATTTTGCCAAATGGGAATAGAGTATATCTGCCGATTAACACATCGCATGTCTATTTTATAAATGTATAATTTATAAATCTGTTTAGTATAATTTTGTGTTTTACATAGTATAATTTATTACTAAGATATTTGCGACTGAACAAGTCTGAAGTAGACAATTTAATACTTTTTATCGAAACTACTGAAATGTTATTTATACACAAAATCGTAAATATAATAAAGATATTAAAGATTACATTCGAAAAGTTCTGGAAATTCTGAAATGGAAAACACTGTACGACAAAGAATGCTTAAAAATATTCAGTGTAAGTAAGATAAATGGAAAAATGAGGAAAAAAACTGTACCACTCAACCACTGAATGATCTTTAGGCTCATAATATGAAGAGATTCGAGCTGTTTCTAGGCAAACGGTCATGAAATGAGATAGTAGCGGATAATTCACGCGCTCGCTCTCAGGTAGCGTTAGTGGCGCCATACTTAAGTCACTGTCCGATTATAAGAACACATATTATTTAATATTACTATAAATATCTTTGTTTGCGCATTTGTATTGAGATAATAAATAAACGATTTGAGATATATTGACCTAGGGCCAAGACACTAGTCTGGTAAAGAAGCTCTTACGATCAATAGTAAACATTGTGGTCTAAGTACCCCAGGAACTAGCTCAGCTATCTAGATCACCATCCTGTGGTGTGTATTTATTTCATATCCTTTCCCTTTTTTCCTTCTCTATACCCCGCAAAGGAAGCCATGCTAGGTTTTTACGCTTACACAGCTGTGAGGTGTCCTCTGCACTGCAGAGTGCTTCTACCTCTCGAGCCATTCCAATCTAAACTAGTCCTCTCCCTCTGCTAAGCCGTAGGCGCGGGTTAACCTTTACCCTGTAGTTGCGGCTCGAGCTTCTACCTCGGCTGAAATAACAAATCCAAGAATATTCTGCCACAGCAGGAGGGGACAAACTCGGGAACTAGAGAATAGTATACTAGTGTTCTCTCCAGTAGACCACACAGCTCCTAAGAGGAAATCAGGTATTAATTTACCGGACGAACGCCATCGTACTATGTGAACGAAAAAAATAAATGCCAAAGGTCGGGGTCCAAACCTGCAGGTGGCTTTAAGATTTTTTAATGGGAGTAAAAAATCCTTAGTTATGCCGTCCTTCGGAGGGAACGTTAAAAGGTGGTCCCGGGCCTGTGCGATGTCAGGTACTCGTTAAAGATCCTTATCCTAATAAAACCTGCATAGGCAAAATTTAGGACTCCCACTGTAGCATCGTCCGATTAGCTATAGTAGCATAAAGTGACGTTAAACAAATAAACAAACAAATATATAAAAATATCTCTTCAGCAGATAACGATCAGTCACCGTCATTCACGATCTGGGTTAAGGAACAACTTTGCGAAGAAGTGGAACCAAGACCTCTTTCAATTAATCACTTCAATTAATTTAATTATTCACACAAGGTTTGACATACCTGAACGAAGCTTAATCTTAATCATAGACTAAGATGAACGGAAACTGATTTTACCTAATCTGATTCTTGATTAAGCGCAATAGATTTAAACATAAAAATCTGAAGAGTACAAACCGAAATAATACCGATAAAGAAATACCACCTATAATTCCCTTAAAAGAACAACACTTTTAAATGAAACTAATAAAAATAAATTGTCGTTTCAATATCGTACGGTGAAAAGAGCCAGGTAACCAATCTAAGAAATTTATCATTTTACGAGTCGCTCCGAAAACTCGACTACAGGTAGCAATGAAATTAGTATGAAACTTGGAGAGAAAAAAGAAAAAATCTTGTATAAAATAACAACTTATTCTAAAGAAATGAGGAAAATCGCCGACAAAAGCAAAGAAGAAACCGGGTTCCTTAGTGAGTCAGGTATTCCAAATGCGGTGAGAATGTTAGAATCCAATCTAATCAAACACGCAGCTATCTATGTAGTAACTCTCTAGCTAAGTGAAAATATATCAGCACTACGTAGTTTATAATAGCTTTCATTTACTCATCTCATTAAATAGATATATGTAATTAATCAATGTAATCAACTGCATTTAAAGAATAAATTAATTATATTGTTTCTTCTTAATTGATTATTATGAAATTTATCAATATTTGGCGCGAATAAAATATATAATATAGATAAAAAATTTCAAATAAATGTTATGTTAAGTATCTGGAATAAGACGGAACAGCGTTGCAGACAAAGCAACGGAGAGAAGTATTTATTTGTTAACAAATTAAAATCTAATAGAACCCCAAAAGAAAAAATATATTGAGTTGATTAATTTAAATATTTTGCTATATTTAAATAAAAGATCACAAACTTACAAATGAGGTTGAAAAAAAAAAAGCATAAAGCACAAACGGATGTAAACAGATTTTCTCAGAAATGTCTCGATCTATAATCAAATTTATTTTAAAGGTCCCACTGGGTCAGAGTTTTTCTGTATACAAAGGAAATTTAACTTCAATACATAGCAATAGTAAATTTTTTAAAATATTAATTACAGGATAGTATTAAAGTTAAAGTTTTGATTAATTTGCAACAGACTTCTATATTCAAGGTCGCAGGTTGGATGGCTCTAGGATTTTTTTTAAGGAAATAAAAAAATCCGTGGTTATGCCTTTCTACATAAGGGGAAGTAAAATGGTGTTTCCAAGCCTTTGGCGTGTTAGGTATTCGTTTAAGATCCCTATCCTAATTCCTAACTAAATCTGGAAAGACAAAATTTAAGACTTCCTTTCTAGCATCATTCGATCAGCAAGTGTGACATAAAAAAAAACAACGTTAAATGTATAAACACAATTAAGAGGCCAGGACCTATAACAAAAGAAACAATTCATAAATGTAGAACATAAATAAATAATAAAATCATCAGCCTTTGGTGAATTAAATTATGTTTGCATATATGATGTATAAATACTAAACCATATCTTAATTCAAAGCCTTTTGAAACGATTTAATTAAACCATCAGGTTTTTCCAAGATATCTGAGGTAATTAATTTGAAACCTGATACATTTTTTTATTCAATAAATGACAAAGGGTGGATATTTGAGGAGGCATAAGGTAATTGACTGACTGGAGTCATTAGCAGTTTGGACCTATTCCAAAGCGACCCCTTCACTGACAGAAGAACACATTGTAATTCGGAATTAATCATAGCTCAATTCCCTTATATTAAACCGAGGAACGATTTTGCGACCTGTCATACCTAGAAGGTGTGACATGAAAAGCAACACGGCGTGTATAGATCAAATTTTCAAAATGATCTTGCAAGTCCTGATGACTGAATTGGAATTGCTTAAATAATAATATAAACACGTTAGATGTTAATAAGCATGTTTGTTACTTTTAATTATCGAAAGGTTTACTGAGGAGTTATACCATAATTTACACGCTCACCCACTCAATTTATAAATATTTTATTATCTCATTTGTACTATTGCTTTTCCAAAATGTTAATTTAAGCACAGCTTAACTTCCTTTTGTTAATTATTTATTATATTTCATAATTGTTTACATCATTGATCAACGTTTCGGGGTTGTTTCCCCATTCTCAAGACTTATTTTTTGAAAACACGTTATCATATATAATTCATTACTTCACTACATAGCTTACAGCTATTCCTCTATATGGATGTTCGTGTTCATTGGCTTGCCATATATAAGAAGCAATTATTATATAGATAGATAATTAACGACATGCAATTTAGATATTACCAATGACATACGTATAATCTTATCGATTATTTGAGCAAAATCATTAAACTTCCTATAGCAAGAATCATAAATTTGTTTTATCTTCTTTATTATACAATAAACAAGAATAAATCAAAGAATTGAAAAAACAAATAATTCAATTGTTTCATTTATTTCTGTTTAATGTATAACAAATCAATTGAAGAAACAAACAATGAAATTATTTTATTTCTTTTTATTTACTGTATATTAAAGGAGATTAGTAAAAAATTTATATTTAATAAATAAGAATAGCTCTCAAAACAAAAATATGACATTTATTTAATGAGAATGACAAGATTAAAATAGTTAATATTACACACCTTATAGCATTATTATTATTATTGTCTATTTGAGATAAATTGTTATATATTTGAATAAAAATTGTCAATAAAAGAAGAAGAAAAATATTACATAGAATATTAAGATCGGAAATATTTGTTGATAGTGATTTGCTATTTTTTAACTAATATTTCTATGTAAAATTATCCTCAGCATATACATGCATTCATAATATACATAATTAATATTAAATAGTCAATATAAGTCAAAGTTCTACATGTTAAAAATGTACAAACAACATGCATCAATGAAAAAGGATAAATTTTAAAGAAATTAACAATCATACCGATAATATATAGAATGTTCTACTGAATATATATTAAGGACAAATAAAAAACAACAGATAAATACACTACTAAAAGATTATTAAGTTTAAAAACAACGCAACAAAATCTGTTTGCTCATCAAGGATAAAATCTTAGATTGGAATCTGTTACGAGATATTAGCAGAATAATAAGAGAAGGTGACGTAGATTACGAGAGGAAGGGTAAAGTTGATATCTTAGGATTTATTTTGATGCCTCAATTTTGACACCTTTCTTCAAAGGTTGTGAAGTGTGACAAGAGTTTCAAATAACTTCATTATTTAAGTTTTAAATTGGATTTCTCGATTCTGAGAACACAATTTACATACTAATTTCAACAGCTGTATTCGGGGAGTTTCGAAAGATGAATATTTTCTAAGATATTTTATAAATAAACACAAACATTATCAAATTATTTTAAATATTAAATTGCGAAATAATACAATTTTCCTAATAATGATTATTATTTTTTTTATATAACTATATTTATTCGTTTTTCAGGAAATGATTAGCATTTAGTGATTTCGCTTCTCTTTATGTTTCCATGAAAATCACTTCTTTGTTCCTCGTGTGTTATTATTAAAAACAAATATTTCTCAGTTTTCCCCCTAATTTGAAAAAATTGCAAAATTAAAAATAATAATTGTTAAAAAGTAAGATGAAATGATAAATAGTTAATCAAAAACATTAGTTTTATAAGCTGCACTAAAAAAAAATAATAAGCTACATTTTTAAAAAAATGTTAGAAAGTATAGATCAACTGATAAATAGTTAATTGAAATTATTAGTATTAAAAGGTTAAGTTAGGAAATACATTAACATTCTAATATTTTTATAAATGTTACATGCATTGTAACATTCTTAATATATTTAGTTTACAAAGTTTATTTTCCAATTTGTGTTAACATAATAAGTTTAAAACTTGTAATAAAGTTGATAATTAAGCAATACAATTATATATGTGAAATTTAATATAGTTAAAATACTTCACAATCTATAATAATATTTATAATATATTAATATTTATATATATATATATTATATATATTAATATTTATAATAAAATACAACACCCAATAGATGACTAGATCTTAACAAGATTTCGATATCGTAAAACTATTGTGAGCTAACGACCCTAGCCAATGCACAAATTTTGATTATTGAACAAATCTCTTGGTAAACATATCTCTTGGTAAATAGAAGGGCAATTATTTTATGTTATTTAGTAATTTCCAGCATTGTTAAAATTATTTTATGATGAAGAAGTTTATTATTGTTTTGATTTCCATATTTAAGACGAAGGAGACACAAGCCGATGTCTAAAAAAACATTGGTGTAATAGGCAGACCGAAATTGAAATTTTACTTATTTATTTAATAGAAACAAATATTTCGTACTCTAAACCTTTATCATTCAAATTAGCAAACTAGTTTTGATAAGTATAAAAGCAAATTTTTTTTTTTAGATAAATATTGAATTTAATAAAAAAAATAATATTCCTCAGCGAACACTCCTTTGCAACGAACAACCTGTTGATGTCCATTTTTGATTTCCCTGTATTTTAATACATATTACAGATTGTTTCAAAAAAAGTAGAAAGAATACTTTTAGTTATTGACTGATTATACAATTTAATATAATTTTTTTAAAAGATAGAAATTAATGAATTTTTCCTAAAAAACGGTTCAGCGCACAGAGAGAATCGTACTTTTTTTAGACCAACGGCTCTGCAATAATGTGATTAGGGTGATCTAGATGTATCTGATTCCTCCGTCAGGTTTATCTACAATTTTTGGGTACCCGCTTTATAGAGCCCATACCATAGGGGCTAATAAAACAAAAACATATAACCCTGTTTTATTTTATATATGATGTTATAAAAGAAATATATAACAAAACAACTAATATAAAATGTAAGGTTTAGACAAATACAAAGAATAAGAAAAGTAAGGAAAAATAAAAATATTAGAAAATTACGATCCATAGCATTAAAGTTTTTAATTTTGTTATTCCTTTTAGTTTTTACCTGTTCCTCTACAACCGTAAACACAGAGATTTTCACTATTCCTAGTCCAACGGCCGTATAATGAGGTGTTTAGGCAGAGATCACGTGCACTGACTCCAGATTTTTTTCCGGTCTTAGGTACCCACTTTATAAAGGCTTGATCTGCCACAGAGGGTCTCCATACCTTAACGTCGCTCTCCTCATCCCCGGCTGAAATAACAGAATAAATAATATTCTGCGACAGGGATTCGAACCCAGGACCCGGAGAACAGTAGACTAGTGCTCTATGCACTAGACCACACCGCTACATCCTCTTCTTAAAGAACTTTAAAATATTAACACTTTATCTATTCCAACCCGTAACACAATGTCGTTAGAATGGAGTTACCTTTACATATTGGTAGGCTGTACATTACAGTGAATGACACCTCAGGTAGGTATAGAGATTAATCTTATACCATGATGGAGTCTTCAAACGCAATTGATCTCACGTCAGCTGCCCACAGCTACAACCTTTGAGATAACTATGTACCGAAAAAGTTTAAATACAATTAAATCAAATTAAAAACAAAAAAGGATGAAATATCTTGAGATGGTGTGGGATTTGTGGATAGCGACCGGCTGAAAGGAAGAAATTGGAGAAAACAATGGCCGCCTTATATTCAACTCCTCTCCTCCTTGCTCTAGAGTAATTGGAATTGTTTCTTTTCTTCCAAACTTCAATTTGTAACATTTTTCAAGCGGAGTTATCCAAGATTTCGGGATCACCGCCAGAGCACCCCCTTGGGTATTCTTATTTCTTTCGGAGCTCATTCCTTTGATGTGTCTCCCGCTTTATTTTCGTTTAATTTGTTTCGGAATTTATGTGAAAGAAAATTGAGAAATGTGAAGGATGAGGTAATAACGAAATTTCTTATGGGAGGTAAAACATTTTTTTTGCTTCAACTCAGATTTTTTGGTATATTTCATAAGGATGGAGTAAGCGTATACTGATAAAAATAATAAAATAGTCCATGAACCATCAAGCGCAATTTTAGTCACATATTTTATATTGTGAGTGTTGAAGATTAAGTTAAAAATAAATAAATCACGTTTAGAAACATATATATTGATAATATAACAACATTAATATATACACTTCATTACATCGAACGTTATACATAATACAAACATCAATTTAATTACTATAAATATATTTTAAATATAAAATGATAGGTTTATGGTAACTCAAACATTGACTCAATATTGTAAATTTCTTGAGAAAACCACATCAATATCACCCAATAACCGAACCATATCTCGTTTTTGACTCAACTGGCGAATGATTCATTGTTAAATTCAATTTATCTCGCAAATATAGATCAATGGTTGAAATTCTTCTGAACAGAAATTACCATTGAAATCTTCAGCAAGAAATATTGGTAACTCACGATAATTATCATTTAAACGTTTAATGTTTTATTCAAGCGAATTAACAATATTTTTAATTGCTCCTACCGACATTTTAATATTAGATTATGTTAAGAATGATTTTATTCTGTATTGGTTTCTGTTGTTTGTTAAGGTCAAGGTATAATTAATACAGGCACTTGTATATTAACAACTAGAAGAGCACACAACATAACCTTTACTGTGTCATTTATGTGAGAAAATTGTTATGATCGTGATAATATGAAAACAATACGACTGATGCCAAATTTCCGTTGCATTAACGCTATCTAAAGTAGCCAGTTACCCCGTAGGCGCGCTTAAAGATGTTTTAATTCAAAAGATCTGATTTATATAATTCAAAACAATCTTTACATGTTATTAAGATAAAACTGTTAAGATCTTTGGACGAGTCTAAATTAAAATATTCCAAGAAGCAGTGAAAAAAGAAAAATGTGAGTAAATGAAAAGGCAAATAACTTTAGTGGATGTAATTAGTTGACCGTTGAGAGTTACTGGAAGGAATTAGTCCGGGTGGAGGTCATTAAATGAAACAACTAAATATTATTGTTTGCCAACGTTTCGACCCCCCTTTGTGGGTCATCATCAGGGCGCATGGTGGATGAATGGAAACTAGGTACTGATAAATACAATTAACTAGTTTACAGTACCTAGTTTCCATTCATCCACCATGCGCCCTGATGATGACCCACAAAGGGAGGTCGAAACGTTGGCAAACAATAAATATGTGAAACTATTTAGTTGTTTCATTTAATGACCGCCATCCGTACTAATTCCTTCCAGCAAATAACTTTATATTTAATTTGGATTAAGGTTTAAAAAATAAAGAATTGCAAAACCCTATGTAATGAATTTATGGAACATGTTGACATCCAACTTTTAATAGGAGATACTTTGTCTCCTAAGAACTAACTGGGGATGGGGCACACGAGTATCCTATGACGACTGGGGCACCGCTTCAGTGCGTCTCCTGCGGGGTACTTCTCAAATTCAAACAGCTTCGTGGGTATTGAGATGCGCAAGAAATTGGATTGATTTATTCAATGCACCCCTAGACGAAGGACTATATTATATACAATATATACTTAAAGCACAAGCTTTTTTTAAATATACATACTTAGATTAAAAAAATAGAAAAGCAAATTAAACATTATGATTTCTTCTTTTTGAAGATAAGATAATAAAATTAAACAGGCTACCGAACCCGAATGTTCAATGACGATACCACCAAATACTGTCTACACAGACTCGTCTAATGATCACCGTCCAAGCACAACTCCCAGATCCCTTACGCATCCTCCACGACGCTCGCTACCTTTCGGTGCAGTACCATTTCTAGAAGTCGTTCCTCACCAAGCCTAACAACGTTACTCGCCTATTTGAGCCTCCGCAATGCTATCAACTCGATTATGTTCACAGAGTATAAGCTCCGCAATTCCGTTGTGCAACCTTCTAAACTCCCCAGTGGCCTCATCTCTCTTGGGACCAAATATTTTACGTACTACCTTATTTTCGAAATCCTTAAGCCTTTGTTCATCCTTCAAAGTAAGCGGCACGTTTCACATAAAGACCGTCGGAAGAATAATAGTTTTATAAATTCTAACCTTTAATGTTCAGACAGAAGCCGCGAGACTAAGTAATTTAAACTGAATAATAACACGCATTTCCCGCCTTCAACCGAGACTTTATTTTCTCCTGGATTTCATTTTTTCTGTTATCACTGAACCTAAATACTTAATTTCTCTACTGTTCAAAAGTATGCCCAGAATATCAATATCACCAAGTTCACCACCGTTTCTGCTACAAATCATATATTTCGTCTTATCGTTATTTATTTCGAGTCCTATTTCTTTACCATATTTATTAACGCTTTGTATTTAGTAGTGTTGTTTCCATGTCTTTAACTAGCAATACTAAATCATTGATGTATCCCACAACCGGAATTTTATCACCCAGATTTAAACCTTTCTTGGTTATATCAATTTTAAAAAGGCTTATGATTGAAGATACGATAGTGGAATAAAAAAAAAACATTGTTTAGGAAGGATAATCGCACACGTCTGTTTTTAAGCATGAAAAATGGGTATGACATCACGTTCTACAAAATGTCTGTCGTCTACATATAGCCTAAATACTAATCTATACCGAATTAGAAAATGATCGGTGTCACATGTGATGTAGTCTAGCATAACAGACTTTTATGCCCAAGATGATCCAGGATGAGACGGTATAAACAAGAATTTTTTAAAGGGAGTAAAAAATCCAGGTAAAGCCGTCCTAGAAGATAGCTACAGGGGGGACGTCTCGATCCTATGAGATGTTAGGTATTAGAGATCCCTATCATAATTAAATCTGCATAGGCGAAATTAAATTCTCCCACCGTAGCATTTACGATTTGCCACAGAGGCATAAAAGTAACGTTAACTTCATTTTTAAATAAATAAATTTAAAGTACTTGTTTCTAAACGAAACTTAAATTTTCCAATGAAAATGTAGAACACGGCAAAAATTATTAGGTTGTTCGAAGTTCTAAATAAATATTAATTATCTTATTTAAGTTATGTTTGCTGTATGTTAATAAAAAATTGATAATTTGGGTAGTTTTGGTTATCCATGTTTAATTTTCATTACCCGGGTTGTAAGGTAGTTAAGCCGTCAGCTATGGTATCGAGACGGATCGTGATAGTTCCAAATCGAACTGGATGAAATAAAAAAAAATGTATTGCATGGCGGTACCCTTTGGTGTGAAAAAGGACGGCATTCAATTGGTATTTGGAAAGTTGCTTAATAGTGAGCAATCATAAAATGTTTTAAAATAAATTTTTAATTTTCAGAAGACTAAAATCAGAATGAAAACATAACTCAAGGTTTAGAGGTGAAAAAATACGATTTTTCCCCTATAAATTCTCTTGATAAAAACTACAGGAAAAATGATTTGACAAAGTATGTACTTTTTTTTTTTTTGGAATACCTTGACGGATCTTAGCGATGGATGGGCTAAACCGGCGACCATGAAGGATGACAAAAGGAGAAATAAAAAAAAAGAGCTAAAGGCCAAAGATGATAGAGTTACATAGGAAATAAGAGGAGAGGACAGAATCGTGATGACTTAATAGTGGCCCGGGGATGAAGAAGAGAAGGAAAATAATTGTCTGAAGAAGTCTTAAAGGAGGTTTTGGACGAGAGCAGCTGGGGTAATCAATCATGTCCCGATGGCTTCGGGGCAGGAGCTCCTACGACCGGCTATGTCCACACTAACATCTCAACTTTATTTACTTCATAAATATAGCATCTCTTTATAAATAGTGTCCTCTCCTATATATAGAGGGGCATTTGCCAGGAGCAATGGCAATATATGATAGAATCTTAGGAGAAATCCCATACGAAAGACATTGCTAACACGAGAATTCACCTAAATACAAGAAATACTAGTATCTTAGAAGGGAACTAGTACCAATGGAGGTCAAAAACAAAACAATGAAATAATCTTTATTTATTTATTATTCTGAAACGTTTCGACCCACATTGTAGGTCATCAGGAATCCTCCAGGAGCGGCATCGTAGGAAAAAATAAATATTAAAAAAAATTACTGGAAACATTTGGTTTTAGTTTTTCTAAAATGCTGTAGAGCACTGGTTCCTAACTAGTGGGAATTCATTTAAAATTATCTTAATGTAAAATATTTGTGAAGCATTTGCTTTTAATAAGAATTGCACACTCAAGACGGCCAAATTCAACATTTAAAGTGATATTATTGATTGTATTTACAGACAGCTGTCTGTTATTGCACAATCAAAACCTATAAAACACATCTTTCTATAGAAATTTAATTTAATTAATTCATTATTAGTTTCACTTATTTTTATCTCAAACTTCGAAAATTCTTTACTCAATTTTAACAACGGAGGTAATGGGAAAGTCGTGTGTTGCCAGCACCAGATTTTTATTTTTGTCCTTAAATTAATCGAACCAATTTAGTTTAATCACACAAACAAAGCTTTTTATGTTCCATAACATTACTTCTGAACCTTTTAGCTTTCCAAAGGTATAATATAAATCTATTCACATTTTTTGAAAAAAAGTTACCTTGAAAAATATCTATAATAAATTCTCCTAAATTTGTTAATAATTTAAAATGAACAAATGAAAATCACTTTAGAGGAACATTTTTTTTTTTTTTTTATAAAATCACCATTTATTGGATATCATACTAATCTGTTAGAGACGCTTTAGGAAAACACGTAAAAATAAAATAAAATTGATCGTATAACAAGAACTTAAAGCTGAAAAAGTTGGAACATCTCAAGAGATCTAATCTTAAATACGTTTTCACGCACATTAACAATTTTGCGTGAATGCGTGATATCCTAAAACGAAGCAAGAAACTGGATTTCAAAATTTTTGCAATAATTTCCCTAACTATGTATTGCAAAAATAAAATGAAGGAAAAAAATGAGAATTTTTAAAGAAGTTACCAAGAACTTCAAAAAAGTATCCTTAAGTAAGAATACATGCACAATTCACAATAAACAGAAAAAAAGATACTATGTACCTACATTTTTACAATGGAAGCCGACACCAAAGTAAGACGGGTAGCTCCGACCGTTTATGGCGTAAAATGAACTGTAATAAAAGGCTGTAATAAAAATAAAAGAAGTCCTCGGAAGGAAAAATAAAATAAAAGAGGCGTGTGACATGGCCTCCCGTTATAAGGAATAGAAACATTTAGGAGGTAATAAGCCTGGAAGGGCGCAACTTCCCTTGTATTTTTCTTCTATTGTCCCAAAGAAGGAGTTGCTTCGAGGAACCCTTTATTAAGTCAAGGCTAAGTCCCTCTTGTCCATTTCAAGTCCGGCTACATCATCACGATTTGTCATACCTTCACTACAATAGGGACGTTTTGAAACCAAGTTTTTTTTTTGTCGTATCAATAGGAAAAGTAATTTTTGGCCAAGACTCACAAAAGAAAAAAAAATATAAACTAGGGTCATAGAGAAAGAAGAAAAGTAAGAAGTATTGAGGAGTTCTGATGAACATGATAAAAAAAAAAAACATTGCAAATGATTACACAATGATTTGTTATTTCTAAATAACTACATCAGGGTATAACTGTTTATTCAGCTGTTTTTTAGGCAATTAACTAATATATAACTAAAAGCAATAAATAATTTAAACGTAAATGGCATATCACCACTGGAAATGTTGTAAACCACCAACATTTTGTAACTCTATTACTTCTGAACCAATTTCAATGATTATTTTTCGTTCTGTGCGAAATTTAAATCCCTATAAATATCACTGGCTCTTGCTGAGTAAAGAATACGAAATAGATGTTCTATAGAAATATAAAATCATTTTATCATAAAAAATATGTTTTCTCTTCAGGTCTGAACAGAATTTCGCTTCATTATTTTCGATGATGAACCTTTATAATCGTCCATAAAAAACAAACAAAAAAAAATAAATAAATAAATAATTTCATATGTCTCTAGATTCAAGATTTTCTGTACATTCAAGCTTTTGACCGGGATTGCTCTTCAAGCTCAAAACCCATTTACCTCAATCCTTATACCTAGTTCTCCGATCCTATCTATCAAACCGCTCCTTCCGAGTTCGCTGTGGTTCAGAATTTTCCAAACATTATATTGTTGAGGCCGGTGTTCCTCAAGGCAGCGTCTTGGGACCCGTCCTCTACATCCTCTACACCGCCGAAATACCTACCGATCCCGAAACCTTTTCTGGCATCATTTGCTGATGACACCGAAATTTTGTCATCCAATTCCGATCCTGAAGCAGCATCACTAGATCTCCAAAAGCAACTTTCCCTTGTCGAAGATTGGTGTAATGCGCATAAAGGTGAACGAAAGCAAATGCACACACGTCACATTCACCCTTCAACGCAAATCCTGTCCAACGGTTAATTTCAATTCCGTACCGCTTCCTTCCTCAGACACAAGAAAATCTCATCCTACAGTTGACAACAAATTACAAATATACAACAAGACAGTACTGAAACCTATATGGACCTACGGACTTGAACTGTGGGAGACATCTAAACATTTTAACATCAAACGCATCGAATCCTTCCAATCCAAAGTCACTCCGAACAATAGTTAACGCTCCTTATTACGTTATCAACTGTACCCTACACCGTCAACTTTATATTCCATTTGTTTTAGACCGGGTACCATCCAAATTTTCTAAATTTCATCAGAACCTTACTCATCATCCTAACCCTCTAGCACAATCACTATCCAGCACACCTATCCGAACAATCCTCCACGAAGATTGAAATGGTAGTGGCCGCGAGACGTATTGTAAACATTTAAATTGGAGTTCTGACATTGGTCAGATCCTCCACTCATGTACTGTATGTTTGTGGCTACAGCGCCCTACCTAACTCAGCCTCCACTGGCTCAGACCAGTGATGCGGCTGAGATAGAGGCGCTGCTATCTCTTGGATTCCGCTTTTTCCTCCACAAGCAGTCTGGGGTCCCTTTAGCAGTTGTATATATTCTAGTTTGTTATGATGTTTATTTATTTGCTAACTTTTTATTCATTTATTATAATTTTATTATATATATATATATATATAATATATATAAATTTATTTATTTTCTTTTTTATGTGAGACTATTATTATATTATATTTTTATGAATGTGGTCTCATATCACTATTACTATTGTTCATTTTATAACAAATTGTAATATATCTCAATAAATAAATAAGTTTCAAGATAAGTAGACTAAAAAAACCAATACTTTTTCATCATTTTCGTAATACTTGCTAATTGATAAAGAATTGAATTGTCAACAAAACAAAAAAAGAATTACTGAAATCAGTTATGAATTAGCAGACATATAACGTCTTGAACACAGTAGTCTAACTACTATTTCTTGTACTACTAGAAATAATAAAATATACATTAGAAATATGAATAATATTCTTTTATTCTATGAAACTGTTTGTTGCAGTGGAATTCCTTATTTTAATTTTTATTGTACATGTATTTTTTAAGTAAACAATTTTAATTTTAGATTCTGGAAAAAATCCCCTTTTTCACTCAACAACTATTTTATTTTCTATATCTCTGTAACGTTTCAGCCTTTTGCCATTTTCAAGGATATATATTTTGGTCATATCATAAAAAACTACACTTTAGACTGAGTCCAGCCTTGTCAGCTTATTATTCACTACTCTATGAATAATATTTTGTTAATCTATGAAACTGCTTGTTGTAATAAAATTCCTAGTTTTTGTAAGGACTAATTAAGTTTAATTGGTTTATTTTGTTACTCAAACAACACAGTTAAACTTATTTTAATCAATCTTTAGTTTGATCAATACATGTAGTTATGTTATGTATTTCTTATTAATTATTATTTAAGTTAATTTTTTGTTTTGTTTATATGATGTACCTGTACTATAAAAGCTAACTTTAAATAGCACTGTTTAGACCAGACTCCTATGGCAACACTGTATTATAAGCTAATACAAAAATAAAATAAATAATCGGTAGTTGTAATTGCCTATTTTTCAAAACGACCAATTTTTTTTTTTTATATTTAAAATTAAGTATACATTTGTTTTTATGACTTTAAGCAAATCTGTAAGAGGAAACTAAAATGGAAGTTCAGAGATGAAAAGGTACTGATTAATAAAAAATGTTATTACAGTAAGAAAGGTAAAAAAAAGAAGAGATATATCAATGTTAATATATTAAACTCCCAGCTTACAAAGGACTAATTAGAAATAAGTTTTCCTGGAGTATTAAAAAACATTTCACAAAGGACCAGTCCTTTTCATATGAGAATAATGAATTGTTTTTATTATATGTAGAATGTGAATCTATAAAAACAGTTTGTTGGCAAATAAAATTTTATTTATAACGATGTAGGGAGACAGAAGTTCTTATTTCCAGTCTTAGGTGAGAGATATTTCGGTCTACATAGACAAAAATGTTCTTTTCTATCAACTAGTGTTTTTACTGAAGCAGTTCTTATTGATAAAGCTGTCGATAGAATAATCAATAAAAAAATAAATATAAAAAATGAAATAAGAAAGAAGAAATATTGAAAATTTAATATCAGAAGATATAATGGAAAATGGCAGCTGACTTTTGAATAAAAGGTCAACAGAGAGCTTACAAACTGTTCCACGGCGATTCCTTATTTACAGTCCTTTTCAAAGTTTAAGCGTGACATCAATACAATTATTTATTGTATTATGTATAAAGTTATAATCGCATTTCAAAGGGGAGGGGCGTCATTAGATTCTGAGGAATAATTGTTTCCACGACACAATAACAGCACAATCGGGCCACTTCGTCATCTAATAACATTTCCACCTGGCTTCTCCTTTTTGGAAGGATTTCAAAAATAAGAACAGGGGAATTTATATTTATCACAAATGATGAACTAACAATCAGGATTTATATATGAACCATACAAAAAAATTATTCTAAACTCTAAATAAATTTGCCATTTTCTATAACGAATCAGAAATAAAAAAAAAAATTTTAATAAATATTATAAATTAAAGTCTAATTCATACAGTAATTCATTAAACATGTTTAGTTTTTTCGCATTTTTAACCTCAGAAATGATGCCTACTATTTGTTAGTTCATAAGTGAAAAGTTTGTATTTATTAGAAGATATTTAATCTCAGGTAATGAATTTTTAGAAAATTGTTAGTTGATTCATGCCTAGGTTATTTTTCATTTTCTAAAAAAAAAAAAAAAAAAAAAAAAAAAAAAAAAAAAAAAAAAAAAACTTATGCCATTTTTTTTTCTTTCTTTGACTTCTTCTATTTTATTTATTCATGCCATTATAGTTAAAATATAATAATTTCAACAAGGTACATAATAATATAATTTAATCTACATGCTTTACTAATTTGATTTAAAATGCTTCAAATTGTAGATGTTAAATAGAAAATATTATCTTTAAGTTTTTTTCTGCGCAGTAAATACTTAACTTAAATTGTTATAATAAATAAAAAACGGTAAGTTTGAGGTTTTTGTAGATAATCTTCCAATTATTTACAAAATAAGAACTTTTATAGTAACTTTTTTATTTAAAAATAATTCTCTACATTTTGTTGAATATTTTAATTTACAATTTATATCGCTCTTTCTTCAGTATTTTTTTTTCTTTTGAACTTATTTCATTAATTAGTTCGGAAAATAAGATAATCGATATTGACTTGTATGTATTACTAATCTTCAATTATGCTTAATCTTCAATTTAAGTAGCTAAAATACTGAAATGTGACCAATGGTTTCTATCTATAGGGCTGTCTGAGCAAATTGATATTTTTAATTAATACCATTAAAATATAATAGCCCTATTCTAATGATGAATTTTCGACATAATGTTGATAATCATTAATAATACGAAATAATTGGAAAGCGTTCTAAGAAAATGATACTAAGTACATAAGGAAAAACGTGGAAATTCTGATTAATATTCAGAAAATTGAGAAAATCGATTAGCTTAATTGAATTTGTAATTCCTCCTGTTGAGCTCGGGGTGTTGAGCTTCGTTAAGGCCGGAATTTAAATTGATCTTATCATCTTCGAAAGGCTACAATTAACTAATTACATTTAGGAACATGGAATCTTTAAACTAATAAAGATCAACAATGCTTGAGGTAATTAAATAAAATCTTAATTCAAACATAAACTTGTTCAATATTAGTTTATATGTGAGAAAACTACAAAACACAACTTTTTTTTAATGCTTTATGTAAAAAATATGGAGAAAAGATTACTCAGAAAAAAACTTCTAAAAAAGGGTAATGAATAATCTTTAAATAATAAACCTTTTTACGGAAACATCAAATTTTGCCTAGTTCATCGCCTTATCTGGGAATTCTTGGTTATTTTTTTTTTAAGGTTTAGAGCCCTGAATTCCATATAAATCGTATTTGAAAGATAAAAAAAACCAAACCTATCTACCTAGAAGAGCCACTTTATACCATGCATATTGGACCTTTTTATGATTTTCTTTGAAAAACGGTTCCGACAATTTTGTTTAAACTCGCTTTAATCGATGTAAAATTCATAGCCTTAATATCATGTAGGTTTCATTCTGATTAAAATAGTCTGACAGGGCTTAATTGCCGATATTTTAAATTTTCATCTTCTAAAATACCTTTAATTATGTTCATTCTATAAAAATAACTTTATTATCTTGTTACCACGATGAAAAACAGGTAAATATATAATTGAATGAATTTGATACCCAACTAAAGGAAAAACCTTAAAAAATATTTTTTAATGCAATTTTTGTTTTTTTAACTTAAGAACAGTAATATACATGTATAATATAAGGTTGGAAAGCTAAATAATTCAGAAAAAATATATATCATACACAAGCTTTTAAAAGTTAATAGAGAGTGATGGAAAGCTGATAAAACTTAGTGATTATTTTAGAAAATAATATAATAGATTTTTTAATAAAACACTTGTTTCTATAGAAATTCCTTAATCAATTCTAAAAACGGAGGTAAGTGAAAGTCGTGTGTTGCCAGCACCAGATTTTTTTAATACATAAAACAATAAATAATTTTTAATCAGTGGTATATTGGATTAAGTTAAAAACCAAAAAACATATATCAATAAAAATATAGTTACAAGTTTAAAAATATGATTTTTAATGCTGTATTTGAAAGTTTTTAAAAATGAATTATACTTTTGTAATAAATAACGGATTAAGACCTTAAAGTTTTGGTTAAAAAATTTTAAAAAACATCATCCAAAAATGTTAATAATAATCCAAGAATCTGGCTAAATTAAATAATAATTTTGTTCATTTATAAGAGCTTACAGTTTTGGGAAATAAAACTATTTCATTCCTGTTTTTAAAATTGTTTGCATTTTTTTATTATAAAATATTATAAAACTAGTTTAGATATACATGTGATGTATAGTAAAATTTTTTCAAGTTTCTAACCTTTATATTAAGCAATTTTTATATTAAGTAATAAGTATTAAGTATTAAGCATTTTTTTTTTTTTTTTCAAATTCTTCAGATGAAGCCTCGACATGAAGCAAAATTCTTTAAAAATGTCAGTGTACGATAGGGATTTGTTAACATACATGAAACACTTCTAAACTGGTAATTTAATTTAATACTGAAATAGTTTTAATAACTACAAACACTGAAATTTATACATCAATAGTTTATGAGTATAATCCAGAATATATCAAAACTAATCAAAGTGTAATTGGTGCATGAGCCGTAAGCAATTAGATCACAGGTGCCCGCTGGGACAGGGAATGGGGTGACCGCCTGCAGGGCAATAATAATATAGACCACATGCACAAATATATACCTAACACACCTTCCCTAATATCATATAATTTAAACTTACTTTTATTAACTATTACGATATATTTTACAATCGTCAATAATACTAATCGTTAACATTTACCCAAAGTCATCACATATGCAATAAACAGGAAAAGAAATATATTAACTATGTTATCAATTAAATAAATAAATATAATTATTTGTATTTAATAATGATATTCATTCTCTATCAAAATCCATCACCTATTGTTAACCATTATTGTAATTTCTTATTTTTTAAATCCACACAATTTTTTAAGACGCTTTTTATTTCGCAACGGTTGTAGGTAGCTTTTAAAGAATCATTTTAAACATGATTCAGTAAAATAGATTTTTTTTTTTATTATCAATCACATATTATTTATCAAACTATTTACTATTCATAATTGATTATTATGTATTACTTAAGTATATTTTGGAGGAATAAGGATATTAAAATATTAAAGAGGAAATGGAAAAGAACTTAAATTTTTATTTTATGGACTTCATATTTTTCTTATTGTAAAATACGTTTTGATAATATATATATTTAAATATATTCTTTTTTTTTTGGACTGGCTTTAAATATCTTAATCTTACAACAAATAAACTAAAAGAATTAGTAGGAAATTATAAGAAAATTTAGATTTATCTTTCTTTTTTTCTATACATCAGAAATACGTTTTGGTTAGTGTTAAGAATTGAGAAATACTGATTTAGTTTATATATATATGTGTATATATATATATATATATATATATATATATATATATATATATATGTATGTATGTTTGTATATATTTAGTAAATATTAAGTTCAGACGCAAGAGGGGGGCACTATTTACCTAAAAGGGATTAAGTGATAGTGACCGCTCGGGAGGGAGAGTGCTCTGGGTGCCAAGAGAGAAAGGTCGCTTCGCAGTCGCTACTACCCTTCGTCGCTCGCCATCGTCGCCCGCGATCGTCCTTGTGACTTTAAGTACAGTTCACTCATGTTTATAAGTTAATTTTATTTGTTCTTTTGAATTTTGTTTTCCTCAATATATATATGTTTTACAAAGTTAGTAATCTTAATAAACCCATAACGAAACCTAATCAAGTATGAGAAATTCGGCGACTCAAAATTAACGTTCGGGTTGAGACTGCGAGCGAGTGTGTTGTCGCCCCTCTCCCCAACATAAATTTGGAGGCACCGGCGAGATTGCCGAATTTTCTCGATTTGTTTAGGTTTCGTTTTGGTGACTATCGCTTTGAAATTAAATTGATTTAATAGGTTACGCTTTCGCATTATTTTATTCGCATTTGTTTTATCAGTTAATTTTTTTCTTAATCTTTAGCATCCTTTCATTTTATAAATTTTATTTGTGTATAATATAGTAGAGAGAACTATTTTCATTTTATTTCAAATCTTTGTGCATACATGCTTTCATTCTATTTTTAATTCTTTGTATATATATGTTTTTCATTTTGTTTTAAATCTTTATATATATGTTTGTTTTTTTCAATGATTTATTTGATTATTGCAAATCTTAATTTCGCTAATACTACGTAGTGCACTTTGTACATATTTATTTTCTTTATTAACTCACTGTGTATTATAAAGTATATGTTTATTTCTTTAATACTATAATTTTATAATATTTTATAGGTCACTTTATTTTTTATTTCCATTGATTATTATTTAACTACAACTCGCTAAAGCTCTTTAATTATAATTAGTTTGTAATTAATTTGAGAAAAGTATATCCATTTTTGATATTTTCTTTGATTTAAATTTATTTTCGTCAAAATTTATTGTTATCTAATATGCCGCCCAAAGCTGATAAAGGTTCTAATTTAGAAAGTGATGAACTTAAGTTACAATTTTTAATGGACGAATTTAGTGATTTATATGAGGACATTAAAAACACTAATAATCTAGGTTTTATTTCCACCACAGATAAATCTAAGAGGGCATTATTTAAGGCACGCTTATCGCGTATAGATGGTACTTTTGAGAAGTTTTCTCAAATATTTCGAGAAATAAAATCGCTTGCTACACGAATAGAAGGTTATGATACTTCGCTATGCTTAAAAATGAAACATGAGGCTAGGGAAGCCTACTACGAAGCTTTGTCTTATGATGTACACGAAAATCAAATCTCTATAAAAAATAATTCGATCAGTTCTACGCCCGTTCTCCAACTACCACCTATAAACTTACCCAGTTTCGACGGTAATATTTCAGATTGGGGGCCATTTAAGGACACTTATATTTCGCTGATTCATCATAACAATGATTTACCTAATGTGCAGAAATTTCATTATTTAAAGTCTGCATTAAAGGGGGCCGCCGCTCAGATAATAGCTTCTATTCCGATATCTGACGCTCAGTACCTGAATGCTTGGGAAACGCTTGCTAAACGATATGAAAACAAGAGATCGCAAGCCATTACCTTTCTTATGAAAATATTTCAATTTCAATCACTTAAAAATCAAAATTTGGCCTCCTTGGAAACTTTCTCGAATGTAGTTTTAGAAAATATTATTTTATTTCAGAACTTGAAATTAGAGGATCCGGCGGGATTTATTCTTATGACGTATGGCTTGACATTGTTAGATGAAAAATCCCGCGACCAGTTTGAGACAAAATATTCTTCTTCGACCACATTACCCACACTTCATAATTTTCAGAACTTCATTCAAGAAATTTGCATAAAATTACAAACCAAAGCCTTAACTTCTAACCGCTCAGTAGAAACAATAGTCCCGCAACAAAAATCTAAATATTTCATTGAACCAAGGCGCGTCTTTATGTCAACTATCTCCGATAATGCATCTCTGAAATGTTTTAAATGCCAACAGAACCACCGCATTTATGAATGCCCCCAATTCAGAACTTTAAGTCAATCACAAAGATACGAAGAAGTCAAGAAACTTAATCGATGCTTTAACTGCTTGTCTTCGGGCCACCCTGCAAAAGGCTGCCCCTCTCGCAATTCCTGTCGTTCCTGTGGTAGAAAACATCACACACTATTACATTTTTCGCCATCAAATCGTCTCGCATTTCATTCTAAACAGGTCGCTAACGAACAAACTTCAGTCATTCGCTCTTCATGTATCAGCCAGCCTAAAACATTTTGTCCCGTGGACGCTAAACCAGCAACTTCAAATGACTCAAAGGAAGTAGTACTTTCTACTGCAAATAATGGAGGAATTAATGTCCTACTTGGAACTGCATACGCCGAAATTAGGGACCAACAGGGTAACTACCATCCTATAAGATTAGTTATAGATAGTGGGTCACAGAGATCTTTCATAACAACTCATTGTTCGCAACGCTTAGGATTACCCCTTTTCAGAAACCCTCATAAGATCAGTGGCTTTGCAGATAGTCAAATTCGTGGTGGAGAACACCAAACAAAATGTATTTTACGCCCGTGCGGACTGGATCAACCACTATTGGAAACAAATGCCATATTAATATCGCATATTACCGATAAATTACCCACCCGCTGCTTATCACCAAAAATTAAAGAAATCTTTAATAAATACGATCTAGCTGATCCTGGCTTTGACAAACCGTGTCACATAGATTTTCTTCTCGGAGCTGATTTGTTCAGTAAAATATTTACAGGAGAAACCATCAACACTTCCTCAGGTTTTCCGAATGGATTAAAGACGATTTTTGGTTTGGTGATAACTGGTCCTGTAAGTGACACCTTAACAACTTCGCATATCACGTACGCTAAGAATAACCAAGAATTTGAAACTGATCGTCCCTTAAATAATTCACTGATTAAATTCTGCAATCCAGGACTCGTCAAGGTGGGCGGCAGATTAAATGCCTCGCTATAGTACAAGACAAATATCTTTGGTTTAATATATACATCTACCAATAGGACAAGATCGCTCTATTAGTAGTCTCAGATGTGTCTAAAGAAGCGTTCCTCGCCTCATCGGACCACCCTGGAAGAATCATCGACCAAACATCGCTCATCCTCGCTGTACTTTACTTACTTTTATCACTTAATTCTGTCCCATGTCACAATTCCAAAATTTAAATTTTATGTTATAAAATTGGTGGGCGGCATGTTAAGAATTGAGAAATACTGATTTAGTTTATATATATATGTATGTATGTTTGTATATATTTAGTAAATATTAAGTTCAGACGCAAGAGGGGGGCACTATTTACCTAAAAGGGATTAAGTGATAGTGACCGCTCGGGAGGGAGAGTGCTCTGGGTGCCAAGAGAGAAAGGTCGCTTCGCAGTCGCTACTACCCTTCGTCGCTCGCCATCGTCGCCCGCGATCGTCCTTGTGACTTTAAGTACAGTACACTCATGTTTATAAGTTAATTTTATTTGTTCTTTTGAATTTTGTTTTCCTCAATATATATATATGTTTTACAAAGTTAGTAATCTTAATAAACCCATAACGAAACCTAATCAAGTATGAGAAATTCGGCGACTCAAAATTAACGTTCGGGTTGAGGCTGCGAGCGAGTGTGTTGTCGCCCCTCTCCCCAACAGTTAGTTATCGACAAAAACATAAAAATACACTGCCCCCTTGAAATTTGAGGGCTTACCCTTCAAGATACGTAAAACCCGAATAACGAATAAAAATAATTTGTTTACCCGCCGCACAGTGGACAATATGACCAATTTAGGTGGACAAAGTTCTGAAACTTGTCTATATTTAACCTTTGGGGTCCCAGATTGCGGGAAAAAATATTTTTAAAAAATTATAAAAAACTAATTTTATTTTTTTTTACTACACGATTGGCGAGCCTACAGTTGTCAAACATCAAATTTATTTGCTAAAATCTAAAACTTCCCTTTATTTTACGTTTGAAGTCCCAGAATACGGGAAAAATAATACTAAAAATCTAATTGTGGCTCGAAGTTGCTAAAACCTGCTAATAGATGTATTTTACGTCATTTAGGAAATTCTTGAAAATATAGATTGTAAAAATTTTGATTCGGAGTGTTGTGTCTGAAAACAATTATATATCAAAACGCAAAAATTCTTTGTAATGCCGAAAGACTAGAAGGATTGATGAAACAAAACCTACAAACAAATCCATGGGGTAACTTGGGGTTATATAGTTTTTCGTTATTGAATAGGGGCATACATTTAAAAATTGCTAAATTAACTCTACAGGTGATTGAGATTGCAATGTGTATTCAATAACGAGTTCGGAAATATAATGTCTTACCTGTCTCAGCAATGTCCATTGTTAAATAAAAGCAAAAACACATTGCTCTAAATACACCTTGAACACAATAAATGACCATCGAATAAAGATAATCGCACTGCCGGTTATAAGGCACTTGTGTAAATAGTAATGATTCACTCATTTACTATTTATTAGTAATCACGGTATGGCGGAAAATATAAGTATTAAGGGTATTGCCAACTAATAATAAAAAGGCGAAGCACTGGAAAATTCCTAACTTTTGACTTGACTTTTGTCCACCTAAATTGGTTTGTTTGTTTATTTATTTAACGTCACTTTATGCTACTATGGCTAATCGGACGAATCCTAAATTAGTGATTTTGCCCACTGTACGCCGTCCGCGGCATTTATCCAAAACTATTGCACCAATTTTTTTTTTAATTCTCCACAAACATTCTAGGGCATGCAAAGATGATCCTAACACCTAGACGTCGATATCAGCTGGTTATTTTTTTAAATAGCGGCCGATTAAAAGTGGTTTAATTCAATAACTCAGTTATTTTTGAAGATCGAGAAAAACATTTAGAATCAGTAAAGCATGATAACAAAAATAAAACAAGAAAAAAAATGTAGAGTTTTAGATTCAGTAAAGCGCGATAAATAAGAAAACTAATTAGGGATCACTTGTACCTGGATGGTTAGCGTAACAGCCTCCTATACAAATGGTCACGGGTTCAAACCCGCAGGTGGTCCTAGGATTTTTAATGGGAGTAAAAAATCCTTAGTTACGCCGTCCTTCGGATGGGACGTTAAAAGGTGGTCCCGAGCCGGTGCGATGTCAGGTACTCGTTAAAGATTCCTATCCTAATAAAACCTGTTTAGGCAAAATTTAGGACTCCCACTGTAGCATCGTCCGATTAGCCATAGTAGCATAAAGTGACGTTAAATAAATAAGAAAACAAATAAATAAAAAAATAAAAAGTTGATCTATATATTTAAGTCACAAACTATAATAGATGTAATCCCCCCAAAACTTGGTTATTAGTAAAGAGAGAGAAAAATCGAAAATATTAGCAGCTATATAAACGTTTATCCATATTATAGTAATTTGGAAATAATAAACCATTGTGTGATAATTTGCAGTGTTTTTTTATAATTATTTTTTTACTTACTTTTACACTACATAAAATGTATTCTGATTTAAAATAAATTATTAAAAAATTAGGTGGTATTACTACTTTTTTATTTTTACATCAAATGCATTAAATATTTACTTTCTTCTCTGCAGCTCGATGATTTGGAGCTTTAAGCACTATACCTACTTATGAGGTATTTTATTTTTTTAAATTACCTACATGACAAGCCAAAATATAAATTTGCAAACGAGACAGGAAACATTAAAATACGAAATATAGTAGATAAATATGTACATATTTTTATGGAAGAAACAATATGATTTAAAAGGCGTGATATTAGGACTGGAGAGGTAAAACGGCGAGAGAGAGAAAATTAAATCAAATACCTCACGAATGTTTGGAGCGAGCTGACAACTATGAAAAATTAAGGATCAGGATGCTCGATATGAAGAAAAGAAAAGACTTGGAGGCAAAAATGATGTAAAAGTCAACACCTGGCTGTCTAATTATGTACTATCCATAACTTCTCTTTAAATGTTATTTTAAAATAACTGTTTTTTTGTTCTCCCCTACCTCGCCTTTTAAGGCTATACGGGGTTTCTCAGGCCAGAGGGTAAGGGGGGAGGGACAAATGCTGAAATAAAAGCCCCCCAAGCACCGAGTCATGAACTCGTAACTATTTGGTTCCAAATTATTTTAAGCAACGCGCGCTTACCCGCTCAGCTACCCTGCCCCTCCAATAATTGGTTGTTATCTTTTGTTTTAATAGCGCTGAAGATGGCCTAAAGTTTAATAAATTAAGTTCACCCAATATATGTATTTCTGCATGACTGCATCCCTAACCAACTTCTGCTTATTAAATTTAAAATAACCTTGAACTTTTGTGCTTGTTGAACTAAACAGAATAGATATCGATAAACTTATTACACAAGAACATTCCGAAGACATATTGCACGCGCCAACAACCAACCATGCGGTACCTCTGAAAACCGCTATTATGTCCTCTGAAATATATATTTTAATTTTTTTTTCTATATTTTTTAGAAATGGCGAGGACAGAGACTCATTACGAAAAAGACCCGCTTAAATGGCGTAGGGACGGAACCGCCCATTCAAACTTTAACAGCTCTCGAAACTCTTAACTGTGGCCAACTCTTGTCGAGTTATAAATTATACCGCGTTACCGCTTCTATCCCCGCTCTCGTAATGACTTTTCCACGATCATTTTCCCACCGGCAACAGAATTCAAGGACTGACTTACAGGATGCTTTTCCTTTTAGTTTTCTTCTACGGCACTTTTCTTAAACGCCCATAAAATCCTAATTACGCCCAGAGGCTAGCTTCTGACTTCCTGGTTGGGGAGAATTTATGTTTCCGCAATTTCTTTAAAAATTTAATAAATAAACAGCGGTGGGGGGGGGGGGGGCGTGTAAATGGTATTCGGAAGGGAGTATATAAATTTTCTGAATATTTTTTTTTTCGTTTATTATTCAAGTGTTAAAGTTAGTCCTTTAAGATAATAATGGTATAAAATAATTCACTACAATTGATTATAAACTACAATGACATTTAAATATATGAAAAAAATCTAATTAATTAAAAATGTAAACTTTTTATATTTTTGTAATTTTAATGAAAAGTGAAGTCGAAAATAAATTATGTTTTCTCCATCGCATAATATAATAATATAAATAATTATAGACAACAATTACTAATGTTTAGGATCTTTTCATTATTCTGCATTACTTTTTACAGATGGCGCCCTCACTTAGCTTCCGCTGGCTCTCACCAGTGATGCGGCTGAGAGGGAGGCGCTGGGATCCTTTGGACTCTGCTTGTCCTTCCACAAGTGGGGGGACAAGCCCCGTCCGGGGTTCCCGAGCTGATTTTAAATATTGTACATAGGTATGAATGTGACATGTTTTGTTTATTTATTTGTTAACTTCATTTATTTGTATTTATTTTGTCTACTTAATTTTGTTATTGTATACGTTTATTTACTTTAATTTTATTTTATGTAATTTGACTTTCCTTTTGTTTATATTGTATGAATGAGATCCTGTAGCACTGTTATTATTGTCTATTATGACAAATTGTAATATATACGAATAAAAAAAATAAAAAAACAAACAAACTTTTTACAGCCTTGTGTTACCTAGTCATATTTTTTTATTTTTAGCGGACTTATTAATTACCTCTTTATATTGCTATTCTTATTTACAGAAAAAATAATTTAATTTCCAAAAATATGTCTGGTGTTTTCTCCTTTAGTTAGTTATCACACACTTTCATATTCACCAAATTTGTTATCCATCCGATCTATAACATTCCAAAAGGGTTAATAATTTCTTAATAATCAAAATAAAAGGTACTTTAGTAGAAAAAAATGAGTCCAGTCGGCCTGTTTCAAAGAGGATAATATAGGTTAAAAGGAAATTAACGCTTATTTAATTTCATACAAATTAAGCTATTTTATTCAAAATCGTTTAAGATGTTTTAGGAAAAAAAAAATCGTATAAAAACGCATATACCATTTTTTTGAAAAACAAATTCTGTAACATTTCAGGCACAGAAAACAGGTGATGACAGTGTAGTAATAAGCACGTACTCTGAATGTGTCTGTTCGAAATATGATTTATTCTTTTTTATAAATGATATTTATGTGTGATTCTTATCTCTAAAGGACCAGTTATTGACCTAGTTCAGAAAGTTATAAAAGTTATAGGATTTATATGTAAGTAACAATTAAAAAAGTGCAAAAAATGTGAAGTAGTGGAAGGTTATAGTGCTGCAACCCATACAGTGTTATGTTAAATTGGATAAATAATTAAGAACCATTTCTTTTATGTTCGGTTGTTCAAAACAGTGCACGGTACTTTTGTTTATAAATAGGATCAGTGATTGTAAGTGAATAATTACTAATAGTGAACATTTATACTAGTGGATATAAGTAGTGTGGGGCTATGATGCCCGAAGAGGACAGAAGTATGGAACTGCTACAAGAGGCAGGTCCTTCTGCCTCTACTGAGGAGAACCACGAATGGGAAGTGGTAACGGGAAGAAAACGGCCTTGTTCTTCAGGAGAGCTAAGAAAAACCACCAAAAAAATTAACAACATTGAAACTACAAACAGGTATGACCCACTTTTAAAAATCAATAATACAGAAGCCTACAACCAACCAAATGAAACAGACAGTAAACAAGTAAAACCGCCTCCTATATTTTTAAATGGAATTCAAAATATAGAAGCCTTAATTTCATTTTTAAAGAAAGAAATAGGCCAAAATCACTTTAATATTAAATCAACAGTTAGGCATGTGATACTTTACCCAGCCTCGCCGGAATCATACAGATCGGCCGTACGCAGTTTAAAAAAAGTGAACGCCGATTTTCACACTTATCAGTTGTCAGAAGATAAGAACCCGAGAGTGGTTATTAAGGGTCTCCATGCATCTACTCCAGAATCGATTATTAAAGAGGAATTAAAAACATTGGGGTATGACGTTTCCAACGTTACCAATTCCATATCAGCCCGAACTAAATTGCCACTAAATATGTTTTTTGTTGATATAACAAAAAATACATATAATGAAAAAATATTCGATTAAATTATATTTATTACACCAAAATAAAAATTGAAGAGGTCCGAAAAAAGAGAGAAATTCCACAATGCTTTCGGTGCCAGGGCTTTGCCCACACCAAATCTTACTGCTACCACCAGCCACGTTGTGTACGATGCGGAGAGGCCCACGAAACATCGGCATGCCTCAAAACTAGAAATACTCCTGCCAAATGTGCCAACTGTGAAGGGGCACACCCAGCCAATTACCGGGGATGCCAGGCCCTCAAGAACCTGAGAGCACAGCGAGCCCAGAAGTACCGTCCTCCGCCGGTGACTGTCGAACCTCCACCAGACTTAGAGCAGTACCCACCTCTACCAAACAGCCCTTATCAACAGCAGCCTTCGGAACCTTTCACTTTACTTCCAAGAATGGAGCGCCCGAACTGTCCTCGACCGAACTTAGAGACTCATAAGCCTAAGCCATATCCAAGATCAGGTATGAGGGAAGATAGTTGTCAGCTGGTGCAACCAGCTGCGTCTTTACCTTCCCAACAAACAAATTTATTAAATAATTTAAGTGCCCTCATCCAGCCCCTTTTGACCCTAATGAATCAAATATCACAACTAACACAAGCCCTAACTGCTACTTATGGACATTAGTTCTCTGACTGTTGGCTCCTTGTCAATCCTTCTTTGGAACACAAACGGAATACTTCGACATAAAACTGAACTGGAAATTTATATGCAACAAAAACGTATTGACATTGTACTTCTGACGGAAACACATCTAACTTCACGTAACAAACTTTACATACCAAATTATACTTTGTACAGAACAGACCATCCAGACAATACTGCCCACGGAGGGACAGCCATACTAATTAAATCTAACCTTAAACATTATCCAATACACGTAAACTCGACGGCTCAAATACAAATAACAGGAATACAGCTACAGACCAACCACAGAAACATAACAATTGCTTCTATCTACTGTCCCCCTAAATATATTTTAACAGAGGAAATGTTCGTAGAACTCTTTCAATCATTTGGTAGAACATTCCTTGCTGGAGGCGACTTCAATGCGAAACATCAACACTGGGGTTCACGTTTATGCACACCAAGAGGCAGGAGACTCATGTCTGCTGTTACTCAGTTGTCATTAAATGTATTTGCCCCCGACAAACCAACTTACTTACCAAATTCTCAGTACAAAAAACCTGACGTACTTGACATATTTGTAGCCAAAGATTTGACAACTCTACCAATTACCATTATTACCGAAACAGATCTTGGCTCGGACCATTTACCGGTAACCCTGATGTTGGGGGTAGAAAAATTCTTTGCAGAAAGGAGACCATCACTCACTTACGGCGTCATGAATTGGGACATCTTTAATGAATATATTAATGACCAGCTTACCGTGCCTAAAGCATTAAAAACCGAAAAGGATTTAGAAGAAGCGGTTGAACTTTTCACCTCAACCATCCAAGAAGCTGCCTGGTCCTCACAAGAAATAAAAAGAAGGCAAGGAGTAAGTTTACCGTCCTACCCTCAATACATCAGGGACCTAATAAGAGCCAAGAGACGATCACGAAAACAATGGCAAACTAACAGACTTCCTTCAGACAGACGAACCTTCAACAAACTTAATAATGAACTGAAGCGAGAAATACGAAAATTTAAACAAACTAACTTTGACAAATATCTGGAAAACTTGACAACGGACGACAGCAGTCTTTGGCGACATACCAAGCGCCTCCTAAAACATCGCGAAGTGTCCGTCCCATTGAGAAAAGATGATGGTTCTTGGGCTGTGTCGGACAAAGATAAATCTGTAATTTTTGCTGACTATCTTTTAACTGTTTTTAAAACTCACACAGACTTAACAGACATACAACACGAAAATTATGTGCAGAAAGTCTTAGACTCACCTCTTCCTATGTCCTTTCCGCCAAAAACCTTTACTCCTTCTGAAGTATCAAGACAGATTATGAAAATGCCAAAAAAGAAGACTCCTGGTTATGACCTTATCACTGCTGAGATACTACAAAAAATCCCCAGAAAAGCTTTAGTCTTCCTTACAACACTGAACAATGCTATACTTAGGACAACTAAATTCCCTATCCAATGGAAATATTCTTCAATTTCAATGGTACATAAACCTAACAAAGACAAACATAGACCTGACTCTTATAGACCTATTAGCCTTCTTCCGGTATGTTCGAAAATATTTGAAAAACTGTTGTACGAACGGATTATTAACATACTGACAGACCACCACATATTACCAGATCACCAATTCGGATTTCGCTCTTTTCATTCCACAACACAACAGCTACACAGAGTTACCGACTACATTACTACTGCACTAGAACTAAAACAGTACGCATCTGGGGCTTTTTTGGATGTTACTCAGGCTTTTGATAGAGTATGGCACGAGGGTCTTCTTTTTAAACTAAAACCTATACTTCCAAGCACATATTACTTAGTTTTAAAATCTTTTCTCTATGACCGTTTCTTCTCTGTCCGACATGGTTCTGAGACCTCATCAATAAAACCAATCTCTGCAGGTGTACCCCAAGGTTCTATCCTGACCCCCCTTCTCTACTTAATATACACATATGACTTACCAACAGACCAAAACATCTTAACTGCGACATATGCCGACGACACTGCAATTATTACGAGAAACACAGACCCTATACAAACCAGTATGATATTACAACACCATTTGGACAACGTACAAAACTGGTGTAAGAAATGGAAGTTAAAAATTAACCATGACAAGTCACTACATATTACATTTACACTTAGACGCGGAATCTGCCCTTCAGTTTACATAGACAATCACCCTTTACCGCAAAAAAATACAGTAACGTACTTAGGACTAATATTTGACAAAAGATTGACATGGGGCCCACACGTCAAGACAAAACGTAAAACGCTAAACTTTCGACTTAGACTATTATATTCAATATTACATAGACGTTCTAAATTATCCACCAGACAGAAACTAAATGTTTACACTTATTTATTAAAACCAATATGGACTTACGCTTGCCAAATATACGGACCCGCTAAAAAGACACACATACGAAAAATACAAACCTTTCAATCGCAATTTTTAAGACTAGTAATGAACTCACCACCATATGTATCAAACGATACCCTACACACTGACTTACGTATTCCAACTACAATAAACCACATTCGACTGACTTACAAACGATTTCACGACAAACTAAATGGACATAGAAACAAACTTGTACAAAACATGGCTACAACTGACATACCATACATAACTCGGCGTAGGCTGAAAAGGAGTTGGATGAGGGACCTCCTAGCCTGAAAAAATAGTTTGTTTTTCGAATGTCAGGAGTACGCACCACTGGGTACTATCTCCCTCATGCCAACCCATGCTATGTTTACCATGTATAACTCATTTGCTGATTGTAACATATACAGGTGCAAATAAAAATATTAAGTTAAAAAAAAAAAAAAAAAAAATTTCAGGCACATACTTGTTTTAGTTATAAAATCTCAGTCTTGTACTACTTATGGTTTTAGAGTTCATACATAAGTAAGTAGAAGTAAAACTTACAATGTAATATTTTTCAAAACCTGATTTTTACCAGAAGTTTAACAAAAACAGTAATGTTTAAAAAAAGTTAAAAAATAAGAATTTAATTCAAGGAATGAAATTATTACTAAACTACAAAGTACATTAGCAAGTTATGATTTCTAATTAAATATTTGCCGCAACAATTCCCTTAGCTTTAATACTAACTTTATAAGTATACGATCTAATCTTAAATACATAATGAGACAATCTTAGTACACTAGCATAACGAATTATTGGAAAAACCTAAGTAAATATAAGCTATTTAACTTGAAACAAACAAATACATAAGAAAATATTTACTGTGTGTGTTTAGTATGTGTGCTAGGTATAGTAAGAAAACAAAAATACGTACGAAACTAAAATGCTAATATCTTTAATTTTGTAGATCGAAATAATTAACCACATCGTCTTGCTCAAACATCAATTTCCAATCATTTTAATTTTTATTCTAAAATATGATTCGTACGAGATGCTGGAATTTTATTTTTAGCACAGGAACATATTTAACAATAAAACTATTCTCTCTGTTATATCACACACACATGGACACGAACGAACAAGCTTGAGTAAATATGCATAATTTTTTATCCAATTAATAAAAAAAATAGTCAAGACGCCCTCCTCCCCTCGCAAATAATGATAATAAAACGAGTGAAAAATAAGAAAATATGTAAATAATAATTACTATAATAAATATTACAATTTTTCACTTTTAGAGTAAAAATATGCAGGTGTATTTGTAAATGATACTTTATCATTTATAAAGGGGGAAACGGAACACAGGAAAACATAGGAGTAAGAGCCCACGGTCTGGTAAATAGCAACAGAAAATAAAACGGGGAGCCTACAACCCTTGCCAGTTAGGAAATAAACCCGGCGAATTCTGGGGAAGAGTTTCACCGTAGCGGTCTTGGGCTAAAACAAGTATAGAAACCAGATTGAGGGCACATAAATTATTAATGTACTGGAGGCACAACTGGAAGCGAAATCCTCTTCTCCTGGAATATTGAACAGTCCCGGGCCCTGTCATCCAACTTCCTAGTACACTCGATTAAGCTTTAGTTTATTGAATCAAAATCATTTCAATAAATTACTATAAATGTTCCTCAAGGATTTGGGCGTATAGGTTTCTTACCGTTCGAGTTCACCTGCTGTATATCGTATCACCTGCTACCGAGTCTGAAGTATCACTAAAAGTTAAAAAATAATGGACCACAACAATACTTATAGTTCCAGACCATGAACTGTTCTTTACAACGTGTATTTTAAATATTTTTTACTTTCACTTACTATATATAGTAAGGGAAAGTATTGCGATCGTGAAAATTTTCGAATTCCAGTTTTCAACGGAAATACACGTTTTAGGGTTCCCTGAGTCCAAATAACCAAGTCCCGCAAAAAGGTCTGTGTGTGTGTGTGTGTGTGGCAACTCCCGGGCGGAGACGGTAAGTCCTATGAAACTGAAATTTCATATTTAAGACAAATATACGCCCGAGACGTGACAAAACTTTTTTCATCAAAATGGGCTTACCAGAAGAGGCACTTTATATTATGCATTTTGCACCTTTTTTTCGATTTTCTCGAAAACGGTCCCGAAGATTTCAATTAAACTCGCTATATCGATGTAAAATTTAATGGGCTTTAATATCAGTTAGGTTTTATTCTGATTAAGATGGTCTGACAGGGCTTAAATGCAGATATTTTAAATTTTGTTTCTCTAAAGTACCTTTAATTTTGTTGATTCTATAAAAAATAACTATATTATCTTGTTACTACTGATAAAAAACAGGTAAATATATAAATTGAATGAATTCGATACCCAACTAAAGGAGAAAACAGAAAAAATATTTTTTTAATGCAATTTTTTGTTTTTGAACATAAGAGCAGTAATATACATGAAAGATATACCGTTGGAAAGCTAAAGATTTTAGAAAACATATTATCTCATACACAACCTTTTAAAAGTTAATAGAGAGTGATAAAAAGCCGATAAAACTAAGTGATTATTTTATATAATAATATAATCGATTTTTTAATAAAACCCATGTTTCTATAGAAATTCAATTTAATTAATTCTTTACTAGTTTCACGTATTTTTATCTTTAACTGTATTTGAAAATTCTTTCATTGATTTTAAAAATGGTGGTAAGTGAAAGTCGTGTGTTGCCCGCACCAGATTTTTTATTAAATAATGGAAAATTAAAATATGAAGCATAACATAAAAAGCATTATTTCCTTCACAAAATCTCAAATGCCTCTAATTTTCTCACTAAATTAATCATCCATTATGACCTCAACATCGGAAACCGAGCCCGAAATAGATATAATTTTTTTTTTTCTGAACTCCCTACACACACAAACCCACATGTCCGTAACTCATCTAACTTAGATATTCCTCATAGCTCTCCGAGGCGATTGAAAAGAAAATTGCCTCAGGACCTACTCTCTTAAAATATTTAAAGTAGAGTTACCGATGGGTAGTTCTTTCATAAGACATTTTTAAGACTTGTATTGTTTCTACAAAATTTATTGTTTTTGCTTAATACTGTTGCAATTTACTATAAACAATAATAAAAATTAAAAAAAGATTATTTAAACATCAGGCAGGTTTAAAATACTTATAAATGATACGGTCGATTCCTGATAATTGGAAGAACCACCTAATTGGAAATATAAATTTTAAAAAATTGAATATTAAAATAATAGTCATTTGTGATTTATTATAGAAATATCCTATTAATAATTGGTTTGTCTAATATCATTTGAAAAGCCAAAAACTAACCTCACAACCTTATCTTGTAATCTAACGTAAGAGTAGTAATATTAAAAAATATCTCTTTAATATATATATATATATATATATATATATATATATATATATATATATATATATATATATTATATATATATATATATATATATATATATACATATATATATATAATATATATATATATGAATTTCTATCTACATTGGTCACAGTATCAAACCTGAACGGCTGGACCAATTTCCAATTTCGCTATTTTTTTGTTGTGTTTGTTATTGTCAGAAGGTTCTTAAAAAAAAAAAAAAAAAAAAAAAAAAAAAAAAAAAAAAAAAAAAAAAAAAAAAAAAAAAAAATATATATATTATATATATATATATATATATATATATATATATAATATATATGTGGCGGTACAAATAATATGCTATACAATATCTATTACATCCAATCATTTGTTTCTTTATCTTTGTAGATTTAGTGTCAAATACATCATCTAACAGGTTTCTTACCAACGCCGAATTGTGATATTCATAATTAAGACAGAACAAACATCGTCAGTCAGGTCAGCTAGTTTTTAATAAAATAAGTAAATAACATTAAATAATTACTACGTTAATGATCTAAGGGAACGTGATTTGGGATTGTAAGGCAGTGATGATAGCTATCAATTACTAAGTTACGCGTTCTTATCCATCATCAATTGAGACGTTGATTTCCAAAAGGTACTAAAGGACATTTTTTACGAAACAGAATTTTTTACATATTTGTATTCTCACCAAAGAGTGCTGCCAATGGGCAGTTTCTCTTCATGTTCATTCCATATGTTATAACATTACAGCATATTTACTTGATGTATTTTTTGTACAGTTGTAAATTTCAATAAAAAATATTTAAAAAAAAAAATTTGTATTCTCATCATTTAGTTTTACCTAAATATTCTATTTGATGTTATGTAATGACCTCTCAATTCCTTAAAAAACGCGATTTAGAAATACGGTCATTTTCTTAATGTAGTAATTACGCAATTATTTTCGTTCGAAATCATTCGAAAAAAATTCATTTTGTAAATTTAATATGATTATTGTAGTAAAAAAATAATTCTAAATTTTAAGGCGAAAAGACCCAAATTAGCTGATTTATTAATATAGTAATGAGAGATTTTCGCGCTTCCTGTAAAATTTCCTAAAATGGATATAGTACCTTTTTTACGAAATTGATTGTTTTACATATTTGTATTCCCATCATTTCGTTTTATCTAAATATTGTATTTGATGTTATCTAATGAATTCTCAAGTCCTTAAAAAACGCGATTTAGAAATGCGGTCATTTTCTTAATGTAGTAATTACGCAATTATTTTCGTTCGAAATCATTCGAAAAAAATTCATTTTATAAATTTAATATGATTATTATAGTAAAAAAATAATTCTAAATTTTAAGGCGAAAAGACCCAAATTAGCTGATTTATTAATATAGTAATGAGAGTTTTTCGCGCTTCCTGTAAAATTTCCTAAAATGGATATAGTACCTTTTTTACGAAATTGATTGTTTTACATATTTGTATTCCCATCATTTCGTTTTATCTAAATATTGTATTTGATGTTATCTAATGAATTCTCAAGTCCTTAAAAAACGCGATTTAGAAATGCGGTCATTTTCTAAAAGTACTATTTACGCATTTATTTTCGTTCTAAATCATTCTAAGAAAATTCATTTCATAACTTTAATATGATGTTATTATTATAGTAAAAAAATAATTCTACATTTTAAGGCAAAAAGACCCAAATTAGCTAATTTAATAATATAGTAATAAGAGATTTTCGCGCTTCCTGTAAAATTTCCTAGAATGGATATAGTACCATTTGGAAATCAACGTCTCAATTACAGATAATTTTTTATTCTATTATATCAACCGGAAAAAACAGGTCAAAATATACACCTCTAGAGCTAATTCAGCCTTCATAAAGTGTATTTCTATTGTTTTTTTCCTGTATACTCCTTTATTTGGGTAAAACCTGGCTGTTAAGCTTGATATCGACCAAACCACCTCAATGAGAGCCTTACCAGGAAATGAACCTTTCATGTGTTGTTGAGGCTTTGGTTATATGAGGTTTAAAGGAATATAAAATTTAAATAGGGCTTTGTAAGGCTTCATTGGACTGAACACTCCCAAATCCTCAGGACAAATAAACCAAACAAATAACTTAATAACAAATGACAATTATTGAAAACATTGCAATATACGAAAGATTTAAAATGAAATCATAAGGTGTGGCGTTGTACCTAAAAAACGTGTTTTTCTAAACTCTGCAGAATGAATATCCATCGCAAATACCTCCTTTTAATAGGGGGAAGAAAGTATTAAAAATTATAACCGAATAAGACACAAACTTTTTATTTCAATCAATTTTACACAACTTTTCAGGTGTACCAGAATCGTTACATAGAGAGGCACGCACGAAGCAAAATAATAGTAGAAGATCCGAACTTGAAACGATCTGCACTAAGCTGATAATAGAATGAAACATATTTTATAACGAATTTATATAATAGGGAATATGTTAAGAATGGGTTGCCTAAAAAAATCCTGGACAGACTATTTTTAATTATTTTTTAAAGAATGATTGTCAATTAAATGTTGCAACATCATGATAATAAAAAAACTTTTACCCTCTTTGAAACGATAATTTTTATGGCTTTGCCAAAAATCTTTTGTTTTGATTTGTTGAGGTCCTGTAATTTTACATGGTGCAGATAACTGATATCGACATACCCGCTTTTAACTGACAACCGATAGTTTGTCCAGAAAAAATTAGGCAACCCAACGGCTGCACATTCTATACCTTTGATACTTTATGTCAGACTAAAAGTTTTCTTATTATCATGATGTTGCGACATTTAATTAAAAATCATTTTTTTTTTTAAATGATTAAAAATAGTCTGTCCAGGATTTTTTTAGGCAACCCATTCTTAACATATTTCCTAATATACTAAATTTGTTATAAAATATGTTTCATTCTATTATCCGCTCGGTGCAGATCGTTTTAAGTTCGGATCTTAGACTATAAGGAATAAAATACGTTTTCGTAGCAAGCTTAATCGCTGCACAGTGGTTTCATACGCACTTTTTTGGACAAAGCTCTCCACTGGTAGTTCTATTTAAGACATATCTCCTAATTTCTCTTTCTTTATTTTTTAAATAAATTCTATCTAATCTGAATGCTATTTTATCATTTCAATATAAAAATTGGATATGTTAAATTTAAGAAAAATAAATAACATAAATACCCTAAACCAACACATTTAAAATTGTATCTCTCTTCGGAGCAATACTTCATTATGATTTATTACTTGGAAAAATTTAATTTAGATATAAAAATAATTTTATACGTCAAATTGTTTCTGGTATTTATATTTAAAAAATCTCTATGCCTAACACTTTACTAAATGTGTAGACATCAATTTACAGTTTTGAAATTTTCTCAGTAAAAACTAGAAATAAAACGTAAGTATTAAAAGCAATTTGCACTTCATTATGTAGTGTATATATTGAGATATTAAAAATAATATTTTATTAATTACAGAGAAACACCTCTGAAATTATGGACAAAACCTATATATTTTATGACATAATAATGAACTAAAAAATATGCTGATCATACCATTGAAAGTTAATTAACTAAGGAACAAAATTACTTATATATCTTAAATAGTACGAACAATGATGAGTTATGTCCTTAAAAAGTGCGTTTGGAGCCACTGTGCGCTGGAACGGGCAACTCCATAATATGAGTTAATAATAATGTATTAATTTGTCTTTGGGGCAATGCCTATACATATATAGCTGTCTGGCACAGCACAAATAATAAATTTATCTCAAGCATATGTACATTAATGATTACAAAGTGATTAAATCTTCAAAACAACAAAATAAATATACAACAATAAGAAGTGTTGCTATTGTTATGTTCACTTTTATCCAACAAACACATAAATTAAATATAACAATATCAATATATAATAACACAATGATACGACTACTTAATCACTACAAAATACTAATTAGTCTCGATACCTTATCAACGCTCTGAGAAGAAACATATTGAGATCTTAACTTTAGATTTATTTTTCAAGTGGCGCGACAGGTCGTGTAGGTCCTAGGCCTCGCGGTGTAATTTCCTGGGAAATTCAAGTTAGTTGATGCATTTTGTGGTATAGGTTCATAATTCCATATGCCTAAATTTGTGAGTGGCCACCATTTGGCTGACGGGTCTTACATACCCGGATGAGAGGCTGTGAGTGAATCTCCATTAATTTAATGCTTGAAAAAGTCCCTCTGAGACTGCGATTCGAAGTCACAACTTTTAGCATGAGAGACTAGCGCGCTAGCCACTTAGCCACGGGCTTCACTTAATTTTCCGTGACAATAATGATCAAAATAACGATTTTAGGTCAACCATGTTGGGTTCCGCAAGAATTTCATAAAAGCCTCCAATACTTACATTATTTAATACGGGTTTGAAACTGATTCTATTGTCATGATATGCGGGGCATCGAGCAAGAAAATGGAAACAATCCTCCAACGCGGATCCATTACAAGCTGGGCACGGCTTCCGTGGAAGAAGAAGTACCTTCCCGACAGTCTGATCCGGGCTTAAGTCCTAACATACGCGATATTGCCTAACATTAAATAACTTTGCCGAAGGACGGAATGTGGTTCTGATCTTGTAGAGTAATACATCGTGTCCGTAATCTTTGAGTCCTAGTTTGTTTTCACTTCTTCCTAGAAACTCGATTTTTAGTTAACCTCTGTGACTATTAATTTGTACTTAGAACTGACGAGTGTGGATAGAATTGTGCATAATTTATGTAATAGCAATTCACGGAAAGTTTCGATAATAGGAGTTAAAATAAATTAATAAAAACTTTCGTGAAAGAACCTGCTGTTTATAAAGCATACAAGATGTGCTAAACCTCCGCTATGACGAAGATAATGAAACAAGACAGAAAGTTGGCTAAGCAAGAGATATTAAGCCGCTCTGATAAGGAAGTTGTTGAGCTGAGGGCTACAGGGGCTCGGGAATTCCTCCCTTTAGTTAGGGAATGAAGGTATCTCGTATATTCTCGGCACTTCACCGCTCGGAAATTCTTTCAACTCTATCGATATTTCGCCTAGCGGGGTGACGCGTCTTAAGGAACTGGGTGGTCGCGGTGAATTGAAAATCAGTAGGAATTTAATTTTCATCGACTCAGTCACAATAATGGAAATATCTGGAGAACGACAATAATAACGCTGAGAGAGTCCTCAGGCTAGGTGCAGGCATAAGTATACCTCGAATTGGAGTGTACTCCACTAATGTAATAAATATAAAAATATACAATGTATATTTATTACATTACTAATTTATCAAAAAACGCGGCATGGAGTCTGTGAAATATAAAACAAAAGACATAGCTTAGTTTCTTTTCTTTTATACTTCTTTAGGAAGATTCATTTAATATTTCATGTTCAAATAAGCATCAATAACTTCTATTTATAAAATTTATTCTTCTTTAATTTCCATTACATCATTACCTAATAGTTAATAGTCCAAATACCATACCTAATAGTCCATCATACCTTTAATTACCTATATATGAAATATAAAGTAAGGGAAAGTGTTGCGATCGTGAAAATTTTCGAATTCCAATTTTCAATGGAAATACACCTTTAATAAGTCTAGCGAAAAAGCGAAAAGTCGTGCAGAACTGAAATTTCATATTTAATACTACTATAAGCCCGAGATGTTACAGCAACTTTTTCATCAAAATCGGCGAACCCTAAGAGCCACTTAATACCATACATTTTGCACCTTTCTACGATGACCTCAAAAACGGCTCGTAACGATTTTGATCAAACTTGCTATATCGATGTAAAATTTATTGGGCTTTAATATTATGTAAGCTTAATTCTTTTTTTTTTTTTTTCTTTTTTTCAACAACAATTTTTATTGAGTAAAATTACAATCTGTCCCAATAAGCTTAATTCTGATTGAAATAGTCTGACAGGGCTTAAACGCCGATATTTAAAATTTTCTTCTTCTAAAGTACCTTTAATTTTGTAGATTATATAAAAATAACAATATTATCGTTTTAGCATTGATAATTAACAGCTAGATATACAAGTTGAGGGAATTTGATAAACAACTGAACAAGGAAACTGAAAAAAATATTTTTTTAATACAATTTTTGTTTTTGAACTTAAGAACAGTATTATAAATGTATAATATACCTTAAGCTTAAGATTTTAGAAAAAAATATTTTCGTATACACAAGAAAGTAAAAGTTAATAAAAAGCCGATAAAACTAAGTGATTATTTTAGATAATAATATAATAGATTTTTTATAAAACAAACGTTTCTATAGAAATTCAATTTAATAAATTCTTTAATAGTTTCACTGATTTATACCTGTAACTGTATTAGAAAATTCTTTAATCGAATTTAAAAACGGAGGTAAGTTAAAGTCAGATGAGGAAGATGGTTGGGGGTGCGGTCATAAATTAAAAACACACAATAAAAAGACAGTATACCAACAGACCACCGTTCAAAAATTGTTTATAGAGTCCCTTGCGGAACTCCTAATTGCAACTCTGCCTATATTGGTGAAACCAAAAACCTTCTCAAAGATCGCATCACCCGACACAAATATACAATTTCCTCCAAAAATTCTACCGCTTCAAAACTTTCAGAACATTCCTTAACCCTTAACCATTCCTTTGATTTTGATAAAACATCCATTCTTGCCACTGTTCCCAACCATGACAAACGACTCATTACAGAATGCATTTACATACAACTAGAACCCCTTCCTGTTAATCAAAAGACTGACAAACATAACTTGTCACTAGCTTATTCCCAAATATTAAATTTAATAAAGCATCCCTAGCTCATTTTTTAAACAACCATCTGATCATCTCTTCATAATTTTATTTTTATTTATTTATTATCAATTTTTTAGTTATATATTTATTTAATTTTCGTACTCCCCTTTTTTATTTATTTATTTGTTTACCTACTAGATTACTGTTTATTTATCATTTCCTTCGACAGCTCCTTATCGTCATTCGTTATTACCTTATCATCATTCATCATTTATCATCGTCATCCGTTATTACTTAAAATTTTTTAATCTTTACCTCGTCACTATTTCTTACAATTTTATCAAATACTCATAAGTAATAACTCAAGTACTCTCAAGTAATGACTTTTGGCTATTTTTTAACAATCGAATCAGTAAACATAACTTAGCTTCTTGGAATTTTCCTAACGGACATTCTAGTTCTCATATTTTCCGTTCCACGCAATGAGCGTTTTTTAAACTGGGAAACATCACTTCTGTAGGCAAAGCTTCCACGGAGTCACGTAAGTATTTTTTCTTATTGATAAGGGTCTTTTTTCATCGCCCATTTCTTTCTCCCCCTTTCCATACTCATATCTTTCTCCGTTACATATCCTGACATATAATTATTAGTTTAATATTACATTATTTTAAAATTTAAATTATTATTTTTTATTCATACTGTTTCTCTTTTGTAATGACTATTTTTTTTTTATATATTACCTATACTCTTAAATATATTACCGTCATATATCAACTCAAAATTGTTAATATTTAAAATTTTAATTGTTCACATATTTTTCCTATTTCATTTACTTAGTCTCTATTTATATATTCTCATTACAATATTATCATCTCAATTATGTCTACTTCCATACTTTATAACTATCATCTTAATTTTGTTTATTTCCATACTTTATAACTGTCACCTTATTTCCATACTTTATAATTGTCATCTTATTATCATTTTACATTTAATATTATTTATGTTCCCATAATTTATTACTGTCATATTATTATTATATACCTAACGCATTATTAAGTCTATAATTACATTGGTTGTTATCTTGTTTCTTTTAGCCCTGATGAAGGCCCACATTGTAGGCCGAAACGTCGGCACATAATTAAAATAACGCTTATTTTTAATTGTGTGTTTTTAATTTATGACCGCACCCCCAACCATCTTCCTCATCTAATTTCTCTACGGTCAACAAAACTCCATCATTATTGTAAGTTAAAGTCGTGTGTTGCCCGCACCAGATTTTCTCCTCAAGATGTGAAGAATTGTTGGTCATTAGTTGATGTTAATTTCCATTTTTTAATTTAGTTTCTTTTGTTTTATACTTGTTTAGAGAGCTTTATTTAACATTTATTATTTTTTTTCAATTTCCACTGAATTATTATTCAACGTTTCTGGGCTTTGTAACCATTTTAGATGGCCAAGATATTTTATGCTTTTCAAAAAGTTTATCTATTTTTTGGAAGTTATTAATTGCTTATTTGAATATGAACTATTAAATGAAGCTTCCTAAAAAGTATAAAATAAATTAAAATATGGAAATTAGCATCAACCATATGACCGAAAATTCATCACATCTTAAAGGAAAAATGGATGAACCTTCAGAAAAGCTATTAAATATATTGAGAATGAGGAAAAAGCCGCGAAACGTTGAAAAATAATGTAATAAAAATAAATTTTATAAATGAAAGTTATTGATTGCTTATTTGAATACGAGACATAGTTTAGTTGATTCAGGTATACTTGGAACTGTCAATCTAGGAAAAGTCAATAGACAAACCAAAACAAGTCCAAAAGTTTGTGTAGAACTAGATTTTTTTATTTTCCTCCTTCTTAGTACACGAATTGGTACCATGGGTTTAATTATCATCGTAGTAAAAATGTATAATCAAATAAATGTTGTCCGCCTCCCATTTCTCGTCAAAAGTTTCTCCATTTTCGTTCGAAACACCTCCGATTTTGATACAATATTTAAATACTTGTAAATAAAGTTATTAACATGATTATCTTAAAAAAAGTATTGATTTTATGTAAAAATTATTCATCATTTTGTAATTATTTTTAGTGTAATAGTTCAAAAATATTTCATACTCTGAAACACTTTTTTTTTTCCTCGTGTCTAAGCGCCTAATTTTAATAATTTCTATTAAATTTATCGCCTTCAGAAGGACAGCGGAATATTCTCGGAATGGATGTTATAAATCAGAGGCGGTTCTGAGTTTTTAGGTCGATAATAAATCCAAAATCAATATTTATAGAGTAGCGGATGGCTCTAGAAGCGCTCACAAATGCATGAAATTGCTTTTTTTTCTTTCCTTTTTTTATAACCCTCTCTTTATACTATTTTTTCTGTATTTTTATTTAAATCAGTGATAAAAGCTTTTAGGAAGAACATGTCCAAATGGATGTATGGTGGAAACCGACGCTTGTTCAGATTTGCGGATTAACTCAAGCCTGATGAGGATTTATGATTCAATAAATAAATAAATAAAACATTGAGGATTAAATTAATTTATGTGTTTCATTATTGTTTATTTTAACCTTCTACCCGAAATTTATCATTCTGAGAATAATGGGGTTTTAAAATTGTAATATTTTAAAATAAATAAAACTGAGTAAAATATGCTTTTATGAGCTTCATATTTTGGTCCAAGCTTAATGTTTTTTTTTGTTTGTTTTTCGAGACGATTTTAAGTGGAATATTGAAATATCCTTCAGACTATTTTAGACAAAATAAAAACGTAAAATATCCGAACTAAAACGGATATTTTCAAAACCAGGTCACCTGAACAATATATGATAACAGCACCATCGATTTATGGGACGAAGGGGTTTTAAGTTCCCATTTTTATTTTTTTTCATTTTTCCCATATAACTTGAAAACGATACAGAAAGTACAATCTTCAGCAAAATTAAATTAATCGTAATTAGTCGGTTTGTTCTGTACACACACACGCACGCACGCACACACATATATATATATATATATATATATATATATAACAATGGTTATATATATATATATATATAATATATATATATATATATAAACAATCATGTTAGTAATTAGCTTTAACTAATACATATGGTATTTAATTGAATCATAATTTATAAGTATATAAAAGAAAAATTATTTAAACATTGTTTTAAAATTTAATGTAATAAATCAAACTAATTTAAAATCAAATATGTTTACTATTGCAAGCAAATTCATGTTGTGAGTAATAGTATAACCAATGCGCCTGCCTTGCTACTGAAGGTGATATCAGTTTATTTTCGTTGTGTTGCATTTATGTATATTAGATACTTTCTGAACTCAGATTGCATATGAAAACAGTAATTTTCGAAAACTTAATCCGCTACAAGCTTCTAGCTAACCAGTTTAATTATTAAATTTATCAAAATAAAATATAGTAAAATAATAGATGATACCACCATGACATGTTAAATGAAGAGAGTACTGAGGGAAATCAGAAATTAAAAAAAAAATTAGTATAACAAAACAAGTCATAGAGTGTCGAATAAAGTCAAGAATAGATCTTTCAAGACACGAACGAAGGGAACATAAGTAATGACTTTTCATGCCCAGAATCCGGACTACCATTTTACTGAAATAAACTTAATAAGCTGACATTATAAATATACTCTTGAATAGCAGTTTATATAATAAAGTCTTTGGAACTTCGAGGGATGTTTTATGGCGAGTCATAGTGGCTTTTCCCTCACACCCGATGACAAAATGTACTTGAAACATTTCTTTGTCAAACCGTCAACCTACAGTACTACGATAATTCTGCAGTTTAAACTATCAATCTATTCACAAGAATCTAGATACCGTCTTTGCCACCTTGATATTCCTTCTTAGAGAGCGAAGACATAAACGTTCCTTTCTAGCCCGTTCCTTATCTTTTTGAATTCTCTTCCTTCAAACATCCACTGTGCACCCACTCTCTTCCCACATCAAATGCTTTTTTCCAAAGTCTTTTCCAATACCTCATTGTAAAATGAAGCTATCTGACAAGAAGAATCGATTTGTTTAGTTCAAGTTGGATTGTTGTTAATATTATTATTAGTTTCTCACACGTTTTTATTCAAATTATTTCAACTAAAGTTTGTAAATTACATTTAATTATATTGTCACCTAAAGAAAAATTGTTCTATATTTGTTTTTTTAAATCTTTCCTCCCTCCCCCTCGTTTTTTTCTCAGCTATAGCTTTTATATTATGTCAGATTTGATGTTATTCTTAGGGAACTTAGTTCCAGAACGAAGAGTTTCTTCTTCTATTGAAATCTTTAAAATCACACATAAAAATAATATTACTTTCAGTCCACCACTGTCAAGTTCAAATTCCTTCAGCTCTGCTGAAGCAATCCACTATATTCCTCCCATTTCTAGTAGTTAGGAGTATGTGATTATCAATAGTCACCCAACTACAAGCTATTGCACCGATCATTGAACCAAAATACACAAAAATTACAAACATTCATATTTAAAAGTAATGTTCCTCTTTCCTCAGCGTAACACTGGACAGTTGACGGTGTAAAATTGAACTTATTTATTAAAAATACTGAGAAAAAGCCAGTAAGCCAGGAGTACTGACAGGCCTGCTGTTAAATGATTCAAATTTCTCTTGGGGTGCTCTTTCTGAGCCTGGGACTAAACTTTTAACATGGCACTTGAATGGGGTTCATACAAGGTTAATGCAGCGCACTCGAAAACAGGGACTTGAGGAGAAATGTGTTCACGGGACCCTCTATACAGATCCCATTGAGGAGAATCTAACTCTGCGATAAATTACTAAAAGCCTTTCTAGATGAAAGTAACTTTCCCCCGCCCAAAGGGAATATCAGAAGAGCTCCGTCTCATTGCTTCCTTTTATATTTCCCAAAGTATCATTTTAACTTTTCATCCAATTTTCCTTCAATTTATTTTTTATACTTTTTTTTCTCTACTGGATGCCCAGAGTATTGAGATAGAAAGTGAATCCTTAATGAAAGAAATAAATGAAATGCAGATATTGTTTTTTATTTTTGACTGAAATTTGAATCTAGGTCGAATTCTAACTATTGGGTGCTTAATAAAATAATAAAAAATTAACTTATAAAAAAAAGAAAAGATACATCAATATATTCTCAATCAGTGTCATCATAGGTTATGCCTTTAAAATCAACATCATTTTTACTTTGCATTCCATTTTCTTTTAATTTATGCTTTCTACTGGATGGCCAGAGTCAATACTTAAATCATAATAGAAAGCGATTCCTTAAATAAAAAAATAAATGATAAATTTCAATAGGAAATCACCTGTAGTGTAGTAGCTAGCATAACATCCTTCACTAAGCCCGAGGTCTAGTATATATTAAGTTACACGTAATAATCGATAAAACTTCATTGGATTAAAAACATGAAACTTGTACTTACAACAAAATCTTGCAAGTAAAGAAACACCTTATCTATATTTTGAAGATTATATATAGATTACTATATTAAAGGTGCGTCTTTCTTTGTAATTAATGTAATGAATCACTTTTTTTGTTGATTAATGTCTAAATAATTAACGAAAGAACTGTAATAAAACTATTTGCAAAATAAAATGAAAGCCTTGAATTTTTACTTTTAATTTAGTTGAAAAAGTTGACTGCTGTTAATTGAACTCAACTATACAGTAACAACACAATTAAAAAACTAATAAGGAAAATTTTCTTGTGCCTTAAGTTTAGAAAAATCAACCACTAAATAGACTTAAGTGCATTTCTTAACAAAAAGTTTGATAAGATTCCAGACAAGAAGAGAGAACTAGGAGGTAATTTTAATTAAAAGTAACAGCAAGTTTCGTTCCTTTTTCCCCTAAAGAACTCAAAGGGCAAAGTTTTTCGATTTCGTTCTATACACATCGAATCGCGGCTTTCGAAACACATATATAAATGATAATTTATATTTCAAAAAGAATATAAATTTAAGTAGAAAAAGGTTGAAACTAAACACGGAACAGTCAAAGTAACTTAGAGTTTTAAGTACCTTCGAGAAATCATATGAAGCAATGCGTCTGAGAGAGAAGGGTTTAAGGAAAGCGTAGCCAAAATAGAGAAATTAAACTTTGCCTCCAGAAATTCTTATAACAAGAAAAACTTATCTATCAAGGCTAAGATGCGACATTATAACAAGGTCATCATGCTCTATGGAACGGAAACCTCGTGTCTTTACAACGTAGACGGGCTTCTGAAAATAAAAAGGCGAATTCTCAGACGGATGCAAGAGAACACCTGAAAGATATAGGTTGATATCGAATCAAGAGATCTATAAGGAAACAGCAGACCTAGAGACTGACGTTTGGGTGGGAAGGCTGAGGTTCTCTGGGCACATCATGGGGATGAAACAAGAAAAAGGCTGAACTATGGAATTTTTCATCGAATCCACAGTCAAAAAAATTTAACAGGATATTTTAAGCAAATTAGAACATATGGGGCTGACAGATCGGGATTGTTTGGACAGAGATAAGTACAGAGTGGCCCTCAAGGAAGTGAATGGTCTTGTGGGAAAGAAGCGCTCCAGAAAGGGTACTGCGTTGTCTGAGGGGAGAAAACTTAGACCCGCAGAGCTTATGAGGAAAATATGGATGAAGAGGAAGCAGATGAGGGAGAAGCATTAAAGCATTAGATTTGTGATAGGTGCGTGTTCTTCATTCATCAAAGCCTTTTCGTGAAAAAAAAAAAAAAAAAATTATATACAAAATATGTGATTTAGGTTTAAAAATAAAATAAAGAAGAGAAGAATAAGGAACAAATGAAAAATATGTAATTTATTAAAAAATAATATCTTGTCTCAAAAATGTCAAGAGAGCCAATTTTGTCTAGTGCATGAGAAAAAAAAAATTCATCTGAGATTCCTGGAAATCATTTTATTTTTATGTTTCCCATTTTACTGGAAAAGAAATAAACGGCAAAAGCAAAAAGAAGACGGCGAAATATACAAATGGACCCCCGACGTCTGTAGTTAGGGGGAAGCTGTAGGAAGACATTTCCGACATCCTAACAATTCTATAAAGGCCCAGAAACAAAGAGCTCAACAGCGGCCCAGAAATGAACCCCTCAAAAACTATTTTCCCTCTTCAGCCATCCCCTACCTGCCTAGCCACCAATTTCCAAAACAATATCTTCTTTCTTTCCTTTCTGGAAATTTATGCACGAGGGGTATTACAGGTTCTGATCTGTAGTCTCATTATTCTGTGATAACAAGGAACATAAGGAAAAATATGAAAATGAAATTAAGAGTTGATGCCAAACTTAAAGTAATGAATGTAAAAAAAAAAAAAAAAATGCCAGATGCATCATAAATGTATAGGAATAATCAATGCACCTACATTACGAAACACAAATAAATGCTAGACCAAGAAGATAAGTTTAATTACCAAGCCATTTTTCAATGTCAGATCGTTTTTTTCGTAATGATGATTCAACAGATAGTAATTAATTAAGGTATGCGTTCTTCAAGAAAGAAATGCCATGAAAAACCTAATGAGTCGTCAGATTTGATTGGGATAGGCATTAGGAACTTCCTTAAGGGAAAACTCCTAACTTAACTTCCTTAAATTTAACTATAAAATAATAAGCAATTTATATTTTCTGCAGAATTAACCAAAAAAAAAAAGAAGAAAAAAAACCTGAATAAAAATACAATCAATCGAATCCTGTCCCAAGGAGAGCGAGTTAGGAAATCTGAAATAGTAGAGGAAATTTGCAGAAAAGGTTTGTAATATGTCATTATGAAATTCTATATATATTCTTATGTTCCTAACTAAAAGTTTACGGGACCATTTCATCGAATCAGTACATGGCAAGGACCACCTTAAACTGAAATAAAGCAAAAAAAAAAAATAATATAATCTAAATATATAATCAAGCAATAATGGCGGATCTGAAAAGAGAGTATCGACATGATACCACTGGGTAATTCTTCACACTTCCGTACTATCTAACAATCATTGCTTGCTTTTACTTATTTGCTTTTATATTTTTTGTATCATAAAAGTGTAAATATCTTTTAAAAGGAAATGAGAGAGTTAATTTAAGCCAAGAAAAGATTCTACAGGTCCCAGATATAGAATTTCTTAGACTCAGATCCTAAGAACCCGCTAAATCAGCACAACATTCTACTTATTACTAATATTTAGAAATACAATATATCATAAAAATGTAGTAAAATACATTCCTATTTAATATCAGTTACTGCGCAGAATTTACAGTCGTGCAATGCGTGAGAATTCTTGTTACAAGGCAAGGCGCGCATTATGTTTGATTAAGGTAATATAAATACTCATAAGATATCGCCTGCGGACCACATTGAAAATACTCTATATACTATTACTTCTTTCAATGCACCATTTATCCTGTGAATAAAGTAAGCTATGCCTATCCAATCCATAGAAATGAATGAATGGAAATAATTTCTAAGTAAAAAGAACAATAAACATAAATGGTCCTGTTTGCCTGGGCATCATTTAAATAGACAATTACATTGCCAGCTAATAACTATGAAACATATAAAATTAAAATAAGTAAAAATATAAATAAAACAAATGTAAACTTTATAATTTAGTGGCGCGTAATTAAGCCGAGAAGTTTGTAGTGTACGGAACTGTTGATTTTTTAGCCGGCGGATAAATAGAGCTTTAAAAGTGGTTAAGGATGATACTTCACGAATGAAGATGGATATTGAGTTCCTAAGTATGGTATATATAAACCTGTAGTCTGAGAAATAGTATTTAGAGTATGAACGGAAGACCGAGGATGTGAGGAGGTCAAATATATAGGGAGGTTTCTGACTAGCAAGCATTGAAATAGAAGATACCTAATGCACTTATCTTCCAACTATAGAACTAACATACTGAAGACTGACGACTGACCAAAGCGGAACATCCAGAATGGACTTGAGAGGTCACGGTAGGTGCCATACCCGGTATGTAAATAAGAAGCGTCGTGGGAGACCTTAAGATCAATATGGCGGATAATTCCTACAGAGGGGGACCGTTTGACAAAACCAAGAGGATCAAGACGGCCATTCCTAACCCATCCGTTACGGCCATTGTCTACGCCTTCCCAGGGATTCAATATTCCACGGCCGGTGCCTGATTGAATTTAACGCCTTTCCTTCTGTTTGCTTTGTGACCGGACCAATAGGCAAACGAGGTGCGTCACGGTAGCACCTGTGTTCCATCGATAGCGTCAGCACTTTTTTGGAGCCGTGTACAATACCGGGAGCGGGTTGGCCGTGGCTGTAATGGACCACATCCTTTCATGGCATGCATAACTCAAGGGGAAGAGGTGAGGTGATAAAGAGTGAAATATGGCCGCGCGAGGTTGACGCTCCAGCAAGATACCTGGCCAATGGCAGAATGGAAATAGCTTAACCGAAACTAACTGTACACAACTTTTATTAGCTTAAATGAAAATTGAATTGCAATGTTTTCACACAGACTTAGAATATGCACTATAAATTGCTTTTTATACACTATCAAAAACTAGTCCTTTATAAAAGAATATTCTACAATACTACATTAAATTTGGATTGATATTCTATCCCTTTGACACCGGTATGTTTTGTTTTTCGAAACGTATATTGCAATTACTCTTTGTACTTCCATCCAGTCCATCTTAACATAAGGAATATGCAATCGTTTCGATTTTGTTTCCCGAAGCGGTCGGTCGATGTTCTTGATGGAAGAGGCTAGCTCTTTCAATAATAGCTGCTTCTTTCAGTATTATTTAAAGGCAATTCAACATTTAATTTTTTAAAACCGAAATTCTTGTCAACAACAAAACCATATTCATACCCCAACCCAATAGAAAGTACATAGTGAACCTCGCTAGAGCCTCAACAAAGATAAAATAGAAGTTACAACGTTTCATAAAAACCGCTACTTAAGATGAAGAAAATATGGATAACGTGGTGAAAAGTTTTATCAGAATAGCCTTTGAAAGAGGGATAGGAAAAAAAAAAAAAAAAAAAAAAAAAAAAAAAAAAAAAAAAAAAAAAAAAAAAAAACGGATACTGTCCCTCTACTCTACAAACCAAGAAGTATATATCTTGGGTTCATTCACTACTTAATCACATTCGTAATATTTCACGACCAACATTCATAACGGCAGATAATTATGCCTGGATCACGCTCAACCCTAGTTTTTTTCTTCCGATTTTGGGATCCCACTTTATTAGGCTGGGTGTTCCCCCAGGAGAATCATCATATCCCAGAGTCGCACAACTAAATAAATAATCCACAAGCAAAAAAATAACGCATCAAGATCAAGAGTTTAGAGTTATGCGCAGTAAGATAGTTCTGTATCAGATACAAAAAAAAACTTTTATTAATTTATTTGGGCTTGTTGTTAGGAAGAAAATCTCCTACTGAAATATTTTTAATTAATTAAAGGTGTAAAATTTATTAAAACATATATGTAATTAAAAATGTGAATTGATAAAATAAAGCTGATATGATGATGATTTGGTGTCATAGATAAATTCATAAGAGGGAATACTTTTGGAATGTGCTGACATGTTTAAATACGCTGTTTTTTAAACACTTATACTTTTGAGTCATCTGATTTACACATAACACGGATGGGATGGGTTTCTACGTTTCAAAGAAGAAAAAAAAAGCGTTTGTTAGATAATTATTAAAATGACAACTACATAACAAGTTCATAATAATATTGATTAATAAACGAAGTTAAGAGTTGATTGTTTATTTTTCTTTCAACAGCTGCTGAAGAAAACGTATAAGAAAACTTATAAAAAATAAAGTTTAAACGGTTTTGAATTTTTCATTAAAGAGAAAAAAGAAATTTATGCTCTTATTCAAATTTCAGACAAAACTGTTAGCGTTCAAAATAAAACAAGGTTATTGCAACGGATAAGCGAGGAGAGGAGAACTTTAACTCATCGTAGCATGGAAATTTAAGTGAGCCCCGGAAAGGCCTAAACGAGAATAAACTTGCGGGCCACAGTTTCCAGAGAGTTTTCTATACAAATTAAAGGAAGGCCAGGTAACCAACTCCAAGCCCAATGACACATCCTACGCCCTACCCAATTAAACAACCAACTTCCAAAACTTCTACCCTATTCACAAATATGATTCAAACACTGAGCACATTTTCCTGTCTGAATAACCTTACAAGAGTGTACCAAATCGAGCAAAGATTTTACCAATCAAGCAAATAGTCGGGCTTTTTATTTGGCTACACCCTAAAATATACCAAGGTTTATGAAATAATAAAACAAATAATAGAAAGGAACACAAAAACTAAATAATAAAAATACATTAATGAAGAGTTTATTGAACAAAACCCACTGTAGGAAAAAAAAGGACTATCAGCAAATGTGAGGAAGCAGAAAGAAATACTGACCTGTGACGCATGGGAAAGAATTATAAAGGTTATGATATCATTTTATTTATTATTATAAAACTGTTACATGTAAAATAGCTTAGATTAACAAACTCTGTTTTTAATTCAAGCACAAGCGTTAAAATTTTAACTTACCGTGATTATGATCGCTATTAAGAAGTTTTTAAAACGATATATTTTAAATTACTTATGCGTAAATGATATTTTTAGTTATATTTCTTGTGGAAGAAGAACATACTGATTTTCTCCGCAACACGAACTTGACCATGCGACATACAGTTGGCCGTGTGAAAAGCAGTCTTGACGTAAATCGATTCCTACGTGTTTAAATGTTAGCCCTGAGATTTATTAATTGTTACGGAAAAAAAATAACGGGAAATTGAATAATTTTAAAATTAAAAGATAAATCATTTGGAATCATAGGGATGCGAAGTTAATTTCCTTTTTACAAGTTTTCCACTATAGCCTTCCTCGATAGATGGACTATCCAAAACAAAAATAATTTTTCAATTCGAACTACTAGTTTCGGAGATTAGGGCTTTCAAACAAACAAACATTTCAGCTTAATAATATTAGTATAGATTATGGTTTAATAGAAGTATTTCATATTTATATCTATACAATAAATTATTTAATTACTGAACTGAATATTCACTTCAGCTTCAATGATTTATTTTATTTTAAGCGTTTATTTTATTTATAAAACTCTTAAATACTATACATAGACATTAGAGAAAAAAAACTTTAAAAAAGGAAAAATAATTAAGGAATAAAGGTAAACGGTAAGCGATGATGTTTCATAAGCAGCCAACCTTAATGAACTCTCAACGGAAGGGGCACTCATTACAAGGTTCATTAACTCTCAGTAAAAATTATTAATACAAAAAAGGAAAAAAAAAAAAAAAAAAGAGAGAGAGAATGGAAAATTGCTAGAGAGCCACGGAAGCTGAGAGAAGAGGAATCATATACAAACCAAAACCATGGCACAATGGCACCTTGTTCATTAAGTCAGGTCTCATTATGAAGACACGCCGTTGCAATCGTAGTCCCCATAAGAATCTCCGATGACAGACATCAACCATTTAATGAAATCATTTCTATTCAATCATTGATTAAACGTTCCATGCAATATTTATTAAATGGAATATTGCAACAGTTATTTTGGTAAAAAATATAATTTTTATTTCAATTCTAAATCTTTTACAGAACTAAATCGGATGATCGGATGGTCTAGTGGATAGAGCACTAATCTTCTGTTCTCGAATCCCGGCTGCGAGGCATATCATTTATTTTGTTAGGTATCTCAGCCGTGGGGCGATCCTAGTGTACGAAGACCTTTCTGGAGCCCACCCAGCTTCTTTCTATTAAGTAGGTACCCAAAAATGCGGCATCCAGGCGTTTGAATGTTATTTCGTCCTAATCAATTTCACTCATTGTGCGGCGTTGGTCTAGTAGAAACAGAACGATTCTTAATATGTACTGCGCCCGACTTCTTAGAGGTTGTAGAAGTATATTTTTCTTTATTTTTTAGTTAAGTTAAAAAAAGAAGCAAGAAAATTTGGAAAATAATACTAATTAATATAAAAATATTATATCAGTACCGAAAAATTGAAAAACAGTACAACAAAATTATAAACATACCAATACCATTCTTCATCATTGTCTTCACAACTAATTAAATTTACCATGAGTAGCAACATATTCGATTAGAAGCAAAATAATACGTTGTATTAAAGCATCCTTAGACCTCTGTTGATAATTAAATAAAATATTTTAAAATAAAGATATGTATTTTCTTGTGTGCAAAAACTAATTGCCCATAAAAGTATATTAAATAAGAGGGGTTTGGAGACTGGGGGAAAAACCTAGTGAGCCGTTGATCCGAGTGGTTGGTTTTAACAAAAAATAATTGGGGCGGGGAAGGCTGTCGGTGACGTGGAGTTTTTGCCCCTCCTCGACCGATCTCCCAACCCACTACCAATCTTTGTCTCATTCCATCCTCTGCCCCAACAAACCTCAGGCGCAGTGTCTGCGAGTTAGCACTGTTAAAGAATCTGAATCAGTTGATTACCTTCAGGAATTATCAGTAAGGTATTTTAATTAACTGTGTACAGATAACGGAATTAATCATATGTATTCATTAATCTGGTAAGTGGAGATGGTCAAACGAATTAAGAAAAAAAATCCGCTTCCACATTCCTATAAATGAAAAATACATTAAGAGAAGCATTGAGATAGAAACGTTTTAGGGTCTCCGGAAACCCAATCTTCATTTAAAATTTGAATGTCATCTCAAAAAGAATAAGTCAACAGTGTCTTATTCAGGTTACTTATAAGCTAGGGTATGAAGGGATGTTACAGCGAGTGTTTCGTCAAAATAATTCTAAATTATGATAAAAATAATATTCATCATGTTATATTCAACTATAAAAAATATAAATAGAATCAGACTTGTCTGAACAGCAAAATCGCTCGAAAATTTGTATACTTTTCCATTTAACGTCTACTAAAATATACATTTTCCAACTGTTTTCTGTTCAAATCTTTATATATATATATATATATATATATAATATATATATTATATATATATATATGAAAACTAATGACCTGGCGCTGCTTCACACAGGGGCAATTTGCATGTAGTCTTAATTTATGTTTAAGAAGCACCGATTTAGATTTTATTGCTTTATGGTCATGAGACCATTAGAACAGAAGAGGTGTTCAAAAGTTTATGGGCTCATAACTTAATTAATTTTTTAAAATCTTACGCCCTACCTTATATTACCCCTAATATACCCTAGTATTACACGGTTATATTAATAATAATAGGCTTAGCAAAACCTGAAGGTGCGATGCCAGTACAACCAAATGCTGCCTATAGAGACTCACCCAATGACCACCGCTCAAGCCCAAGCCCTTTAGATCAGACTTAACACAGATCCAACCCTCGACCTCTCGGAACCTACAAGGAGGTTCAGGACATACCAACTTTTTCGGAATTCGTTCTTTACGGAGATCAACAACAACTTTTCACGCCCATTTGAGCCCCTGCGATACTATAAACGTGATTATAGTTACCGAGTACAAGCTCCGCGATGTAATACCTTCTGAATTCCCCAGTGGCCCCATTCCTCTTAGGAATAAATATTTCACGCAGAGAACCTTATTCTCGAAAACCTTAATGCGCTGTTTATCGTTTAAAGTATGCGACCACGTTTCACGTCCGCACAGAAACGTCGTGATAATATATTCTAACCTTTAAGTTTCTTTATAGAATCCGCGAACTAAGTAATTTTGCAGGTGCATAATTAAACGCTTTTCCAGTCATTAACCGCGACTTTATTTACTCCTGAAGTTCGCTTTTTCTTGTTATCAATGAACCTAAACACTTGAATTTCCTCAACGTCTCAAAGTACTCGATATATCAATATTACCTAATTGTCAACGTTTCTATTACTAATGATTCTCTATTACCACTCGTATTTCTGACATAATTTTTGGAAGACAAAATTACAGAAATTTAATTTTTTCTTCTAAAGAAAAACTTAACAAAGTCTTTTAATAGAAGACCTTTAGGAAAGAATGTCCTAAACAAAAGAAACAAGTATATTAAAATACGTCGTAAGGTTTAGGAGTTCGAGGAAACCCGAAACAGCGACATCATTTTATATAGAGAGAGACTAGCTACTACGCAATTTCTCTTCGTATATCTGAACTCAAAGCAAAACTTTAATGAAACCCGATGGAGGTTTAATACTAAAAAAAAAAAATCCCAAGAATTCGCGATTGTATAAAAAAAAGTGCAAATTATTACACAATGGTTAATTGTTTCCAAATAACAATATTAAGGTATAACTATTTATAAAGCTGTAGATAGCAATTGTGTAATATGAATAGCAATAAATAATCAAAGGAAAAATGACATCACTCCTCATTTCAAAACACTATATGTCTGCTAGTTCTTAACCAATCTAATTTATTTTTTTTCATTTTAAAGGAAATTAAATTATCTATCAAATAACATTAAAATCAATAATGTTTGGTATTTATTAATTAGGAGAAACTTTTTTTTTTATTCGTTGTTCGGGTTCTACACATCTTGAAACCTCAGCCCTAAATTTTGAAGAGCGTACTATTTTTTTTTCTCTCGATTAAAAAGATTTATTATTGAAAATAATAAACCAAAACCTATACAAATTATATAATCACTCTTGCAAAAACAATCATCTTTATTTTATTGTATGAAATGAGCATACAATTACTCCTTCGATGTGATGGAGAACGAAATTAATATCGAAATATCTACAGAGCCATTTATTTATTATTACGAAGAATTGATTTTATTCATTGATAGTTCGATAAACGATAATAGCTAAAAGTTCAAGTTCAGCTAAAATATTTAAAACAGGCATTAAGACCCTGACCTTATTTTAGATCAATAGAACCACAAATATTTTACAGTTATCGATTCGGAAACTGTTCCGAGCTTAGAATGATACAACTAAATAGCTCCAATAAAAAATAAAAAAATTAAATAAATAAAATAGAAGAAAAAATAAAAGGCAGTTTATTACCCATCCTTCTGACAAGGGTAAACTTCCGTTCGTGCCTGGCTTGCTTCCAATTTTTTTAAAAAACAATTCGCTCTCCTCTTATAAACAGTTTATTTCACAGCCGCACAATTTTCTTATTGTTTGTTTAGTTGCTAAGGCTGTTTTTATTGACTATTAAACTGTCCGTTGGAATGATATGGGCAGCATAAAAATATCTCTTGAGTGTTCCATTAGTTATATCTAACGTTTGTTATAGCATGTGTCATTTCGAATTGTACAGTATAACCTAAATAGGCAATAATAGAAAAAAAAATATGAAGGGCCAAAATATTTTTAGGTCCAACGGGTGTGCAAGATGGCGATTAGGACGAGATCGCGCTCAAACAGTTTTTCTTCCAAATTATGGGTACCCAACTTAACAGAGCGGAGTGAGCTCCAGTAGTATCTCCTTAAAAAAATCTTGATCTTCAACAGATAATTATAATACACCATAAATAATTAACTTATCACATCGGAACTCGAACTCTCTTCATTATAATAAGGACACTTTTATTCATTATTAAACACATAGAAATATTGATTGATTACTTATTATAAATTATTAAATGAGATAAAGGGCCAAAGATAAAATAAAATAACACAGTTAAGTTTTAAAATAAAATATAGCTTAGTAAATGTTGAGAAAATCATAATCTAAAATAATGAAAAGTGTGAAGAGTAAACCAAACAATTAAACTCATTTCTGATTCTAGGAATAATAATGGCAATGGCCAACTTCTCCACTCATGCCTGAGAGTGTGTGGCTCTAGCGCCCTCACTCAGTCTCCACTGACTAGATTGGTGAAGCGGCTGACTGAGAGGCGCTGGGATCTCCTGACATTGTGCCTCGGCATCCATTTCTGGATGCAGAGGTTCGATTCGGAGTTCCCAGGGGCAGTATGTAAATATTGTATATAGGTATGAATGTGGCCAAGATTGTAATTATTTTCTTTTTTTTTCATTTATTTTATTTTATTTATTTATTTATTTTTTTCTTCTTTTGTTATTGAGGCATTTTACTTTTTAATTGTTTTACTTTGTACATATGGAATGAATGACTTCTTTTATCTCTAATACTTATTGCCCAAGATAGTGGCAGATTGTATTACTTCTCAATAAAGCAATATTACTACTAAAGGAATAATAAAATACGATAAAACGAGATAGCTCGTTAAATTAATATTATACTAAGAAATAATAATAATAGGTAAGCTAGTCCAATTCTAGGGAATTTTAGTAACCTTAGAAGCAGTTAAGGGTCGACGGGCTTTAGTAATGTAAATATAAAAATAATAAAGAATTTGTTTTCTCGTACCCATAGTACCGAGTAAGGAGTTGAATTCTATCCTAGGTGACCCATACTTAACCAAGTTCTGAGCTAAATACATTTAGAACTAAGTAATGCAGGTTGAAAGATCTAATATATATATATATAAATTATGGAGTTTAATTGACCGAAGAGAACATTAGATGTGGAAGATGGTTGGGGGGTAGGGCCATCAAAATAAGAAACATACATTAAAAATTAAAACATACATTAAAATATATATAGGTTGAATTAGGTTTTAATCAATACCAAAATCCAAGTACTGAGGTAAATACAGTTAGAAATAAGTAATACAGATTGAAAGATCTTTATATATATATATATATATATATATATATATATATAATATATATATATATATATATATATATATATAATATGATGATGGATTTTAAATTACCGATGGCAATATTAGATGAGGAAGATGGTTGGCTATCTGACACAGGTTGGGATTTTTTTACGCACCCTAAGGACGGATTAACCAAGGATTATTTATTTCCATTTTAATATAAATGTCGCGATTCAATCATCTTAGTTAGACTAACGAGGCAGACTCCCCGCAGTTTCACATTTTGCATTCTCGTAAGGTTGACTCCAGTAGACATATCAATTTTCGGACCAAAAATTTTAAACATACATTATCGTCGAGGAACTTAAATTTAGTTGGTGTTACACGTAAACGCTGAAGTTAGTGACAATATTACACATCCGTGTAGACTGTAGCAGTGATAATAATTTAGTGAATTTTACCTTGCTTCATAACAAGAGGCAAACTAAGTAATTTTGCAAATAACAAAAAGCATTATCTACGTTGAAATTCAACTCTATCTATTTATTTCTTTTTTAATTTTTTATCACAAACTGTTAGCATGGAATCCGCACACTAGACCGAAACGACAAGAAACTGCTCACCACTTTCGGTTACTTCAACACTTACTAGACATACGCTCTAGCCTTACACTTAACTACAAAAGGCTCATCTGCTTACGGAGTTGAGCTGGGGCTCCACTAAACCATAAAATTCTTCCCGTCTTCAATCATTACAATCCAAAATCCTCAACGATCCTTACTTTGTCACGAATAAGCTCATCTATTATGACCTTAATATTCCCTAAGTAGCTTATTTGGCCCTATGAACCAGGTATCAATCCTTCCATGACAAACTCCATTTCCACTCTAGTCTACTAGTTTCAATCCTTGCTTCCTCTTCTATTCCTGACAATACTCCTCGAAAATTTCTAGTTTAGAATATTTTTATAGAGTGCTGCCAATGGGTAGCTTCTCTATATGCCTATATTCTTTTAGCCTATTTACAAGATTTGTTGTACAATACAGTTGTAAATATCTATAAATAATTTTTAAAAAAATGTTATCATGGACCACCGAAACCGTTATCGTTTTTGCTGGTATCAATAAATTTCGTCTTATCCGTCCAAAGACAAAAATAGGACAAACAAGAAAAGATGAGTCTTGAATTAATTGTCCTGAACAAGCTGAAGCGGAGTGGAACGACAACCCCTGGAGCCGACAGTCAGAGGAAATTGGGTAAAAATAAAGAAAGGACCTGAAGAGGAAGTGGAGGCAGCAAACATCCTCTGATGAGCCTTGAGTCCGATGGAAGCCAGTGAAAATCAATCTAGCACGGCTCCTGTTTACACGGCGGCCTAAACTGGGTCCAGTCATCACTTTGAGGCTTCCTAGCAACAGCTGTCTCCTCAACCAGTGCCGGATCCACGGGGAGGAGGCAGAGGAAATGTACCCCTCTCCCTCAAAAAACTACTAGATATACAAAAATAATACTAATACCTTGGGTATCCAATGGCAATCTTTTCTAGTGCAATGGAAAGATTATCGGAAATGCAAGGGCCCTATAGACACGGCGAAAAAGTGATGTGACCGTGAGTTTGGGATTGAAGGAGATATTTATTTAAACAAAACATCTTCACCCATTAGGGTCATTAGTTATATACATAGTTGTTTGTTTTTCACATTTTCAGAACAGAATTTTATAAGACAGTTATAGTAAATGTTTGGTCGAATACTTAAATCAATAAACTTTACCTTTTTTTTTTTAAACTTCAGTAATTTTTTAACGCACGTTTCACTGTCATGAGTGCTATTTCCAGCCAAGTGTCAATTCCGCATTCTGTTCTTGCACCGCTAAAGGGCCCCATCGCAGTGCAGGATGATGTACTCCACATTCAAAGGTTCCTTGCAAGTCCAGCGGTCAGTGTACCCAATAGGTAGCTAAAATGAATGTCCGCTTTTTATGAGATATGTATATGAAGACTAATTTTTCAATAAATCAAATATTAAGATCTTAGTGGATAATTTTATTTAAGGATAATTACAAATCATGATTTTAAAGGAATTTTATAGTTTATCGGATGCCGTAAGTCCAAATAACCCTGATAATGGTTAATATATGAATACTTTTCAATAAGTGTCGATACAAAATCTACCTATATCAGTAGTTTGAAAAAAAAAAACATCTCGAGGACCCCTTTATCAAACGATTTCGTCAATGACAATGATTCTCTAAATCCTAATCCTAAAACATAAACATCTAAATCCTGATTAGATTAGATATAAATACATATTTTCAAGTAGGATGAACCGTACATTCCATGCGAAACACCAAAGCTCCTGAAACTCTGCATCTATACCAGAAATAGCCAATCAGGGGAGTGGATAGAATAAAAAAGTGTTTACTCCAATCCGCGAAACATTGAATTGCTAATATTTAAAACCAATAAAAGGAAGATACTTATTAAAATACTTATTTAAAAAAACACAATCCAATATTGATCTATACATCAAGTTACATCTGTCCTTTAAGTTTATCATTCTCGAATCTTATAAAATGACAAATTTTAAGGTTGTGATTGTGCATTAGCAGTCACTTGTCAGTAATAACAAGCAATTATGCAACTTAAAATTAATAAGTTCCTGCGTAGAGCAAGTGTGATTCTTATTAAACGCCAAGACTTCATCAAAATCTTACGTTAAGGTAATTAAAACTATTTCCCACTGACCAATCACTCACTCCCGACATTCTGTGGAGCCTAAGACCACTTGGGAACCAGTGATCTATATAACAGTCTTTTGACAGCTTTTTATTTAATTTTTTCCTTACATAAAATCAGGGGCTACTATTTCAATAATCTTTTATAACTACTATAATAAAGCTAAAATGATAATCTAGAGAATAACCCGTTCGTTTTGGGTTAACTGGAGTTGGTAAGTTTAAATCCACATTTCCCATCATCATAAAAAAAATACCTCTGGATCTACTCATGCCCTCAAGCTTGCAACAACCCCTATCATGCATAAGATAAACTTCAATGCGATGATCAAAATCTCAATAAAAGTAGAAAAGTTTTGATGGTTTTGTGCACTGAAGCTAACGAGGAAAAACCTCAAATTCCTTCATTTAAATGTAAAATGCAATGATTAAAACGATTTCCAGCTTTCCTGGAATCCTACATTTACTGGGCAACAAATACATTAATTGAAGGCGATTCCCTCTTCCACTTTATTTTATTTTATTATATACATTTTTTTAAAAATCAAGTAGGGTATAAAATAAAGGAAAGATTTAAAAATAATTGGATATGAGCTCTGACGATTGAGGTCAATAAATAATTTCGGATGTTTATAACTATAAATTTTTAAATGCTAATTTAAATAAATTAATTAAAACAGAGAAAAATAAAATATGATTTAAAAAAAAAATATTTATAACAATAAGTAACTACAAATAGGTTATATGCATCCTCTTATTATATTTCAACACATCGCAACAGAACAGAAAATATATGCGTATTTAAAAAAATTATAGTTATAACTTTCTAAAATTTGTCAACTTATTTTTTTATTTTTTATAATCTCTTGTGCTGTGAAGGGTTTACATAAAAGAAATTATGAATTGTTGAGATATCTTCTGCTGTTCTTAATTTCATCAATTCTTTTTCATGTGACGCGATAACTATTTCTTTGGATTCTTACTTTCTTTTCAATTGTTTTGTTTTTCTTTGTGATCATTAAAATTAGCATTTTTATTATCAGACTGAACTGAGTTCCAAACTAATCCGTTTAAAATAAAAATGACTGTATGAACCTAAAAGTTATAGAAGCGTTAAAAAAACTAAATTAAATCCGTAGGAAGTTTTTATTATTATTCTATACAATAGTTTTAGCACTGTAAGTGAGTTAGTGATTCTTTTTAATAATAGTTTAAGAGAATACGTGAACGATTCGGAAAGCTAATGAATGAACTAATTCATTCTACGTTTTAATTTTAATTTAACGGCAGGAGGAGCTAAGTTAACTCAGGAGTCATTATCTACAATTTAACATCGATTAACTTAACATGAGGGTACCACATCATCTAATGAAAAAAAAAGCACTAGCTATAAACGGCACTTGACACTAGCTCAAGAACTTTATAATTTTTTTTTATTAATAAAAAAATGAATTAATTACAACTAAATGTACAGATAATTACAAGATTCTAAAAGAAAAATTTCTTTAAATTGAAAAATAAAAAAAAAAGATAAAAATCTTTGAAAAACTGAATAAAGATTATTAAAAAAACGTAAATAATTTATTTCACTTAATTAAAAAATAAATATTAATAAAATAAATCAATTTTAAAGAAAGTATAATTCTACGCTGTAATGGTTTCAATTAAAAGAGGCTAAGAATTAAGATTAGAGAACAAATTACAAATTAAATAGTTAAGTAGTAATCTTAATCGCAGTAAATAAAAATTACGATATTGGAAGTATTTTGTTGGCCCCTAAAATTTTGCAGAGTTTAATGTCTAGTTTTATCTTTAAAAAAACTCCATTAAAATCGGTGAGACACATTAAGGATTCTCTCCTTGTAAGTACAGTTTTGATCAAATACAACTAATAGATAATGATCATATTTTCTCATTTATATTTAGCCGAGGAAATAAAATTACCAAGTACTGACTGAATTGAGAATTCAAAAAAATAAAATATTTTTTACATTCATACTGCAATATAGCTGAGAAAATAAAATAAAAATAAGACATAAATAAAATTCCACGCTTCCACGGAGTTTGTCATGAGAATAAGAAAATAAAAATGCGGTGCTACCATTTATTTCGGGTTAAATTAAGCGCATAATTACATGCCTAAAAAATAAAAATAAAAAAGAATACAGAAACTAGTAAAATTTAAAATAAGAAGAGGCAAGAGGGGGTGGGGCTCCGGCGGAAAAGTATTAGATGCCGGAAAAGCCTTTATTTACGTCACGCCCTTGCCCTGTTTAAAATTAAAGCCGAGGGGGGTGCTGGCGGAGCAAGCCGTTTTATCCCTTTAAAATTGCCGCCATTTGCATACAAGCCCTTGTAGTTTACTGCCCTCATTCCCTTCATTAAACTCTTTCAAATGTTTATAAAAGCTACAAGTTGAGGGATATGCAGAGCGCCTGAGAGTCAGGTCCTTCTAGGGACGAGCACGTAGGTTTCCATCTCAACTTACAGATGTTTCTTCCTGTCCGGGTGTAATGGGGTAACCAATGGTATTAAAACTTCAACAATGCTCTACCAAAAAAATCTTTCCACATTACGGCAGTTTATACAGAAACCGAAAACTGTTACTATTTGACAAAACCAAATATTCCGTTCACCCACTGCAACATGAAAGAGATAATTACAATAAAACTTCACTTGATCGATACACTCATAACAAAACTTGTACTTTTAAATTAATATTTCGTTTTATATATATATTTTTAATAATTGAGGCTTTGATTTCCAAAAGGTAAAAAAATGACATTTTTTACGAAATTTATATTTTGACATGTTTGTATACTAATCGTTTAGTTTAATTGAAATCCTCCACCTAAACGCAATCGGCTAAATAACACTGAAGTCCTTTGAAACGCGATTAAATAAAGAAATGCAAATATTTTAATAAGGTTCTAATTACACTTTTATATTCTATTTAAATCATACTAAAACCTTTCTTCCCGTAATACAAAAATAATGTAGTAAAAAAACGAATTAAATAACCATATAATATATTAACAAGAGATTTTTGCGCTTCCAATAAAACCTCCTAGAATGGAATAGTGCCACTTTTTCAATCAACAATTTATTGTTATTACAAAATAATATGACAAGGCCTATATGTGTATGTGTGTGTATATATATATACATATACACACACACACACACATACACACATTAATGGTTTTTTTTTTTTTTTTTTTTTTTTTTTTTTTTCCACCCCTTCCTCGCCTTTGAAGGCTATACGGGGCTTTCTCGGACCAGAGGTTGAGGGCGGGGAAATAAATATCGAGATATAAGTCCCCCTGGTACCGAGAGCCGAACTCGTAATTTTTTGGTATCAACGTATTGATCATCTGGTAGCTAGGCAACGCGTGTTTTTTTTTTTTTTTTTTAAACAACGCGCGCTAGTCAACTCTGTCTGCCACCCCAGCCCCAAAATATACAAATATAAATGTATCCCTCCCTACCTATACCTAGCTCTAAAGGTGGCTAACCAAATTTTGGAGAACTATCCTGTGGATTAAGCGTGATCTCGGCCTAATTACCTCGCACGATAGTTCGCCTGGAAAACAACCCTTCATGAGTAATGAAAGGTACATCTTTTTTTTTTACATATTCAACTTTAAAGGGTCAACATAAATTTTAAACATTATATTATTCATATCTATTTTTTTTAAATTAATATTATTAGTTGACCGCTAAAAGATTCAGAAAAAAATTAGTCCTGGTAACTGCAAAGGAACAAAAAACTATAAAATAGTATTAACTATTTGCCAACGTTTTGAACCACATTTCATTATTTTTACTACTTTGACCGGTAGGCGGAATAATCGCCTATGATTAGTCCTAGTACTTAATAAAATAAATTAAATAAAAAATAACTTAAAATAAGATGACACAATAAAAATAATTAAAAATACTTGTTTCAAGTAGAATTAATGGTATGAAAAATCAAATATTAAAAAAAATCAGAAAATATAGTGCTTGAATTTCGAATAATACATACTGGTACACTTAATAGATTTTGACTTACACAGAGGATCCATACAGTATGAGAATAGGAACTCACCTGAAAGGAAAAAAAAAAAAATCAGCAATTATAAGCAAATAAAAAATACAACAAAGACATCATTGCAAAATATATACATATTTTTTATCACTAGTCTAAAAAGTTTTTTCTTTAGTAATACGCTTAATTTTTTAACTGCAACTACACAAAACAATTAACATCGTCGGCTGTAAATTATTTATTTTATTTTAAAAAGCCGGGAATAATGTACCGCTACAATTCACTTGGACAACCCGATCCTTCGATTCGTTACTTAACTTAAATCAAAGGAAATCAATATGGAAAAGAAACCGTTGAATCAGAAATAAAAAAGGAACAGTAAATTAACCACTCCTCCCAACCGAAAGTTCAATTTTTAAAAATTAAATTTATCGCAAGTTATTTATTTATCAACTCAGCTATTCTCAAAAGTATCGTACGTAATGGAGTGAAGTTCAGTTAAATTTGGTTCCATCTTCTCATCCATAAAAGGACATGCCTCGGGTATGTGGTGGAATAAGTAAGAAGCATAAACAGAATTTATAAAAAAAAAAACGAGAACAAAATAAAACAATATATAAAATCAAGGAGGAGTTTTATTTCATGAAAACTAATTTAAAGAATAAGCAGTCATGAAGAATACGACGCTCCAATTTACCCTTTGTTACCGAAATAGGAAGGAAGAAAAACCTAATAAGACAACGAAGTAACTGGGAAAAAAACATAACCTGTTAAAATAACTTCGCTCTTTTCTGGGAAGGATCCAATAACAGTTACCAATAAAAGAACTCTTCCAATTAGTACGAATAAGGAAAATGTTTGAGAGGGCCGAGAAGTGCTCCACAAGTCATTCAGTACAAATAAACAATAATTCCCTAATTAGACTGCTGATTAACGCAAATGCAAAGCAACAAGACGCATTTACGATAAAATAAAAAAAAACCTTTACCGTAATACAAGTTCAGGATTAAAAATTACATTATTAGCAAGTAATTCCTAAATAATATTCAGGTTAAGTATGTTCGGAATACTTCGTGCGAAAAATGCTATGTTACTATAGCATTAAAACATAGTATGATTCTAAAGGATTCGAATGCTAGGTTCCTAATGGAGGAACTAATTCTAAAATATTATAATTTTTTCTTAAAATTTGAAACAAATGTTGTTACTAACACAGGTCAGAAACGTTGACAAGGGCTCCATAAAATAATGCGTACTTTGATGAATAATGTTTACAAAAATATGAAGATAATGGACACACATCAAAGCGTTTTGATGTAAAAGAAAACAATTTGTTAAAACAAAAAAAAATATACTTTGTCAAACTCCAATTCATCGTCAATCGCTCATGATGTTTATCAGCGCAATTCAACTACGTGATAGGATAAAACCTTAAGATTTTCAATAATGTATGCATTATGATTTGTAATAGCATGATGATTTGAACAAATTTTATCTTCTAATACTCTAAATAAGATTTAAAAATCGATTTTTTCTTCTGATAAAAACATATTATCAGAAAGATTTCAAAATGCAATAAATTAACTTACTTTTCTCCCTGACTTTAGATGAATAGAGAATATCTTAAAATAAATGCCTAGCATCGGCATTTAGGCATTTGCCTTATGCCTCCAGACGCAGTTAGCAGCTGCAATAATTAATTGGAGATGATAAAATCTGACATTTCAAAACAATTTGGACAGTGATTTCTCAGCTATACTAAGCTTTTAAATTTTAAAACTGTGTTATTGATTGGTTTTTTGTTTTTTTCTCCTCTTACTGCTCAACTGGAATAAAATCTTGGTGTAAAGAAATGCTGACTGAGTGCTTACAACAGCAAGCCTAACTTTTTATACCCTTCTTATCTTTATGTGAAACATAAATTAATTATTTATTATATAGATAGATTAAAAATATAGAAAAACTTTTTTTTAGTTTTAAACATTACTTTTTCATTATATATGTATATAATTAAAGTCAGAATGTTCAATATTAATATAACTTCACATTTTTATTTTATGTTTAATGCATTGCTATTTAAAACTGTATAAACGAATACAACAATAATTGTGAATAAATATAAGAATCATGATACACTTGTAGAGAAGCTCCTCGTTGGAAGCACTCTAAAAATATTCTAAACTAGAAGATCTCGCGACTATCTTCTTTTCATACGCCTCGGACGATTATCAGAAATTGAAGAGGAAAGAAAGGATACACTAGATTAGAGTGAAAATGGAGTTTGTCATGAAAGGGAAAAGTATCTGGTTCGGGACATATCAGCAACATAGGAACATTAAGGTCTTTATGGATTAGTTTATTGGTTATAAAGTAAGAAGCATTGAGGATTTTGGACTGTAGAGATTGGATACGGGAAGAATTCGATGGCTTAGTTGAGTCCTAAAGCTCTAATCCGTGAGAACTTCAAATTAAAAAAGATCTACTATACTTTAATATTCATTTTTTACTAGAAGGAACGAAATGAAGTAGCAATTGGACGCGGTTAAAGGCGAGAAATGGGTGTTATTATTCTGTAGCAAAATTACAAAGCTCGCGGATTCTGTCAAGAGACTTGAAGGTTAGAATTTAAAAAAAACTACTATCATCTGGAACGTGGACACTTAATTTAAAGGATGAGCAGAGCTTAGGTTTTTCGAGAATAGTTTTAAGGAAATATCTGGTCAAAGAGAAATGAAGCACAGAGGAAATTAGAAGTTATACAACGCGGCATAACGAAGTTTTAATCTTTTCAGTACCATTGACTTGAAAGCATCGTGGCGACTCAGATAGGAGGGTAAATTTGTCGGGATCAGTGAGGAAAGAATTCCAAAAAAGTTGGTATTCGCTAAACCGATCCGGGTAGGCGTTTGAGAGGTAGGCAGGCCGAGGCGTCGATGGGTGGATTATATTAAGCCAATCTCAGGGACTAGGGCTTGGACGGTGATCTTGGAAGAAACTGTGGAGGCAACATTTGGTGGTATGGGCATAGAATCTTAAGCTATTTTTTTTTTGTTCTCATATTTTTATAATTCTATCTTTGGTTTTCAAATGCATACAGATGTTAAGAACGTTAACAGAGAAAATTCATCCTTAATTTTGAACTCACAGCAAAATACCATATTAATGATTTCATATCCAGCTAATTTTAAAATAATATGGATAAAAATATATTAACTGAATCTAGACTTTCATCAATAAGAAATCAGCATAGTTATTAGCATATAATGGATAGAATGTAAGTAGGTTTAGGAAGAATCCGAAGTTAAAAGAGGGTTTGGCCTAGAACCCTCGCTAAGTCCCTAGAGCAAACATCCCTTCGACCCCAAGCACAACTTTTCCCTAAAGCAGCTCCAGCTAACTCAGTCCCTGTCAATACCGACTCCTTTAATGTCTGTCCATTGTCAGCACTTATAGCTTCAGACGAGACAGGAATCCGCAGGATAAATCTGGATCTAGTCCCTTTAATAAGATAAGGAAATATCGTCAACAAACTGGAAAAATCTAATTTAAATGTTATAACATAACTATTTTTTTTTCTCGCTTCATATCTAAATTCACGCCTGTCAGAATGTAACTGGCAATCAGTCAGCAAATGTGCTGTACAAATTGAGATCAGGCATGTAAGCACGGGGAAGGAAAGTGCCCAGCAGCACCCCTCCCCTCCCCAAGGCTTTAGTTTAGCAGAGGAGGTCCGTCCCTCATCCAGCTTCTCTTTAGCCTTCTTCTGACTGGCATTTCAGCCATTGACATGTCGTTAATCACTCTATTGTCGTGTCCGTTAAAATTATTGTTTTAATGTAAAAACGAGTATAGAGTATTCGTATATATTGGTCAACTGTTGGTTGTTGTTAGTCTGTATGTAGAGTTATGTTGTTTACGTACCAAGGAGCTGTCGTTATGATTTTGGATTGAAATGATTGTTTTTGTACACAGTTTTTGTATGTGAGTCTTTTTTGCTGAATCAAAAATCTGTGAAGCGTAAGTCCATTTTTAATTTTGAATATTTCGATAAAAGTAAGTATAGTGCATTCAATCGGTGGTTGAGAAGTATGTCTTTTCATCTTGACATGTGGGCCCCGAGTCATCCTTCGATCGTGTGTCAGTCCTAGGTAATGAACAAAGTTGGCCTGAGGAATTTGGTTGTTGTCGATCAAAATTGGTGGGCAAGTGTTTTGTCGTAATGTGAACGGTACGTGTTTTGATTTGTCGTGATTTAAACAAATTTTCCAAAGAGTGTACTTAACTATTAAATCGATAATGAGAAAAGGTAGCATGTGTTGTAATGAAGAAGTCAATATAGAACAATTGTAAAATAAAGCTGGAAAATCATTTACGCAATTCTGGGTTTTATTTGTTAGCTGTTTTAACCAGCATATAGATTACAGGATACCATTAAGTAAGATATTAACCAATGATGAATGTAAATCATTAATATTATTATACTGAAGGATGGTGATATCTTTTTTTAGCATGAACTATTTTGATCCTAAATTACTACACTATTTGGACGACTTACAAAACCTGGTGGAATAAATGGAAGTTAAAAATTAACCATGACAAGTCACAACAAGTTACATTTATTTACAAGTACATTTATACTTAGACGCGGAACATGTCCTCCAGTTAACAGAGACAATCACCCAATAACACAATCATATACAGTGAAGTACTTAGGGCCTTATTTTTTTCTAGATTTTGACATGGAGCCCACATGTTTCGTCTGAGACTATTATATTCCATACAACATAGGCGTTCTTCATTAAAGCCTACATAGACTAAATAGATTTACAGACCAGTTAAAAAGACACACAATCAAAAATACAAACATCAATCTTAATTTTTAAGATTTTCCCCGATCTCGCCATCATATGTTTTTAACGACACCCTCCATACTGACTCACTACTACAAACTACATTCAATTGACTTACTAAAGATATCAAGAATAAAGTGAAAAATTAAAAAAAGAAAGTTGTGCAAAACATGACTACAACTAACAACTAACATACTCTACATAACTTGGCGTTGGCTGAAACTGAGTTGGATGACGAACCTCTTAATATGAAAAAATGTCTTTATGAATGTCGGGAGGAACATGGCTATCTCCATCATACCTACCCATGCCAACTTTATGACAGAATAACACATTTACTTGTTTGATTTCCTAATGGTGCAAATAAAATAATTGATTTTTAAAAAAAATTGTATCTTGGGTGAGGTACTCTTATGTTTCCCTAGAGACACCAAAGTAATCGTTTGGTAAACACCTAATTATCTACAAGCATTCCTTATGATTACTATGGTGACTGTACGTAAGTCAAACATTTTTATTGTTTGAGAAGCACATGAATAGCTGAACTACTGGGATCAACTTCCGTTTACAGAAGTCTAGATGACATTGGCAAAAGCATAAGTAGCGAAATGGCGTCTGCAGGCCATAAATCATATGAGTAACAGATATAAATTTCAGGGGAAGGGGCGGGACGAGATACCCTTATCTGGGAGAGCGGCACTGCCAGGCGACACAATACAGAGGGCAAGGCATCAAGGATATGCCGTTCAGATCAGCTGATGCAAACCAAAAAAGAAATACATAATTTTAAAGACATGCTTTAGAGGTGTACCAATATAATACGAAATTAGTAATTTGTTTATAAAGCAATAATTCCTATTTAATTCATTTAAACATTTTGGGAATTAATTTTGATTTTATGCAACTGAATTAGTATGCGTTAGGGGTCACCTGATGTGTTGGTATTACAGTATTCTATACACGAGACCGCAGGTTCAACTCTGCAGAGGCCCTAGGATTTTTTAATGGGAGTAAAACATCGTTGGTCATGTCGCTCCTCGGAGGGGACGTAAATAGCGGTCCCGAGCCTCCTTATTGATCCCTATCCTAATTAAACTGGGATAGGTAAAATTTAGAACCCCCTCTCTAGCATTTTCCGATAAGCCACAGTTGCATAAAGCGAATAAACAAAAGAATATGCGCTGAACCGACTGGTAGGCGTCCGAGAGTAGGACGCGGCATCAATAGGAGGGAGGATAGCGTTAACTGAGATCTCGAGGGCCTGAGCTTGTACGGTGGTTATTGGGAGAATTACTGAAGGTTTTTTGTTTTTGTTTGTTTTTCCCTACTTCGCCTCTGAAGGCTATACGGGGTTTCTCGGGCCTGGGGGTGAGGGCGGGGGATAAATGCTGAAATAAAATACCCCCACAGCACCAAGTCTTGGACTCGTAACTGTTTGGTTTTCAAATTATTTGGACCTCTGTGTTGCTAGGTAGCTCGCTCAGCTACCCTTCCCCTCCCCCCCCAACTGTAAGGTCATAAAAAAACATTTGCTGGTTATCGCATTCGCTTAGTATAATTATAATATTCTTACACCAGAAAAATTGGTTTATGTTTCATCTCTTTCTTAGATTCTTGTATTTGAACAAACCATTTCTACTACTTTCAAATTTACGTTTAAATTATTCCATGGATGATCCTGAGCGATTGTTTTCTGGTCTATCGTCCAACAAACTAAGACCATTAGTTAGGCCAGCAAGTACAGAACATGAAGTTAGTTAAATTTACCAACGTGTGAGTCGATCCCAAAGAAAATATCCATCATTAACTTTTCAGCTCAATTTTTTTTGTTTATAAATAGACACAGACAGTGCCTAAATAATAACTTAACTTAGTTTTTTCAATAATGATATTAATAAAACAAAAGTAATGAATTGTATTGTTTCGATATAATAATATGAAACAATTGGACGACCAAGCGGGATGTGTAATAAGCGGAGGTAAATAACAAAATAGAACCCACAATTAAAGATGGAAAAAGGAACTATACAATTTAATAATTATAAAACTTTTATCTATTTAGAACAAATTTATTAATTGCCTTATTTTTATTTATAACTCGTGGCAGTTGAATGATCTAAAGATTATCTCAACAAAATTAGATGCTCTTGCACTTTTTATTTGTATAACATAAAAATGGGCACGGGGCAGGGTATGCAATGTCAGCAAGAACCAACTTTAGTGTGGGTTTAAACGAAGGATGCGGTCGGATGCACCAAAGGGTTCTAATAACAGGATACATGAATGTGGGACAGAGATGATTAGACGACTGTATTCTGTTATAGGTATCGTTTCAAAACTAGGTTTAGAAGTGAGATAATGTAAAAAGCTTAATGGACCATTCACTGCACAATTGTAATATTAATACGATCTTAAAAAAAATGTTTTTAAAAATAACATAAGCAGGATTTTGATATTTTACATTACTACCAGAATTATTATTGAAGAATAACTAGGAACTGTATGATCTTCTAAGACTTAATCAAAAAGTATGCATCTTTGACTTCTAAGACTAAAAAAAATGAAAGCTAGATATCAGATTAGACCAGGATAAAAGTAGTTCCTTTCCAATATGGTTATGTTATTCGAAGCTAGTTCGGAAAGATGATTGGACTAGTACATTTAGGGAAGGATCGGATAATATAAACAGAGTATTATCCTTGGGAGCTAAAGGAGCAGCGTGGGCCCACAGTAATGGAACAGCAAGCCCTTATATCAAATTCCCTTTCAAGAAACCTTTGACTCCAGGAGCCATGAATAGTCTTTCCGGAGTGATTACTCTTCTTACCCGTCGACGGAGAAACTTCCCCACATATATTAAATTCTTCTGTTAACACCTACAAAGTCCAAACTTAATGAATGAAGCTAAATCTAATTCTTGACGTGCCTGACGTAGCTCGAGGCAGTCGAATAGGACCTATGCGACCGGAGAAAGTGGAAAACATAAAAAGTCTGAAACAGTACAAAATAAAACTGTGTAATTTGTACTGATACTGATAAACTTCAGATCAGAGGAAATACCAATATGATGCTAAAAAAAAAATTAATTAATAAAAATAAGTAAGAAACTTTATTTTAGAAGGTTGCACAACGCGGAATTGCAGAGTTTGTACCCTGCGAATATAATTGAGTTGATAGCATCGCGGAGACTCAAATGGGCGCGTAAAGTTGTTGGGCTCGGTGAGGAACGGATTCCGAGAAAGTTGGTATTCGCTGAAGCGACTGGCAGGCGTCCGAAAGATAGGCCGAAGCGTCGATGGGAGGATTGCATTAAGGCTGATCTCGGGGCTTGGGCTTGGCCGGTGAACATTGGACGAGTCTATGTAGGCGAAGTTTGGTGGTATCGGCATCGAACCTTCGGGTTCGGTAAGCCTATTATATATTATTATTATTAAGAAACTTTATACATAAGACGCTTTATTGGGATACTACAACTTAAGTAACATTACTAATAGTTGGAGCTGTACTTTTCAAATAAAAAATAATAATAAATTATCATGCGTTGATTATTCATCTTTTAAGATAATGCCTTAGGGGGAAGGATTTTTTCTTCTTAAATTATCTTATTGAACTTGCTGCTTTCAAGATTTATTTAATTTAGTTTGATACATATGGATACATTCCACGGCAGCTTTTCGTCTTTTTTACGTTTTAATTGAACGTTTTTAATTCGAACATTAAAATTTAAATAATTTTTCACCAATAAGGTTTAACACTGTAAATATTTACAACCATTAACTATCACTCTCGAATATGAAAGTTCATAATACTTAATAAGGAAAATATGAAAATTGGTTTAGCTATGAAGAGGGCCACTAAAACACAAAAATTTCAATTCTTTTTGTTGTTTTTTTTATAATGCTTTTCAATAAATATGAATTAATTTTGTAGTTCGTAACAAAAATAAAAGACTTCACACATAAAATTAACAAAACAATAGAAAAGATAACCATTTCTTCCTTGCACAGTTGGAGAACAAGAACAGTAAACACAATTCAACATTGATAGTGTTTGGTCATACATGCTCGTTTGTCATTTTAGTAATTTTTCCAATTAATTTTCACAGTAAATAGAAATTTTCTTATAACTAGAATAGGTTGGTAGTGTCCAATTTCTCAAATCATTCATATTATCAGTCATATACAACGAATGATCTTTACAATTATAAAAATTAAGAACAACAATTTAGTGTAAAGGAGTGGCCAGCTGGGTACATTAATCCTTCCTCAAACAAATCTAGTACACAGTTTGTAAGAATTGAAGTATATTACTTACCACAAGCTATATATCGGTAATATTATCACAACGAAATATGAAATATTCTTTTGTTTTAACGAAAAAAAAAAAAATTAAATTGCTTTACTCTAAAACGTTCCTCATCCCACCCTAACATTTTTGACAACCCACAAAATATCGTACCCGATAGGGTACAAGGCAAAAATGCAGAACCCAGGTGTTTTTGGTGGGTCCCTATTGAAGCAGGCGGACAATGGCTGATTCGGCAACAGACCTGCCGACAATTAATTTTCCATTGTAATCAATTCCCATTGTGGTCTTTCCGGGGCCCTTAATGATTCTCCACTCAAACCCGGGCAAAATTCTCACCCCTTCTCTCCCCTATATCCTTATCTAGTCCATCTCTCTCAAGTATCCACTTCCAGAGACACAAACCACACACAATGGTACCAAACAATACACCACGATAATGCTAACATCGAATACAAAAAAAGTTATTGATTATAAAAAAAAAAAAAACGCTATTCAGCTTTAAAAACAACAACATGATATTTATAAAAAGCATTAATTGAGACGTTTATTCCAAGAAGTACTTATTTATTTTAGTACTAATTTTTTATAAGAAGTACTTAAACTTCACTTCATGCTACTATGGCTAATCGGACGATGCTACCTACAGTGGGAGTCCTAAATTTTGCCTATCCAGGTTTTATTACGATAGGGATCTTTAACGAGTACCTGACATCGAACAGGCTCGGGACCACCTTTTAACGTCCCCTCCGAAGGACGGCGTAACTAAGAATTTTTTACTCCCATTAAAAAATCCTAGGACCACCTGCGGATTTGAACCCGTGACCTTTGGCATGGGAGGCTGTTACGCTAACCATCCAGCTACAAGTGAACCCCAAGAAGTACTAAGAACATTTTAGAAATCGAAATTTTGACGCATTAGATTTAATGAAATTCGCCATTAGATTTGATCTAAATAACACTCAAATAAAAAAATCACCATTCGGAATTATTATTATGTTCAAAAAGTACTATTTAGACATTAAAAATTCGTTCTAAAACATACTAACATTTTTCATTTTATAACGTAAAAACAACATGATTAATACGGCCAAAAAAAAATCTGGGTTTTCATACGAAAAGAACCAATTAGTAAATGTAATATTAATTTAATGTTTGCACTTCCTGTATTTAAAAAAAATATATTTATTGGTATTTACAACTGTATAATAAAATACATTTAGTAAATGTGATACAAGATCTGTTGACATGATTCACATGTAGGGATACTACCCATTGGCAGCTTAAAACAACTTGTTTCAAATACAATCGTCATCCTAAAATACTTTTTACTTACAGAATCCGGAATCTAGGATTTTCACAGAACAGGTGTCAAACATAGAAAACAGAAACTGCATCTTTAAGATTCCTTATTCCAAAACTTTTACCCTACTTTCGATAATTCTGTTCTTGTTATAACACAGAAAAAAAAATGTGCACTCAAATACTTAAGGGCGATTTATGGTTTTAAACAAACACTAAAAGAATTAATAAATTGGTTATAGCGTATTTTATATTTGGTGGTAAATATACATTACCACGCCAACTATGGGAGGAGGAAGAGTTAAAAACAATACAACACATTTTAACCTATGTGTTCAACGTTAGGTATATCATTAAACATTTTTTCTAAGATTAGTTAGCAATTATGTTTTATTTTAAAGTTTTTTCAGAGCCAAAAAAACTAGGTTCGTCAAGGTGCATTTGAACATGTTTGGATAGATAAATAAAATTATAAAAACCTTCTTTGCTTGACTTTTTCCAAGTAAGATTCATAGTAAATAGGTGAAGGAAATAATAAATTTGTATATGATAATACATTTATTTATTTTAGTTTTTAAGTAATTTTTTTAATTAATAATAATAATAGACTTAGCAAACCCGAAGTTCGATACCGCAAAATGTTGCCTATTCAGATTCGTCCAATGACTTATGTAATCAATTCTAAAAAAAAAAAAAAAATATATATATATATTATATATATATACATTAAAACCGTTCTAATCGTTATTTCGTGTATCCATTATTGCAATAATTGAGATGTTAATAATGGAATGAAAAATAATTAACACTATCATCCTCCAATGGAACAGAAAAGTATTAGTCGAGGTAGTGAAAATATATTTCCTCTCCCCAGAAACGGCCTGAAATTCCCTCAGTCCTTATTGGAAAGGTAAACCGGTAAAAAAGGAGAAAATATGGCAAAAGGAAAATTAGACGCGAATGCGGTTGTCGAGAAAGCTTCATATATTTGAAAAACGAGACAAGGAACCCCCCCTCCCGAAGAAGCCAGTTTTCTCAGCAAATAGCCGGGAGCCGGGAGACACGGGTGTTTATAAATATTTATCCAAAAGCTCTTAGAAAGCCGTATCAAGCTACGCTACTCTCTGCCGGAGGAGCTCTGTAAATAAATAAACCTATCTTCACGTTCTCCGTGAACAGGCCCTTCGCGAACGTACACAGATCGCAGGCAGAGGAAAAAAAAAAGTTGGTAAGTCAACTCCGGCCTCTGGGATATAGCCTAATACCCCAAGGCACTATGGGATCATCCCCTCCCCTTTCATATATCCATTCTATAAGGGCTGAAATTGTATTCAAATACAAGCGAATATAAGGGGTAGGGGAAAGGAACAATTGAGCCTCAAAGAGCAAATAAGGAATATCATGTGAAAGACCTCGTCGTTGAATCAATGCATACTTAATCCTACGTCGATATCATCTCGGAACAAAATAAAAAATATTAAACACAAAAAAAAAAAAACAAAAAAAAAACTGTTGAGCGTCACACACGTTTTTCACTAATCTTCATTATTTTTATGAATTTGAGAATTTTTAAACAAATTTTGAAACGAAAATAAATTGTTAAAAAATTATTTACATTGGATTTTAAAAGATACATGTTTCATTAAATAATATATTTTATTATTATAAAAAAAAAAAAAAAAAAAAAAAAAAAAAACTTCAAAAAATATATTTTTTTCATTTATCTCCTTTAGTTTGATATCAAATTCGACTATTTCAATCAGAATGAAACATACATGATATTAAAGCCCGTCTAATTTTACATCGATATAGCTAGTTTAATTAAAATCGTTAGAGCTGTTTTTGAGAAAATCGTAAATAGAATGCATGGTATGAATTGGCTCTTCTGGTTAGCAGATTGTGTTGAAAAAGTTGCTATAACATCTCGGGTGTAGAGTTGTCTAAAATATGATATTTCAGTATGTTAAGATGTTTGTTTTTGTGCTAGTCTTACCTAGACACACAGACTTTTTTGCGAGGCTTGGTCATTTCGACTCTCGTAGACCCTAAAACTTGTATTTTCGTTGAAAACTGGAATTCAAAAATTTGCACGATTGCAATACTTTCCCTTACTATATATTTCATATATAGGCAAGTGAAAGTAAAAATACTGAAGAACTAGCTTAATCCGCATTAACAAAAAAACCTACAAACACATAATTGAATTAAATGACCATACAAAATTAGTAATAAACAAAGCAACATTGTATTATCGATTCTATTCTAATTATAATTCATACAATTTATTTCAAATTCGGAAAAAGGTATATCAAAAATTAGTAATCAATTATCCTTGGACCGAAACGTCAAAATCATCGTTTTATCAATTCAGTGAAATATCCGACCACTACTAATTAACATTTTTAAAAAAATATATAATCCGATTACCCTATAAATTATTGTTAATTACAGAAAATCATTTCCTCGAAAATATCAGTAATAAATCGTCCATATTATATGTAGATGCAAAAAAATGTAGGATTTTTTGTTTACATTTTATCGTGAATGTTATTTATATTGAATTGAAACAAAATTATTTAAAAACAATTTTCCTAGTCATTGTTTCCTCTAAAAGTATGTTTTTTCCCCCTTTAAACTCTCTCTTATTTAGAGGCGGTCCTATTATATTCGGTCTGGTTTTGTTTAGCTATTAAAAAAATCACACGACTTTCACTTACCTCCGTAGTTAAAATCGATTGAAGAGGTTTCAAATACAGTTAGAGATAATAATGAATGAAAATAATAAAAAAATAATTAAATTGAATTTCAATAGAATCATGTGATTTATTAAACAATCTATTATATTTTCATCTAGAACAATCATTTAAACATCATTCAGTTAGTTTCATCGGATTTTCATCACTTTCCATTAACTTTTACGATTCCATGTATTAAATAATATTGTTTATAAAATATATAGCTATCCAACGGTATATTATACATCTGTATTACTATTCTTGTGTTCAAAAAACACAAAAATTGAATTAAAACAACTTTTATCCTTTAGTAGTAAATCAAATTCGCTCAGCTTGCATATTTAGCTGGGTTTTTTTTGTTTGGTTTTTTAATCTACAAAGTTAAAGGTACTTTAAAGGGAGAAGTTTGAAAATATCAGCATTTAATCCCTGTCAGACTATTTCTACAAGAGTGAAACCAACATGATATTAAATCCCATCCAATTTTACATCGATGTAACATGTTTAATCAACGTGGACTTGGTAATTTGGACTAAGGGCGCACTAAAACGCATGTTTCCGGGAAAAACTGGAATTCAAAAATTTTTACGATCGCAATACTTTCCCTTACATTATATTTCATGCAAAAGCAAGTGATAATAAAAATGGGATTTTTTTTTTTTTCAAAAAAGAATAGACAATGCTGTGAAATTGGTGACCATGACAACATTTTGATTGATATGTTTTACTTTACTTTTATAATATTGTTTAGTCAACAATATTTCTGACTCTACATACTACTATTAATCCCGATCGAAATAGAGGATTGGACCGCTGGAGATGCCCAAACAAAAGGTATAAACAACACCACCATAAAAAGTTTAAATTACTTCCAAGCTAACAATTACTTAAATAGTCCTTTTTTCGACCGTTTCCATGGGATTTATGGTACATAAAAAATGTTTATCTCGGCGTGGAATTCTAATTAAACAGAATAAAGAGGCATGAACATCATCATACATGACTCTACAGCAAGGGGTCACAGAGAGAGCCTGCAGAAGAAAACATTGAAAAGACTCGGGGTTTTTTTGCCGCCTCACCCAGCGGACGATTATAAAAGAGGGTCTCACCCTTGGCTCTCAGAAATCCAACACGCCGAATACCATCCCCGCTAGTTCAAAACATGCACAGCTTCATACTCCCACATTCTAACCAGTCTCGGATTTTCTTGAGTTTAAATAGGCAATAATAGGGCATTTATAGCCATTGTATTATTACTAAACCGTTGTAATATAGCAAATAAATAAAATAATTCCGACATTTGACGTTAAAACAAAGTTATTCTATAAGTCCAATAAGTGAACAAGATATTTTTGAGATAAAACTAATATTAAATATCGTATTTGAGATACCTCTAATTATTATTATTTTTTTTTTTTGTGCAATAATTTAGATATTGTTAAAATGGACACCTAGTTTTTATTAGTTTTGATGATTAACTTAATTTTGATGAGATTTGGAATTGTTGTTTATTACTCGTAGAGTTCTGGGAGTGAGATCCCGAAACGTTGATTTGATAAAAAAAATAATAATAAAAGTTTTTTGAAGAAATAACATATCAGATCAAGTTTTTACCTCTAATTAAATATACGTGTATTTTTAAAAACAAATTTTGTACAAAATATTTTAAGACAAAGAATATTCCCTGACATACTTCGGCGCAGGCTGAAAAGGAGTTGGACGAGGGACCTCCTAGCCTAAAATAATAGTTTCTGTTTGAATGTCAGGAGGATGCCCCTACCGGGTACTGCGTCCCTCATGACTAACCATGACATGTTTCCTTTTTTATAAAACCCTATTTGCTTATTGTATATATATTTTACAGGTGCAAATAAAATTTAAAAAAACAAAGAATACTTCGCTCGGTAATACATAATCATTATTAATTATTGGTATCATTATAAATTATTTATTGATGCTAGAGTAAGAAAATAGAAACTGGGTTGTTTTTTTATCCTTATTATCCAAATAACATAATCTTTAATAAATATTAACAATTCTGATGTTAATAGGTTTGAGCAGTGATTGGTAGTAATAATAAAACGGTATTAATTCAAAACTATAAGTTTTTAAAATCGATCAAGTTTGAAACATATTTACAGGAGCAAGAAAGAGTTCAAGAAATGTTATTGATTTTAGAAAAGTGCAAACAACGACGTTATGCAAAAAAAAAAAAAAAAAAAATAGGGTGGGTTGAAAAAGTCTTACTACATATTTATAGCTTTTTCAAAACTTCGATAAATACTTCAGATTGTTATCAAAACACCTCTAAATACTTCAAAAAGGATATTATTAATTGGTAGAGTTTTCTAAAATATAAAAAGCTACTAAAACTCGTAGACAAGTTAAAAGAAAGAAATAGTTGCATCACCAACAAACACATTAGAAACAGATAAAAGGGTAAGAATTCAAATGAATAAATACTTGGTTATTGGTACTGGTCTCACTTTTCTTATATCATTGTGAATAAGAATTAATTATAATCCTTTGGCTTTGTGGACAGACACATTGAATACCTTAATTGTATATATTAATTGTTCTAAAGGGACCCTGTCCAAAAATAAAAATTTGTTTATATTCTATTCTAAATTCAGAAAGAACAATAATTTAACCACTTATAATAACGTAGAGGAGAATAGTTAAGAAACTCGAAGACATTTTCCACGCCCAGCGAGACGAACAGTTTACTAACTGGAACATACATCGCAAATGAAACCCACACCGTTTCACCTAATAAAGTCCGTTCTTGTTACATGTCGATAAAATTAACATAGCGATGATAAAGCAGAAATAGTTTAAAGAATAAGATATACAGTCGAAATTTTCGTTATAGAATAAAAAGCGTTGAAGAGGGAAAAGGTGAGAGCAGAGCGTGGGTGTAGGAGGAGCAACCATTAGCCCGGTGTCTCGTTAGTGCCCTGGTTTTAAAAACGGCGAGGGAATCCCATTTAAACATCCACTAAACAAGCCTACAATTGCCTACCTCTATCCCATCCTCCCTCTGGATTTATCGTTTGCTCTCGGTTGAGCGTTCTATTTTAGCCAACGGTTTTGGCTTGTTGGTTTTTCAAATAAGCTAGCAATAGTTGTATATTATCTAAAAAGAAAACCGAAAAAAGTTCACCTTTAAGAACGGATTCGATCCCAACTGCTTTCTCACTACCAATAAGGGCTTCTCCCACAATTGGAAAGTGCTGAAATTTTCCTAATATATTTCTGATTTAGGAATAGTGTACACATGTATTACGATCAAGTGGGAATGGAAAAGGAGTCTAAGTTATCTATCTCTATATATTTAAAATTATCACGCGGTTTTCGGTTCCCGCGAACTTGTAAACATAGTAGCGAAATTCCAATTCTTCCGCAACTCTGTAAGTGATAAATTTCTAAGTAGGCGAAACGGAGGGGAGATGAACGAAAAAGCAAGCGATATAAGTCCACTTTAATCTGCCGAAAATCGAATAACTAAAAATTGAAATTTAAAACTAATATGCAATAGAAACCATAATATGCCGACTTTCGAATAGGTCACTGTGAATTCACTCATGGCTATCTCCTCAGAGGCCTGGAGGCTCCAACATGAGAACATTGCAACAATACGTTACAATCAGTGAAACATGTCCTACTGGAGTGTCCCCTATTTGAAACAAGTAGACGAAAATTAAACTTACCCCGGAGACTATAACGAAACTTTTAGAGGACAAAGAGGAATCAGCTATGAAACTGTTCAAGTTCCTCAAAGAAAATAAATATAATAGAGTGTAATTTTCAAAACTTGCCAATGACCCTCTGGGGTAGAGGCAAATGAAACCAATAAAAAAAAAATTATATATATATATATATATATATATATATATATATATATATTTAATTAAATACTGATGAAAAAATCAAACTATTCAGTTTATGCAAAAATACTGTGCTTTAGGCTCATTATTTTCGAAATGTTTAAAAATGGTCAATTTAATGGTTTTAATTGTGCAGTAACAACCACACGTCAGCGATCACTAGTAATTATAACTCTTAAAACATTTTTTGTGTCTGCAAAGCAGGAGTGATTTTAATGGTAAGGCAAGGATTCACAAATATTTAACGTTGATGTTAATTTAAAATTATTTCGTAATGAGACCTCGCGGAACCCAGGATCCTAGTACCACTATTTGCTAACCGTAGATTTAGACTATGGTTTCCTGAAGGCTCAAAAGTAAAATGCATTAAAATTCAGTTTATCTGAATTGAGAAAGGAAAATGAAATTTTCTGCAATCAAGTTATTAAAAAATTATTCCTATAACATGAGTAGTAATACAGACAGACCTATAATATACCGATGGAAAGCGATTTTTTAGATTTTGGAAACGTTGATATGAAATAAAAGAAGTCGCTAACTTGTTAAAATGAATTGAATGTAGTGATTATACAATAAACTCAAATTGCTATTAATTATTTCCACTTTAAGATAATTCACTGTAAAATAATTTATATTCCCAAGGAAACTGAATTGAACATTTAAAATTTATTATGAATAGTTTAACCGAAATATAAAATAGTAATAAACCGAACAGTATAAAAACTCATTCCACTATAACTTGCAGTAATGACAAAACTTAAATGAAACCTAATTTTCACAAATAAATAATAAACCTGGGCTAATTTTCATACATGTTTCACATTAAATAACCAACTAATATACTTTATTAACCAATTTATGTTTCTGTTTTCTGATTATGATAGACGTAATAAAAGATACATAATATTTCTTGCTAAGTGCACTTATCGTTATGATGATCTTTTAATCACAAAGAGATAAACATAAAATTGGTTGAAAGTGCTTTTGTGAACAAATGTAATATATTTTTGACAGCATACATAGTCAATTCGCTGAATTTTTTTACCTAAAACTTCACTTTTTTACATTCTAATTGTAGCCGTGCGAAGCAGAGGCGGGTCACTAGTTTTTAATAATTTCATAATACTATTAAAAATAAGAAGTCCAAAGAATATAGAATGCAATAGATATAGTAATATATCTGTTATCCCTTAGGACTTATGCGTTAAGCTATCAGTGTATACGCAACAGCTTTACTTATGGTCCTTCCGTCCTTCCTAAAACAGAAAAAATCAGTCAAGATGGAATACTTTATTAACTCCAATAGACCTGAATGATGATATCTCGAAGTGCGGACCACTCTCGGTCTTAGTAATGTTTACTAAGCTCGCATAATAGAAGAAATCTACAGTCAGTGAAAAGTAATGACATTTACATAATTAACATAAATAATTAAACATTAAGTTCCAACAGTTTTCAGAACGGCGTACTGAGACGCATTGTTAGACCTAACAAATTAAAAAAACCTAAATTACTGCAAAACACACTTGAACTTCGACGGTAACTCACTAAATGTCTCGGAGGCATGTCAACTTCTAAGATAGCCCCCAGTATTGTACTGACCCACATGTAGAACTTCAACTTCATCAGAAACGCCATAGCGATCGCAAAATTATATAGACCAATAAACTCAGCCTAGACGGAGGAAACCTAATTGATACGAAAGAAATAATAATTAAAAAAACAGTGTGTCCTTCCATCGCAAAAAAGAACAATTAATCTGAAAAGTGAACGGGAAATGTTCGCTACTCCCTCATTCCTTTCAATAAGAATTTAGAAAATATCATATCGACAATTCATATTTAGTTTGTACGCATATCAACCACATACATACCAAAGGTCTTAGAAATAAATTTAAAAAAATACTGAGACTTAGAAACTTAAAAATGCTCGAAAAAACACAAGGGTTGTCTTACTCACACCAGAAGAATAAATATAAATCATTTAATCAGTTAACATTTGACACACTACTCATTTCGAAAACAACAGTATATAAACTTGAAATATTTAATTTATTTCAGGGAATATCTATTTGGTAAACGAATTTACATTTAATTATAAAATTAAATAAGGTTTTATGACATATAAGATCCTACATCAATGACATTTTCAGTAAAGAAAAAGTAGTGAGTTAAATTGACTACCTCTGCTGTCAAAAATAGATTATAGGATTCTAAGAAGCTCGAGGTGATTCTGATCATTTCAGTTTGTAAGGCTTAAGCCAATTTAGCCAGCCCTAATAGATAAGTTGCGTGACTGAGAAAGATCTTTCCTACACACAAACTAGAATCCTCATAAAGTAGTAAGAAATAGTCACAGGAACGGACCAAATTAGAACATGTCTACAAGGCTTTGGATTCCGTCCTTAACATATTTTTGGTCCAATTATCTTGTTTGACGTTTTAATAGTTTAAAAAAAAAATCAGAGAATACTGTAAAATGTAACTGATATGTTTTTAAAAATTACAACAAGATAATGAAATTTTCTCATATAGTGATCTTAATTAAAACACTAGTAAAATAAACATCTTTTATCAATGAGATGTTAATTTATTAAAAGAAAAAATAGTACTACCAGTACTTCTTCGCACAATGACATCGTAAATGTATTGCCTTAACTATTTCTTAGAATACATGAAAATAATTTTTCTACCAAACATCTCTGACTTTAATTAGAGGATAAGGAAATGGCGTAGATTAGTTAATATCACTAACAATAAGCATAATAAAATTTATAAGAAAAAAAATTAAAGCAACGCCTTATGATTTTGATTAACATATACTAATTTAAAAATAATTTGGAGCGGTTTTGATACTAATAACAAAGCTTTTAATAGTATTAGGGATTAAGAGTATTGGAATAGATGCTCAGCTCCTTGGTTATGGCACCAAATAGATTTATAAAAAAAAATAGAAATGACATCTGTTCCAGTTATATTCGGTTAATTATTACTTTATTTTTTAAATGGACTACTTAAAATTTATGTAAAAAGTTAAATTTAGTTTACAAGAAATTCACATTTAGTTTCAAGTGAAACAACATTTTTCATAAACTAATTTTTGAATAAGAAATAATTAATACCAAAATCAGTTCAAGGATTCAAAATAACTAATTTATTTTAACAACTTACTTAGAATTAGGTACATAATATTAGATCTAAAAACATGCGTGCTGTATAGAAAATAACTTGTACGATACTACAGTACGGCGAAAACACTGAAACCCATCACTACACTACCTTCATTCTGACATTACAAATAAGATATGGTCTTATAACGACATTCTGTTAACTTGTACAACAAATTTTACTGTACGTTAACTTTTCTAAAATTTTGCGCTTTTTAACGGTATATTATACATCCACATTGCTACTCATATTTCAGGAAAGAGTTTTTGATACCTTGAATAAAGAAAAATTAGTTTTCCCATACAAAGAGAAACTTTATTGCAATGTATTTTACAGATAAACCTTTAGGAAAGAAAGCCCTAAATAATAGCAACAACCATATCAAAATTCGTCTCGTGGCTTAGAACGAGTTCATGGAAAACAAGAATGACGTTAACATAAAATAATAATATCCATAATTTCATTTTATAATTATTTATAAATTATCAGATTTTAATATCAATTCAAAAATGCACAACTTATAAAGGTGTTGATCTGTTGGTATCTTATACACGACCGTCTTAAGATATTAATTCTGTGGTGGTCGTGAATAAGTGGTTAAGTCAAACTCTTTCATTTTACAGGTGAGCGACTTAAACTTTAAGTAATACCCAAAATAGAGTTATTACATACAGCTTTCTTTCCACCTGAAATTTCTTTCACCACGAAATTTCTTTAACCGATTTAACACGACCTGGGAGACGGTCTGAGGGAGCGATACGTGGAGTTAACTCATTTTTGATATAACTCGAATTATCCAGTTTTTTACGACCACCACAGAATTTATTTAAATCATACACACCTCATCAAATCAAACGGTATGGAAAGTCGACTTGTATATATATATATATATATATATATTCGATCTTGGTGATATTGATGTATCAGGTCATTCTTTTGAACACGTAGAGAAATTCAAGTATTTAGGTTCAATCATAACTAGAAAAAAAGAAATCCAGGAAGAAATAAAGTTCCGGTTAAAGGTGGGAAATGCGTGTTATTATTCAGTTGCTAAGTTACTTAGTTCGCGGCTTCTATCTAAAAACTTAAAGATTAGAATTTATAAAACTATTATTCTTCCAACGGTTCTTTACGGATGTGAAACGTGGCCGCTTACTTTGAAGGATGAACAACGGCTTAAGGTTTTCGAAAATAAGGTATTGCGTAAAATATTTGGTCCGAAGAGAGATGAGGCCACTGGGGAGTTTAGAAGGTTGCACAACGCGGAACTGCGGAACTTGTATCCTGTGAATATAATTGAGCTGATTGCATCGCGGAGACTCAGATGGGCGAGTAAAGTTGTTGGGCTTGATGACGAGCGGATTCCGAGAAAGTTGGTATTTGCTGATCCGACTGGTAGGCGTCCGAAAGGTAGGCCGAAGCGGAGATGGGAGGATTGCGTTAAGGCTGATCTCGGGGACTTGGGCTTGACCGGTGCACATTGGACGAGTCTGTGCAGGCGAAGTTTGGTGGTATCGGCATCGAACCTTCGGGTTCGGTAAGCCTATTATTATTATTATAACATACAGCTTTCTTTCCACCTGAAATTTCTCCCACCACGAAATTTCTTTAACCGATTTAACACGACGTGGGAGACGGTCTGAGGGAGCGATACTAGGAGTTAACTCATTTTTGATATAACTCGAGTTATCCAGTTTTTCACGACCGCCACAGAATTTATTTAAATCATACACACCTCATCAAATCAAACGGTATGGAAAATAGACTCGTATAAATAACAATAATATATATATATATATATATATATATATATATATATATATATATATATATATATATATACACATACTTTTGTTTAGTTGAGTTGGTTAAAATATATATTGTAAAGTAAGTAATTTCGACAAAAATAATAAATTTGATATATTAAACTCTCTAATGGATAACTAGGATTGGTGACAAGGGGTCCATAAGGTCAGAGAGATACTTTCTTCCATGATCGAACCATTATCGCCACTTTCCAATACTAGTCACCTTTTTTTTTTTTTATAAAAACACTTTGTAAAAATCAGGCGCTTAAACTTGAAATTGTTAATAGAAATTTTAACTTAGATCCATCACACGCAATATTTTTCTTGGTAATATAAACGCAAAAAAAGATATTTTTCAAGCTAGGACAGTTTCTTTATTTATTTGATAGTTCTATAGAAGCTTCATAGATAACAAAAACAAAACCATTGATATGACAAAGCGCAAGCATTGTACTATTATTAAGACTCCAGGTACAATATAGGGATTTATAACTGCCAATATTCGGGATTTTATTTTTATTTCTTTTCATTTTTTTATCAAAGAATTCATTAATAAATATTTAATAAGTAAGTAATACCCAATAGAAAATTAATAATAGAACAAGAAATAAGAGTTTATATTGATAAACTGTTTTAATTTTAAGCCTTGAAATTTTACGGCTAGAATATTAGCTAAAATCATCACAATGAATGCAAACATTCCAATTTAAAGTTGAATTACTCCTGCCATATGCTCTCTTGGTTTACGTAATTGTTTAACATTCCTTTTAAAATCAACTTATTGTCGGATAACAAACAAACTATTCAAATGAAAAAATAACTAGCCTGGAATTACCTCGATCTGATTTTCCAAGCTTAATTAAACCTGTTTCCTGTGGCTCTGCACGGAAATCTATTTTTAGGAACAACATTAGCCATGCAGATGATATCTCATGGGAAAAGAGGAAGTATTTATATTTCCCATACGAACTAAAAACAATAAGCATGGAGGCTTTGGCTGAAAAAACGAATTAAAAATTAAATCTGGCACGTTATGAATTAGAATTTTGATGAAATACTTGAAAAAATAAAATTCATTAATATAGAACAATAAATTGTTCCGAAAGCTGAATTTTTTTTTTAGATATAATGTAAAATAGCGGTAGAGATTAATAAATTTTTAACAAAAATAGTGTAAAACTTATTTATTTCTTTATTTCATATACAAACTTTTACAATGTATCTTGATACATTTAAGCCCTGATAAAATCGAAACTTCGTTATAGTTAAAGTTAAAACTATTTTTGATCAACGTACATTGACCGCTTAGAACTATAATAATCGATACACACTATCAATACTGAATATATTTTCATGTTTTGCTTTTTTATTGAGTTCGAGTGAGGGAAGGCACCAGCAATAAAAATAATGCACACGAATAATAAATATATTAATTATGGTATGCCATAAAAAATTACAAAAAAGAAGAATAACTTCAAGGTCTTCAAAAAAAGTTTTAAGTAGACTAATTGGCCCGGAAAAAAACTGAGTAGAGAATTACGGAGGTTGCACGACGCGGAATTGCGGAGCGTATAATTTGCCAGAATAATTGGAGTAGCAAAATACTAACGAGGCGGCTGTAACGGGCGTATGATGAAGTTTAGGAATGAATTATTTGCTGATTTTTTTTTTTTTTTTAATCGGTATAAGTTTTAATTATATCTCTGAGTTTATTAATAGAAAATTACATTACCACACCATAATTGCACGAGTATTAATACAGAACTTGTATCAAGACAGCTTTCACAGTTATTGTAATGGTTAGGGACAAGTATGAAAGTGTAGGCATGCACCAAAGGTTTTTATATAGTACAGAAAAAGCCATTCCTATGAATACCAAACTCAATCAAAGTCAGTGAAAAAATAAAAATTAAAAACATTAAGCGACATATAATTAATAGATGATACTGTATAAATATATGACTCGTTCATATTTCATTACAAACAAGGCATCTGAAGGAGCAGAAAAACAAAATAAGGCATGATTATATGTTATTAGCCCAAATTTAGTCCTCGTTGTCTGGCAACCCGTTCATCAATGGGAGTCAAAATGGCGGGAGCAAGGTCTAGCAGGATTTCTTATCGTGTGATTTTCGGAACTTCTTTAATTAGCAAATACATTTTTTATAAATAATAATATAATTTAAACATACTATACCAATTTTAGATCACCTTCAGAACTTGACACAGAAGAATATTTGAAAAAAAAAAAAAAAATGCGAAATCAATAGCACGTAGGCTATAGGGAAAGTTTTAAGAAATGAGACATTTATTTTTTAAAACAATTAAAAGACTTAAAAGATTTAACAGTTTTAAGTTAACAAAAGAAAATGTGGTAATATTTTCCATTGCAGGAAAATATAAACCAATATTAAATGAAGTTTTCCTCAATGTAAACATGAAACACTTTTTTTTTTTTTTTTTTTTTTAACAGAGGTAGTATTAATGAAACAACATATTCCTTATAGATAAGGAAAAAAAGCTCTGAATCGTGAATTTTGAAAACAAAATAACAATATTCCTAATGGACATTACAAATAGATACAAAAAAATATATGGAAAGTTAGCTGAATATTAATTTCAAATCGAGTAAAAATGCAATAATTTTAGATAAATATCTATTTGGAGAAATAATTTATTGAATATAACAACTAAAGACTCAAAAGTAGTAGTTTAAAAAACAGAAAACAAGTTCAACGATATTTGGATTAAATACGAAAACGAGCGGTGGATATCTTAGACCGCTAAACTATCTATGGTCTACTACAGAGAATAATGGAATTGAAAGAAAAGTGTAAAAAACATAGCAAAGAAATCTGTTGCAAAAATAAAACCTGTTATGGTTACAGAAAAATTCAACTCAAAGAAGTAAATTTGAAAACAGAATGGTTTTGGAAATTAGAAATATATACGCGTGTATACAGTCATTAATTGATAACACGTTTTTATAAGGGTAAATTAAATACCAAATAATTAAACGAACTAATAAATAACACCTGAAAAATGTTTAAATGGCCGAATCGGGTGATTTAGCAGATTAATTTACAAATAAACCGTCAATAGAAAAAATTGAGTGGATGACAGAATACCTGGACAGGCTTCAAACAATTGTTTCAGGTGAGAGGCAAATTTAGCATTCATTTCTGATAAAATATAATTCTGTAATATAAGTTAAGTTTAATATATTCGGACAAATTACGACGGTTTTCACTATTATACATTTAATACCAGAGGTTAAAAAATACATTTTATTGTAATTTTATGCCGTGTAAATATTGTATGAATGTTGAATGTATGATATCTTTTAGCACTACTATTAATGTCCGAATTGAGACAGATTGTAATTTTACTCAATAAAAATTGTTGTTAAAAAAAAAAGCTATAAAAGAGGTTAAAAATAGCTAAAGACTGTCAAATAAATAGATAATGATATAAATGACATATTTTTTTTTAAGTGAAAAAAATCTGCGGATATATATTAAGATATATTTATTAGGAGTTATATAAAATGAATAAAAAGCAATAATCACTACAATTGTTTATGATTTACACGGGATATTTCAAATTACCTTTATAAGATAGTTAATAAATTTACAATTAAAATATTATAGAAAGAGAGATAAAATTATTACATATAAAAAAATTTTACGTATTATCGTTTATTAATAATAAATTATAGGCATAGATAGTTTTGTTTATAATTACAAACATAAAGGAATGCATTTTTAATATCAATAAGCATAGTTAATTTTTATCTACTGACACAGTTAATTGTTAATAAATAAAATATATTATGAGATACAATATATAAGAAAATTGGACAGCTATTATTCAAAACAAAATTAATTAATAAATAAAAAATTGAATCTCAAGATAAATGGCTCTATCGGTCTTGGCCAACTGCGCGCAATTTTTTCGCTCCCTACAAACTGAAAGTAGAAATAAGATCCCAATTTGAATGCAATGAATACCGAATACTGTTACTGAAACAAGGAATCTATTAATTATTAAATCAATAATAGTTTATTGATTTAATAATTAATAGACTCGGAATTCCAATTAAACATAATTAATTCAGAGGGATAACATAAAGAAAGAATTTTAAAGGTATTTGTTGTAATTGAGGGCCATCTCCAAATATTTCATTTTAACATGACCTCTTATTTAATGTGAGTTTAATTAAATAAGCGATAATCAGTAAATTAAATGATTAAATGATTTCGACATTTGTTTTGATCATCCAAAACTTGTATGTTTTAAAGCTAGGAAACCGTTTTGGACCAATAACGAAACAAATACCAGTGGGAAATAAAAAAATACAACGCAGTAGGATTTTCTAGGAAAACTAAAAACAAACAAACAGTTTCTTCCATAGACCGGAAATCAAATCGTCTTTTCATATTTATCTAAGGATATATTAACAAATGTATTTATAAAACAATTATTACTTCCACAAGAAACTGCATAGGCTCCGAATCAATCTAACGAAAAATCAATTTCCTCATTTTCACTAAAATTTTCGAGGTTTAAAAAAAAGGCCATGCGCAATGAAAAAAAAAAAGGTTGACAATTGAATATTAAGGATGGGAGTGGACAAAATTCAATTTAGATCATGGAATATTATAAGTTCATTTCTTAACTGAAAAAAAAAAAAAAAAAATTACGAAACCTGATCTGAAAACGTTCTATTAAACCACCTGACTTATCTCGGAAAGCCAAATTTTTCAAGGCCGACACACTTCCAAAACAGAATTTTATTTCAAAATGTAAAAACCAATTCCATATTTTTTTTCATTGATTTATTCAAAGCAGTTTCTAGGAACTAGAGATAAAAAAAAACCTGCGCACTAGGAAAAATAACATATAAAGTTTACAGGAGTTATTTTCAACTGAATCGTTATCGTTAACGTAGAATATCGTTATCGTCAATTTTCATTGAATAGTTATATAGGACTGACAATTATATTCTATTAATGTAGTAATTAAGTATTTATCTTTAAAACAAAATATTAAAATGTCGAAATGCACATTAATTTGCACTAACCTTAGGACTTTCAGACAGGTATATTAGACAATCTATACATTATTAATATTGAAAGACATAAATATATCATAAGTTCTAGAACGATCAAAGTTTGGATCACTTTACAAATATTCTAAACAATTTTTAAAAGCTAGAGCATCGTTCATATTTTCGTATTTAGACCAATACAAAAAAGAGTGAAATTAATTTTAAATTCCGGTCCAGTTCGACATGGCACTCAAAATACAAAATTAAAAGGACAAATATTGTATTTAAGACGAAAATATTGTTTTATATATGAGAATAACAAACTAGTAAGTTTATAATTTTATGGAACAATGTATCTTCAAGAACCGGGAGACATCAGCGCATGACAACTATTATACTTCAAAAAAAAAAAAAAAAAATTAAAAATGTTTAATATTATTAAAAATGAATACATTGCGAAACATATTAAATATTCATTAACATAGCTTGTTTAAAAAACGAATGATAACTCGGATCCTCATAGTATATATAATAGGTGTGTTTATTGCAAATAAATCATTCATTATTATTAAAACAAAATAACTTGCACTTATTATTTAAAGAAGTGACAAAGTACTAGGTAGTAAATTTCACACATTTACTGATATTAATTTGGCGCAATTACTGTTTATTTTAACTCGTTCAGAATAAAACATAAAAAGGAGGATATAAATATCAATAGCAACAAAACTGTAGATATGATAAATGAATACAATTATAAGCAGTAAAAAGATAACAATATTTAGGAGTGGATAAAATAAGTTAACCATCTAATTTGTATCAACATTAATTAATTAATTGTCCACTTAACTAAAAGTTGATAAACAAACGTCGGAAGAGGTTTAAAAAATTTTAGTACAGAAGTTTCTGACTAAAATCATGTTCACTGATACACCGGCACTATGATAAATTAAACAAAACCGGAACGCAGATGATCATTCAATAAATAATTATAAATATGTAAATAACTCTACTCACCGAGACGATTAGGGGGTATTCCGGACAGAATGATAAGTTACAAAGAGTCTCGTGAAATAACAGACACACACATCACTTCACGCACTAACGGAGCACTCAACAGCCACGGACCGACTGAAGTGCTGGTACAACAGGAGGCCGCACGATCGGCAGTGTTCGGCAACTCTCGGCTCGCCCCGATCAAGCTACAGCCTAGCCCGGCCCTTACCCTCATTGATATTATATTAACTCCTAATTAATAAACTTAATGTTTAGTTTAAGCCTTCAGATATAAATTCTGAGATTTTAGGAGTCAAAATCATAAACAAGCATACGTCGAGTAATGAAACATCGCAAAGGTATGATGCTTTTCACGGAAAGTGGAGGTGCAATATTTTAAATGACTTTTGTCCACTATAAAGATACCCAAATAATTTAAAAAGACATTCAAAAGGTCCATATTTTTTTCTTTAGTTATTTGTTCTTGGATATATTGATAAATCAGGATATACTTTTGAACACATAGAGAAATTTAAGTATTTATAAAAATGTATAAAAATCATAACTAGAAAAAACTAAATAAATGTGGAACTGAAGTCGCGATTAAAGAAGAGAATTTTTTCTCTCTGGCGCGACAGATCGTGTAGACCAATGGCCGCGTGGTGTAATCTCCTTTGAGAATACACTCACGATTCTCGATGAAATGTTATAGGGTAGGGTCATCACTCCCTTACTCCTGTTTTTGTGAGTGGCCACCATTTGGCTGACGGGTCTCATGTACCCGGGGGAGAGACTGTGAGTGAATCCCCATTTAATTATATCATTATAAAAGCCACGCCGGGACTGGGATTCGAACTCACAACCTTAAGCGTGAGACTCAGCGAGTCGCTCCCCTAAAGAAGGGAAATGCGTGTTATTATTCAGTAGCAAAATTACTTAGCTCGCGGCTTCTTGAGGTTAGAATTTTTAAAACTATTATCGTCCCGATGGTTCTACACGGATGTGAAACATGGTCATTTACTTTGAAGGATGAGCAGCGCCTTGGGGTGTTCGAGAATGAGAAAAAGGTACTATTTTAAATATTTGGTCCAAAGAGAAATGAGGCCACAGGGGAATTTAGAATGTTACACAAAGCGGAATTCCGAAGCTAGTACCCTCTCTGCATAATTGAGTTGATCGCATCTCGGCGACAAAAATGGGCGTGTAAAGATTTTGGACTCAGTAAAAAACGAATTCTAAAACATTGCTGAACCGACTGGTAGACCGAAGCGTCGATGGGAGGATTGTGATAAGTCTGAACTTGAACGGCGATCAGTGGATGAATCTAGTTAGGCAACATTTGTTGGTTTCGGCATCGAACTTTCAGGTTCATTGAGTCTATTATTATTTTTTTTTTTAATCACAAAAATTTCAAAAATGGGTGCGCACACGAATTAAGATATGATAGTGACAAAAATGTGGGAGCGGCGTGGTCTAGTGGATAGAGCACTAGTCTGCTGTGCTCCGGGTCCTGGGTTCGAATCCCGGCTGTGGCAGAATATTATTTATTCTGTTAATTCAGTCGGGGGGCGACCCTAGGGTATGGAGACCCTCCTGGGGCAGACCCAGCCTCTATAAAGTGGGTACCCAAATTAATTGGGGAAAAACCTGGCGGCTGAGCGTGATTAAGGCCTAATCACCTCATTGCACAGCCGTTGGCCTAGAAACAGTACGAATCTCTATATGTACTGAGCCCAAGACCCTTCATGGGTTGTAGTGGTACAGGTTTTTTTTTTTTTTTTTTTTTTTTTTTTTTTTTTTTTTTTTTTTTTTTTTTTTTTTTTTTTTTTTTAGTGACAAAAATAATCCATCCTAGATTCTTAAGGACTCGACCCTCTGCACAAAACATATCATTTATTGTCGTTAATCTTAAGGTTTTGCATATCCTTAAGGTAGTGAGCTTCACATCTGAAGTTTTTTGATTCAACAAAATTTGTATTTAACCCTTTACTAAATCAAGTGAAATCTTCCGGAATACCTCAGCAATGGCAGAAACAAACAGGTGAGCCCCATCACTAGAATTATTACATAAAATGTTAATAATCTCCAAAAGTTACGTTGAAGAGATGTAACGCCTTGAAAGGTATGATTGCAGAAAAAGGAGAACCTTCCACCATTGCAGCTTTTAGAAGAGAAATTGAGGGCCTCAGAAAAAGAAAAGGGAAAAAAAAACCCATAGATAGGTAGAAAAAACATTAAAGATTATATCTACAAAAAAAATTTGCCATACCCGGTAACCCTTTTTGAGGCTCGTTTATTTAATTACATCATGTTCCATATCATATAGGATAAGTACATAAATTAAATTAAACACTGTATATATATATATATATATATATATATATATATATATATATATATATATATATATATATATATATATATATATATATGTGTGTGTGTGTGTGTGTGTGTGTATTCATTGTTTATATATCTTGTTAAGATAGACTTTGTAAATTTGGATTTTATGTATTGATTAGATTTTAATGCAGTGCTATAAAAAAAAAAAAAAAAAAAAAAAAAAAATATATATATATATATATATATATATATATATATATATATATATATATATATATATATATATATATAAGTTTATGTATATATATAATTTTGTTTTATATAGCACTGCATTAAACTCATTAATCAATACATAAAATCCAAATTTACAAAGTCTATCTTAACAAGATTTCAACCCAAACATCTACACCACAATCTGTTCTTGTCTGGACTTACCCATTAATTCAGGATTATATATGTTTCCAAGAATTAATTCTTCACCTATTAATTATTCTTATCCGTTCATCGTAGAAAGAAAATTACCCTGGAAATCATAACAGAAAACTAAATTTTATATATATATATATTTATTTTATATATATATATATATATATATATATATATATATATATATATATATATATATATATATGTGTGTGTGTGTGTGTGTGTATTCATTGTTTATATAATCTTGTTAAGATAGACTTTGTAAATTTGGATTTTATGTATTGATTAGATTTTAATGCAGTGCTATAAAAAAAAAAATAAAATAAAAAAAAAAAAAAAAATATATATATATATATATATATATATATATATATATATATATAAGTTTATGTATATATATAATTTTGTTTTATATAGCACTGCATTAAACTCATTAATCAATACATAAAATCCAAATTTACAAAGTCTATCTTAACAAGATTTCAACCCAAACATCTACACCACAATCTGTTCTTGTCTGGACTTACCCATTAATTCAGGATTATATATGTTTCCAAGAATTAATTCTTCACCTATTAATTATTCTTATCCGTTCATCGTAGAAAGAAAATTACCCTGGAAATCATAACAGAAAACTAAATTTTAAACAAAATTTTGCTTATTGGAGCGATAGAAAAATGATAGAATCGAATATTTTATAAATTTGAATAATAGAACAATTTTTTGTAATTACAGTTATTTATTGAGAAAAATAACCAAATCAATTTTTCTATATCGAGAAAACAATTCGATGTATGTTCAGACCATTAGTTCATTTTACCATGTATTTTTTTTTTTTCATTTTAAAACTAGTAAGCAAATACAGGCACGGATAAAAACCAGATATTCCAATTCCTATAAAGAAAATTAAAAAAAAAAAAAAACTAACAATAAATTTTTATACGCAAAAACAAAAATAAAAATGGATTTCAAATAATAAAAAAAACTTTAAATATAATAAAAGGAAATTCGAACAAGTGCAATTGAAATCATGATAACTGATTAAGAGTGAGATAGTCAACTCAATAAGTCATTAAAAATATCTAACATTTTTGTTTTAACAAATATTTTTTGTTTTATATAATATTAATAAATATAGTTTAATCATCAAAGTATCTCAAAGATGGATTGATGTCCTTTCCAGCATTTCTTGCTTGTTTTAAAGTTTCCAATAAGGTCTATATAAAAATCAGTGTGTCCATATAAAAACTTTATCTTTATGGTTATCACCATATATTTCTTACTAAGCTTCTTCAGATTCTTGAATCGTAAGGCTGCTCAATCAGCACTGATAGCTATAAATTTTTCTCAGGATTGGAATAGATTGTATATCTGTAATAGAATCCTATCGTAAGACATTATTTCGCTTTTACGTCCTCGACTCCAGAAACAATTTCTGATTGATTTCAGAATTCTAATTTAACGGCTGACGTACCAATCAAAAAGTAGTCGAGAAATACTGTCAAACAATCAAAACGTAAATGATTTTAATCTATATATATATATATATATATATATATATATATATATATATATATATATATAACTGGTTTTTTATTTCTTTAAGCATATTACAACAACAAAAACAAATATTACAAATGTAAAAAACATTTGTAGAACTATGGTCTATCAGACCGTCAGCCCTGAGCAGATCTGTAAAGTTTTACAAAATTATATGATAGTCAAACAGGTTACGTACTTATTCTATTCACCTTCTAACTGTATTAACTTATAAATAAAATAAAAGTAAAAAAAATAAAAATAATCAATCATATCAATAATATTACACATTAAAATGTTTTTTTATTTTTTTTATTATTATTTTATTTTATTTTTAATTATATTTTATTGAATTTTACAACTGTATATTACATAAATACAATAAGTAAAAGTGATGAATTATAATAAAAGGCGTATAAGGCTTGTGAAGAAACTACCCAGCGGTAGTACTTTATTTTATTAGTTTATTTAAGTAAATAGATCCCGAGGCCATCTTCTTTTCAATCGCCTCGGAGGGTTGTCAGGAATATGCGAGGTTGATAGGTTGCGGACAAGAGGGTTTATATGAGTTGGGGGTTTTTAATTAAAAGTGGTATATCTGGTACGAGAAAGGTCTGCCACAAATGGGATATTAAGGTCGTTATAGATGATTTTATTTGTGACGAAATAAGGAGCATTTAGGATTTTGCGAAGGATTGGATGCGGGAGGAATTAGATGGCTTAGTAGAGCCCCAAAGCTCGATTCCATATGTCCAGATTGGTCTGATGACAGTGATATAAATGAGCTTTTTGTAGTGGATTGGAAGTTTTGAACGTTTGTCTAGTAAGTGTAGTAATCGGTATCTACGGGCAGTTTCCTGTCGTTTTAGTCTCGTGTGAGGGTTCCATGTAAGACGTTTGTCAAGATGGAGTCCTAGGTATCGGATTTGTTCAACAGGTATGAGTGGCGTATTTATTATTATAATTAAATTCTTTAACAAGCCTATATCTATAATGCCATGCTATTTTACAAAAATTTTATAAAGACACCCAGTTATCACCATTATATATATTCTTTCATTCACCACTTTTTCTAATATTCTTTTCAAAAATTTCATTAATTCAATTTAATTATTAATAAAAAAAAAATTTTAAAGTAAACGCGCATACAATTTTCTGTTATTATTTATGAATTTTCATTACTTTGAGTCAATTTCATAATTAGGTTTAATTATTTGTTAAAGTTAAAAGTTAAGTTTTGTTATGTTTAAAACTAAGCACAGGTGAAAATTGCCAATATACGGTTTTCCAAATCTCACTTGTTATTAGGGGTGGGCATAATCAAATGATCGGACTTCGATCATTTAAATAATCGAATTATGACGATTAAAAAAAAAAAAAAAAAAAAAAAAAAAAAAAAAAAAAAAAAAAAAAAAAAAAAAGCCCAGAGCTCCTTACAATCCCTCGATTATCGTTAAACAGTTGAATTCGAATGATCATTCGCTTATCCAAACCGATTAATCCGATAATCGATTAATCCGGATGATTGTAATAAATGAATGATCCGATAATCGTCATTCGATTATGCCCACCACTACTTGTTATCACTTGTTAAGTTACAAGCACAAAAAGCCAATATTGTAAATATTATGCAATAAAAACGTTTCTATTGTATTTTATTGTATGATTAGCTGTTGCCCGCGACTTCGTCCGCGTCAATTTCTGTTTCCCCCGTTTTTTTCCACATTTTCCACTAAATCTTCGAACCTATTGGTCGCAGCGTGATGTTATATAGCTCAAAGCTTTCTTCGATAAACGGACTACCCAACAAAAAAAATATTTGTTCTCAACGAACAAGTAGTTTCTGAGATTAGCGTCTTCAAACAAACAAACTATTCAGCTTTATAATATTAATATATATGTATATATATATATATATAATATATATATATATATATATATATGTGTGTGTGTGTGTGTGTGTGTGTGTGTATAACATTTAAAAATCAGAAGACTTATTAAACATTAAATAATATTTTTTTTCACGGTATATCTTAGGCTGAGGAATATGGAAGAACTACGTCTTAGGTAATACCACGCCAAACTAAACTTAAACTTATCTTAGTAGCTGGAAAAAAAAGTACTTACAGACTAAACTTTTAATGACATATCTGTTTTTTTTTTAACTACTTCATAAGTAGTTTCCTGCCGGTATAACTCTAGCAACAAGTACATAACAGTAAATATTTAAAACAAGATGTAGCATAAAGAATTTGTAATTTTTATTCACATCATTCGTTAATTTAAAAACGCTGCATTCCAATTATTTTAATATTTTAATCAAGTTCCATACATATTATAACCAATGAATTATTGAAATTATTAACAAATCCATTATTAAAAAATACATACCGAATAATTTCAGAAACATTGAAATGCCAATTAAATTATTTATTAAAACTTATATTGATATCTAATTCGTTTGGTTTGCACTTCAATCTAATTAAAATACATTGTATTGAAATATATTTTTAGCACAGATATTTTTTTTTCTGAATTAATATTGATATTAACCTGAATTATTATGGATCCAACATTAACAATGGGGATCACTTGTAGCTGGGTGGTTAGCATAACAGCCTCCCATGCCAAATGTCACAGGTTCAAACCCTCAGGTGGTCCAAGGATTTTTTAATAGGAGTAAAAAATCCTTAGTTATGCCGTCCTTCGGAGGGGACGTTAAAAGGTGGTCCCGAGCCTGTGCTGTCAGTTACTCGTTAAAGATCCCTATCCGAATAAAACCTGGATAGGCAAAATTTAGGACTCCCGCTGTAGGATCGTCCGATTAGCCTTAGTAGCATAAAATGACGTTAAATAAATAAACAAACAATTAACATGGATACTTTATATTTTGAATTCTAAATTTTTAACAATACGAAAAATTTACTTTGGATATATTTTATTACATTTTTCTGAACACTCATCAAAATTAATAATTCATAAAACATCTTAAAAATTTATACTTTTTTTTCATAAATCGAAAGGTTTGAGTTAAAAGAAATGATATGTATCAAATATCTAACACTTACAGCATTACATCGATATTATATTTTAAATAAGGGGTACTCACTACGTTTGCTATAGCATGCTATTTGTGCTATTGTGCTAAACCCATATATTTTATACAGGAAATAACTGTAGAAACTCGACGGTTTTAGCAAAATAACACAAATAGCATGCTAGAGCAAACGTAGTAAGTACCCCTATTGTTACGTTATATAGATCATACCTTTCGAAATATGGAAACAACTTTTGTTTTTTGGATGATATGAACAGTAAAATACCAGTGTATAATATGCCATTAAAAAGCTAAAGATTTCAGGAAAAATATTATCTGATATACAATAGGGGTACTCACTACGTTTGCTATAGCATACTATTTGTGCTATTGTGCTAAACCCATAAATTTTATACAGGAAATAACTGTAGAATAACACAAATAACATGCTATAGCAAACGTAGTGAATACCCCTAATGTTGTAAAAGGTAGAGTGACGATTAGTGCATAAACTTGTAACTGTATATTATACGTAACAATACATATTGCTATACTAGTTTATCAAAATCATATGTTTTCCAACGAAACTGAATATTCCTTAATATAAATTAACTTGAAAATTGTCTTAACTTTAAAGTTATTTAATAGTTCTTAAATTGATTTCAACAGCCGAAGTAAATGAAAGTCGTGTGTTGCCTGCACCAGATTTTTTATTAATACATAGTAGAGTCGAACATGTTTTTACTGATTTATACATTGCCATAATGCCTTTAATATTGATTATTTTAAAATAGAAATTTACGTCCTAAATTATTTATATCAGTTTTTCCCTCAGATCCCTAAGATTCAAAGGTGATTATAATTTCAAAGAAAAATCATATTTCGTTTCTACACCATACCATAGCATAGTCCCGTGTTTATGGCAATGCAAACCTATTAACTTAGATTGAAAAAAAAAAAAATGTTTAGAGTAAAACAGATAGAAACATATGTAAAATACCCTAACAAAACCCTGGTGCGGGTGCACATGAATGGGCTCACAAAAACCCAGTAAGGGCAGTCATCATGTGTTGTCCCACGTGTTTGTCCCCCAGGAGGAAGCCTCAAGCGTATCGTTACATTAACATAGTGCGTGCTTCGTGCATAACTGTTGCTTCGCTCCCACAGGATTTGAATCTCAGACCTGATTTAAAATAATAAAATTAAATCTCATCTCTTTAAATAAGAGCATTTAATCTAAAAAAGTGTTTAATATGATTTATGTCATGTCAACCTCCATTATTTATATCAATTTAAGATTTTTTAAACAAATTTATAAACGAAAATAAATTGTTAAAGAATTATTAAAATTGTATTTTAATATAAAAAATCTGGTGCGGGCAACACACGACTTTCACTTACCTCGATTTTTAAAATCAATGAAAGAATTTTCAAATACAGTTAGAGATAAAAATACGTGAAACTATTAAGGAATTAATCTAATTGAATTTTTATAGAAACATCTGTTTCATTAAAAAATCTATTATATTAATATCTAAAATAATCATTTAGTTTTATGTTCATTTCATCACTCACTATTAACTTTTAAAAGCTTGTGTATGATATGACATTTTTTCTAAAATCTTTAGCTTTCCAACGGTATATCATACATGTATATTACTGCTGTTATGTTCAAAAACGAAAAATTACATTAAAAAAAATATTTTCTGTTTTCTCCTTTAGTTGGGTATCGAATTTATTCAATTTATATATTTACCTGTTTTTCATCAGCGTTAACAAGATATTGAATCTACAAAATCAAAGGTACTTTAGGGGAAGAAAATTTAAAATATCGGCATTTAGCCCTGTCAGACCATTTTTATCCAAATAAATCCTACATGATATTTAAGCTCATTAAATTTTAAATCGATATAGCGAGTTTAATCAAAATCGTCAGAACCGTTTTCGAGAAAATCGAAAAAAATGTGCAAAATGCACGGTATAAAGAAGTGCCTCTTCTGGTAAGCTCGTTTTGATGAAAAAAGTTTTGTCACGTCTCGGGCGTATAGTTGTCTTAAATATGAAATTTCAGTTTCATAGGACTAACCGTTTCCGCTCGGGAGTTACCACACACACACGCACACACACACACACAACACACACACACACACACACACACACACACACACACAGACCTTTTTTCGGGACTTGGTTATTTGGACTCAGGGGACCCTAAAACGTGTATTTCCGTTGAAAACTGGAATTCGAAAATTTTCACGATCGCAATACATCCCCTTACTATATATAGTAAGTGAAAGTAAAATGTGTTTTATTAAATAATCTATTTATATTATTATCTACAACAATCTGTTTGTTTTATTGGCTTTTGATCAACCTCCGTTAATTTTTATAATAGTATGTATAAGATAATATTTTTTCTAAAATCTTCAACATTCCACCGATGTAATATACATGTATATTACTGTTCTTAAGTTCAAAAAAAAAAAAAAAAAAAAAATTGCATTAGCAAAATATTTTTGCAGTTTTCTCATAAAGTTGGGTATCGAATTCGTTCATCTTATATATTTACCAATGTACTTATTGTTTTTTAGCAATGCTGATCAGACGATATGGTTAATTTTTTCGAATCTACAAAATTAAAAGTACTTTAGAGGAAGACAATTTAAAATATCGGCATTTTAGCCCATTCAGACTATTTCAATCAGAATAAAACCTACATGACATTAAAGTCAATTGAATTTTACATCAAAATAGGAAGTTTAATTAAAATCGTTAAAGCCGTTGTTTTATACAACCTTGTAATATAACTATCCCGTATACCTATAAAGTGGATCTTCTGGTTAGCCGATTTTGATGAAGTAGTTCATGTAACATCTCGGGCGTATCGTTGTCTTAAATATGAAATTTAATTTTCGTATGACTTTTTGTCTTAGCGCTGGACATACGACATATACACAAACACACACACACTTACTCACACAGACCTTTTATTCGGACTTGGTTATTTGTACTCAGGGGAAAGGTGTATTTTCGGTGAAAAAAGAAAATTTTCACGATCGCAATTCTTTCCCTTGCTATATATTTCATACATAGGTAAGTGAAAGTAAAAAACAATACGTTTTATAATTAAAATGTACAACTAATTTAATATAATTACCTTAATATGACTAACTGCATTCTCGAATGGTGTACAGATAGTGTTCTTTTGGTCTACAAAAAATAATAATTATCAACCGATACAGCCGATCAGCTTAGAATTTTAATAATTTTTAAGGATATTAACAAATATAAGAAAATATCTCGAAAATATTAATTAATTTAAAAATAATAAACAGTTTTTTCTTTTAATTGCTTACAAGCATGATGTGCGCTAGAAGCTATAAAATAATTAAGTATGCTACAGAACTTTATTTGAATTCCTTATTTAAAAACTAGATAAATAACAGTAGGCAGTAATAAAGCAATTAAAAATCAACTAATTAGGAAGTCACTTTTGATTGGTTTCGGTCCAGACGGTGCAGACAGCTGTTCCCACCCACACTGAGGGCTGTGTCATTAAGTCAATATAACAGGACTATACTAATAGCGAGAAGAAATATACTTATACATGTTCATTTATAAAATTAAGCCTGAAATCTACCATATATATCTCTATGTATATAAAATGATTTCACGATTCTCTGTGTCCGCGAACTCCTAAACCACTGGACGGATTTTGGTACGGTTTTTACTATCATTAAGGGCATTCGTTCCCGAAGGTTTAAAAGTAAAATGATTTGCAATGTAGCTTTTCTTTTAACGGGAAGAATACATTTTCTGCAACCAGGTCATAAAAAAATTATTCTTGAATTATAAGTAGTAATAAAGACGTCTAATATACCGTTGGAAAAAAAAAAAAACTTTTATTAAACGAATTGTACATTTGTACCGAACTAATTTGTTAACATTAATAGTAAGTTGTTATAAATCTATAAACTAACATTTTTATTAATTATTTCAACTCTTTTACAAATCTTTCACGGTAAAATAAATGGAATTCCTAATAAAACTAAATTAAATCTTTAAAATTTATTTTGATTATTCTATTTAAAAAATAAAGTAGCAATGAACCCAGCAGGATAGGAACTTTCTTTATTTCTATAGTTTTTGAAAACATACGTTGCTATCAAGTTTTCTTTAAATGGAAAAATTATATTTTCATTATCTATGCTTCACATTAAAATAACAAACAAAAATACCAAATCAATTTTGATTTGTGTTTTCCATTTTCGCCAATAATTAAATTTATTAATGAATAGATTTAAATTTATTTAATAAACTAAATATATTTTCCTGCAAATTTCACTTTTTGTTACGATGAACTAAAACTGTTAATCGGTCAGACGGAGCTTTTTTAAACATAAATGGCCCCTCATTCAAATTGCACCCTTGCGAAACAGGAGCGGGTCTACTGGTATACATATACACGCACACATAGACAGACAGACAGACATACACACGCAGACTGACAGACACAAACACACACATACCCACGAAAACCAAATATTAACGACAAATGGAAGAATATTTGCTTAGTTGAAATAAGTATGGATATTTAAATTGAGTAAAACTGTAATAAGTACTAATAAACTTAAAATAAGAATGACAATATAATATATTTAAAGTAAACTTACTACTAGGAGCTACAATGTCAGGCTTTCGTATAATGGAATAAAAAAAATAAAATAGGATTGGGAAATTCTTATTAAGGAAAATCACCTTTTATAACTAAAAACAATGTTATTCGTGACACCTTTATTTGCATAACTATCATAAATAGAATACATTTTCAAAGGAACAAAATAGTATAAGTAGATTTGATACATGTATTAGTAACTAAACTAAATCTGCCTAAGAGGAGTACTGGCATTTATTAAAAATAAATAACAATGTTAAAATTAAATAACAAATAATATAACTAAGTTGATGGTGAATGTGATGGTGGCAATCTGGAGTTGTGCAATACTTGAAAGTTGCGATAGTATTGAAAGCTATCTTAGGGCGTGGAATGAATGAATCATTCCTGTTAAAACAATATTAATATAAACAAATAAAGAAAACCTGTACCAATACAACCCATGAAGAGTTTTGGGCTCAGTAATAGTCAAGATTCGTACTGTTTCTTGGCCAACAATGAGGTGATTCGTCCGAGCTCACGCTCAGCCGCCAGGTATTATCTCCATTTTTGGGTACCCAATTGATTGAAGCTGGGTGTGCGCTCTACCCACTAGACCACGCCGCTCCCCTATTATTATGGCCAACGGAATTAAACTGAATTTTCGAGTTCTGTCTTCAGCCGAAACATAACTGTGTCCTTAGAGCAAGTAATGCCCTTACATACCAACACAGTTAACAACTGAACTATTAAGAACAATCCAGAGATTTTACATAATTGCGAAATTAAGAATGAAGTTGTGTTGTAATTATGATTTATAGATTCCTATTTATACACAGGCTTACTCTCCACTAGATTTATATCATTGAAATAATGAAAAACTTTGTTTTTTTGAAATGCCTTACTACTAAATGTTTCATATTATAATTCCCGGAAATATAGATAAAGTTAAAAATGATTCTTCTGTTATGAATTTTTTTTTTGTTGTTTGCTTAGTGTGCTTGTATGGAACGCTTATAATTGATTAAGTATTTTTGATATTAGATTCATATGTATTACAAGCAAAGGCGATTATATTTAAAGGCCATAAATATAACTGTAGCTCCTAGCAATATATATTTCCTATTATTAAACGATAATCCGAATAAATATAAAATTAATCCTTATATTTTCATTTTTAAATAATTTAACAAATTATTAATATAAATATTTTACCTCCATCTTCGGCTGATATTGTTTCAAAAGTTTAAAAACCGAAATATATTTTTAATATCCATTTGCTCGCCGTTTTAGGCTACTTCAACACTTACTAGACAAACGGTCAAACCTTCCTCTGAACTACAAAAGGCTCATGACTATTTTAAGACCAATCTGGACTTACGGTGTTGAGCTTTGGGTGCTCTACTAAGCCATCGAATTCTCCCCACATCCAATCCTTACAATCCAAAATCCTCAACGCTCCTTACTTTGTCACAAATAAACTCATCCATAAAGACCTTAATGTTCCCTGTGTTATTGATTTGGACCCGGACCAGGTATCAATCCTTTCATGACAAACTCCATTCTCACTCTAACCTACTAGTTTCAATCCTTTCTTCCTCTTCAATTCCGCATAATCCTCCCAGGCAGCTGAAAAGGAAATGGCCCCGGGACCATTTAGTTTAGAACATTTTTAGAGTGCATCCACTGGGAAGCTTCTCTACATGTATATCATATCATTGCATTATATAACGCATGACATTTACTTGATGTATTTTATTGTTAGTACAGTTGTAAATTCCAATAAAATGTTTTATAAAAATATCCATTTGATTATCAGACCTATTTGGAAACATGGAATCGAGCTTTGGAGCTCTAATAAACCATCTAATTCCTCCCGCATCCAATCCAAAATTCTTCGCAAAATCCTGAATGCCCCTTATTTTGTCACAAATCAACTCCTCCATAATGACCTAAACATCCCATTTGTTGCAGACATAGCCCGTGATAGATACATCTCTTTTCATTCTAAACTTCCTATCAACACAAATCCACTTTTCCGTAATTAATCATCCTTAGATATTCCTGATAATCCTCCAGCCAATTGAAAATAAGGTTGCCTAGGAACCTACTTTCTTAAAATAGATATTAAAGTGCTACCACTGGATAGTTCTTTCTCAAGACATTTTTACGACTTTTCTTCACCCTGCATATTTACTCATTGTGTTATGTAATACAGTTGTAAATTAAAAAAAAAAAAATATATATATATATATCCATTATTAGAAAGAAAATACACTTTAAGACGGCAGCACTTCACGACTTTTAAAATATGAAATTAATAGCCACTATGAAATTAATCATCATAAATCAATTTGTGCTGTCAGAAATGTTAGAGTTTGGAATCTTCAAACTATGGAAATAGTTCCTTTAATTGTCTACTTTAAAATATGACAAATATCGGAAAGAAATCCGTCAATATTCTAAAGCCTAAATGGACATTTGCGTCCAGGAAAGGTAATTACTAGATAATAACACTTACTATTATTATATAAGCACTATTACTATATACCCTTAATTTTATTATATTAATATAAACTTACTATTAATATATAAGCAGGAATTTCAAAAACTTCAAGATAGACTCGGTGTTGCTGATTACGTATATACTGATGGCTCCTAAGAGTTTCTTAGGTGTGGAGCATCGGTTGTGTGTGAGGGCAGACATCATCTATTTTCCCTTTCTCAACTCTGTAGCAACTATACCGCAGAACTAGTTGGAATTTATAAAAGTTTAAATGTTATTCATCCTACTAAAACAACCAGGATTATTTGCAGACTCCTTATCGGCCCTGCTCAGCTTGAAACGCCTTTTCTCTACCGACTCTCTTATTCAAAATATTCTATTATCATTGCAGTCCACAATAGTTTCCAATAATTCAGTTTTTTTCGTCTGGGACCGAGCTACTACGGTATAGTTGCCAATGAACTCGCAGATCGTGCAGCCAGAGAAGCAATAGCGGATGGCATTCCCTTTATTGGGGTGCCTTTTGGCGACTATGTTTCTATCATCAAGCAGCGGATTCGGTCCAAGTGGGAACAGATTTGGCATGCCATTACTTACAACAAATTACGGGAAATAAGAAGGGACATATCCCATTGGCATTCGTCCCTACGACAAAACCGAAGGGAAGAGGTTATCCTGGCGCGCCTGCGTATTGGACACACCCGACTAACTCACGGACATCTCATGGCACGGGAACCTCCTACGGACTGCCCAACATGCGGTTTCCCGATTGCTGTTAAACACATTTTGACAGGGTGCAGGGCTTATGATACTCACAGAGCACATATTGCTATTGACACTGACTTACCAACCGTTTTACAAGACAACATACAGTCAACTGCAAAACCTTTTGACTTCCTACGACAGACCGACTTGTACAATAGACTATAATATTTAATCCGTTTATCATAGTGACTTAAGGCGAAAATGACCCAAGTGGTTTACGTGGGCCTACGAAAAAAAAGACCAATCTGGACTTACGGAGTAGCGCTATGGGGCTATACTAAACCATCAAATTCCTCCCGCATCCAGTCCTTACTATCCAAAATCCTTTGTAAAATTCTCAACGCTCTTTGCTTTGTCACGAATGAACTCATCCATTAAGACCTTAATGTTCCCTATGTTACTGATTTGGCCCGGACCAGGTATCAATCCTTTCATGACAAACTTCATTCTCACTGTTACCCACTAGTTTCAATCCTATTCAATTCTTTAAATCAAACCTTTCTTCCTTTTCTCCTTATAATCCTTCGAGGCGTCTATTTTTAGAGTGCTTCCAATGGGAAGCTCCTCTACATGTATTTAATGTCATTGTATTATATAACTATCACATTTACTTGATGTATTTTTTTTTACTTTCACTTACTATATATAGTTTGCGATCGTGAAAATTTTCGAATTCCAGTTTTCAACGGAAATACACGTTTTAGGGTCCCCTGAGTCCAAATAACCAAGTCCCGCAAAAAGGTCTGTGTATGTGTGTGTGTGTGTGTGTGTGTGGTAACTCCTGGGCGGAAACGGTAAGTCCTATGAAACTGAAATTTCATATTTAAGGCAACTATACGCCCGAGACGTGACAAAACTTTTTTCATCAAAATGAGCCTACCAGAAGAGGCACTTCATACCATGCATTTTGCACCTTTTTTCGATTTTCTCAAAAACGGTTCCGACGATTTTGATTAAACTCGCTATATCGATGTAAAATTTAATGGGCTTTAATATCATGTAGGTTTTATTTAGATAAAAATGGTCTGACAGGGCTTAAATGCCTATATTTTAAATTTTCTTTCCCTAAAGTACCTTTAATTTTGTGGATTCAATAATAATAACTAGATTATCTTGTTAACGCTGATGAAAAACTGGTAAATATATAAATTGAATAAATTGGATACCCAACTAAAGGAGAAAACAGAAAAAATATTTTTTTAATGCAATTTTTTGTTTTTGAACATAAGAGCAGTAATATACATGTATGATATACCGTTGGAAAGCTAAAGATTTTCATTTTCTTAATGTACTAATTACGCATTTATTTTCGTTCGAAATCATTATACAAAAATTCATTTTATAACTTTAATATGATGTTATTATTATAATAAAAAAATAATTTTAAATTTTAATGCAAAAAGACCCAAATTAGCTGATTTAATAATATAGTAATAAGAGATTTCCGCGTTTCCTGTAAAATTTCCTAAAATGGATATAGTACCTTTTGGAAATCAACGTCTCAATTCTTCAGTAGATTTTAACAACGGAGCTAAGTGGAAAGTCGTGTTTTTTTAATACAGTTTTGAATATCAATACAAATGTTCGAAAAATAAATTCTACCCATAAAAAATACGGCCATAGCACCCTGAATTACTCTATTATTCTCCAAACAACATGTCCTAAAAGCATTTTTTTTTTCTAGTTAATTAATATCCGTCAATTATTCTTCCCGATCTTGTATTAAACTTCGGTTTAACATAAGAACGACCGATTAAATTTCTTCTAAAGGTTACACAAGATACGTAAACCATTTAAAAGCATTTACTTTATTAAAAATCAATAGAGCAGAAGACTAATATTGGAATCATTCATTAAGTAGAGCAAATAGTCGGGTAGGATCGCTGGGTGGTGGAGGGTTCAATCAGGCTCTACGCTAAGAATCGAACAGGACCCTCTTTTTGTCAGCAGAAGCAATTTACACAAGTTTTTCAAGTTACAAAAAAAGTATAATTTAAACCTTGAAATGCACTACTAAATTATATCATGTTTGGAATATTAAATATACGTGAATTATAATAAATAAACACATGTATCCAAGCACGAATCAAATAAGCTTGTCAAAAATGTAGATCCATATAGTTTTTTTTGTTGTCTTGTTTTTTTACATTAAAATTTAGTTACTGTTATCAACCTTATTGATATTTTTACCAAATGTCGTAGGGTGTACACCACATGTTAGATAGTACCGCCTGTTTCATTATCAATACTATTAACTATCAACTCTGCTGTATATAGACAACAAATATTCAGATATTATTCACAATACTAATTTATATCCCTTTTTAAAGACGCTTATTGTATTTGGTATAAATGAACACTACTAAACTAATTATAATATTAAGTCTTACAGTTACAGAAAATTAAATTTTAAACTCACCGAGGGATTTAATCACAAGCAACACACAGGGTTGGTATTACTGGATGGATGTCCAAAGAGCTTTCGACAGTTTCTGGCATAACGGGCTTGTATATAAGCTGATTTTTTACAACTTTCCATTTAAATTAATAGCCATAATAAAATTATTTTTATCTAACCGGATGATATAAGTAGTTTGACGGCCAATACCCCTCGCAACGTACAATCAACCCGGACTTCCTCAGGGCGCCAACGCTGTACAATTTATATATTAACGACATGCCCATTCAATATACATAAAAAGTATTCAAATCATTATTTGCAGACGCGATAGCATTTTACACTTTAAGTTACAGATCGGACACAATTACTAACAGAATGACAACCAAGTTAAAAAAAAAAAAAAAAAAGAAGATTTTATAATAAATGAAAAATCAAGATAAACAAAGACAGAACAAAAGGAATATTACTTACAAAGAGAAGAACTCATTCTACCCTCCAACTTTCTTTAACAAATTGACATGCTTGGTCAAATGACATCAAATATCTGGGACTAGTCATAGATAAAAAACTGACTTGAACACAGTACACAAATGTGTGACAAAGCCGACAGAGCTCTGTGTACTATATATCCATATTTTAACAGACACTCTAAATTTAATGTAATTAATAAATTATTGTTATATAAGGCTTGTTTACGACCAATTTTTACTTACGCATGCCCAATATTTAGCTACAGGTGTAAATCAAACTATAAAAAATTACAAACAATGCAAAATAAATGTATAAGAATCTGTGGAAATTATCCATACAATAAAAGAATCAAAACCATGCATTCAGAATTGATAGTAACTATTATTAAAGATTACATAAACAATCATAGTAAACAATTTTTTTCTAAATGTTTAATTAACACAAAGTTTCTTATAGAAAATATAGGAAACTATACCAAAAATAGAACAAAGCAGTATGCACACAAACGAACTAGACATATATTGCTGTAAGATACATTTGATGTATTTTTTTTTTCCTTTTCAAATTGTGAAAGTTTTTATATTTTGTTTTTTCTTTCATTTATAACTGTGCCTTTATCCTATGTTTATATTATTATGTAATTACTTAAGAGACTGGTATACTTCGGTACAGCGTTATGCATGTTTAGCGTGTTTTATTGTAAATTGCAATAAATATAAAATAAAACAAAATTAAGGATGATCCAAATGATTAAGGAAGATGAAAATCTAGTTAATTTCATATCATCATCTCATGAAGTAAACCAAACTTTTTATCTTTAATGATAAATATGTAGTGAGTTAATATGTAAAATGTTTAAGTAAATATTGATGTAAAGAATCACTTACTAAGAGTTTCGTCCGAACTTGATCAAAAACTGCTCTAACCACAAATAACGAAACTTCAACCGTTCCTCCTTTCGATAGTTATTATTACTTCCACGTATATACGAAATATTCAAAGTAAAATTAAATCGGTTTTAATATGGTGTAGGTTTGATTCCTACAGAACAAATAATCTGACAGGGTATAAATGCCGATATTTTAAATGTTCTTCTAGTGTACCTTTAATAGTGTAAATTTAAAAAGATTCACCATATCATCTTGTTAGCGTTCATAAAAAACAGGTAAATATTAAAGTTGAAGGAATTTAATATCCAACTAAAGGAGAAAAGAACAAAAATTTTTTTTTATATATTTTTTTTGGGGGAGGGTTTGGAACATAAGAACGGTAATATAGATGAATAATATACCGTTGGATAGCGGAAGATTTTGGAAAAAATATAATCTTCAATAAATATATCTATTACATATCACTTTTATATAAGTTAAGCGATGAAAAGGGCATAAAACAAAGTGATTCCAGTAAATATTATATTATTTAATAAAACATATAATAAATAATTAGTTGGCTCCTTAATCTTCCAAAAACCGTTTATTACAGATAAACATCAAAACGAGTCAAAACGTTTCGGGAGCCTTCACCGTCATCAGGACTCACTTAAAGTTTAATAAAAAAAAAATTAATGACAGAAATTATTGACAAAATTTTAATTAAAATGGACAATATTTTAATTTTTAAATGACTTCCACTGAGTTCTGATGATGGGGAAGGCGTACACTGTTTTTGGAAGATTAAGGAAAAAAACTAATTATTTATTATCAAATTGCATTCTTCCAATTAACCTATTTTTATAATGAAACATAAGTTTCTAACGAAACTCGATAAAATCCTTTAATCCTTTTAATATTTAACTTTATTTAAAAGTTCTAAATTGTTTTTAAAAAAAGAAGTACGTGAAAGTCGTGCGCTCCAGATTTTAAATCACATAAGCAAAATCTAATGCTTAATTTTCAACGAAGTTGCACTAGATGATTGTTCAGAGAAAATTATAAACATAATTTTTAGCTTAATAGTGCGAAATAAACCTCTGAAGAATGAAGACCTCTTAATAGGAAGAAACTGATCTTCCATTTCTACGTTCTGGATAATTCACCTTAAACATCCAAATAAGTAGAAAAAAAAAATGTTTTCCACGATACGAGTGCTTGACTTTGTTGTGGAAGATTCTATATGGAGACAGAAGGTGTGGTGCGCAACCGTTTATAGTCGACGTCTAAGAAACTACTTTACAGGAAAAAGGTCATCGGATCGTCGAGGAAAAAACTACACTGACGCTGAAAGGAGATAGAAACCCGATCTAGTTTATCGCGGGCTAGGAGGAACTTCATTGTTGAAACAGAGACATAAAATTAACTGATACAGTGTCTGTCTAGGGCAGTGGAATGGCCGTTCGGAGGGAAATTAAATTACCTTTGCTGGACGCAAATGTCCACTTAGGCTTTAGAATGTTGTCAGATTTCATTCCGATATTTGTCATATTTTAAAGTATACCATTAAAGCAACTATTTCCATGGTTTTGAAAGGTTCTATACTCCAAAATTTCTGATAGTATAAAGTTGATTTATAATTATTAATTTCATAGTGGATTTTAATTTCATATTTTAAAAGTCGTGAAGTGCTGACGTCATGAAGTGTATTTTCTCTCTATGGATATTTCAAATAATAATGGATAATAAATAGTAATGTTAACGGATAGCAAATAAATAATGGATATACATATGTATATATATATATATATATATATATATATATATATATATATATATATATATATATATATATATATATATATATATATAATTGATTCGGGTTCCCGAAAAGAGAAATTCATGTTGACCGTGCTGCCACCTGGCGGCCTGTCAAGGAAGCAGAGCGCCCATAGGAATTGGCTGGATGAGCCACATGTTTTCTCGAGTTTGCTGTAGTTCCTTTGTCTTGTCCCTTTCAACAGCCATGGTGCAGATGAATTAAGAAGGGGAGGAGAAGAGGAGAGGAAGTGCAATTTCACCTTCACCATCTCAGATTTCTACAACTTAAGTTCATATCACATGTCATATTTATTGTCAATAGTTTTAACATTACTAACCTATTAATCCAAGAGATTAACACCTGGCCACCAAGTTTAAATGTAGCATTTTCTTTTGTAATATAAGTCATTTTTTACAATTCAGTGTTTCATTTGATATAGGACCAAGTTTTTATATTTTCATACAGTCCACTATTCAAAAAGGAGTGATCATCTTGACTTTGAGTTAAAGGTGATTACCCAAAGCAATATTTTTTTTTTATTCTAATTTACAAATGTATTACATAACACAATGAGTAAATATGCATAGTGAAGAAAAGCCGTGAAAATGTCTTGAGAAAGAACTACCCAGTGGTAGCACGTTACCAACTATTTAAAGGCAATAGGCCCGAGGCCACCTTATTTTTAATCGCCTCGGAGGATTATCAGGAATATCTAAGGATGATAGATTACGGACAAGTGGATTTGTGTGGACAGGGAGTTTAGAATGAAAAGAGGCTGTCTGCAACAAATGGGATGTTTAGGTCATTACAGAGGAGTTGATTTGTGACAAAACAAGGAGCATTCAGGATTTTGCGAAGAATTTTGGATTGGATGCGGAAGGAATTAGATGGTTAAGTAGAGCCCCGAAGTTAGATTCCATATGTCCAAATAGGTCTGATAATCAAATGGATATTCCAAAAGATATTTCGGTTTTTAAACTATTGAATTAATATCAGCCAAGGATAAAGGTAAAATGTTTATATTAATAATGATTGAGTTTTGTTGACCGTTGAGAAATTAGATGAGGAAGATGGTTGGGGGTGCGGTCATAAATTAGAAACACATATTTAAAATAAGTGTTATTTTAATTATGTGCCGACGTTTCGGCCAACAATGTGGGCCTTCATCAGGGCTAAAAGAAAGAAGATAACAACCAATGTAATTATAGACTTAATAATGCGTTAGGTATATAATAATAATATGACAATAATAAATTATGGGAACATAAATAAAATTAAATGTAAAATGATAATAAGATGACAATTATAAAGTATGGAAATAAGGTGACAGTTATAAAGTATGGAAATAAACAAAATTAAGATGATAGCTATAAAGTATGGAAGTAAACATAATTGAGATGATAATATTGTAATGAGAATATATAAAGAGAGACTAAGCAAATGAAAAAATGACAAAGGAAAAATATGAGAACAATTAAAATTTTAAATATTAACAATTTTGAAGTGATATATGACGGTAATATATTAAAAACATAGTTAAGAGTATAGGTAATATATAAAAAAGAACATAGTCATTACAAAAGAGAAACAGTATGAATAAAAAATAATTTTAAACTTTAAAATAATGTAATATTAAACTAATAATTATATGTCAGGATATGTAACGGAGAAAGATATGAGTATGGAAAGTGGGAGAAAGAAATGGGGGATGAAAAAAGATCCTTATCAATAAGAAAAAAGATACATACTTGACTCTTACCTGAAGACGCTGCCTAAAGGAGTGATGAAGGCCCACATTGTAGGCCGAAACGTCGGCACATAATTAAAATAACACTTATTTTAAATATGTGTTTCTAATTTATGACCACACCCCCAACCATCTTCCTCATCTAGTTTATATTAATAATGTGTTCAATTATTTAAAAATGAAAATATAAAAGTAAAGATGAGAAATAATTTTATATTTATTTGTATTATCATTTAATAATAGGAGTAATAATATATTACTAGGAGCTACAGATATATTTATGGTCTTAAAATATAATCACCTATGCTTGTAATACATATGAATCTAATATCAAAAATACTTAATCAATTATAATCACTATAAGCGTTCCATACAAGCACACTAAGGGAGGTGATGTGGTATAACATCACGCTCCAACTGCTCAGTTTCCCCCCGTCAAAGAAACTCAATTTGTAGAGGCTGGTTGGCTTGATCCGATCAAGGGTATGTCTCTATATTTGAAACCTCTCATCTACACAGGCTAGTACCTTATCCATCAAGTTAAGGAATACCCTCTTGAATATTTCAACGAGCAATTAAGGTGTTGAAATTGAATCTTATTCAAGCAAATTAATCATTTACGGCATAAAGTAACAATCTAACAAGTAATATTAAAATTACTCTAGGATATATGGGTTAAGAGAGTTTACACAATAAATAAATTCCATTAGTCATAATAAGTATATATAGTTATTACTAGCTTACTATAGAATAATAGGATGTTCTTCGGTTTTATTTTCTTTTAATAACAGGTGAATATTTCACTAAAAAGACAGTGAACTCTCAAACTTTTTAAAATTTTATTAAAAATATAGGTAGAACAATAATTGATAAAATATAAAACTTCAAGTATTAAAAAAACCTAGTGCGAGGAAAAATACGAATTTAACTTACCTAGGTTGTTAAAACAATTTAAGAACTATTAAAAATAGAGTTGATAATTCTTTTAAAAAATTATATTCAGTTTTGTTATAAATATGTGTTTTAGATCAAATAACATAACAATGTAAAATTTTTCGTTTATTTATTTAAAATCCCTTTATGCTGCGTTGGCTTATCGGACGATGCTACAGTGGGAGTCCTAATTTTTGCCTATCCAGGTTTAATTAGGATAGGGATCTTTAACGAGTACCTGACATCGCACAGGCTCGGGACCACCTTTTAACGTCCCCTCCGAAGGTCGGCATAACTAAGGATTTTTTACTCTCATTAAAAAATTCTAGGGCCACCTGCGAGTTTGAACCCGGAACCTTTGATATAAAATTGTTATGTACAATAATCACAGACGTTTGTAACTAAAAATTGCCTTTCATAACTTTTTATATAACCTTTTTTATAAAATCTTTAACTTTAAAATGGTATGTATATTATGCATCTATATTACTAATTATATGTTCGGAAAAAAATATGTTTTCTCTTTTCTCTTTAGGTTGTTTATTAAATTCTCTCATCTTGTATATTTAGCCGTTTTTTATCAATGCTAATAGGGCATGGTTAATTTTTTTTTGGATGTACAAAATTGAAGGTACAGTAAGGGAAAAATATTCGAAAAATCGGCATTTAAGTCTGAGAGTCAGACTGTATTAATCAGAATAAAACCTGCATGATATTAAAGCCCAATCAATTATACAACGATATAACTAGTAAGAGGCGTTTTCGAGAAAATGTGCACAATGCATGGCATAAAACTGATCTTCTGGTTGGCTGCTTTTGATGAAAAAGCTTGTTATACATCCCAGGCATGTACGCTTCTAAAATAAGAAATTTCAGTATTACACAACTTTCCGTAGGTTTCAGTTTTTTTTTTTTTTTTTGGATGTTCGGGTTATGCCTATTTTTTACCTAATTTTACTGAACTATTAAGGAGAAGTGTATATGTTAATGGGGAGATACCAGTTAAACTATATATTAGGACCTAATTGGCATACCCAACAAGAACTAAAACATCTAGTTTCGGAATACATTGAAAAATTTTCACGACAGAATGGTTAAAAACATGAATCCTTTGGCACGAACACTTAGATCCACCAATTATTTAGCTACAGTTAGAGAAATAAAAATTCATATTCATGAACAAATTTATCATTGATTATCTGGTGAGGTTAGGTTGGATTATATACTTTATGGAAACTCAACATCTAAGGTCATTAGTGTCCTGTTTAAAATTGGGTTGTAATCACTGTGGAGGCTATGTTGTGTTTACATTTGGAATCAGATTATAGTATGCATGTTGTTACAATAGGTTTTATTTTGGAGTCAGAGTTTTTTGCATGTTGTTAGAATAGAATAGAAAAATATATTTATTCTGGGACAAGGTCCCTTAAGAACAATTCATATGTACAATTAAGATATATAATGTGTCTGGCTACAAGACCAAAGGAATATAAATATTTCTTATTCACAATGATACATAAAGAAAAGAAAGGATATAATAAAATAAATAAATAAATAATAACTTCTGGTGTGTTTAAACAAAACTAAACATTGAAATTGATTCATAATTAATCCATTTAAAAATATGAACAATAAATAACACATTTTCTTTTTGATGTGAAATATCTTATTAAGCGTCTGTTTGGGATAACAGTAGGTACTGGAATAGCTGGGACTTGAAAGATGGTAGGGAAGAAGCATGGCGGATATGAGTAGGTAAGGAATTCCAGAGCGTAGTGGAGCGGACAATAAAGGAATGATCAAAAGTTGTTGTTCTATGGGTAGGAATATAAAGGTCTGAATGGTGCGATCTTGTTTGGAGAGAGTGGGCTGACGATTTAAATTGCAGATATATGAAACTTGCTGCAGATTTAAATTGCTGTAGATATATGGAGGTAGCTGGGAGTTGATTGTTTGGTAAAGATATGATCCTAGGAAATATTGTCTTCGGATAGAAGGAAGGAGCCACTTTAACTCATTGTATAAATGGGTCACTTGAGACCTTGTTACGATATGTTTTAGTGTCAGAAGCGTGTTACATATTACTAATGGTCCATGATTTCATCAAGTAGCCTGGAGTGAATTTCTGGAGCACCATGTCTAAGTCCTAGTCTAATTAGGTTACTTTCTTTAAATCTGAAGATCTTTAATCTTCTTGAGTTTCTGACTTTTCCAAAGGAGGATGTTCTGGTATATTTCTGTATATTCTTCTGATTTTTTTATGCTTGAATTTTGTAGAACAATCAGCTAGTTTAAAATAAAGTTATTACTTTAATTAAGTTTGAGGCATTGTCTCCTAGTAATGTGTCGAGCCTTCTGTCAATATCTTAATTTTGGAATTTCGTATCTGGGAAGGATATAAATGTCTTAGGCTCGGAAATACCTCTAGACATAACCAAACGCCATTACCTTGTCTTCAACCAGGTCCTGGGAGATCAGGAACCGTACCCTTGCGACCAGGAAGAGCTATCAGAATATAAATAAGTGAATCAGAGTTAAAAGGTGCAGAAGACGGAGCTAAGCATGTGGATGATATACATATTTGATAGGGAGGCTAATGAAGGAGGTAAGAAGGCTCCCATATTCAGACCATTTACCGCTGTAATCCTCCGGCCCTCCCCTGAATAATACAGCCCCTTGGAAATTACCACTCCAGCGCCTCCTCTTCTACCTTCTTCTGATCACATTTAGTTTTCCACGGTTCCCTTTAAATTTTCACTCTTTCCACCTTCAACCTACCCCTCGCCCCGGATTAGTTCCAGTTTCGAGGAACCTGCGGATAGCCTATCTACCCAGCGCCAAGGAAGGGAGAGGGGTATCCTTCCCTAAGCGACGATGCTGTATTCTAAAGGATCAAAAGTATTTTAATATTAACTGTATGGATTAGTATTAAATCATTTGAAATTCCTTACGCACATTACAATAAATTAATTAGGTTCCTAATTTAACAAACGTATTTACAATTTTTTCATCCACTTAAAATTTAGTGGGAAGTAAGATGATAATATGGAACAATTCAAAATATGTAATTAGTTCAGCTTTCTGCGTGTAAATTATCTAGCACTGGCGATAGAAGCAATTTCGGAAAGGGCTTATTTTTTTTTTTTTTTTACATTCATCCGATAAAATATTTTTAAACAAAGACATAATTAAAAATTTTTTGTATATTATTTACTTTTTATTGTTTATTCATTACCTCGGTTTTTAGATACGTACGGATTTTGACATATTAAGTCTTTTAGCTAAGTATTATATATGCCGTAAGATTTGTTAACCCTTAGTTCGACACGCTCTGACGACTGCTCCCTTGCCAGAAATTTAGTGGAAAATACTTTTTATTACATAACGTTTCACTGGGACCAACTGTGAAGGAGCTATATTAGTTTGAATGAAACAAGGTATTATTTTTTAAATATACATAGTTGATAAAAAAAAATAAATTTTAAGACTAGATTATAGGTTTGTTTAACTTATATTTCCGCTCAAAAATCAATTTTCCCTGACTGAGAAAATCAGTAAACAATAGATAGACATATTTATGATCTATTGCTTTTCCAAGTCAGAGAGAAATCCAAAAGCCACATTTTTTTTGTGGTTTATGTAACATAACGAAGTATAATATAATTATAAAAACGCTGCAAACTATTACACAATGGTTAAAATAACTAATGTAGAAAAGCAATAAATAATTCAAAGAAAAATGGCATACCACTACTGCTAATTTCAATTCAAATTCAAGGGGAGGTGGTTAATTTATTTTGTCGATTACAAAAGTTCATTATTGATAATAATAAACCAAAATTTCCTATAGTAAGATTTATTATAGTTAATTTTCATAATTTAACTTTCACTAAACAGAAAAACTAATTTCTTTCTCTCTCACTCTCTCTCCGTCTTCTTTTGTAGTATCAAATTTTCCTCCTATTTTTATAGAGATGGTAGGGGAGCGGCGTCGTCTAGTGGATAGAGCGCTAGTCTGCTGTGATCCGGGTCTTGGTTCGAATCCCGGCCGTGGCGGAATATTATTTATTCTGTTAATACGGTCAGGGGGCGATCCTAGGGCATGGAGACCCTCCTGGGGCAGACCAAGCCTCTATAAAGCGGGTGCCCAAATTAATCGGGGAAAAACCTGGCGGCTGAGCGCGATTAAGGCCTAATCACCTCATTGCACGGCCGTTGGCCTTGAAACAGTACGAATCTCTATATGTACTGAGCCCAAGAGCCTCCATGGGTTTTAGTGGTACAGGTTTTTTTTTTTTTTTTTTAGAGATTGTTTTCTGATTGTTTTTGTTGTTAGGTTGTTTTCTGTTTTTTTTTGGATTCCTATTCATTTAAATGGAATATATATATATATATATATATATATATATATATATATATATATATATGTGTGTGTGTGTGTGTGTGTGTGTGTAATATAATATAATACATAAGTGAAGAAGAATTTATGTAATCCACGAACAAAAGTATTTTTGAGAATTACGTAAATTATACCGTCAAGTATTACAGAAGAAAAAAAAAATTGAAAATACTCCGTTATGGAGAGGAAGGAAATACAAATAGTCAAAACATCTAGGTTTTTCTAGTGGAAGGGATCAGATGGTGAACAACGCGTGGGCCCATGTGCTACCTCACACAGAGAAACTTCTTCAATACGACCAACTGTCGCCGACTCTTGGCAAAAACCGCTTATTAATCTAACTTTTTTTTTGTTTAATTGGTGGCAAGCACTAACTTTCAGGCGAATTTATAGTGAAAATAATTTAGGGAATCAGTATTTCTTACGGGAAGGAAAAACTTAATGGGTCGCCAAGTCTAGACAAAATCCAGCGATAACAGAAATAAAATGAAGTATCAACATAAAAAAAAGATAAAGATAAATAAATTTCTGAGTAGAAAAATAAATATTATTATTATTTACCTATTAAAATTGTATTAATATAAATTGTACACTTTTTATCTTTTTTGTCAATGAGTATTTTTCTTATATTTGCATCATGCATATAAATATACTTATGTCTATGTTGATATCATTTCATGTTTTAATATATTTGTTGATTGCAGAGAATAACAATGATGAATAAGAAAATAAACAGCCAATACCCTAATTTATTATTTATATCAGGACATCAACGACAAACCGAACATATCATAAACATTGAAATAAAATGAAAAAATAGATACATACGACTTAAGTATGTAAGTTTTTCAATAAGTATCAACCCCGTTACTGGAAAAATTAAATAAAACAAGTACAAAAAAAGTTGTAAACAATCTAATCTGCCATAGATTAAGCGTTTTTTACAAAAGTTCGCATATAGCAAACATGTTTTATGCAATGATGATTTGATTAACACATATAATTATACTATAATTACAATTATTTTAAGTATTAATGAATAATTACAATAGTCAAAAAGATGTTTTTATCTCATCCAGACTGAAGAGTCTGACTTAATAAAATTTTTAGTTAAACATTTGAGCCGAGAGTTTATTTTTATTCAAAGCTACTGTAAAACTTGATATCAACATCAAGTTTAAAATATCAGCGTGTACCGACTAAACAATGCGTAGGATCACTCATAGACAAAACAGATTCATGTCAAGTAATAATACTTTTTCTACAAAGGCTTCGACGAAAATAAATTAAAACATTGAAAGCTTTGTGATTCTTTTTTAAACTTTGTTTTAGGAATAAAAGGAATCGTCCGGTTATTGGATAGTAAAAACTTTTTTCGTTGACATCAATAGCCCTTTGAAATAGAGAACTTTTCTTATTTGACAACATATGGAGATTATCGATAGGCAATCTCAAAGGTATCAAATATGCCGGTGCATTGATGTAAAAGATTTTTAAAATTGGACCACGTGCATGCCTATCAATACCAAAATGGGTTATAATCGATTTTATTCTTAATAATATTATTCCATAAATAATTTCTCACAATAATACAATGACCACTTGATGACGAATAATGTGAACTGAACGACAGCATTCATACTGCGGATTCGTACGTTTTTTTGAAAATTCACCAATTTAACCATAACAATATTAAAATTAAAATCTAAAGTAATATTTGAAGTTGATTCAAGATTGAAAAGAGGGGATAGAGGTAATGAGGATGAATGAGAATCGCTAGTCAGGCGTGGAAGGAGTGGAAGTCCATCCACGGAGGGAGTCAAAGATCCGAGATAAGTCCGTCAGGGGTCGGGGATCAGCTAGAGAGAAATCGCGCTAAATGCTGGGGATGAAACCGAGAAGAGGCGCTTAAAAATCTATATATAGGTAAGTAAAAGTTGAAAAATCGCGATTATATTGGATATTATTCATAATAAACATTTAAAGTTATTAAATCTACAATTATTTTTAAGCTATGCTTTATTCAAAAAGCTTAAAAACGTCACACCTATAGATGTAGTCATTAAAATTACCTTTAATTCATACCGAATCGTGAGATATACTTACCTGGATCCCAGCATTTGCATGAACCAGGATTGAACGCAGGAAAGTGGCTGCGGAGAGGCACAACAGACACCCTGGCCTTATCAGGAACTGAGCCTAAACGCTTACCACACCACCTCCCTTATCTCCCTGTATAACCGGCTAATTACTGTTGGACAAATAGAGACGCCGTATCTCTACCTTGTCTGTCCCCTGGCTTTATGTTTAAAATTCATTCTAAAAGCGACCTATCTCATACGGAAATCGAGTATGAAATAGCATAAATTAAATTAAAGGTGTTTGCTTTCATCTTTAAATTAAGGGTCATAAAGAATTGAAAGCCAGCAGTTTGTAATCTCAAAATTTATTAAAGGTACTAGATATCAGATGACCAAAAGTAATATTTCTCTTCCCTTAAGTTAAACAATTTGTCATCGCTCAAAAATCTTGATATTTCTGTAAAACACCAGTCTCCAAAAATCCATTAATAAAGGGAATCGGTAATTATAATAAAATTTCACTGAACGCTACACTCATAAAAGAACTAAACGCGTGTTGTTAACTTAAGCTAGTTTGTTTTAAGTTCTAAATTTTATATTTTTTAATTATTTTATCCTTTTCTTTGTTTTGTTTTTTTGTATAATTTTTCCTGCAACCATAGTTAATATCAATTTAATTTTACCACATATTTAGTCATTAGGCTAATAGATTATAATTACAAAATGAACAAAACATTCTGCTGATTGTAAGGATATCTCAACCGAAATCATTTGTAAATATGTAAATAAAGTTTATTTTATTTCTTTTTTCCTTTAAGAAAAATGTGAACATGAAATTAGTTCAATAACCTGAGTACAATACCAGAGGATATTATTTGGAATATGAGCTTCTAATTTTGATATTTATTGATAGTTGGTGTGAATAATATATAAAAAATACGTGTCACGGTGTTTGTGGTTGTACACCTCCGAAACTGCTCTACCGATTTTTATGAAATTCTTTGTATATTTGGTAGGTATGAGAATCGGTCCTAAAATATATTTTATACCGCTAGGTGGTCCGGGTGTCCCTATAGAGAAAGAAAAAATTGTTGTTTTTTTTCGTAAAAGTTTTTTTTTAATATAAAAATACCTGTAACCCATGGTTTTTACCCTCCTTCCCACCATCCTCGCATTTTTTTAATCGCGATTCTAGTATTTTTGTAAGAACAATATCTAAATAATTTAAATGTCGTTCATATTACAAAATTCTGGTGTGGGGAACACTCGACTTTTTCTTACCTCAATTAAAATTAATATAAGAACTATTAATAAAGATTAGAATTGATAAATGTTTAAAGCTAATTTAAGTAAAAAATATATATATATATTTTATATCTATATATTATATATAACTATATATGTATATATAATATATATATATATATATATATATATATATATATATATATATATATATATATATATATATATATATATATATATGAGTCTCCAACAAGATGGCAGAGCGAACGGACGCCTTGCAATCAGTGCTCGAAATTTTAAGATCATTGTCGACTTACCAGGTATTAAGGCGGGATCTCAAGAGAAATGTTATTTCTGCAATCAACATTTTAGAAGAATTTGTAAGTAGTAGTACTAATAGTAATGTTCCAACCAATATCTCAGTACCATGCGATGAAGCTAACCTTTTACCGAACAACAGGCCTTCTTTCTCGGACGTAACAAGACATACCATAACTATTAACAAGCGAAATCCATCCTACAAAGCATTAATAACGCCTTTAGAATCTAATGATAAAATAGAAACTATAGAGGAATTTAAAAAACTAGTAAATCCAAAAGAGTTGGGAATACCATTCAGAAAGGTTAGACAAATGAAAACGGGTACTTTATTAGTTCAAACCGAAACACAAAATGATTTAAATAAAATAGAAAACGTCGTGAAAAATTCAAACAAGGTGTATTATAAAAAAATAGAAAAGAGAAAGCCGAGAGTAATAGTAAAAAACATAGAACCTGAAATAACCCTTACGAACATTGTTGATTATTTGGTAGCCCAAAATGTAGGAGTGGAAAAAGAAAATGTTCGTCCGGTCTTAATTCTAACTCCAAGGAGAAGTGAAGCAAGGCACGCTGTCCTGGAGGTGGATGCAGCGACCAGAGAACTCCTTCTTTATAACCGCATCAGCTTGGGGTACCAGAAGGTCCGCGTTGAAGATTATTTTAGGGTGAAAAGATGCTCAAAATGCCTTAAGTTTCACCACAGCTCCAAAGACTGCCGGGGTGAAGTCGCCTGCTCAAAATGCGGAGATAAACACCCATCGAGCGACTGCACCTCCCAGCACCTCAAGTGCATCGCCTGTGAGAGCTTCAACAAGGGCCCGAGGACCAGGGCGCCGAGAAGAACGGACCACTCAGCTTACGATAAGAACTGTCCTTCCTACATCTTAGAGGTACAAAAAATTGTCTCAAATACTGACTATACCATACCACTGGTCTAAATTTAATCTTTCTTTTATTTACAGACATACAATCCAAATTAAATCTAAATTTAATACAATATTTATTTGTGAAATGACATGAGACAGTTTAAATGTTTACAAATCAATGCACGACATTCTAAATACACGACAGATTTTATTAGATTTTTCACATTAAAGAATAACGTTGACATGATTTTTATTCAAGAACCTTACACACGCGGTGGGAAAGTTTTAGGTTATAATAATTATCGGGTATATCAAACATATGATGGGAAGCCTAGAGCCGCTCTTATAATATTAAACAAAGATATAGATGGCTGTTTGATAACACAATACTCAAACGCTGATATGGTTCTTGTTGAAATATCATATGGAAATTATAGGTTATTAGTAATTAGTGGATATTTTGACATCAATAGAGATATAAATACTGATCTATTAATAATGGAGACGATTCTGTCAAACTTTAAAGAAGAAAAAATTATTATTGGAATTGACTCTAATAGTCGTTCTAAATTTTGGTTCGACAATCAAACGAATGAAAGAGGTAAAATATTGGAGGCTTTTACTATTACAAAGGATTTGATTCTATTTAATCTTGAATCAGACCTGACCACATTCGAAAGTCCGAATGGCAAAAGTAATATTGATCTAACTCTTGCCAATACTACTTTTACGAAAGATTTTAGAATAAACAATTGGAAAATATCTAAAGAAACAAATTTTTCGGATCATAATTGCTTAACTTTCGAAATTGTATTAAATAATAAAAACATAGGTCTTAGTGCAAGTCCAATTCACTCTCTTTACCGCACTGATAACGCAGATTGGGAACTATTTAAAATTAATTGTCATATCAATTAGGAAAAACAATTTTTAAATTCGGGTAATAACAGCATTGAATCGGAAGAACTAGAACAGCAAATAATCCTAAATTTTCAGGAAATGAAAACTGAGACTATCGCTAAGAAAATAACCATGGTTTTAATTAAAGCGAGCAATATGACATTCAAGAAAACTAGAGGGAAACATCTAAAAAATTCGCATCGGACAGTTCCATGGTGGAATGACAATCTAACCAATTTACGAAAACAAACGAACAAACTCAGAAAACTATACCAGCGGACAGTTAATGATGCACAACTTAGAGAATTAAGGAAAAACAATTATTTAGACATGAAACGGACCTACAAACGGAAATTAAAGAAAACAAAAATAGAATCATGGAAGGCTTATACTGAAAACTGTTCAGCATGGAGCTGGCCATATAAATGGGCTTCAAACAAAATTAAAAACGGAATGATTTTACAAACGATACTAACTAACAATGACAAATATACAAACGATTCAAAAGAAACACTAACTCACATACTCAATAATTTAATCCAAGACGATGACACTACTCTTGACACCTTACAACAGGGCCAAATGAGAAAAGATGTAATCATCCCACCCAATACAATCGATGATTTGCCGCTACAAGATAGAGAAATACTAGATACCATTAACAACTTGAATAACAAAAAATCTCCCGGTTATGATAAGATTACCCCAATTATTGTAAAAAAGATAACTGAATTTTTCCTCAAATCATAATTGAACTGTACAAAATTTTGTTTAAACGGAGAGAATTCCCAAATTTATGGAAAACGGCAAAATTATTATTAATTCCTAAAAAAGATCCGAATTCGTACAGGCCTCTTAGCATGTTACCAGTATTAAGTAAAGTTTTTGAAAAAATTGTCAAAGATAGATTGATGCACTTTTTATCAACAAACAACTTGTTACATAAAAAACAATTTGCTTTTAGACCACAGTCAGGAACAGATGATGCACTATGTGATTTAAATGAACAGATCACTACTTCATTAGATCAAAAGAGGAATTTGCTAGTGGTAAGCTTAGATATAAAGGGAGCATTTGACAATGCATGGTGGACAGCGATTTTAACAAATTTAAAGAAGTATAATTGCCCCAAAAATATTTACGAACTCATTCAAAATTATCTAGACCACAGACAATTAATGATCCAGACTAATTCTTTCAATATTAGTAAAAGTTGAGTAAGGGGACCCCACAAGGTTCTAGTTTGTCTCCAGTAATATGGAATATTCTAATAAACACAATTTTTGAAATAGAATTACCAGGTGACACAAATCTTATTGCTTACGCCGATGACGTATTACTGTTGGTAAAACGGAAAAACATAGAAGAGCTGGAAGCAGTTACAAACCTGGTTCTATCTCGACTAACAAGATGGGCAAACCTTCACAAACTCTCTTTTAATCCCCAAAAAACAGAATTCATTATTTTTTCGCGGAAACGGAACATACCTAAATTAAACATTTGTCTAAATTCAACGAAAATAAAATATCGCGACACATTAAAATATTTAGGCGTTCTTTTTGATCGAAAACATAATTGCAAGAGACATATAGACAATATTTATAACCATACTCTTCAAACTATCAACAGACTGACTATAGCAGCGAGGGTATCTTGGGGCCTAAAATCGGAGGTTCTTAAGATAATGTACGAAGGAGCTATATTACCAAAAATACTCTTTGCAGCACATGTGTGGCATAAAGCTATCCTTCGTAAAACAAATTGTATGAAACTTCGAAGACTCCAACGACTCATGGCAATGAAAATAAGTAAGGCATACCATACTACATCACATGAAGCTGCTTGCGTTTTGGCTGGAATAATTCCAATAGAGTTGAAAATACAAGAGACTGTAGAACTTTTTAACATTAAAAAAAGACAAACAGACTTTAAAAATATTTCGCATGACAGAATAGATTGATTGAATTGAATGCAAAAAATGGATTCATCCTGCAATACACGCGAATTCAAATACAAGGACAGAAACACAGGAGCAAACTAACTCAAATATAAAGACAGAAATATTTACAGACGGGAGTAAGGATGGAGAGAACGTAGGATGTGCTTGGTTGTTAATCGACAAACATGGGAAACTGATTGAAGCTCAACGTAAGCTGGGGTCAGAATGCTCGAACAACCAGGCGGAGAAGCTAGCTGTTCTAAGAGCAACAGAATATCTCCTCGATAATATTACTGACACATTTACAGACATAACTATCTACACTGACAACATGAACGTTATACACTCCATCCAAAATTCGAAAATTCATGACGGACTAACCGAGGAAATCCGAATTAATTTGACGAATCTACATACTCAAAATAAAAACATTAACATTATGTGGGTTAAGGGACACTCAGGAGTAGAAGGCAACGAACGAGCGGACACCCTAGCAAAGATAGCGGCTCAGAGTGAACTTCCAATATCGTACAATAAGGTTCCCATATCCTACATCAAAGGGGAGATGAGGAAAGAGACGGTAGTCAAATGGAATCGTTCCTGGACTGCTTCGCTGAAGTCACCAAGCCTTCATAGATTTGTTCCCTATATTACACTAAACAACTACAAACACATACTAAGTAGTAATTACAAGGTGACACAATTTCTGACTGAACATGGACAAACAAAACAATACTTAAAACGCTTTAGCATACTACAAGACGACAAATGTCCATACGATGGTAACATACATAATTTTCGACACCTACTATTCGACTGTAAGAAATTAGACAACATTCGAGCCAAACTTATTCAGGACGTTATATTAGATCACGGGACTTGGCCAGAAACAGAACAGAGACTGATGACAAAATTTAAAAAGTATTTTATAAATTTCGTTAACAAAATAGACTTCAACCAACTTAATACTGATTGTAGGAAGGCAGTTCAGTCTATGTAATTCTTGTTGTGCTAAATTCATTTTTTTTTTTGTTTGTATATATTTAGTTGCTTTATTCTAATTTTGAAAAATATTGAAAGGTGTAATTAACATTATTTATAAGCTATTTTCTTTTGTTAGTTATTTTCGATTGATGCTAAATTAATCTTATTTTTGTTATTCTTCGATATATATAATGTTTAAAATGAAGATCAAAATAATGTAAACTTAATAATTTGTGAAATATAACATAGATTACGTGTAGTGTGCCTAAAAATAGGCATGGAACATGTATATAAACAAAAAATTAATAAACTCTCCTTCTTTGGGGTTACCATAGGAGGAAAAGATAAAAAAAAAAAAAAAAAAAAAAAAAAAATATATATATATATATATATATATATAGATATAATATATATATATATGTAAGTTTGAACGGTATTTCCATTTCAAACTTGTTCTCTCTGCCGCCGCTAGGAGTCGACACCAGGAGAGATACTATCATAACCTGCTCTGGAGGTCCTCCACTGATGTCTACGAGGCCACATGTCTGTGATTGTTTTCATTATGTTTTATTATGGTAGTGAATTATTGTTAATGTCATAAATCCTGGCATTGAATTGATTCAGGTCAGTTATAGTTTCATGTCTCATGTGTGTGTATAAACCGTTGTTAATATTGCATTGTTATTTTCAGTTTAATACAAGCATCAATAACAAGCCAGACCAGTTTATTCATCAATCCTACCATTATTGATAAATAAACTTACAAATCAATTCAATAAGAAGGATGACAGGAATCAAGGTAATTTTTCAATTCGCTACCGAGCCAGATTTGGATCCTAAGACCACCGTTGTGAAGGTAAAATCTATCCAATATCCTTCAACAGACTCGATATTTTCGTTTGATGAGGATGATATGCCTATCAAACTACACACAGAACTAGCCAAACATTCAATAATAAAGTCTGTCGTCCAATCTATGAAGAAGAGAGGGAGAAGGAGGAAGATTAACCTTACTTTGGACACTGAACTACAAAAGATCTACATCGATACAGAGGGTAATTTTGTTTTTAATGGAACTTATCTAGAAGAACTTACATTAACTCCTCCTTTAAACATTTCCAACCTATCACAAATTTCTCTTTTGCCTCAAAATCCTCCTCAAACTATAATGAATAATGTGAAACTGATAACACAAAATATGGTACTAGAAAAATTTCAAAACAAAGGTCAGAATGCCAAATCATGGCTTTCCTTATTTAAATTAGAATGCCAACGACTTGACATAGAGGAGGGTCAGTTTTCAGAAATTTTACGATTTTTTTTGGCAGGTTCCCCTTTAGATTGGTACGAATCTATGTTAAAATCTGCAGATAAGTCTTGGAATTATTATGAGCATTCTTTCACTCAGACTTTCGGTGAGTCCACTTGGGGTGATATCAATTACGCTTATTCTTTTCACTGGATAAGTGGCTCTTTTTTAGATTACGCGTTAAAAAAAAGAAACCTATTATTGAATATTGATACTAGTTTAAGTATAGAATCTCAAATAAATTTCATAATTATTGGTCTGCCAAAATATTTGCTCTCATATTTAAATAAAAGTGAAACCACAACGATTGAAATTTTAATGTCGAAACTGAGACAGTTTCAACCAACAAATCATAACAAGGATTTTCTAAATAAACACGAAAACAAGAGATATCTCAATACACCGAACACCCGTTCTCAAAGTGAAAATAAAATAAGCTATAAACCGGTTGTTTCTCATTCGGAAAACTAGCAACCATCCCACTTATTAAAATAACCGTTTTGGCAGACAACAGAGAGGCAGTTGCTTTATATGATTCAGGAGCAAATGTCTCCTTAATTAATTCTCGGTTCTATTCACACGTTAAGAAGAATAGTTTAACAAGTGGGATGTCAACGTTTGATACGCTGGGCGGAATTATTAATTCAAAGGGTACTGTATGGTTAAACTTAAAAATATTTAACGTTACAAGGAATTTTCCTTTTTTATTGGTGGAAAATGATTGTTTTTTGGCTGATTTGTTGTTGGGCTTGGATTGTATTAAATCTTTTAAACTATGCCAAAATCACAAACTTGAAATTTCACAAAATAATGATGAAAATAATAAAAACCTTTCTGTATTTCACCAAGCTAAAAGTTTAGATTGTCTTGAATCTAAGCAAGATGTATTAGAAAACATACTTATAAAATTTAATAACGTTTTTGCAAAAGAAAAGTTTGATGTAGGAACAGTAAAAAATTTTGAAGCAAAGATCAAACTTACTGAAAATAGATATATAGCTAAAAAACCATATAGATGCTCGATTCCGGATAAACTCGAAATTGAATCTCAGATAAAGAGTTTACTTATAGCAGGCTTAATTGAGGAATCATATAGTCCATATGCTGCACCGGTAACCCTTGTTTATAAGAAAGATGAAAACAGAAAATCACGGTTATGTATTGATTATACAGGGTTAAATAATATTGTGGTGCCGGAAGGATACCCTTTTCCCAGGATAGAAAATTTAGTAGCAAAAGTGGGGAAATGTATTTATTTCTCGAAGCTGGATATTAATAGCGCATTTTGGTCAATTTCGTTGAGAAAGAAAGATAGGTACAAGACCGCTTTCGTAACGCATCATGGTCACTGGCAATGGTGTTGTCTTCCGTTTGGCTTAAAATCAGCCCCAGCCATTTTTCAAAGAATTCTTTCTAATATACTCAGAAACGGTAATCTTGATAAATTTGCTATAAACTACATCGACGATATCTTAATTTTTTCTGAATCCTACGAAGATCATATTCAACATATAAAACAAACTTTGCAGGTTTTACAAAATCATAATTTGAAATTAAACTCGAATAAATGTAGCTTTGCGAAAAAAGAAATAGAATATCTAGGTCATCTAATCTCAAATAACACGATTAAACCAATAAATGATAACTTGATAGCTATAAAAAAGTTTCCGCTTCCCCAAACAAAAAAACAAATAAGACAATTTTTGGGAAAAACAAATTTCTATGCTAAATATATTCCTAAGGCTTCCATAACTTTAGATCCTCTTCATAACCTTTTAAGGAAAAATGTACCTTTTGAATGGACGACAAAATGTCAAAATAGTTTTGATACTATAAAAAATCACTTATGTAACCAACCAATACTAGCAATTTTTGATTTCAACAGGCCGGTTTATATTTTCACTGATGCAAGCATAGAAGGGGTTGGCGCGATATTAAAACAGCCTCAAGAGAATGACATCTTAAAGCCTGTATTCTATTTTTCTAAGAAATTAACAATCTCTCAAAAAACCAAAAGAGCCATCTTTATTGAATGCTTGGCAATCAAAGAAGCTATACTTTATTGGCAATATTATTTGATAGGCAAGAAATTCACTATATTTACAGACCACAAACCTTTACATAACTTCAATATAAAAAATTGCAGTGATGTTGATCTTTTGCATATGTTAAATTACATATCTCAATTTGAATTTGAAATTGTATATAATCCTGGTATAAATAACTCTGAGGCTGATTGTCTATCGAGAAATCCAGTGCTTTCAGAGAAATATGGTGAATGTGAATCAAAGATAAAAATAGTGAATCTCATTTCAATTAATGACATCTTGTCAGCTCAAAAGCAATTAACGTGGGATAAATATTGCAACAAAGAAAATGATATAATCTATAAAACCCTTAATAAAAAGAGAAAAATTTGGCTTCCTGAAGCGTATGGTATATCTATTTTGAATAAATTGCACATTGATTACGGTCATATAGGTGTAAAACAAATGTCATTGATGATCGTACCCTACATTTATTTCAAGAATGCGCACAAACATATAAAAATGATTTGTAGAAGTTGCGAGACATGTATTAGAAACAAAATTAGGTTTGGAAGTTTTAGAGCTCCTCTTTCTCAACTAGGTCCTGCCAAATGTCCATTAGAAATAATCTCACTTGATACAATTGGTGGATTTTCTGGAAACAATTCTACACACAAATATTTACATTTAATTGTTGACCACTTCACTCGCTTTGCATTCGTTTCTACATCGAAAACTCAAGTTGCAAAAGACTTTATCAGTTTAGTTAACACCATTGAAAAGAGAGGCAAAATTGGTACATTGTTGTCAGACCAGTACCCAGGTATAAATTCGAAAATATTTAAAAATTACTTAAAAGAAAAAAATATACAGTTAGTATTTACTGCAGTTGATTGCGCATTTTCCAATGGACAGAATGAGCGTACCAATCAAACTCTAATCAATAGGATTAGATGCAAAACATATGAAAATAAAAATGTATCATGGGTCACAATTGCTAATCAATGTGTGGATGAATATAATAATACAGCTCATAGCTCCACAGGCTTTTCTCCAAGTTATTTGCTATTAGGAACCGAAAAGTCAATTCTACCAAAAGAATTAAATAAAAACAACATAGATAATTTGGAAATAAATAGAAAATTAGCTTTTGAAAACTCCCAAAAAATACATAAGGTCAACAAATTTTATTACGATAATCGAACAAAAGATGTCAATTATGAAGAGAACCACCTCGTTTATGTCAGGAGTGGCAATAAATTGAATAGGAAAAAATTAGACCCCATTCGTATGGGTCCCTATAAAATAACAAAAAAGTTGTCCAATAATATATTTGAAATTGATATTGGAAAGCAGGAAAAAAATATAAACATTTTTCATAGAAGTAAGCTAATTCCTTACCTTCCTTTTCCGTTTACTTCCTGAAAGGGGGGGGATGTAAGTTTGAACGGTATTTCCATTTCAAACTTGTTCTCTCTGCCGCCGCTAGGAGTCGACACCAGGAGAGATACTATCATAACCTGCTCTGGAGGTCCTCCACTGATGTCTACGAGGCCACATGTCTGTGATTGTTTTCATTATGTTTTATTATGGTAGTGAATTATTGTTAATGTCATAAATCCTGGCATTGAATTGATTCAGGTCAGTTATAGTTTCATGTCTCATGTGTGTGTATAAACCGTTGTTAATATTGCATTGTTATTTTCAGTTTAATACAAGCATCAATAACAAGCCAGACCAGTTTATTCATCAATCCTACCATTATTGATAAATAAACTTACATATATATATATATATATATATATATATATATATATATATATATATATATATATATATAAAATATTTCGAACGTAAACATTTTCGAGTTCGACGAAAATAGACATTTTAGGGTCCCCTGAGTCCAAAAAGTCCCGCATAAAGGTCTGTGTGTGGTAAGTCTGGTGCGAAAACGAAAAGTCATATGAAGCTGTAATTTCATATTTAAGACAACTAGAGATAATACAGATACTTTTTTAATAAAAATCAGCTCACCAGAAGAGCCACTTTAAACCGTACATTTTATTGTATGAATGTTATCCTGTAGCATTATTATTATTGTCCATTACGACAAACTGTAATATATCCAAATAAAAAAAATAAATAAATAAATTTAACCATACATTTAACACCTTTTTTCGATAACCTAAAACTGCTCGAGGATTTTATTTATCTCGCTATATGGATGTGAAATTAGATAAGCTTGAATATCATGGAGGTTTAATTATGATTGAAATAGTCTGACAGGGATAAAATGCCCATATTTTAAAATTTCTTCCTCTAAATACGTTTAATTTTGCATATTTATGAAATTGACCTCATCATCTTATGATATGTTATAAAAAACTGCTGTATATGCAAGTGGCACGAATTCGATACTAAACTAAAGGAGAAAATATCAAAATTTGTGTTTTTTGACATAACAACATTAATATAACCTCTATAGCCTAATATATACCTCAATCCTTATACCTAATCCTCCGATCCTATTTATCAAACCGCTCCTTCCGAGTTCGCTGTAGTTCCGAATTTTCCAAACATTATACTGTTGAGGCCGGTGTTCCTCAAGGCAGCGTCTTAGGTCCCGTCCTCTACATCCTCTACACCACCGATATCCCTACCGATCCCGATACCTTTCTGGCAACATTTGCTGATGACACAGCCATTTTATCATCTAATTCTGATCCTGAAGTAGCATCGCTAAATCTCCAAAGGCACCTTTCCCTTGTCGAAGACTGGTGTAAGGCTTGGCGAATTAAAGTGAACGATAGCAAATGCACACACGTCACCTTCACCCTTCGACGTAAATCCTGTCCAACAGTTAAATTCAATTCCATACCGCTTCCTTCCTCAGACACAGTCCGGTACCTTGGCTTTTTACTAGACGTGGAACCCACATACAAGACTTAAAAGGATAGAACTCAACCGCAGATTCGGCCGGTTATACAAACTACTAAACAGAAAATCTCATCTTACAGTCGACAACAAATTACTAATATATAAGACAGTACTGAAACCTATATGGACCTACGGACTTGAACTATGGGGGACAACTAAACATTTTAACATCAAACGTATCTAATCCTTCCAATCCAAAGTCCTCCGAACAATAGTTAATGCTCCTTATTACGTTACCAACTGTACCCTACACCAAGACCTTAATATTCCATTTATTTTAGACCTGGTACCATCCGAATTCTCCAAATTCCATCAGATCCTTCTTCATCATCCTAATCCTCTTGCTCAATCGCTTTTCAGCTCCACCCATCCCTACAATCCTCCTCGAAGATTGAAACAGCAGTGGCCCCGCGACGTTTTGTTAACATTTATCTGGAGTTCTGACACTGGTCAGATCCTCCACTCATGTACTGTATGTTTGTGGCTATTCCGCCCTAGCTCGGCCACCACTGGCTTACACTAGTGAAGCGCTGAGTGAGCAGCCGAGTCTAGGGTCCCTTTAGCAGATTGTATATAGTTACGTTTGCTTGTATGATTTTATTTATTTCCCAACTTGTATTAAAAAAAAAAAAAAAAAAAAATATGTATATATATATATATATATATATATATATATATATATATATATATATATAGATGTATAATATACCGTTGGAACATTAAAGCTAAAACACATGTTATTATTAAAACTTAATGTAATTAATTCTTTAACAATTTATTTTCATCTCTAACTTTATTTATTAATTCTTTAATTGTTTTTAACAATGAGGGAAAGTAAAAGTCGTGTGTTGCGAGCACTAGATTTTTTTTTTTGCATGAAATACAACTAAATAAATTATCCTTTAATAATAATGCATGTGAAATAAATATAAGTTCTGGTAGAAAGGAGCTGAAGTCGTCAATTGATCACCGTGGAGACTGCAGAAAAATTATTAAGCGTGGTTTCAATAACGCCTGATCTAGTTACGCGGTCAGGGGGATCCGATGTCATTCAATTTCCCAGCTGATACCTTACAACCCCTCGGTCTGTGGGATATTCCCTCCTCCTTAAATCTCATCTCTTGAAAAAAAAACTGTTAAGGTCTTTGCATTGAATGCAGATTTTGTCGAGATTTGGCACAAATGTTCACTCTACATTGATCTGATTCTAAAGAGAATATCAGCTCTTCGATTTCGAAATGGGGGACGATTTAAGATGTAATGTGCCCTTTACCTAATTATTAAAAACACTGAGAATAAAATAAGCTAAAAAAATAAAATTAGTTAACTGAGTAATTTGAAAAATTATATTAGATAATTGCTTAGATATTTTAACTCGGTTAATTATGAAGATAAATGAATTAATAATTATATTATCTTCTTTCAATGGCGCGACAGGCCTTGGCCACAGGGTGTAATCTCAGGAGATTACACTCACGTTTCTCGATGTATTTTATAGGGTAGGATCATCACTTCCTACACCTAATCTTTTGAATAGTTGGCTGACGAGTCTCACTTACCTGGGGGAAATGAATCCAAAGAAGTGAATCCCCCATTTAATAAATGCTTGATAAAGACTTTCTAGGACTGGGATTCAAAGTCACAACCTTTAGCGTGAGAGACTAGCGCGTTACCCACTCAGCCACGATATTATATTATATATTATATAATTATATTCTCTACTTTATAATAAAAAAAAAGCAATTTCATCTTGTTAGTTATAATTTATAAATTATTCTGAAGCTAACACTGTTAAGGTGACTATTCACCTTTTTCGTTTACTATTCTCAATAATGAACTTTTGTAATCGACCAAGAAAAAAATTAATAATAAACCCTCCTAAAAAAAATTGAGCCTTACGTTTCAAGATAAGTAGGTATAACCCAAATATTCAATAATAAAAAACCTGCCCGTCCACGACACAGTGGTTAAAAGATAAAAGAAAACTAAAAATATAAACTTTTTTTTTTAACTGAGCGATAGTGATAGGTGTCATTCAATTGGTGAAGAACATTCGTTTATATCGCCTCATTTAACACATTCAGGCTATTTTACGCACTTTTTGATATTTTACTCAAACTTTTTATTTATTTATTTATTATTATTTTATTTATTTATTATTGTTTTATTTATTTATTTTTTATTATTTATTTATTTTTTTTACCTCATCATAGGTAAGTTAATCGTCTTCTGAAGATGTTTTTGGGCAATAATTACCACTCACAGTTTTTCGCCCTTAAAACCAAAACAACAACAACAACTTAACATACCCATCTCGCCAGTCGTTCATGGAATCCCTATATGATGGCCAAGAAACTATAAAGTAGCTGAAAGTAATTTTATACTTAATAGAACCATTAAAATTAATAGATAAATTTAAATATAAATTTTAAAAAAATGTTTAAATTATGTTTTGAATTAGTGAATGTAAGCCGACGACACAGCTGATGAACCGTTTAAAACAATTTATGTAGAATGTTTAAGCATGATTGGTAAGTATTTCAAATAAAAATACTATAAATAAATAAATAACCAACGTAAAATTAAAAATTATAACATTTTTATTAAAAAAAAAAAATTTCGAGTACCCACTTTATAGATGCTGGGTGTATCCCAATAGGGTATCCATATCCCATGGTTGCTCCACGGCTGAAAAAAAAAAAAAAAATAAATAATTCTGTCTCAGCTGAGGTTCGAACTTGGGACCCGGAGAGCAAATATGTATGTTAATTTTTTGCACACTTGCAAATTGCCCTAGAGACCGTAATGTTTTGAATTTTGAAATAAAATTATTCCTTTTGTGATTGGCCAAAAATATATCTTACAATTATAAAACCAAAAGAAGAAGTACAATTATGATTAGAATATATATATATATATATATATATATATATATATACATTTTATATTTGGTATGACTGTATTTTATTTTATAAAAAATAATACTTTCATTAGCAATAAATACAAATGAACACATCAACGACGACAAGAAAATGGCCTTTCACTGGCCCATTTAATACATACCATTTTCTTTTTAACTACTAAACAGAAGATATTAAGAATCGAATTGGAAACGCGATATTGGTTTGTTTTTTATTTCTCAGTATTTTACACCACAGATCGGATACAATAGATCTTTGTAGAAAAAAAAAACTGTTGGAAATTTAATATGATGGTGATTAAAAAAACAATTCCGGAAAGAATTCAGTTTGTAGGTTATTAAAACGTGTCCCTAAATGGCTAGATCTGGTTAAGATTTCACTAGTAAATTAGTAGTTTTGTAGCTAATGGAAACTGAAGAGTGTGCTTTAAGTTTTGTATTAAAATTCCACGCGCGTCCAGAGCGATGAATTCCTTCATTTCGAGACCTGTTCAACAGGAAAAATCGGTCTGATATTGAATGAAGCAAAAATTAAAAGTGTAAGAAAACTAATTAATAATAAAAAATAGACAGAAAAAAAAATAAACATTGCAAGGTCTACGCAATACAACACAATAAATAGAATATAAATATTAATTAACAATAATAGAAAAAAAAGTGTAACGGTTTAAGATTCAAAGAAGGGTAAATTACCCGAAAAGCTTACAACCGTACCAATAAATAAAATTAATAGCAAAAATAATTAAGTTTAAAAAAAAAAATCGACAAAATATTATGGTCAATCCATTCGAAATCGTCCAGACTATACCGCTCCAACAATTTTTCTCTTAGTCCTAGTTGAGATGTTTTTGTGTGAATATCGCGAAAACTGAATTATGGCCATTTTTCTAAAATCATTAAAAAAAATAGACTATGTTATCAAGATAGAAATTTTCACACCAAGTAGGACTATAACTAAGGAATGTAAAAACAAATATGAATGGTGGCTTTTACTTTATAAATTTTGGAGAATTTTTCTAAATACTATTTAGGTAATGTGTTGTGATGAATAAAAATGTATAGCAGATCCTTATTATATCGTTTTTATTTTTATTTTATATTTACGAAATAACCATAATTAGAGTGATTTTCCCTACATATGTTTTCAGCAACGAAGCTGACTTTAATAGGCTGTAACACAAAAAGTATTAGCCAGAAAAAAAATTATTCACGGTTTTATATTCAGGGAAGAATATGGAATAACAGATAAAAAAAAAAAAAATCATAATCAAAAATGTGGAGTGGCAAAATTAATGAAACTTGAACGATGGATTGAATTGGATTTAAATTGATTGACCGTTAAATTAATATAATGCTTTAAGAAAACCAAGATTAAAAAGTATTCATAAACGAATATTATTTTAGGCCACGACTAATATTTTTAAAGCTTTACTGATTAATACAACTTGTTAAAAGCTGACGTGTTTCCCTTAATGTCCTGCATTTTATTGTAGTACAAAATTCATCGATTGCTCATAATGAAAATTACATTTAAATCCTCTTTCCATTTGGAATACATTACCAGCCTCTGAAAACCATTTATTTAATGCGAACAAAGCGTTGCCACAAATTATCTCTTTCAGCTCTACCAATCAGCGTCAAAGTTTCATCTAAATTAACTTGTCGAAATGAATTAGAATGGGTTCATATTTTTTTCAAATAAAAACTATGTTACAGATTTCATAATTTTGTTCTTTAGACTTGCCACATATAATAAGTATTCCCAAGGCATATAAAGAGCCGTAATGAGCTAATACAAAAAAAAAAGGTATATTGTATGTATTATACTTTTAACTCAACTTATATACATCAACCTTTATTCTAATCCAATTAAGATGGAAACAAAAAAAAAATAAAAAATATAATAAAATAGGTTTTCTGTAAATTTTGGAGAACCTATTTTATAAAGGCTGGGTGCACCCTAATAAGGATAAATTGAAGGAATAAATAATTACAGCCGGGATTCGAACCTGAGACTCGGAGAACAATAGTCTATTGCTCTATTCACAATCCTACCCCCTGCTTTCTCCGCCCAAAAAAAAATCTAATTCACAAAATTCACACTTTTAAATGTTTTGTATAGTTAAAACTATAAAATCTAATGAAATTTGCGACTCAGTGCCCAATAAGCTACACTGCTTAAGCTTAAAAGAAAATAATAGTGCTGGATATTCGTGCCCTATAAGTTTTAAAAATTCAGATGGTTTTTATGTATGGTTTCTCAATTTAATTTTTGGTTCATGTTGACCTAATAAAATTTGATATAGAGATAGTTTTCAGCTTTGTCTTTAAAATTCACTCAATCTACTTTATAACTTAATTTTGGCATGGCAGACGATTTAACGGCTATATAACTGTGGGTTTACAAGAAATTTTAATGAACCATAAAATTTTATTTTATCCTTCTTTTGTTAATGGGTTCATCTGCCTTAGGAAAATTAAATAATAAATGAACTCTTTCTACCCTATATTTTTCAGAAGCAGCTATTTTGAAATATAATTAGGATACAATGTTGACCTTCCTATAGTTTCTTTTTTTTTTATCTAATAATTTTGAAGAGTAAATTTAGCCAATTTTTCTGTACCAAAATCAAATAAGATTGGCAGCTATTATGTTTAAATGAATTGTTATTGAATGCTGGACAATGACCCCAACGGGCGCCAGCCACTTGTTTTGATAATATTAAGAATTATGAATGTTTGAGATAAATTAATTTAAGCCTCTTCATGAATCAACTTCATTAAATAAATATTGAAGGAAACACAATTCATATAATAATTAATATATAAAAGCTTCATAAATTCTTTTTTTTCTGCGGAGGTAGGAGGAGGGCACTCCCAATTTAATTGACCATGAGGGCAAATGCCGGCTCTATCAACATTAAGTCAGCATGTATATAAAAATATTTATGAAAACCCCTATATGTATGTCAAAACATGATTATAACATAGTTTTAAATATTTTCCTTGGGTTATAAGGACAGTTACGATTTACTTTTAATTCATATATGATCATTATACTTTAATTTATCATATCAGCGGATATTTAATGAATAATGTTTATCTCCGAACACATATAAAATGGCGTAAAAGTTTATCCGGTTCACTGAGGTACGAATCTAAATGTCTCAGATTCGACTTCAACTGAGGCCGAATAATTATTTATTATAATAATTAAATTATTTATTCAGGTATTTCAACTGTAGATTGCCTCTACTAGCGTGAAACAATTTGGGGTTCATTCATCCTGTATAAAATAGGTGCCATAAATTAAAGGAAAACTAGGCGGTTATTTATAAAAATACACACACACATACACACACACACACGTTAAAAATAGATTTTCTTGAGTGACACAGGCTGTTCACCAATTGACTACTAATTTTCCAAGTTAATTAGTAAATATAACAAACCTTTTATCATTAAGCTCCGAGAAGTTCATAAATAGATATATAATCATGCTCATATTAGAGCCATAAAGCTGATTATAGCTCTTAAAATAGAACTCACAACTCTTCCTTGTTCAAACGTTATATCATGAAATACAATATGCTAGCGTATGATCAGTCCCAGAATTTATTTATTTCGTATTCAAAGTATACTAAATTGATAAAACATAAAATTATGATTCTTTTTTTCACTATTTAATTGTAATTTTTTTATTTATTTAAAGCAAAATAAAGGTTCGTGCCTAATGACCCTCGGGTCAGTCTGATAGGTTTACTCAATTTGGAGAGTTAGTTTCGAAGAAGGAAGAGGCCAAAGATCTATTGTAAGAGTTATTATTAGGTATATAACCGGTGGACTAGAAGGAACAGGTTATACCCCATATATTATACTATCTTCTTAAAAATGGATTAATTTTGATCAAACTAGCTATATCGAAATGGAATTAGATGTTCTTTAATTCATGAAGGTTTTATTCTCATTGGAATAGTCAAACTTAACTTAAATACCGGTTTTTTAAAAATTCCTTGCTCTAAAATAACTTTAATTTTGCTAATTCGAAATAATCAAACATGATTCGCCGTGAACATTTACATAAATGGATGAATATAAAATATACCAATTGAGACGTTGATTTCCAAAAGGTACTAAAGGACATTTTTTACGAAATTGATTTTTTGTCATATTTGTATTTTCATCATTTAGTTTTATCTAAATATTCTATTTGATGTTATCTAATGAATTCTCAAGTCCTTAAAAAACGTGATTTATAAATGCGGTCATTTTTTAAAAGTACTAATTACGCATTTATTTTCGTTCCGAATCATTCTAAAAAAAATCATTTCATAACTTTAATATGATATTATTATAGTAAAAAAATAATTCTAAATTTTAAGGTAAAAAGACCCAAATTAGCTAGTTTCATAATACAGTAATGAGAGATTTTCGCGCTTCCTGTAAAATTCCCCAGAATGGATATAGTACCTTTTGGAAATCAACGTCTCAATTGTAGCAGATTTTTTTTTTTTTTTTTTTTTGCTTTACATATATAATTGTATTCAATTATTATAGGTTAATGTTTTACTCATTTATTTTATTTTTTCACCGATACATTTCCTTTTTAGGCTATATGGGGATTTATCGGGCTAGAGGGTGATGACGGAGGATTAAAGTCAGGGTTAAAAAAACCCTCCCTCTCTCTCACCGAGACCGAAACGCGAACTATTTATTTTATCTCTAGTTTGGTTATTAGGCTGAGCCACGTGTGTTCAAAGCACCGCACGTTTACCTACTCGGCCACCCCTTTCCCTCATCACTCACCGCATAATTGTAATTTTTCGTAAAAAGGTATTTAAAAAAAGAAATCATGTTAACTATTGTTTATTTTCGATGCAATATTTCCCATAATTCAGTAAAAGATCCCAGTATTTAAAAAAATCAAATTCATCGATACTTGTGTGATATGTGAAAAATTCTCTTAGAAAGTCATATTTTTAAAAAACAATGATATCATATAAAGTTATTAAAGGTGATAAAGAGTGACAAAAACCCCATATGTATTCAAATGATTGTTGTAGATAATAATTTCTTTAGTTGTTGTTTATTTATTTAACGTCACTTTGTGCTATTATGACTAATGCCTGGACGATGGCTACAGTGGGAGCACTAAATTTTTCCTATCCAGGTTTTATTAGGATAAGGATCTTTAACGAGTACCTGACATCGCACAGGCTCGGGACCACCTTTTAACGTCTCCTCCGAAGGACGGCATAACTAAGGATTTTTTACTCCCATAAAAAAAATCCTAGGACCACCTGCTGGTTTGAACCCGTGACCTTTGGCATAGGAGGCTGTTATGCTAACCACCCATCTACAAGTGATCCCTATTTCTTTAGTTATATCATTGTAAAATATATACTGTCATCGAAATTCTGTTTTGTTTTTTATGCAACTGTAATTTTTATGTAAAGTACTCAAATTGATTTTTACAAAAGTGGTTAGGGAAAGTCGTGTTTTGCGGGCACCAGATTTTTTTAAAAGTAATGCAAGGAAATATTTTAGAATAATTTGGAACTAAGATAAATGCGTAATTAGTACCTTTTGAAAATAATATTAAAAAACCGAGTTTGCCAAATTACATGCAGCAGAAAAGGTGCAGAAGGTTTTTTTAGGTGCCCTAGGACTACCCGCCTGGACAGTCAGGAATGAGATCAAGTAGGCTGCGTTGATATGGACATTGCCAGCGGTTGCCGGAGAGCAGATTGCCGAAGAGACTGCTGTTGGTGGAATAGCAAGGAAGAAGGAGAGGAAGCTCCCGAACGCGGTGGAAGGACTGCGTGAAGGAGTGTATGGCCGGCAGGGGACTTCAGGAGGACTGCTGTAAAAGAGAAAAATGGAGTGAAGCTCTAAATTAACAGGTACCTTTTAGAGGAAGAAGGTGTTCGTAAAGGACTTGTGGATTTGAATTCGACATAACGATTAGAACACAAATATGTCAGGGATCACTTGTAGTTGGTTGGCTGGCATAAGATTTTTGTTATAAATTTACCTTAGATCGCGGGTTCAAACCCGCAGGTGGTTCTAATCCCATTAAAAAATCCTTAGCTATGCCGTCCTTCGGAGGTAACGTTAAAAGGTGATCCCGAGCCTGTGCGATGACAGGTACTCGTTAAAGATCACTATCCTAATAAAACATGGATAGAGGGGGAGTCACCTATAGCGTAGTGGTTAGCATAACAGCTTTCTATGCCAAAGCTCGCGTGTTCAAACCTGCGGGTGACCCTAAGATTTTTTAATGATAGCAAAAACTCCTTAGTCATGCCGTCCATCGGAGGGGACGTTACAAGGTGGTCCCGAGCCTGACTCCCACCGTAGCATCGCCCGATTACCCATAGTAGCATAAAAGTGACGTTAATCAAATAAACAAACAAACAAACCTGGATAGGCAAAAATTTAGAGCTCCCACTGTCCGATTAGCCATAGTAGTATAAAGTGACGTTTAATAATTAAACAAACAAATATGTCAAAAATATCAAATTCGTAAAACGTCCTTTAACAACGTTTAAAAATCAAGGCTGATTTTAACGTCCCCTCCGAAGGACGGCGTAACTAAGGATTTTTTACTCCCATTAAAAAATCCTAGGACCACCTGCGGATTTGAACCCGTGACCTTTAGCATGGGAGGTTGTTACGCTAGTCACCCAGCTACAAGTGATCCCTTATTAAAGAATTAATTAAATTTAATTTCTATAGAAACATGTGTTTTATTAAAAAATCTATGATATTATTACCTAAAATAATCAGTTAGTTTTATGTTAATTTCATCACTCTCTATTAACTTTTAAAAGCTTGTGTATGAGATAATATTTTTTCTAAAATCTTTAGCTTTCCAACGGTATATCATACATGTATATTACTGTTCTTATGTTCAAAAACGAAAAATTGCATTAAAAAATATTTTTTTTTCTGTTTTCTCCTTTAGTTTGGTATCAAATTCATTCAATTTATGTATTTACCTGTTTTTCATCAGTGGTAACAAGATAATAAAGTTGTTTTTATAGAATCAACAAAATTAAAGGTATTTTAGAGAGAGAAAATTAAAAATATCGGTATTTAAGCCCTGTCAAACCATTTTAATCAGAATGAAACCTACATGATATTAAAGACCATTTAATTTTACATCTATATAGCGAGTTTAATCAAAATCGTCGGAACCGTTTTCGAGAAAATCAAAAAAAGGTGCAAAATGCATGGTATAAAGTGCCTCTTCTGGTAAGCTCATTTTGATGAAAAAAGTTTTGTCACGTCTTGGGCGTATAGTTGTCTTAAATATGAAATTTCAGTTTTATAGGACTTACCGTTTCCGTCTAGGAGTTACCACACACACACACACAGACCTTTTTGCGGGCCTTGGTTATTTGGACTCAGGGGACCCTAAAACGTGTATTTCCGTTGAAAACTGGAATTAGAAAATTTTTAGGATCGCAATACTTCCTCTTACTATATATAGTAAGTGATAGTAAAAAGAAAAGTGTCAGATAAAATATGCTAAGCTCAATATTATTTCACGCATTGTATTTCTTAAGCTTAAGTACTCTATTTATCGCATTATTATTCGGATCTCTGACATATGTCATTTGGAGGCGGCTCCTTTTGTTTTTCCTGAGAGGGAGCTAAGACAGGGGGAGGGACTCGTGTTGGAAATCTGACGAGCATGAAGAGCCGGCATACCCTCCAGCGGATTGGACGGGGGAGATCCCAAGGCACAATTATTTCCAGTTTATGAGACACGAGGGAGCCGAGATCTAAATCTGTAAAGGGCTGGAGAATCTGCATAGAGCTGACTACATTAACATGCCAATAAGACGGGAGCAAGGAGCAGTCCCTGGTGCCTCCTCTTATTACTTCTTGTTCGCCCTTCTTGTACACCCCCCTCCCTAGTTGTCTGTCCTCGATGGCCCTTCTAGTTCTCGGCTACTCTATCCTAGCTAATTTGTCCTTGTATCCTTTCAAATTATTTGCTTCTTTGATATTATTTTTAGGATATGATCAACGTCCTCTGATCTGTATTCTGCATTAGTTTCCTTTTAAAGTTCATTTAAATTTTTCGGGAAACCCTTTGTTTTCATAACTAAATACGCTGCAACTATAATTTCCATGCTCTGGCGGTCTATTATTCTGTAGAAAATATTATTTTATTCTAAATATAAATAATTAATTTAAATAATAAAAATCAATTTGATCACATACGGTTATGGTAAACACACATATCAGGAAAAAATCTGGCGCTCGCCTCGCGTAACATACATTTTCGATAAAATCCCTCCATCGACAACCCTTTGATCAACACTGTATAAGCCCATGCCTACATCATCCATGAAAAATTCTTTCAAGGTTTAAATTTTCGCAAACAGCGTTAAGCTTAGGATGAAATTTTAGGCCTGACTGTAATCAGTATTTTGGACGCAGTGAACGTTTTAAAATTTTTCCCACAAGTTTAGACACATTGTAAGAAAACATTCATTATATAAGGAGCAGCTCTTCCATTCCCAACCGATTTCTCCACTTTATATTTATTTATTTTAAAATTAGCAATTGTCCTGTTAAATAAATAAAAAAATTAAATAAATAAATAGAATTAAACATCGAATAAGATTAAGAATTATCTCATTTCCTTCAGGTTAACACTGAATTTAAATTTTCGTCAAAAAATACTTTATTAAATACAGTTTAAAATGTTTACTTGATGCCACAGGGGGTATTAGTTTGGTTTAAACTTCTGGTTTTATATTAGCAGTTCGGCCCCTTTTTACTTCTTGAAGGGACATTTCTATTCTCGTTCTGAAGGAATAGTTCTAGTTATCCACTGATGTTTCTACAAATACTTGGGTTTAAACTTAAAAAAGAAAAATAATAAATAAAATTCCCTTCATTATGCATTATTCTTTCATGCATTATGTTCTGTTGTTTGTAGGTAAAAAGAACTAAATTGTAATTTTCTACTATTTTTATACCAAAAAATAAAATAAATTAATTACCTAAAAACTAATAAAGAGGCCTTTTGGGTTTCTCTCAAATCGATTAAAAGGAAGATGAAACCAAATTAAATTTATTTTAACATTTTTTAAACTAGAATGGATATGGTTATTTCACAACCTGGTTTTCATTTCACGCATTGACACCAAACATCAATTTTTGTTTAATTTTTCTTTTAAGATGTAACAAATTTATTCTTTATCTTCCATTTTTCTAGAAACAGTTCAACACATCGTTTCTGCTGCTGTTAGATCCGAAACGTTCTTTTTTCACCAATTAGGTACTTGTACCTCTAGAACCCATGAAGGGTCTTGGATTCAGTACTTACTGAAATTAATACTTTTTCACAGCTAACATCCGTGCAAGGAGATGATTAGACCGAGATAATGCATAGACGCCAGGTTTGCCCTAATTCGGGTACCAACTTTCTAGAGGCAGAGTGTGAACCAGGAGGGTCTTCATACTCCAGCATAATCAATGTTAGTAATAGAAAATAAGGATATATGATACTAAGAAATAAAAAATAATGTCGATACATCAAATACATATTAAAAACTATGTTTAAATGTCCTCTATAAAATAAAATAATGTGAGATTTAATGAGGTGGTCGAGATGAGAACCAAAAGTTCACAATTTCTGGAGTACAATCTTTACCTGATTTTTCATATACAAAGAGTAATTATGATTAAAAAAATGTCAAGCATTAAAACAGATATTGATTTCATTTTGCATTAATGGCCTTGCCTATCTTATACTGTCTAATCCGACAGCATGCAGTGATAATACGAACGGCTCAAGTTGCAGCCTGCACTCGAATGGGCAGCCAACGAACCAGAAGACAATAGATGACAATGGTTTCTTCCACGAAGAAACTGGAAGGAACTCGTTCATATCCCGCTCGACAGCCGTGAAGAGATAACCCTAAGCGGCCCTTTGACATCTCTTCCACGGCCGGGAGTGACTCCGAAGAGGGATCGTGATTTATAATTTTTCGAACATTGTCACCTAACAACCGTATTATTTATGGAATAGTCCTTCATAGAGAATCGACCCTTCTCTCCATGATTTAAACTTATTTCTTATGAGGCCAATCACTGTTGCATCACTTACTAATTTCTTACCAACAGCTATTGGCCAATCTAGAGTAAACTAACGAATAAGAAAATCACCAATATTTAGAGATGCAAAAAAAAACTTTTACAAGGCTTATAAAAGTATCCTCTGAAATAAAATCAAAGGGACATTTACAATAACTATATTTTTCTTATCAAAAATTCAGAAAAAAAAAAAAAAATTGACAGTAAATCTAATGAACAGGAAAAAAATACCTTCAAAATATACAAATGTTTTTCAATTGATCTGAATTGGAGTTTCGAGAATGTCATCTATAAGTATCAAAAATGTTTAATTAAGGTGAAGTTCATAATTTTGTCTATAAAAATACAAAATTACTAAATTACTAGATGTCTAAAAAAATATTTTTAGAATAAATTAAGAAAAAAATCCACCATTTAAGAACTAATATTTTATTTATTAAAATAAAAAAAAAAGATAAATAAATAAAATAAAATTAGATGGTCAAGCCTAAGAGATAAGAGATGAAAAAACCTTATAAATTGGGTATTATTGATGATAAAGAAAAAAAATCAGGAAAATTTATTTGACTTATTTAAATGAAAATCGAAATAAAAGAAAATGTTATGTATTAAGGATATTGAGGGGAGTGCGTTCATTATTAAATAATTAAATCAAGTAAATGTTAATGTGCATTTGTCGGCAAAAGTTAAAAAGGCGTTTACCTACCCCACTTTGAAATTTCCCATGGGCAGCCCGCGATACCTTAGGAACTTCCTAGACCCCAGCTACTAGGCTGGATTGGGCACTTCCCACAGCCCCGCCTCCCTTTGTCCGAAAAGAGACCGGCAATTTCCGAAATATAGACTTTTTAAAAGAAGAGGGGAGAGAAGTGAATAAAGAGAAATAGATAGAGAGACAATTATTACCATAGAAACTTGAAAAAACAAAACATAAACCTACGGATTAAAGTAACTTATCTCTTTTTTTTTGTTTAATAAAATCACTCTCCTGACTCTTATAAACACCACAAAAAAAAAATTCGATCAAGCGGTGCATGCGAGATGAGATTACCGAGGAAAAAGGAGATTCATTTATATAATATATATATATATATATATATATATATATATATATATATATATATATATATATATATAGTACTCTTATTCTTCTTCCAGTGGTCCGACAGGCCGTGTGGACCCTAGGCCTCGCGGTGTAACCTCCTGGGAGATTAAACTCACGTTTCTCAATGTATTTTATAGGGTAGGGTCATCACTCCCACCAGCGGCCACCATTTGGCTGACGGGTCTCACATACCCGGGGGAGAGGCTGTGAGTGAATCTCCATTTACTAAATGTTTGAAAAAGTCTTTCTGGTACTGAGATGCGAACTCACAACCTTTAGCGTGAGAGAGCCAGCCAGTCACGGGCTCCCCTAGATTACTCTTACTATTAATATTAATTATTAACAATTCAATTTTTTTTTAAAACAAATGAATAATGTCTCGAAATAGTAAATAGGTTGAGAGGAATCTGGAATTAAAAAAAAATATAGTAATAATTTCGTACACCTAAACATATTTATCAATTGTACAATATTATCAGATAGCAAATTTTATTATAAGAAATTTTACAGTACAGTCATGATCAAGACTTTCTCCCTAGGTATGTTACCTATGATTATTAAATTACATTAAAACTGACTTAGATATCGTTATAGCTAACTATACGCCAATCCAGAAGTAAATGCCCTAAATTGACTGGTTAAGAGGAAAACAGTTGGAGTATCAGGGCGGTAGGACTTGACCTAATCTAGAAATTGTTGAGCTTAGTCGATTGTGGTTTATTATTATGCTAATATATACAAAGCTAACAAGTGATATTGGATCTCCTAGTTTCACTCCCCGCTGCAGTGCGCAAACAGAGCGCTGTTTGGCTAACAATATTACTCAAATCCACCTAAATAGATAGTTCAATTGACAAAAGCAAAAAAGGATAGCTAGTTTAGAATGAATAAAATATCATAATGGATTCAAGCGAATAAAAATGTAAAAATACATGATAATCAATATCTTACCATAATCCATAAAATTATTATTTTTTTTTTAATAAAGAAAAATGTTAAAAGCGACATATAAATCATGCTTACCGCATACTGTTAAGAATGTCACAACACTGACCTGAAAAAAGAAAGAAAACAAATTATACAACTATCTAGTAATAATGTATAATTATTAAAAAAAAAAATTATATAAAAAGTTTTATTAATATCTTTATTTTATTTTTTTACATCCTTTATTGATTATTATACACTTAAAAATATTTGAAATTTTGTAGAGTAAATAAAAATAAAACTACATTTTCATTTTTTTCCCCTCGATTTTCTATTGAAACTATTTTTCAGAAATGCAGATAACGACGTGGCTATTTCATTTGTTTTTTTGTATACGTAAATGTAACTGTATATTTCTTTATAAGAATTTATAGATGTTTGAAAATGAAAAGGAATACGCGTAGAAAAACATATGACTTTACAGGCCTAGAAAAAGAAAATAGTTTTTACAAATTAGAATTATATAAAAGACCGCGTTATCCTACACATTGACATCCTATTCCTACCAGAGGGGGAAGGTCCAGACTCATTTAATAGGACAGCCAAGATTTACATAAATATTATTCCACGCAGACAGGATAAAACGACCTACTAAGACGAATACGCCTTAACTCTCTCAGGTTCTGTACATACTAGCCATTAACGGCTACGGTCCGAACTTGGTAGGACAATGTTTGCATGCATGGATGCAGTCGTTTTAACACGCTTATAAAAATTCCATTTTAACCTTAAGATCCTACAGACCCTATATATTCCTACGTCTCCAAGCTACGGAGGTCCTATAACAAGTGCACCCCAACACAGAAAGCCTATGTGTAGGTAGGGCTTTGAAAGCCCATAATGGATGACGATCCATCACATAAATTGAATGTGAGCTATAAAGGTTATGATCGTTAGTAAGTTTGTTTCTAACATTTAATTGATTTTCACTTTCACTTATCTATATATATGAAATATATAGTTAGGGAAAGTATTGCGATCGTGAAAATTTTCGAATCCCAGTTTTCAACGGAAATACACATTTTAGGGTTTCCTGAGTCTAAATGACCAAGTCCCGAAAAAGGGTCTGTGTGTGTATGTGTGTGGTAACTCCGGGGCGTAAACAAAAAGTCTGTAATTTCGTATTTAAGACAATTATACGCACGAGATATTACATAAACTTTTTCATCAACATCAGCAAACTAGAAACGCCACTTTATACCTTGCATTTTGCACCTTTTTACAAATTTCTGAAAAACGACTGTAACAATTTTGATTAAACTCGCTTTATCTATGTAAAATTTAATGGGCCTTAAAATCATGTAGGTTTCATTCTGATTGAAATAGTATGACAGGACTTAAATGGCGATATTTTAAATTTTCTTCTTCTAAAGTACCTTTAATGTTTCAGATTCTGTAAAAATACCCACATTATCTTGTTCCCATTGATAAAAAACGGCTAGATATGCATTTTGACAGAATTTTATAAACAAATAAAGGAGAAAAGCGCAAAGCTATTTTTGTAATGCAATTTTTGTGTTTTTAAACACAAGAATAGTAGAACAGATATTTTATTTTTATCTCTAAATGTATTTAAAAAATTTTAAAATGATTTTAACAACGGAGGTAAGTGAAAGTCTTGTGTTAGACGCACCAGATTTTTTTTTTATGACATTTAACTGATTTTTTAATTTGTATTTAATTCCATCCTCGCACTAACTACTCGCTTCTGAGCCAAAATCCTTCTTACAGCACTGATGTTAGTAACAGGAGATACTTAGCCCGTTTCCGCCCCATAATCAGGTCGATTACCATCCCCACCTAGGCAAATTCAAAAGAGAGAGAGCTAAATGTACGCCGTTACATCGGAGTAGTCGCAAAGCTAATGGCTGTCCTCGTGCCGGCATACTCCGCTATTTGCAATCATAGCCCCTTGATCCCACTTTGACATTGCGTAATCTTATTCTTTGAGAAAATTCTAAATAGCTTCCATTCGGATTCTATTGTAAAGTTAGAGGGTAACAAAAGAATATCAACGATCAGTAAATTTCATTATAAAATTATTACGGTATACAAATCCTGTGGAGAAGTTTCCGAAAATTATTGATATGGAAAGTGGAGCAGTCCTCAGCTAAACGCTTTTTAGAAGGCCCTTTTTATTCGATAGCGATATCTTTAATATTTATATCCGCAGTGATAGGAAAAAAAGAGAAATTAAACATTTTTAGATTTTTAAAAGTAAAAAAAGTTAAGCATATGTGCTATCAATAGTTTCCATTGCCATGTCAGTATAGCCTCAAATTTACTGAGCGCACTAAGGTTCTGAACCTCACTTTTTCGCATAACATAACTTAGACTACACGCACCCTTGCAGGATTACTGTAATGTTGAAACATAACATCGTTAAAAATAAATAAAAAGAATCTAATTTTCAATGCAAAAATAATTAATTAAATTAGTTATATAATAATTAGTAAAATTCGCGTTTTATTTTGTTAATAAACGCTGATGAATTTCTTCTCTATCTTCAAAAATAACCAAGTTACTGAATTAAATAATTTTTAATCGGCCGCTATTTTAAAAATAACCAGCTGACATCAACGTCTAGGTGTTAAGATCTTTGTTGCTTGTTCCAGTATTTTTGTGACGAATTTCTAAAAAATTGGTCCAGTAGTTTCAGCGAAGTGCCGAGGAAGGCGTACGGCTTATGAGTATAATAATATAAGGCTGCTGACATACCATGACTTTTTTTTTCTAATTTATTTACTGAGAATATTCCAATTATTATCCAGTCGAATCCTGTATTCCTCAAGGCAGCGTCCTTTGTCCTATCTTCAACAATATATTCACGGCTGATATTCCTGTTTGCCTTTATACCTTCCTTGCAACGTACGCTGATGACACAACCATCCTATCCTCTCACTTAGATTCTGAAATTGCATCCGTAAGCTTCCAAACGCACCTTTCTCAAATTGAAGACTGGTGTAACAAGAGGAGAGCCAAAGTCAATCAAACCTAATGCGAATATGTAACCTTCACCCTTCGAAGCCAATCCCGCCCTCCAGTTCTGTTTAACTCCATTCCGCTCCCTTACAGATAAAAGACTTGGAAAACTTGGAACCCGAATAATAGACCTAAACGACAAGAACTTAATCGACGATTTGGCCAATTATACAGACTACTCAACCAAAATTCTAAAATATCTATTGAAAAGAAACTACTAATATACAAGACAGTACTAAAACCTATCTATGTAATCCAAGAGAGACGAGAGTTGGCTCTTTGGAATCTGAAAAAAAAAAAAAAAAAAATATATTTTTTAATATTATATCTGTTCAAAGCTAACTTCATGGATTTTATGATTATTATGTATGCATTTAAGAACGTAGAATAGCCTTTTGTGTCACACATGTTACGAACTGAAATAATTATATATATATATATATATATATATATATATATATATATATATATATACACACACATATATATATACATATATATATATATATACATATATATTTTCTGATTTCTACCTATTTAATTATTGCGTTATTATGAAGACTAATCTTTAATTTACATTTAAGACTGATCTTTTGATTAACTACAAAGACTAATACATCAAAATTCCTCTCTTATTATCTATTGTATTGTTTGACATTATCGAAATTTAATGACCTCGTGATCCTTTATGGAGAAACGTTTTTTATCAATTTTTATTTTTTAAACAATAAATATCTTAAAACGTGCTCTACATTGAGAAGAACTCAACGCTTATTAAATGGTTCCTTACTCCTGAAGATAATTCTATATAATAGATGTGTTTCTCACGTATTATTTTATTTTTTGATAAATCGTCAACTCATTACTACGCCTACAAAGAATGATAAGGTATGAATTTACGCTGAATATTAATTTTTTATTTTTCGGTATGAATTAAAAAAGATAATAAATCACATATATCAGAAAAACATGAACTTAATTAAATGAAATAGGTCTAATCGTCGGGTCAGAAGCTATTATTATCTTCATTTGTCTCTTAAGATAGGAGTATCACTGACGAAAGCGAGGGGTAATTACGATAATTGAGATAGCAAAGGCGAAAAACATTAACAATTACCATAACCAAGCACTGACGAAATTATAATTTCCCGAGGAAGGAAGGAAATATAATTAATTATGACGGTAAGCGATAAGAGTGTGGGAAGGGAGGAGTTTGAAAAGCAGGTTTATTTATTCACGGGTGGATTGTCTTGGCCATTCTGCTGCCTGGAGGAAGACCCCAAGTCACGGTCCAGTGGCTGTATGGAGAGCTCGCCCACTGATCCATGAAACCATCCTTCAGCTCTTGTTTGTTCTCTGTCCTCTACTTGTTGCCGCTTGACCCTATTACTCTAAAGGCTCATTTCATATCTGAAAATGACCATTGAAACAGTTTTCGATCGATGAATGCTTGATGAATGGGGATCTATGTCCCCGTTGTTAAACAGTCATCTGAAGGACCTCTGGCCTGAGCCGAAACTAGTAAGGAATCAAGTTATTTAAAGTGGACACTTGGTCGGAGTGACAATTTAATTTGTTGTCCATCATAATTAGTTTTTTGTTCAATTAAAAATAGTTTTTAAGTTTTAATCGTATCAACTTCATCCATACAATAAAATGTGTCAATATTATGATATGAAATTTATTATTATTGCTCATTCAAATTTGATTCCATCCTTAAGAACTTATTCGTCTGAATTCCATTATATATATATTTTACACGTAATAAAAATATATTTTATGTAAATTTGATTATTAATCAATTTTGAAGTTTTTCTATTTACTAATTGTTTTACAAATATACATTCTTGTCCGGGAGTGTTTTTGGATATGAGTCAGGCCTTTGACAGAATATGGAACGATGGTTTGCTCTAAGTTAAAAACATTTCTTAGTCCAACGTAATATCTAATGTTACAATCGCACTTGAAAGATAGGTTTTTCCGTGTGAGAGTAGATTCAGAGTTTTCTAATATTAAACCAATAAAAGCAGGTGTATCTCAAGGTAGCGTATTAGCAGAACTGACCATCCCGATGGAACAGCTCATGCCGGCACTGCTATTATACTTTTTTAAATGCCTACATAATAATAATAATTATAAAATCGATAAAACTTACTTTGAAGTGATATAAGATTGAAGGTTATTTTATGATTATTGTTTGTTTTTTTACAGATTTCGAGAAGCCACCTCCAAACTCTCCTGTGGACGACAAATTGCATAGATTAGTTACCACATGAGATATGATGATTATTCACATAAAGGACTGATTGAATACGAAACCTGAGAGATGACATAGAGCTAACTGAATGCTGGCGACAGAGCCGGGGAAACTTGATCCATCCTATAGCAAGCACTCCTGTGGATTTCGTCGAACCCAAGGGTAAGTGTATAGATATCTCCTTTCCAGTTATCATTTCACGAGTCAGGATGCTATTTTCGATATTTTCCCAGGCAATATTTAATTTCTGTCGCGAAGGAAAGTAATTAGTGTAAAACAATAATATATATATATATATATATATATATAAATATAGAATAGAAAGAAATTGTATTCTGGGACTTTGTCCCTTAAGAATAACATGAAATTTATAAGTAAAGGTAGCACATCTGGCCAGAAAACATTAGATAGATATAATTATGTACATAGGTAAAAGAGGTAGACAAAGAAATTTATATAAATGAATGTACATACATACCTCTATGTACCAAAGAAAAGAAAAAGCATAAAAAAGTAAAGCAAATAAATAGTAAATGGAAAGTAAAAAACAACTAATTTTGAACACACTAACAAAAAAAAATAATATACACACACACACACACACACACACACACACAATATATATATATATATATATATATATATATATATATATATATATATATATATATATATATATATATATATATATAATATATAATATATATATAAATAAATATAAAAATAAAAAAGGTAAACATAGATTCAGTCATTATAATAATTATAATGAAAAATCTAATTTAAAATTAAAGATCAAGAAGCGTCAGCTTGGGATAATAGGTGTTGGAAAAGGCGATATTTGAATGTGGATAAGGAAGAACCATGACGCATATTGGAAGGAATGGAATTCCAGAATTTAATGGAACGGACAAGAAAAGATCGATCGAAGGCTTTAGTTCTGTGGGATGGCATATAAAGGTAGGAATGGTTTCAAGCAAGTGGACTGAGGATTTAAATTGAAGGAGACTGTAGATATAGGAAGGATGCTGGGATATCATAGTTTGGTAGAGGAATAACCAAAGGAAGTACTGTCTGCGTATGGAGGGAAGATGTATATATATATATATTGCCTATTTGGTTATTTATTCAAAGAAATTTTGACATTACAATGGTATTTGCTATCTGCTTATGCAATAAGCAAATATTCTAACAAATGATGTAAGTGCGAAACTGCATAAGATAGATTAAAAAATAAAACAAATAACTATCAGTATATCAGGTCCCCTTGGTCAGCGCTTCGGTAGTGTTCTAGGCGAATTATATGGGTTCGTGGCAGTTGTTAAGTTTTGAGTCAGCTGGTTTGAATTTAGGGTCAGTTTGTCGTGAAATTTATTGTAGCGATCAGTAGCAGTTGTAATGACGAATGGAATGTCTAGGACAGTATGTAGTGTCTCGTTAGATACATAAAAAGGATAATTTACAATTTTCATAGGTGATTTTGATGTTTATGCATAATTTTGATGTTTGCCTTTTCCAGGAAGTCCATATCGTTAATTCATTTCTTTTCTTTTTCATTTGAGGTGATATGCCCATGTAGGTCGTTCGTCAAGGCAAAGGCCTAAATAACGTACTGTGTCCGAAATTGGTATTGCTATATTATTGTAAAAGACCTGAGGGCAGGACTCATGTTTTAGAGAAAATGTGACGAACAGGCTCACTGATTCATTCGTTTTGATTTTCCATTTTTTTGCCCAGCAAGCTACGTCTTCCAAATGTTCCTGAAGCTCCTAAGAAGTCTTATTTGTTGGATGTCAGAATAGCTGAATCGTCGGCAAAGGTTGCTGTAAGTGTTTCTGGATGCTGTGGGATGTCACAGCAATATATATTAAACGGTGTTGGATCTAATACGTTACCTTAAGATACACCTGCTTTTATTGGTTTAATATTAGAAAACTCTGAATCTACTCTCACACGGAAAAACCTATCTTTCAAGTACGATTGTAACATTAGATAATACGTTGGACTTAGAAATGTTTTTAACTTAGAACAAACCATCGTTCCATATTCTGTCAAAGGCCTGACTCATATCCAAAAACACTCCCGGACAAGAATGTATATTTGTAAAACACAATTAGTAAATAGAAAACTTCAAAATTGATTAATAATCAAATTTACATAAAATATTTTCTATTCGTCGTAAAATATATATATATCGTACATATATATATATATATATATATATATATATATATATATAATATATAATATATGGTCTGGAATTCAGACAAATAAGTTCTTATGGATGGAATCAGAACTACTTCGTATGAGTGAAATCTGATTTGCAATTAAAATTACTCATCAAAACTTCATCACCATCCTCTTAACTACCCAAAACGTTAATGTTCGCTAGTTGCAAAGCAGTAATAATTTTAAGCATTGTAGTGTTCTAAAGGAGTAAACACACGTTTATTAAATATTCGTAATTAATCAAATAACGAAACACTCATTTGCATGCCAAAAAAAAATTTGACTAAGAAGGCTATTATCATAAAAATAGGTACCTATCTCAATATTCTATTAAAAAAAAATCTTCGTTTATGATAAGATTTGTAAGGGAACCGCCACTGATAAGATGCTTCACTTAAAAATAGTATTTAATGGATCCAGAAAGGCACAACCCTATCCAAGCCATAACGAATAGCCATCGTAAAACAGTAGATCTCTTTTTCTGTTTTACAGCATAATAATATCTTGAATAAGTTCATCTTCCGAGATAGCTATAATTTCAACTATAGTCGGTCGTGAGAACGGTAGGACTACTAAAAAACTTACTCCATTTCTGCAGAATCCTCCTCTCCCCTCCCCTGATCCCCAGAGCTACAGAACGTTAGAATAATCTGAATACAAATTACTCCTATTCTGGAATAAAAATTATTCCCGGAGGGGTGTATACGGTCCGTTGTAAACTCCAAGGTTTTCCAGTAACGAGTAAAGTTTTTTAAGATAGTAGACCTTTCTCTCTCTTTGTATTACTTCGTGTCTTCCTGTTAGCAGTTGCAATAATTCTGTCTTCAGGAAGAAAATATTAACTCAGTAATCTGGCCTTCAGAGAGATCATGAGCGATTTAAATAGACTACGCATTTTTCAATCCTTTTATATTATGTAATATAAACATATCACTAGATCGGTGGCTTCCAACTAGTGGTCCAAGGACCCGTGTGGGTTCACAGACGATGTTCAGAGGGTCCGCGAGATACTTGTGAAAATTTGAATTAAAATACGTATTTTAATAAAAAATCCTTAAACGACTAGTCTTGCAACAAAAATAACTAACACATTGCTCAGACTCATTAAATTGCGTGCAGTATATGATAATAAATAGGAGGATTGGTTTAGGATCTATGCCATGGATCGAGTATAGACCATCTTGGGTTTTCTTAACAATTAATTTCAACTGCGGCTACTTAATCGTTAATCCATTATTTCAATAACAAAAGGTTTCTGTTTGTTGGATGCGCCTTAAAATCAATACAAAGATTTCAAATAGGTACAATGATATATAATTGTATAACATATTGAGGTTTTTTTACGAATTTTCTAGTTTGTTACTTTCATTTACTATATATATGGCAAGGGGAGCCGCGCTAGTCTCTCATGCTATAGGTTGTGAGTTCGAATCCCAGTCCCGACGGGGCTTTTATAAGGATATAAATAAGTAGGGATTCACTCACAGCCTCTCCCCCGGGTACGTGAGACCCGTCAGCCAAATGGTGGCCACTCACAAAATTAGGCGTAGGGAGTGATGACCCTACACTAAAAATTGCATCGAGAAACGCGGGCCTACACGGCCTGTCACGCCACTGGAAAAAAAACAACAACAAAAAACAGGTAAATGTATAAGCTGAACGAGAAGACTGCAAAAAAATTTTATTTTTTTTGTTTTTGAACATATGAACAATAATACAAATGAATAATATACCGTTGGAAAGCTGACGATTTTATAAAAAATATTATCTTACATATACTATTGTAAAAATTAACGGAGGGGGATAAAAATACAATAAAACAAACTGATTGTCGAAGATAATAATAAAATCCAATGTAAATATTTTTTTAACAATTTATTATCGTTTCTAATTTTGTTTAAAAATTCTTAAATTTATATAACTAACGGAGGTAAGTGAAAGAAGTCGTGTATTGCACTCACAAGATTTTTTTTTAATTGAAACCTAGAATAAATAAAAAATAAAAATAAACTTTATTCACATACATACCTATTCACGATTTTCTCAAAAACGGCTTTGAGATGACGATTTTGATTAAACTCCCTATATGGATGTGAAATTGGACGGGCTTTAATATCATGTAAGTTTCATTTTGATTGAAATATTCTGACAGGGCTGAAATGCCGATATTTCAAAATTTCTTTTTCTAAAGTACCTTTCATTTTGTAGTTTTTATGAAATGGACATATTATCTTGTTAGCGTTTCTAAAAATCAGGTAAACATATAAGTTGGACGAATTCGATATCCAAATAAAGGATATGCAAGTTGAGCATATTTGATAAACAACTAAAGGAGAAAAGTGAAAAATATATTTTTTTAATGCAATGTTTAGAACTTAAGAACAGTGATATACATGTATAATATACCGTTGCTAATTAATGTTAATGCTAAAGATTAACGGAGATGAGTGAAAAGCCGATAAAACTAACTGATTGTCGTAAATAATAATATAGTTGATTATTTAATAAAACATTTTTCTATTAAAATCCATTGTTAATAATTATTCAACAATATATTTTCGTTTCTAATTTTGTTTAAAAATTCTCGAATTGATATAAATAACCGAGGTAAGTGAAAGAAGTCGTGTATTGCGCTCACCAGATTTTTTTAAAATTGAAACCTAGAATAAATAAAAAATAAAATAAAAAAATTAAAATAAACTTTATTCACATATTTACATTTTGACAAAATGTTAACAATGATTTTGGATGAGTCATCCTTCCAATCAGAAAATATTTTTGTTTTTTTGTGATTATAGTACATTAGCCTAAATGGCAAACATATGGTGAAATAAAATTGAGGTTACATTGCGATTGTAGGAAAAATTATACAAAAAACCTACGCATTGAAACCTAGAATTGTTTTTAGCGTTATAGAAGGAAATGTTTTAGTATGCTTTGAATTGAGATTAAATATTAACTTAGTAACTTTCGAAAAGAGCAGCAATTGTCTAACGCGCGATTTTTCAAATTTAGGGGATGTTTGACATTTTACTATTCAGATGAAAGGGTAGGCGAAAAAATTTCTATTTTATTATTTCTGTGGGACTAGATAATGATACTTGTAAATTGACTATTATTACCATCACTTACCTATATATGAAATATATAGTTAGGGAAAGTATTGCGATCATGAAAATTTTCGAATTCCAGTTTTCTACGGAAATACAAGTTTTATGGTCCCCTGAATCCAAATGATCAAGTCCCGCAAAACATTCTGTGTGTGTGTGTGTGTGTGTGTGTGTGGTAAGCCCAGCGCGAAAACGAAATTTGCTATGAAACTGAAATTTTATATTTAAGAGAACTATACGCCCGAGGTGTTACAGCAACTTTTTTTATTGAAATCAGCTAACCAGAAGTGCCACTTTATACCATGCATTTTGCACCTATTCACGATTTTCTCAAAAACGGCATTGAGATAACGATTTTGATTAAACTCCCTATATCGATGTTAAAGTGGACGGGCTTTAATATCATGTAAGTTTCATTCTGATTGAAATATTCTGACAGGGCTGAAATGCCGATATTATAAAATTTCTTTTTCTAAAGTACCTTTCATTTTGTAGTTTTTATGAAATGGACCATATCATCTTGTTAGCGTTTCTAAAAATCAGGTAAACATATAAGTTGAACGAATTCGATATCATAAAGGAGGAAGGATATGCAAGTTGAGCATATTTGATTAACAACTAAAGGAGAAAAGTGAAAAAGAAAATTGTATGCAATTTTTAGAACTTAAGAACAGTGATATACATGTATAATATACCGTTGCTAATTAATGTTAATGCTAATGATTAACGGAGATAGGTGAAAAGCCGATAAAACTAACTGATTGTCGTAAATAATAATATAGTTGATTATCTAATAAAACATTTTTCTATTAAAATCCATTGTTAATAATTATTCAACAATTTATTTTCGTTTATAAATTTGTTTATAAATTCTCGAATTGATATAAATAACCGAGGTAAGTGAAAGTCGTGTGTTGCGCGCACCAGGTTTTATTTAATTTTATTTTTTTGAACACACCTCATGCTATAATGCGAATTGTAAATCCACTACTATTGATTGTCATTGGATATTTCATTTAATAGAGGTAACTGAAGGGTAATTACTAGCTAGCTTATTGTATACAGTATAATACCAGGGACAATGAATCCCAACCCCTAACATATGCTGTCATCGTCATTCACAGGACATTGCGAATTAAAATCATGAATGAATAACAAAAGTTAAACATGACTAACTGTGAGTTAACTTTTCTTACGCTATCTAGGATTGTCTTTAAATGTGACTGCTAATTGAAATATTAGAATCAAACACATAATTACAACAAAAATCGAATATCACTATCACTAGAACAAATTGACGAGTTATTAACTAGACGGGTTTGTGAAAAGTATGGAAATAATTTGGATGGATGTGTACTGTGGAATATCCCATTCCTGCCCCCCAGTAGGTTGTAAAACAGATAGAAAGTTCTTCTTTTTTTTTTTTTTTTTAAATCTTTTATTGAAATTTACAACTGTACATAGAACAGTAAGTAAATGAGTTATTGACAGAAAATTGGCTTAAAAAAAATCTTGACCTACCCAGCGGTAGCACTTCAATGTTTATTTGATCAGGAGGTCTCGAGGCCACCTTCTTAAAAGTAAAAAGTAAAAACAAAATGTCATTCCACAGTGAATTTTCAAAATATTGTTATAAATTTGTTCTCTACATACGAAGTTTTTTTAAACCAAATTCTCTTCTTCATATCTTACTATCAAGCCGTTCCGTTGATCCAATGCCGATTTTTTCTTTTACCTTGTGCCTCCATCAACATTAAGGCTAAACGGGACGGGACGTGTTATAGAGACAAGAACTAACAAATGAAAGCTGATGTTTTATTACTACTGATTTTTTAATCATATTATATAACAATTTAGGTAATTAACTTCCATTAAAAAATCTTATATTTTGCCTATAGCAACTCTATTATGAGCGTATAGCTGGTACAAATCATTTATTTTGATAATTTAATTCTGATTCAAGAACACTTTACATTTTTTCCTCATTTTTCAGAAATAACTGAATTATTTCAAAGGACGTAAAACACATTTAATTGGCCGCCATTTCGAAACTAAATTGCTGGTATTAGTATTTACAGTTCCTAGCCCTATTGTTGACCTTTGAATTTGTACTAATTATCTAACATCTATTATACAATTACAAACAATTAGTGTAAGGGAGCGGCGTGGTATAAAAAATAGAGCACAAGTGTTCTCATGGTCCGGGTTCAAACTCCGGCAGGAGCAGAGTTATTTATTCTGTTATTTCAGCTGTAGGACGAACCTGGGGACATGGAGACCCTCCTGGGGCACACCCAGCCTTTATAGAGTGGGTAACCTAAAATTGGGAGAAAACCTTGAGGTGAGAGTGATCTAGGCCTAATAACCTCCTTGAACCGGCGATGGCTGTGAAACAGTACGAATCGCTTTAAGTACTCAACCCCAAGACATTGTACGGTATGTAAGGTTGTAATAATAATATCAAATAATTATTTACTGTTATTAACTAGAATACATAACACTGAATACGTATACTAAACTAGATTACCATAATACCATGGTACCGATACATATACTTGGAGACAAAACAAAATCTGTCAACATCTCAAAATCTGAGTTTAAGTAAAATCAAACAAACTCTTGTAGCAAAAGTTTTGTGCTAAAATTTGAATTAAAATAAAAGGACTCTTATTCATAAGTTTTTGAATATTATACTTATTGACACAATGATTAATAAATCAACCTGGGAAAACATGCGTAATATTTATAAATCAAATCCAACATAAGGCACTTTCCCTTACGGAATTTTCATATGGGGGAAACTGTCTTTCTGAGATAAAATGGCTGTCTCCGATAAAGCGCCATAACGTGGAGGGTCGCACGTTTTTGGGGCTCTTTGGGAATTCTTCATATTTCCTACACCGGTCGCATATTAAATGGAAGAAAGATCAAAAACCATTTCCATCTTTTTGACATCTATTCTCAGTGTCTCATGATATTTTCCTCTACAGGAGCTACGTTTAAGATTAAAAAACAAATTATGATGGGGGCAGAAATATATATATTCTACTGGGGAAAAATAATGTATCTTGGCCTTATCTCACAAGGCGAAGCTACGTACACTTTCCCTCCATTCATCAAAATGTATCGAGCTAAAAAACGATAAGATGTAACTAGCTGAAATTACGTTTTGTAATCTTATTAGGAGAACTCATTTTATAAAAAAATATTACTTAAACAAAAAGGACCACTTTTAATACTAATTATACATAAATTTATATTGAGAATGTATATTCGACTGTAGAAACTATTATAGGTGGAATAGTCAGGAATCAGTCATTTTTTGAAAAGTTTTTAATTTTGCCAACGTTTCGGCCCAAGCTTGTGAGCCTTCATCAGGGCTACAAACATCAGAACAAAAGAGATACATAATAAATAATTATACATAAATAATTTTCTGTTAAAAATTTTGAGCCTTCTTGTACATACGGATATATTATTTTGTTTTTTCCATTATATAATTTTGTAAAACTTTTCAAAACAAAGATAAGCTGTAGTATTTACACTTAGAGGGGAAAACCTTCAGGGTTTTTACATGAGCCCCTCCCCATACTACCTATGTTTATGGTTTTCCTCAGTTTATGCTTGGACATGGCTCAGTAATGGTACGTTTATATATATGTTTTTTTTTACTTCTATATTAAAAGTCTAAAGTTCTGTAAAATTTGTTATGCTTATCATCATCAGATTATGTATCATGTTATCATTATTTGTATCTATAATATTTAAGTATGTTGGTATATATTTTCTGTTTTATTTCAAATGTTATCATTGTCACTACATTTAAAAGAAAATTTTCATTATCATAGTGATATGTATCTCTTTTGTTCTGATGTTTGTAGCCCTGATGATGGCTCACAAGCTTGGGCCGAAACGTTGGCAAAATTAAAAACTTTTCAAAAAATGACTGATTCCTGACTATTCCACCTATCATAAATTTATATTATATTTTTAATCTATATTTATAAAATCAAGTGAATCAATCACTCATTAATGTGGCCACAGCCTCTCCTTCATCAAAAATGACAATGTCTATGAAGTGGAACTTTTAGTGGAGGTTCCTCCTACCGTTTAGAGATGTGTAATGAAGACCTGAGGAGTTAGGAAAAAATCCTCCTGTAAAGGGTTGAAAAAAAAAAAAAAGAAAAAAAAGATTCTCAAGCCTTTTTTTTATTATTATTATTTTTTCTATGAATGTATAACAAAGTTAATGCATAATAGGCTTCGTATCCATGTTTAGTGAGTAGGTTTCTATGGAAACACGTTCAATAGTTATTAATTTTTTAAAATGCCTTTAAGCGACCAAAAACATTTCGATACCTGAGCACATATGAAAAACCCTGGGTTTTTTTAAGATGAAAAGCTTCATTTACGAATGGGATAAATTCACATTTATTTTGCTTACGAGTATGTTTTAAAAATAACATGTTTTGAGTAATTCTGAGTATGCCTACATAGTATAAAATTTGACAGACTTTATTATTAGTTCATAGAAATATTTTAAAAAACACATAATTGGTCATTAGCGAAATTATATTTACCCATACCATAAACTCATATTTGTGAATATAAACATATAATGAAATGTTCGAGATTTGTAACTAGGAATATAGGAATCTTCCATGGAATATTTCCATTGAAAATCCGATTCGAAATTATTCACGATCCCAATATTTTCCGATTCTATTTATATCTATGTTGGTATAAGTTAGCAGATAAACATACAAGAAAATAAGAAATAATAGGAATACGTAAACCAGAATTATAAAAGGAGGGTTAAGAAATACATCCACAAAAATATTGTTGTTATCTCATTTAATTTAATGATTTCTATTACTACTTCTTCAGTTTATTCTACTATGGCAAAAGGTTTAATTATGATAGGGATCTTTAAAGAGTACCCAACATTGTACAGGCTCGGGACCATTTTACAAGGACGGCATAACCAATGATTTTTACTCCCTTTAAAAATACTAGAGCCAACTACCAGTTTTGAACCCGCGACCTTAGGTATAAAATGCTGTTATTCTAGCAACTAAAACAAAGGTGACCGACCACCTTTCAAAATTATTACTCTGCAATATAAAAATATCTGCAAGGCCTGACGCAACTATAAGGCAAAGAATTATACATTTTACAGAAGTAATTACGCCTCCAGTCTAGATTTAATTAAACTGAGAAGAAATATCCTTGTTTTAAACCCGAAGAAGCATCAAATTCTCAGAATACCATGTAACGATTCAGGTTGTTAATTTTCACCTGTATAAACGTTAACAAGATTAATCAACGTCTTGGTATTCCACGCTATTTCAAATTCTACTCTGCCGTTAAATATTTTTCACCTGGATCTCCCGACTTAAAAACAAGTTAATATAAAGATTACTTCGGAAGTTACAGAAATGAAAGAAAAATATACCTATCTTTATTTTTATTTTTATAGTTTTAATATATCTACTTTTGTAAATGAAATGAAGGTACCATTTCACTCAGTTTCCTGGTCATCACAGTATTTCAAAATTGGCAATAGTTGTGAAAATGTGTATGGAGGTTCCCGCTCCGTCTAGATGTGTATTCGGAGAAAAAATTCGTCTTCTAAATGGTTAAGAAAAAAAATTCTAAAACCTTTTTTCATTAATTCGAAAAACTGTTGAAATTTTAAAGATAACAAAATTTTCTACAAATTCAAAAAAAAAAAAAAAAAAAAAAATTAAATCAGACCAGTATTATTAAATATATTAAATTTAAAACAACTATATCATATAATCTTAAAGCGGGCTTCGTATCCATGTTTTGTCTCCAGGTGTCCATCGGAACACATTCAATTGTTATTGGATTTTAAGAATTATTTAAAACGCCTAAAAATATTTCATTGAAAACAGAATAACTTATTTTACAAAACCTAAAAAGGTTATTTTTAGGTGAAAAGCTTCACTCATTATTTTCAGCTTAATTAAAGCTTCAGCATTAATTTTCAAAGTATTAATATACAAAGATTATATTTAAAATCTACCGTAGATTTTACTTGCTTGCTTTGCTACTTAGCCCAGTAGAATAAGGATATTTGTGGGAATTAATTCGGACAAAGCTGGAAATCATTTTAATACCTCTTAATGGTCCTAAGTAAAAGTAATCTGAGTTTGCACCAAGCACAGGTGGTGAGCTTAACTATTTGGAGCCGAAAAACCTCGAATTTTTCGCACTTTGTTCAGTTTTTCACATATAACTCGTAAACGGTGCTTCCTACAGAAAATATTTTTCTTTCCAAAATGAAAGAATGTTAAATTTCCTTTCTAAAAGCCATCTTAGCTATTGAATTTGATTTGGTGATATTGCCGCAACCGTTCGTCAGAAATAGGTAACTTTTTCCATTTTTGTTGAAAAACCCAATTTGGTCAGTAAGAGACAACTGTGACTTGGAAACAACTATCTAAATCGAAAAAAGTCATAGAATAAAAGTTGTAGAGCATCAAATTTCAAGTCCAAGGATCTCTTTAGATTTCAGATTCGGTTGGTACGAACCTTCGAAAAAATACTTTTTTTTTATCGATTTTATACTTCACGCGTTCAAAGGAAATATTTGCTGAATACGGCCGATTTAAAACATTCTGCTGTGACTGATGCCGTAGTTTTACAGCGAATAATGATATTTGCAACATAAACCATATCATGCCTAGCCAAATGGCAACTTGTCTCTATATGGGTTAGTTATACCACTTTTAATAGCAAGTCTAAGAATTCAAGTGAATATTCAAGTTAGGCCTGAAATAACTTTTTTGAAACGTTTTGAAACTAACCCATATAGTGTTGCCATTTGGCTAGGAATGATATGGTTTATGTTGCAAATATCGTTATTCCCTGTAAAACTACGGCATCAGTCAAAGAAAAGAAAATTTAACGTCCTTTCATTTTGGAAAGAAAAATATTTTCTGTAGGAAGCACCATTTACGAGTTATAGGTGAAAAACTGAAAAAAAGTGCGAAACACTCGAGGTTTTTCGGCTCAAAAAAGTTAAGATCACCACCTGTGATGGTGTAAACTCAGATTACTTTTATTTAGGACCATTAGGAGGTATTAAAATGATTTGTCCGAATAAATATCCACAAACCTTTAATTTTCGCCTTACAAAATAAAAGTTAACGTATAAGACTAATAATAAATCCATCCGTTTTGCATGAAAATCTGGTGCGCACACCACACTACTTTCACTCACCTCGGTTGTTAAAATCAATTCAACAATTTTTAAATACAAATGAAAATAAGTTGTTAAAGAATTAATTACATTGAGTTTCAATAGAAACATGAGTTTTATTAAGTAATCTATTATATTATTATCTACGACTATCAATTTGTTTTATCGGCTTTTCATCCTCTACGTTAACTTTTACAATTGTGTATATAAGATAATATTTTTCCAACTGTATATTATACATCTAGGTTACTGTTCTCATATTTAAATAAATATTTTAGCTCTTTTTTCCATTTGTTGGTTAACGAATTCTTTAAATAATTATATTTATGCAGTTTTTTTTTTTTTAATCCTAAAGCGATGATATGTTTTTTTTTTTTTATCGAATTTACAAAATGAAAGGTACTTTAAAAGAAGATAATTTGAAATATCGGCATTTTGGCCCTTTCAGACCTTTTCAATCCGAATAAAACCTACACGATATTAAAGCCTATTAAGTCTTATATCAATATAGCAGGTTTAATCAAAATCATTAAAGCCGTGTTTGAGAAAATCGTAAAAAAGTGCAAAATACATGGTTTTAAGTGGCTCTTCTAGTTAACCGATTTTGATGTAACATCTCGTGAGATAGTTTTCCTAAATATGAAATATCAGTTTCGTACGGCTTTTCGTTTTATAGCCAGACTAACCACGCCCACGCACACACATTCACATATTTTTTTTCAGAACTTGTTCATGTTGACTTAGGGGACCCTAAAACGTGTATTTCCTGTGGAAACTCGAATTCGAAAATGTTCACGATCGCAATACTTTCCCTTACTATATATTTCATATCTAAATATACATCATACATATTCGGCGCAACAACCCGTTATCGAGTCTAGGCCTAGTCTTGAGGTTTCGTAATTATTGTACTTTAAGGAGGACGGGTAATCAGCCCACTGCTCCCGAGTCAGGTGGAGGGGCTGCCTCCTCAGAGCACCCTGACATACTTCCCCATCCGGGGCGGCTTCCTAGGGAAGGTGACCCTAGGGTGAGTATTGTAGATGACCTTGTGTCAGTGTAGGTGAATCGTGTACTGTTCTTTGTATATTTGTGCAGTATACTGAACTCGGGAAACCGGAGGATCGTTAATCCCCAACTAGCTGTGCACTTCAGCCAGCCCCTGCAGAAATATATTTCATATCTAAATAAGTGAAAGTAAAAATAGTTAAAAGATAAACTGAGTGACGAATAGTAAAGTTACAAGTATTACATTTACTCTTAAAACGCATAAATGCAGATTTAAATCCACACACAATGGAATATTCGCAGGAAAAGCTCCGAACTACAACTAGTATTTAATGAATGAACAACTAAAATAAATACAATTTATTTTTATTTTATTTATTTACAATCGTTTTTGTCGCTTTAATGTTATTTGATATCTGCATAAAAAAAAAATTTAAATAAGCAAATATGATGACTTCCGAAAGTCGGTTAAACAAGGCATCTTTAAACCAACGCCTCAAAAGTCGTCGGGGTGGGTTGTGCGGGTTCGCGTAGGATTTAAGTGCTTGTGCCGATGTGTTCATGTTGTAAGTCAGTCTGTCATAATATTCTGTGGCTGTGTCTGAAACTGTGAGTATGTCCAAGTCCTTGTGAAGTAATTCGTTGGTTACATAAAACGGTGCATCCACGATTTTTCGCAATATTTTCGATTGAAGGGTCTGAATTATTTGGATGTTAGAATATTTGGCAGATCCCCGTATGTCCATAATGGTTAGATCAGTACTTTGTAAATAGTATGTTTGGTGTTCATGGATAATTTGGATCGTTTGTCAAGCAGAAAAATCGTATATTCTAAAATAAATACAAAAAGAATTTTAGAAAAATTAAATTACATTATTAACCCTTTGATACTATATTCGATTCGAATGATGGTTCCACAGCTAAACAAAGATTTAGGTCACTGTAAATTTAAAGTTGGGACTTATAAATAGCGCACTAAATTCAGAACTCACCAAAAACAATTAACCTTGTATTATACTATAAGGGTAGATGGGTACACAGAATATTTAAAACGATAATTGAAAATACCATGTTTTTTTTTTGTTTTTTTTGGTTGGAGTTGTAGTACTGCCTGGCTTGTTAGTAGTAATGACGCTTTTTAAGGTTATTATGAATTATTAAAAGGTGAATTAGTGTCCGAGCCCGGGATAAATGGAGGTGTTTGGGAACGGCAATCATCATCAAGGGACAAGGCTTAAAAGGGGAAAGATCTAAGAAGATGAAAGAGAGTTGGCGAATGAAATGCCCTTTTACTTCCGGTCTTATCCTTTATTATGAGGTATTAATGTTTCGTTAGTAGCCGAGCAAGTAACGAGGAATCCTTTGGGCAGCCAACCCTATGCTACAATTGACAAAAATATTTTAGAAAGTTATAAGTCCCTCAAAAGAAATGTTCTGAACCATTATACCTTTTTATAATGATTCAGAACATTCTCTCAGTTTAAGAGAAAAAAGAAGTACGAGCGTGTGGGTAAAAAATATATGTTTGGGAATAAAATAGTTTAAACATTAAACTTTTTTTTTAATTTATTTAAAAAAAATTACATCTGTATTACAATAAAATACATTAAGTAAATGTGCTAATAGATCAAGTGGGCGTGATACAGGCATGTGAAGAAACTACCCAGTGGTAGCACTTCAAAGTTTATTCAGCTAAGTAGGTCTCGAGGCCATCGTCTTTTCAGCCGCCTAGGAAGATGATCAGGAATAGGAGATGAGAGTTTGCGGACGAGTGGGTTGGAGTGGACGGGTAATTTGGAATAAAAAGAGGAATATCTAGTTCGGGGTAGATCTGCGACTAATGGGATATTTAGGTCTTTATGAATTATTTTGTTGGTGACAAAGTAAGGGGCGTTTAGGATCTTCCGGAGGATTTTGGATTGCTAGGATTGAATGCGGGAAGAATTGGATGGTTTGGTGGATCCCCATAACTCAATCCCAAATGTCCAAATAGGCCTAATGATGGTAATATAAATTAATTTTTTGTAGTATGTGGAAAGTTTTGATCGTTTGTCCAGTAAGTATTGTAGTAAGCGGTATCTACGAGCTGTTTCTTGTCCTTTCAGTCTAGTTTGAGGATTCCAAATAAGAAGTTGGTCTAGATGGAGTACTAGGTACCGGATCTGTTCAACTGAAGTGAGTGGAATATTGTTAAAGGAAATAATGGGACAGGCGGACATAGGTTTTCGACGAAGGGTGAAGGTAATTTGATGGGATTTAGTAGGGTTGATTTTAATTCTCCACTTTTGACACCATTCTTCAATGGAAGAAATGTGAGACTGAAGGGTTTTGGAAGCAGCAGATGGGTCATTATTTACGGATAACACACAAGTGTCATCTGCGTAGGTTGTGAGGACGGTGCCAGGATGGATTGGAATATCAGCTGTATATATGGTATAAAGGATTGGACCCAGAATACTACCCTGAGGTACACCGGCGGACTGAGGAAATATGGATAGGTAGGAAAAGTTATGACTTACTTTAAAGGTTCTATCAGTGAGGTAGGATCGGATTAATAAGAAGTACGTAGGAGAGAGGAATTGGCGAAGTTTGTAGAGCAGCCCTGGGTGCCAAACTCGGTCAAAGGCCTGTTGTACGTCAAGAAAGGTTCATAAACGAACCATTTTGACGGTCCCTTATAAAAAAACAAAACAGAAAAAACAGAGGTTATTTCAAGTAGAAGATTTTAAATTTTAAGTTTGAACTTCAAAATAGTTTCAAGTGTCATGGCTGCGAGTACAGTTCACTATACGTATAGCTCTATGTTTCTTACCTTCTCATCACTGTGTTACCGCATGAATATCCTTCAAACTTTCTGAATCGTAAGATATTGCACTGTTGAATACTTTACCGAACACAAAAGAGAGGTGAGTGGTGTTTTGTTTTAAAGACCATTACAGACTAGTGACCGCATGGGCTGGAGATAAGGGCCAGCTGTGCCGGCTAATCCTTCTCTAGTGTTGACAAGGTCTCGGCCAGAACTGTTGTTCAAAGACGTAACCAACAATATTTATAAACATTAGTTTTCTATCTCCATGAGTTTTTTTTTATTTGTTTTTTATTTTATATTGTTCTTAAGATATTCATTTTTGTTTTCATTAAGTTAGAAATGTTTGCTTTGTTTTTTCTATTTTTTATTGTGTATGTAAATAATTGTAAATAGTTTAGTTTTAAGATCTTTAAGGTTAATTTTCTTTCATTATTAACTTCTTTAAGTATATATTTCTTTTTTCTTTTCTAATAATTATAAATATTTTCTTTAATTTTTAGAGGTATATTTAATTTATTTAGTTTCATATATATCTATGTTATTTTTACATTTTTTTTTCTTGTTAAATTAAGTCATGGATCTAGATCAGACCCAATCTTGCGACGACTCGGATGAGGAGACTCCCTTTTCTGAAATTAGCGAGTCAGACTCACAGTATTTAAAGCCAAGGACACTTCAGAAACGCCAGAGAAAGAACACTGGTTCCACTGGTAACTCACCAAATAAAAAAAAAAACAAAGCGGCTAAGACCAAACAGCAATCAAAAACAATGCCATCACCACCTAAAACCTAGTACCACTGCAGCCAACCTAAATGACACAACGGCGCCATCTACTTCAAAACCTACCGGTTCTACTTCTACCTCTAGCCCTTCAGCTAACGCCAACAATAAAAGCCATCTTCCGGAACCACAAGAATTTTCTGACCCCGAACCACCTCCAATATTTGTATCAGATATAAATAACTTCCTCTCATTCGGCAAAGAAATTTCAGATCTTATAGGCCAGCCAAACTTTCAATGCTTTTCACGAATAAATGACATAAAAATTAATACTACCAATAAGGAGAGCTACAAAAAACTAATCACTTATTTAAGTACGAAAAATTTTGATTTCCATTGCTATCAACTAAAACAAGATAAACCTTACAGAGTAGTTTTGAGAGGGCTCCACTCATCCACTCCTACTGAAGCCATCAAAAGCGGCCTAGAAGAAATTGGCCATACCGTTAGAAACATCTCTTCTGTAACGCACCCCAAGGAAAAATATGCGTTGCCCCTGTTTTTCGTGGATTTGGAGCCAGCCAGGAATAACATGGAGATATTCCAGGTAAGACGGCTGGTATATTCTACAGTTCGGTTTGAAGAGCCAAGACAGAGAACAATAATCGTCCAGTGCACCAGATGTCAAACTTTAGGGCACACAAAGTCCTACTGCCATCACCCTGCTAGGTGTGTTAAGTGTGCCGGGCCACACACCTCTGATACATGCCTCAAACCCCCTAATGAGCCTGCAAAGTGTGCACTTTGTGGTGAAGGCCATCCGGCTAGCTATAGGGGCTGTAGCGTATATAAAACCCTTCTTCGGCAGAGGACGCAGTACCTAGCGGAACCACGAGTGGAACAGCAGATTCGCCCGCAGGTACCTGTTTTGGATTTGAATAACTTCCCGGAAATTCAGAAACAAACAGGTATCATCGTTCAACAGCCACCTACTACACCTGCCGTCAGGGAACCGACAGAGCACACCAAAACACCTTCCTCTGAGATCATCGCCAACAAGCATCAACAACCACGACGTCAGGCGCCTTCTAAATCCCAAACCAAGCCTCCTGCCTCCCATCCTAACCCACAACCTGCAAATCGATCCCTTCCTCCTCATTTTCTACCCTTACGGGTAAAATTACCTCCTGAACATCCTCCCCAAATACCACCTCCTACTGTTCAGCTAACTCAACCAAACCCCTCCCCTCAAGTACCTCAGCGGACTGAACATCATCGTACACCACGGCGAGTCCAGCCCCAAGCCAACAATCCTGACCATATAAATTATCCACAAGTCTCTTACCCACAGCCGTATCCCAACCAAGATCCTTTCAACATATGCTCCATTCTCCAGTCCTTTCTCTCAGATCTTAAAGAAACTATCTTACCACTAATAACCCTTCTCACTATAATCCTTACCCAAGTCCCATTCAATCTCCCACAATGAGTGTAAAGCCCCTAGCAATCCTATTGTGGAACGCTAACGGCCTACTCAACCACCGTGACGAACTGGACATATTTCTCCGTGACAACCATATTGACATAGCACTCTTGACTGAAACTCACTTCACACGACGATCACGTTTTTACATACGTGACTACATCACATATAGGTCGGACCACCCAGACAACACTTCCCATGCCGGGTCATGCATCCTTATTCATAAATCCTTACCTCATTCCCTTATTCCTTCTACTCCAACTGACGCCATACAAACAACCTCAGTGACCATTTCCACTCGTCCTTGCCATCTCACCCTCTCAGCTGTATACTGTCCTCCTGGTATTCCTATTTCCTATAACCAATTCGAAACCCTGTTTCGATCCCTCGGACCGCGCTTTATCGCTGGAGGAGACTATAATGCTAAACACCAACGGTGGGGTTGCAGAACTTCCAACTCCCGAGGCAATCTCCTTTCCAGTGTCTCAACATCCCATAGCTATACTGTCCTCTCACCCATGAATCCCACATATTGGCCTACATCTCTAAAAAAAAAGCCTGATATCCTGGATATATTTATCACTTCTTAAATTTCCTCCTCCCAAACCACAATCAGATCACTGAACGACCTCTCCTCAGATCATAGCCCGGTTTTGCTTTCCTTGCATTCCAGTTTTGTTCCTAAACCCCTTCCTCCTACATTGATCAAAGGACAAGTAAACTGGGACGTATTTCGACTGGACCTGGAAAGCAAATTGGACTTGAACACTCCACTTAAGACAAACAATGATATTGATACAGCTGTAAAAAAACTGACTGACTCCATAACATGCAGCATAATTGACAACACAAAGACTACTAACATCACTGGCACTCAACATACTGATCTGCCACAGCACATTCGATCCTTAATAAAAGAAAAACGCAGAGCGAGATCGAAGTGGCATAAGACTCGATACCCAACTGACAAAACGTACTATACCAAACTAACTAACAAACTCAAGTCAGAAATAAAAACATACAAAATTCAAAATTTACTTAACTTTACTGAAAATCTTACTACAACAGACAAATCATTATGGACAACCACAAAAAAACTTCTTAAGTTCAAAGACTGTAACCATCCACTCCTGACTGAAAACCAAACCTGGACAAGATCTGACGAAGAGAAAGCCCAGATATTCGGACAACATCTTTACAATACTTATACTCCACATCCAGATATCCTTAATCCCAATCACCTTGAAAGGATAGAAGAAGACCTAACTATTCCCCTTCAAATGACCCCTCCACCTAAAGCTTTCCATCCTTCAGAAATATCCAATATCATTCACAGATTACCTGCTCGAAAGGCTCCTGGCCATGACCAAATCACTTCCCATATCTTAAAACATCTCCCGCAAAAAGCCATCCTTTTCCTCACGTACATCTACAATGCCGTACTCCGTACTACTTATTATCCTGCCTCCTGGAAATTATCCATAGTAAAAATGATTCCTAAACCCAAAAAGTCACCTGAAAACCCATCTTCCTACCGTCCCATATCTCTTTTATGTATTATGGGTAAAATTCTGGAGAAACTCCTTCTGAAACGTATATACCCAATCCTTGATTCCCATCATATTATTCCAGATCACCAATTCGGATTCCGTACATATCACTCCACTATCCAGCAATGCCATCGTGTGGTGGACGTTGTCTCCTCTGCGTTGGAGCGCGGATTGTTCTGCACGGGAGCCGTTCTCGACGTAGAGCAGGCCTTTGACCGAGTCTGGCACCCGGGGTTGCTTTACAAGCTCCGTCTATTCCTCCCTCCTACCTATTTTCTAATTATCCAATCCTACCTCGCTGATAGATCTTTTAAAATAAATCACAATAGTTCCTATTCCTCCCTATTTTCTCAATCTGCTGGTGTTCCTCAAGGTAGCATCCTAGGACCCGTTCTTTATACAGTTTATACAGCTGATATCCCAACCCATCCAAGCACTTTCCTTTCTACCTATGCTGATGACACGTGTGTGCTATCAGTAGACAATGATCCTGTTACAGCCTCTCACATTCTTCAATCCCACATTCGAGACCTTGAGGTATGGTGTCAGAATTGGAGGATTAAAATTAATTCTAACAAATCCCACCAGATAACATTTACCCTACGTCGTAAACCAATGACTTCCTGCCCTACAGTATCCTTTAATGACACTCCGCTAGCCCCTTTTTGAACAGATTCGATACCTAGGACTCCACCTTGACAAACTTCTGACATGGAATCCTCATACAAGACTTAAACGACAAGAAACTGCTCGACGTTTTCGACTACTTCAACACTTACTGGACAAACGCTCCAACCTTCCACTTAATTACAAAAGACTTATTTATATGACCATCATAAGACCGATATGGACTTACGGAGTAGAGCTATGGGGCTCTACTAAACCATCGAATTCTTCTCGTATCCAATCCTTACAATCCAAAATCCTTCGTAAAATCCTTAACGCTCCTTACTTTGTCACGAATAAGCTTATCCATAAAGACCTTAATATCCCGTATGTTACTGAACTAGCCCGAACCAGGTACCAATCATTCCATGAAAAACTCCATTTCCACTCTAATCCACTAGTTTCTATCTTATCATCCTCTTCAATTCCTGATAATCCTCCGAGGCGTCTGAAAAGAAGATGGCCCCGAGACCTTCTAGTTTAAAATATTTTTAGAGCGCTGCCAATGGGTGGCGTCTCTTCATGTATTTCATGTCATTTTCCTATATCCATCACATTTACTTGTTGTATATAATTATACAGTTGTAAATATCAATAAATAGTTTAAAAAAAAAAAAAAAAAAAAAAAAAAAAAAAAAAAAAAAAAAAAAGAACCTCAAAATAAAAAAGTCTGATTGAAAAGAACTCTTTTTCATTTTTTTTTAAATACAGCTCAAAAACAAAAAACATAAAAAGGAAGTTTTTTAATTTTTAAATTTGCGAGTTAATTACCTTTACCCCACCGAGGCATCGTTGTTAGCAAAATAAATTACTTATTAATTTCTATTCTAAATTACTTATAAATTTCAATTGTAAAATCCTACAATCTTTATAAAGTCCATCAGTACAGATATTTCATACCATATCCCTATGATATCTGGCTGAACACTGTTAAAAGTGGACAAATATATCTTGGTACCTATAAGACCTACAGACATTTATCAGCCTTCAAATTGAAGCTTATTCTTTGACCATTAATGCATATTATAATTAGTATTTTCGTATAATGTGTGGTTTCTGTAACATTAACCTTCATTGAGTTAAAATGAGGTAAATCCTGTGTTTAGGACAAAATGTATTATATGGACAAAGATATCGCGGTACCTATAACCTACAGCCGCCTGTCAGGTATAACATCAAAGCTTATTCCACGACAATTAGTTTATATGATGATGGGTATTTTCCTATAATGCTTGGTTTCTGTAATATTTATCTTCATAACGTTAAAATTAGATCAGCTTTCGTAGTTAGAACACAATGTACTGTATGGAAAAAGATATCTCGATACCTATATGACCTAAAGACTAGGGGTGGGCATAATAGAATGATCGGACTTCATAAGCATGAAAAAAAAAGAAAATTTGGCCATTCAGTTATGCCGGCCTAATGTTTCTGAATAAAACGAAAAAACATATACTTTGAATAATCATTCGTTTATCAAGACCGGTTACTTCGATAATCGATTAATTCGAATGATTGAACTAACCGAATGATCTGATACTCGTCATTCGATTATGCCCACCCCTACTACAGACGTCTATCAACTCCTGAATCGAAGCTTATTTAATGTTTACAATGAGTATTTTCGTATAATACTGTTCGTATAATTAAAAATAATAATAATTATTTTGATTTAAATTTAATTAGATTGAGCCTTGGATACGGCGAAAATGTTTAATTAGACTGTCTTTTGTTTTTTATATAGCGTCAGTGTGAATTGAGATTCTGTCCCGATTGTATGTTTTTGTAGTCCGTGACGATATTTGTGGTGATATTCGGTACCCGGTCACGATAGGGGGACTCAATTTTAAGAAGTTAGGTTCTCCTAAGTTTTACAAGATAAAATCTAGGAGCAGCTGGGGAGACTGCCGAGCCACAGCGGGCCCGTTCGAGAAGACAAGAAGAAGGCGACTAGGTAAGCTGCTGTCTATCTTAAATTTACCAGTAAAACGACTTGGAGATCCCTTATTCTGGCAGAATCTAAATTTAAAGTTTTTATTATTATTTTATCATAGAGTTCAAAACCAGAAATTTTTTAATTGGTATGTTTGTTTATTTATTTAACGTCACTTTATGCTACTATGGCTGATCGGACGATGCTACAGTGGGAGTCCTAAATTTTGCCTATCCAGGTTTTATTAGGATAGGGATCTTTAACGAGTACCTGACATCGCACAGGCTCGGGACCACCTTTTAACGTCCCCTCCGAAGGACGGCGTAACTAAGAATTTTTTACTCCATTAAAAAATCCTAGGACCGCCTGCGGGTTTAAACCCGTGACCTTTAGCATGGGAGGCTGTTACGCTAGCCACCCAGCTACAAGTGATCCCTATTTAATTGGTATAATTAGAACCATAATTTATTGGTCCTCCGGCCGGATTTTCAGAAATTGGGATTGATCGTTTAATTCGTTTTATACAATTTCTATTAATAATTTGGGTAAAAAGGGTTGATTTTTTGAGCCCAAGATCGATAGGAACCGTATCGATAAATAGAAATCCGATCGATCTCTTAATCGATATTATATCGAATTAAAACATATGTTTTGTTGTTGTTGTTATTATTTGGTAGGTTGCCTAAGTGATTAAAAATACAAATTAAAAATTATTAGCAAAGATGTCCGAATCATCTTTAAGAGTACTTATGAAATATGTATACAAATTTACTTGTAAAACGACTTGGAGATCCCTTATTCTGGGCAGAATCTAAATTTAAAGTTTTTATTATTATTTTTTATCATACAGTCCACAACCAGAAAATTTTTAATTGGTACAATTAGTACCAAATGCTTTGTTTCTTTAATATTCACCTTCATAATGTTAAAATGAAGTCAATTCCTGGATTTGGACCGTTTTGGATAGTCGCAACTTTTTATTCCGATCAGTTTGAGGTGGCAGACAAAAAAAATGTTGTACAAGTTAGCTAAAATGTGAAAATCACATTGAACATTTTCTTCTAATATTATGCATTTTTCGGCGAGTTATTTATGAGTCATTCACTGAATTAAGCTATTTAATGCAAGGCAATGTAATTGACAAATGGACGTAATGATATAAAACAAAACAAAAAAACTTTACCACTACAGGGTCTTGATTCAATACATACATGTTTTATTCTATTATCCATAAATTATAATTACTAAATTAAGCTCATAGAGGCTTAGTATTCTGGGACTGAAGCAAAACGAGGACGGTAGGCTGATTTTTTCATGTATTGAATATCTGGATTTTAAGTATTATGGAACAATCATATTTAAATTTAAAGGAAGAGAGAGAGAGGATATCTAATTTTTGTGAAATAACTGAGAATAATAAAAATTTTAAATGTATATAGAGAATAAAAAATGAGATATCAGAGATTAAGAGTTCGACAATTACCAATTTCTTATACATCATTTGATTGCTTATAATATAATAACTATACCTTTTACCAAAAATACAATTAAAGTAAGATGTGACAGTATTTAAGAGCCAGGATAACTAATTTCGTAGGGGCCACCCATAGCGTAGTGGTTAGCATAACAGCATTCTATGCCAAAGGTTGCGGGTTCAAACCCGCCGGTGGCTCAAAAAATCAACCCTTTTTACCCAAATTATTAATAGAAATTGTATAAAACGAATTAAACGATCAATCCCAATTTCTGAAAATCCGGCCGGAGGACCAATAAATTATGGTTCTAATTATACCAATTAAATAGGGATCACTTGTAGCTGGGTGGCTAGCGTAACAGCCTCCCATGCTAAAGGTTACGGGTTTAAACCCGCAGGCGGTCCTAGGATTTTTTAATGGGAGTAAAAATTCTTAGTTACGCCGTCCTTCGGAGGGACGTTAAAAGGTGGTCCCGAGCCTGTGCGATGTCAGGTACTCGTTAAAGATCCCTATCCTGATAAAACCTGGATAGGCAAAATTTAGGACTCCCACTGTAGCATCGTCGATTAGCTATAGCAGCATAAAAGTGACGTTAAACGAATAAACTGAGTTCAGGACACAGCTCATCTTGTGTAACAAAAGAAGATTGTGAATAGAATAATCAGAAAAAGATATCATGGAACATAAAATATAATCTTTTATTGGGAGCGGATTAGATTATAAAATAGAAATACAAACGTAAAACATATTTTTTTCATAAACCGCTGGTAGCTTTTTTTTAAATGTTTTTATATCTACATTTTCTATAACAGTATTCCATGGAAATGATGGGTGGCAACAAAGCGTACAATAATTATTATTTTTTCTTAATAATTTTAATCATTAGATTGATCAAGTTACCGGTGATTAATTAAGGTATCCCGACTTATCTACTAAGTTTGCTGTAACAAAATCACGTTCATTTTAATAATTAGCCTTAACTCGGAAAAAAAGCAAGTTTTAATGGGGCTTATAAAAACAAAAATCGATAATTGATAATCTGGATTCTTTGCATTAATCATTTAAGATATTTGTAATTAAATATTAAATGAAAGAACAAAACAGAATTCGTTCTATTGATAGTCTAGTTTAAATTAATAGGAATAGACTCTTTAAAGGTATTAAGTTCATTACTATATATATCATTATTAATCAATAATCAATATAAAAAACAAAGAACTCTCACACTAACGTTGTATTTAAAATTAAGTATGAAATAGGAAATATTAAAATGGTGGGGAAAAAAGAATGACTTTTAGTCCCCCTTCCCCCCCAAAAAAAAAGGATGAAATACAGAAAACTTTATTCATGACTTCGAGGGACTGTTGAGTATGCATAACAAAGGGGAAAAAAACTTGCTAATAGTGGCCTAAATAATACTAAAAAGTGTTCCTACTTTTATGACGTTCTAATAAAGAGTTAAATAGTTTTTTAACAAACCGATTATAAAAAGTTCCATTAGGATTGGTTCGCATTACCTCTATAGGTTTTTCCAATGAAAGGTTAAATAGAACAGGTGTCTCTGCTCTGCCTCAGTTCACTATTTCCTTCTGATAGCATTCCCTGTGTATTTATATTCATCCTTCTATCATGTATGTTCCCAAAGTAAAACAGTTAAAAATAACTCAAATAAAACCTTATGGCACCGCTCAAACGGATCAGTACTTACAAAATAACGAAGGGCAAAAAAAAAAATCATCAGTGGTTATTAGTTTGGTTTCAGACAGTAATAAAAACCATATGGTTATAGAATTTAAAAAAGTCGAAACAGACGGAATGAGAGAGACGAGGACAGCTAGAGCTGGAGCGTTACCCGCACTAAGCGAGCCGACCGGTGGGTACGTGCCCTGCAGGGGTAATCACTGGACTGGGGAAATGAGCCCTAGATCTCTTGGATTGGTTTCTAAATCGGCGTACGCTCCTGCCGCGATTAGCCGGGGTCGTCGCCCGTTGTCCGTCCGTGAGGATGTTCAGGGCTGGAAAAAGTCATTACTGTCCCCAGTTATACATTGCCGAGTCTATGTATCTATGTACCTCACTTGTTCGCGCATAATCAAGAACTACCTCTGGTTTAAAAGTAAAGATATCTCAAGTAAAAAAATAAAAAAAGTAACAAAACTACCCCTCAAAGGATCTAATTTCACTTAAATAAAAAAGTTGACCAAACAACCTATTCCTTACCACCTAGCAAATAGAGATATCAACAAACTGGCTCAATTGGTGGAGGTACCACCGTTGCCAAATCTTTGAGAAAATGAAGTAAAACTTAAAGAGTAACCATTTCAAAACTGTGACTGACACGTTAGATTCTTTTATATAGAGCTTAGAAACGAATCATACGTAGTAGTGGAGTTATATGCGATAGAGGTCCTGGTATTAAGCCTTAATAAACAAAGAAGTCCAAAATCCGAAAAATCATTGGTCTGTACAGAAGGGGTCTATCAAGAATTGAGACGTTGATTTCCAAATCAATATCCATTCTAGGAATTTACAGGAAGCGCGAAAATCTCTCATACTATATTATTAAACTAGCTAATTTGGGTCTTTTTTCCTTAAAATTTAGAATTATGTTTTTACTATGATAATAAATCATATTAAACTTATGAAATGATTTTTTTTTAGAATGATTTGGAACGAAAATAAATGCGTGATTAGTACTTTTAGAAAATGACCGCATTTCTAAATCACGTTTTTTAAAGACTTGATAATTCATTAGATAACATCAAATAGAATATTTAGATAAAACTTAATGGTGAGAATATAGATATGACAAAAAATCAATTTCGTAAAAATGTCCTTTAGTACCTTTTGGAAATCAACGTCTCAATTGAGGTCGATCAAACTTTAGGTTACTTTCTCAGTTTATATGATACAATATTGACCATCACAATCAACGTCAGATTTTTATAATAACTTTTTAACATTATATTTTGATAATCATGGGTATGGGAAGGGAGAAGAGAAGAAGAGAATATAGCATATATGCCAAACAATAATCAGTTATATCAATTGTTGATTAAATAAGCTTTTGTTCACAAAAATCACATCGTTTAAGTCAATGTAACAGAATATAATGATTCATATTAATTTATTATTATTTCTCCTATGACATATTTTTTTTATTTGAAGGTTCGACATAATAAGAATACAATATATATTAAATTAAATGTGAGAAATAATAATTATCGATGGCTCCAAAGTATAGGAGTGATGTTATGCCTAGGCCAGGAAGTTTTTTTTTTCCATAAGACTTTGGGTCTGAGAATACAAAAAAAAAAAGTTTAACAAAAATTAATTTTGATAAAAGTTAACATATTTTGGTTTTAACTTACATGAGAAAACATGTACATCGGATTGTACTTCATACTTTTAAAAGTTTTAGACAGACTAAATTTCCTCCTCGGAAACTTTGTTTGTAAAAACTCTGAGTGTAAAAAAAAGGAATATATTTAGATTTTCTCCATATCTTACATTATGTTCCCAGCCTAAATGTTTCCTGGAGGATGTTTCTGTTGTTCGGGAGAGAAAAGCGTATTCAAATATAGCTTCAACCAATAGACATTAAAAAAATAAAATAAAAACACTCTAATATATAACCCTCACTAAAAAATTAAAATTATACGTTTTATTATACTTATAATATAAATATTATAAAATAAAAAAAAGAAGATAAAAATGTACATTCTTCCGCTATCTGCAGAGTTACTTGGCAACTTAGTTATTTTTAAAAACTTTTTGTGAACATATTGCTAAGAAAGTAATTATATATAGTAAATCACACGCAGCTTTGGTTTCCTACACATATGAATGTTTCTTATTTACTTAGACATACAGGAATGAGTAAAGGAGATTTAACTTTATCAAAAAAAAAAAAATCTTAAACATTCTATTAGAGTACTTATGACATCTATGCTATAAAGTCATTGTAAAATCATAGTAAACAAATAATTATTAAAACAATATAATATATAAAGTGGCTTTGCCCTAGGTGTGAAACGGTTTGGCAGTGGGATGATTTAGAGAGGGCTGTGCTGCATACACCAGGCAGGCAGCCAATTCGCCAAGGCCTAGGGCATTCACTAGCTTGTTTTGGGCGACAGGTCCATGGATCTATCTGTGTGCGCATGACGTTTGAAGATCAATGGTGTAGTCTGTTACGACAATTAGTCCTTTCCAACTGTGGTTAAATCCAGAAAACTATACTTAAAATTTTTCTTAACAGTGGATATTTCTTGACGAAAAAATTAAATATTTTTAATTATTTAATACGACGTATGAGGTCCCAAAAAATAAAATAATCACACCGAAAAGATCAAAACGACATCCTTAGAAATAAAAGAATTATAAAGTTATAATGCTCAAAATTATATAAACAACATAATTTATAAACATATAAATGTTTGTTTTATTCATTTAACGTCCCTTTATACTGATGTGGCTAATCAGACGATGCTACAGAGGGAGTCCTAAATTTTGCCTACCTATTAGGTTAGTGGATCTTTAACTAGTACCTTATATCGCACAGGCTCGGGACCACCTTTTAACATTCCCGTCGAAGGACGGCATAACTAAGGATTTTTCACTCCCATTAAAAAACCTAGGACCACCTTCCGGTGCCCTCGGACATAGGCATAGAAGGCTGTTATGCTAACCACCAGGCTACAGGTAACCCTACATATAACTGTTTATTCTGCTAAGAACTACTAATAACTCCAGAAACGAAAATGGAAAGACACGACAAGATACTAAGAATAATTTTACACATTTTATGATTATTTTGTGAAAATAAATTAACATTTATATTCATACATATTCGCGCGCACGCACACACACGCACACATACACACACACACACACACATATATATATATATATATATATATATATATATATATATTTTTTTTTTTTTTTTTTTTTTTTTTTTTTTTTTTTTTTTTTTTTTGACGCGAATCAGCCTAATAGACTAAGCAAATATCATTTTCTCCCAACCTTGCCTACACCTTCCCCTCTCTTCCTTTCTTCCAACCTCTTCTTCATATTTTCAGACTGCATTCTTCTTTCACACCCACAAGGACCTTTATCTTCCCTAATTTTCACCATATTTATCTCTATTGAGACCATCCCGATTTGAGATTCTCAACCTCACTGTTTCTTTTCTTATCTGCTGAATAGAATTAGTATATTTATTTATATAAATAAAAGCTGCACCTCTACAACCCGTGAAGGATCTTGGGCTTAGTACATATAGATTCGTACTGTTTTACGGCCTACGTCCTCAGCCGCCAGATTTCTTCCCCAATTTCGGGTAACCGCTTTGAGAGGCTGGGTGTGCTCCAGGAGGGTCCCTATACTCCAGGGAAGTTCCACGGCTAAAATAACAGAGCAAATAATTCTGCCTTAGCCAGAGTTCTAACTCGGGACCGGATGAAAAGAAGACTAGCGTTTTATCCACTAAACCTAATTATATATTTATTTATAATATTACTACATAAATTATTATATACTTAATTATATTAATAAGTCAATGCGAAAAAAATACTGATGAAGTAGAGGTTTTAATATTTGATGAAGTTTCTTTTATTTATTCTCCAGAAAGAGCTGGAGTTGATACTTCGGAACTCATACTGAAAACCGCTTCAAAAGTACTCTAAAGGTGATGGTCTGAGCCATTGGCGATATCGGCACCGAACCTTTGGGTTCGCGAAGGCATTTTGTTATTTAATTGATTTTAGCTAATTGTATAATTAATTAAATTACATTATTTATACTTAGTGCCACATTTACTCCATATATTTTTTGAAAAAGATAAAGTATGATCTTACAATATATATTGATCTCGTTATTTTTGACCTTTCACAGAGCCGACAGTTAATATAGTTTTAGATTTAATCCAAATCCATACAGGGACATGAATACTTTGAAACTAAAATGAATAAGCTGGGTCCTGTTTTGCCTCAGAGAAAATTGGTTTTGGGTTTGCTTTATTCCAGGGCTTAACTAATCCCACGGACAAATTTGAAATAGGTGGAGAGGTTAGGTTAAATTTAGCCTAGAAGTAGTGGTCTAGTAAACGGAACTTAAGATATTGAAGCAAACAATGATGTTATTTAATATGTTAATAGTAAAAAATCTGGTGCGGGCGACACACGACTTTCACTTACCTCTATCGTTAAAATCGATTAAAGAATTTTCAAAAACAGGTGGAGATAAAAATGAGGGAAACTAATAAAGTATTTATTAAATAAAAATTTTATAGAAACCTGTGCTTTATTAAAAAATCGATTATATTATTATCTAAAACAAACAGTTAGTTATATCAGCTTTTCATCACTCTTCATTAGTTTTTACAAGCTTGGGTATAAGGTAATATTTTTTCAGAAATATCTGGCTTTCGAACAGTATATTATACATGTATATTACTGTCTTATTTTTTTAAAAAATATTTTTGCTCTTAAAAAAATCGTTAGAGCCGTTCTTGAGAAAATCGTAAAAAGGTGCAAAATGCATGGGATGAAGTAGCACTTCCGGTCAGCTGATTTTGATGAAAAGGTTGCTGTAGCATCCCCAGCGTATAGTTTTCTTAAATATGAAATTTAGGTTTTGTAAGTATCTTCGTTTTCGCGCTAGACTTACCGCATTTGGAAAACACACACACACACACACACACACTGAGACTTTTGGAGCTTGGTTATTTGGACTCAAGGTACCCTAAAACGCGTATCTCCGTTGAAAACTGAAATTTGCAACCCTTTCTCTTACTATATATTTCAGATATAGTTAATTGAAAATAAAAAAAAATAACGTAAATTGACTAAAAAAATAAAAATAAATAAATAATAAAAAATCGTTTTCACTATTGTATTTTTTTGGGATGTTTGAGAAAATTAATAACCCCCAAAAATTAGGAAGAAGGGTGAAAAGGTGAGCTATTAGTATTCCATCGGGGTCAGATCCCGACGTCCCTTGCCAAAGCCTACGGCTGCTTAATATTAAAACTCACCCTATTCATCCGGGGAAGAGTGTTCTGCCATTCATGTTTCATGTCAACACTTACCCCCACCCTTCACTCCCTTTGTAGCCTTGTAAATGCTTAAAAACCATGTTAGCGACTCCTTTTGTAATGCGGATAGCTGGTCGTGATAGTTGTCCGCTAGCACTCTGTTTATATAACACCGCAATCTTCTTTACCCTTTACCCGTATATTCTAAAATTTAGAGGTAATGCGGTGATATTAAAAAAAAAAAAAAAAAAAAAAAAAAAAATCAGGCGGTCATGAAGACTGCCAACAGAAGTTAAAACTTCTTTTAAATTCTCGATTTGCACGGGAATTTCGTTGGAAAGAATAGTACGTTTGTAAAAGCATATTATGTTGATAATGCATGCTTTGTTATTATTGTTTCATTTAATTTTAAAACATTATCACTATGTAGAAATATTTCATCTTGAATTATGCCATCGTAATCTGAATGCGATTGTAGACTGTATGAGTTTGCGGTATACATAAAACTTTTTTTTTTTTTTAATGGATCTTCCATTTGTATTTAGGAAATTCAGACATTTAGGAATATGCTTTATAACTGTTTTAAAGTCTTTGTCGTTGACTTTTTTGGCTGTGTTGATATTGAAGAACCTTAATTTTCTCTTCATTATGAATTTCGGCATTATAATTCGAATAATTATCTATTAGAAGATTGATCCATCAATGAAAAATTAATATGAATGTTTTTTTTCTGATATCTATAGCGCTGTTTTTTTTTTTTTTTTGTTTCTAAAGGACGCCTAATTTTCTCTTCTCTTCAACCGTTATTGTTAATTGGTTTGTTGATGTAGAAATCTGTTGATTAGACTATTGCATGGCTTTTCTCCTTATCTCTATATCCCTTAAATATATTTTTTTATTTTTCTCCTTTGAATCGAAATTTGAAAATACAACAGGATTTTTGACTCACAGAAGGGGATCTTTCCCCTTTATTTCTTACAGATAATTTAATGTAAAATTACGATATTTAAAAACTACAGTTAAAAAATGAACAGACCGCAGTGCATACGCCAGTCTACAGCATGTTGGTAACGCCACCATGGTTACGAAATCGAAGCTTTAACCCCTACCAAAAATCGCATAACGCGCCTAAAGAAGTTTTCACTTACAAAAATCGGTAGGAATGACTATAATAAACATATCTTCTGCGAAGGAGTCTGGTTATAAATGATTGTAATATTTTTAAAAATGTTATTAAATATTGTCCATCCTCCAGCATCCAATCCTTCCAACAATCCAAAATCCCTCGCAAAATCCTAAATGCTCCTTATTTCGTCACAAATAAAATCATCCATAACGACCTTAATATCCCATTTGTGGCAGACCTTTCTCGTACCAGATATACCACTTTTAATTCCAAACTCCCAACTCATATAAACCCTCTTGTCCGCAACCTATCAACCTCGCATATTCCTGACAACCCTCCGAGGCGATTGAAAAGAAGATGGCCTCGGGATCTACTTACTTAAATAAACATCGATGTACTACCGCTGGGTAGTTTCTTCAGAAGCCTTATACGCCTTTTATTATAATTCATCACTTTTACTTATTGTATTTATGTAATATACAGTTGTAAAATTCAATAAAATATAATAAAAAAAAAATTAAAAAAAAAAATTGTCCTTAGTAAAGGGATTAGATTGTATTGGAACCAATCATTGATTACTGACCATACCTTCGCTCACAACAAGCCTGATATCGTTGTGATTGATAATAATCATAAAACGGCCGAGATTATTGATATTGCTCTGCCTAATGAAGAGAATACCAACTCAGTCTGTGCCGAAAAAAGTACCAAGCTCTTGAAGCTGAGTTAAAAGAACTTTACAAGCTGGATAAAGTCGTTGTTAGGCCAATAATGGTTTTCAACAATGGTCTGATTCCGAAGTCGACTATGGAAGCCATTGAACAGCTGGGCATATCTACTGCTGTAGTCAAAAAGCTGTTCTGTTGAACACTGCAAGAATTGTTAGAAGCTTCCTTAATATTCAATAGGATTTTTTTTTTAATAAATAAAATATTTATTTATTGAGAAATATTACAATCTGTTTCAGAATGAACAATATTAATAGAGATATAGGACCACATTCATACAATGCAATCGGATTAATTAAAGAAAAATCATCTGGAGTCGTTGGGGCCAATTCCCCTACTCTAGGAATACTCCTTCTCATGAAGTGTCGCCAAATAATAATAATAATATCTATTTCTAATTCCGAGAAAAGAATAATTCGATTGGATGTATTTCAGAAGATTAATTCCCTTATCAAAGCGTATCAATCAGAAGGCAGCTAACATTGTTAGATGCGAGTTTCATTCTGTATATCTATAATCTGTTTGTAGTATGTTTCCAATCTGTACTTCCTTACTACTTTCTTAAAGTTGTTTCGTTTCTCTCCTGACTTATTTCCTCAGGAGTAATCAAATAAATCGTGATAAGAACTGTGATAAATCGCCCTGAAAGAACTATCTTGCTCGAAACTTCTTAATTGCTAAAACTTTTTGTTGAGAAAGCGAAAGTTTAAGTATTTCTCGGCCATTATATTTCATATTTTATACTCGGAGCGGCCACTTTAACGGACTGGTGACTTAATTATATCAGCCTTAATGAGGTTGTTTGTTGCTTTAGCTGGGCAATAAAACGTTTATAACTCATTAATTTTTACTGGGTATTGAATAAAATTAAAATTTACAAATCCATTTTCTGATTCTAAAAGGTTCCAACAATCAACTTTGTAGGGTAATTTGCGTTTCAAACATTGATCGATTCTGGTTATCATTCTTTAAAATATGTTTTAAAGTGATGATTATTTTTAAACAGTATATTACATTAAATAAAGAGGGTAATAATAATAATATTAGGCTTAGCGAACCCCAAGGTTCGATGCCGATACCCAACAACTTTACTCGCCCATTTGAGTAAATAAAGAGAGTATTATAATAAAATAAAATACCAAGTAGGTTAGTTAAATGTTCTCATAATTTATATTGTGTACTTAACCAAATGTTTAAATGAGTTATTGTTGACTGTTGTAGATACGTGTACATGATAGAGAAGTTGGCTGAGGGTGCAGTCATCAAGAAAAACACTAATGAGACAAATTTATTTTATTTATGTACCGACGTTTCGGCCTACATTGCGGGCCTTTATAATAAGTCAAATATTTATTTTCATATTGTTATGATTATGATTTATTTTCAAACTTCTCTTATCACTATTTATTTATTTAGTCCACTTTCCCTGCCCTTATCTTTTCCCGTTATATATCCAGTTTCCTCACATACGGTTGTTTTTTTGTTTGTTCTTAAAACGTCACTTTATGCTACTATGACTAATCGGACGATGCTACAGTGGGAGTCCTAAATTTTCTCTATCCAGGTTTTATTTGGATAGGGATCTTAAACAAGTACTTGCCATGGCAAAGGCTCAGGACCACCTTTTTATGCCCCCTCGGAAGGACGACATAACTAAGGATTGTTTACTCCCATCAGATAATCCTGCAGGTTTGAACTCGCAAACTTTGGCATAGAAAACTGTTATGCTAACCACTATGCTATAGGTGAACCTCTCACTATGATTGTTAGTTTAATACTATATTACATCAAAATTGTCGTTAAAAAAACCGTCATATTACTTCTTAATTTTATTGTTATCAATTTAAACGCACTAGTTATATTCGCATACGCTATTTTTTTCCTTACTTTTATAACTTCAATTTGTAGCTAGACCTCTCATTACCCTCCTTACTAGACTCCTATCTGAAATTCCATATCCCACAATGATCAAAAACTCCCTAGCCATCCTTTTGTGGAATGCAAATGGTTTACTGAATCACCGTGACGAACTGGACATATTCCTACGCGACAATACCATAGACATTGCCCTAGTGACTGAAACTCATTTCACTAAACAATCACACTTTTACATACGTGACTACATCACATACCGATCAGATCACCCAGACAACACATCTCACGCTGGCTCATGTATTCTCATCCATAAATCCATTCCTCATTCCATGCTTCCTTCTTCTCCATCTGACACCATTCAATCAACCTCTATTATCTTATCTTCCCATCCATTTAATATGACAATCTCAGCGGTATACTGTCCTCCCGGTAATTCACTCACCATTCACCACCTTGAATCCTTATTCCGATCCCTTGGTCCGCGCTTCATTGCTGGGGGAGATTACAACGCCAAAGATCAACGATGGGGATGCCGAACGTCCAACACTCGTGGCAGGATACTTTCCCGTCTCACCACTTCCTGTAGCTATTCCCTCTTGGCACCACAGGAACCTACATATTGGCCTACTTCCATTAAGAAACGTCCCGACATCCTTGATATTTTTGTTACTTCTCAAATCCCCTCCTCCCACACTACAGTCAAATCCTTCGATGACCTTTCCTCAGATCATAGCCCAGTTCTGCTTCTCATGCACACAAATTCTATTCCTAAACCTTATCCTCCATCACTGATTAAAGGACGTGTTGACTGGGACAATTTTCGTAATGACTTGGAAAACAGATTGGACTTAAAAATCCCATTAAAAACTAAAAAACAAATAGACCTCGCCATTAAACAATTTACAACATCTATAGAAACGGCCATACACAAAAACACATCTCACTATAACAGTAGGAATTCTGATGAAACGAAATTGCCAAGACATATTCGCCTCTTACTAATTGAAAAACGCCGAGCAAGAGCGAAGTGGCATAGAATGAGATATCCATCAGACAAAACCCACTACAACAAACTGACTAACAACCTTAAGACAGAAATACAGAAGTTCAAAATTCAAAACTTTCAGGACTTTACAGAACAACTTCAGACAAATCATTATGGATCACCACTACAAAACTACTAAAATACAAAAGCTTCAATCATCCACTTCTCACTGACTCCAAGACCTGGACACGCTCCGACGAGGACAAATCTCAAACATTCGGTGAACACCTTTCCAGAACGTTTGATCCTCACCCTGATATCCTTAACCCAATCCACATTGAACATGTTGAAGAAGAACTAACTGTTCCTCTCCAAATGTCCCTTCCTCCCAAGGCGTTTCACCCATCTGAAATCCTTTACATCATTAATAAATCACCATCCAAAAAAGTTCCTGGCCATGATCTTATTACATTTCACATCCTAAAACAACTCCCTCGCAAAGCTATCCTCTTCCTCACCTACATATACAATGCCACACTCCGCTCTACCTATTTTCCCGACGCCTGGAAACATTCTATCATCAAAATGATACCAAAACCCAAGAAGCCACTAGAAAGCCCATCGTCCTATCGTCCTATTTCTCTTCTACCCATTATTGGAAAAATTCTAGAAAAACTCATCCTAAAACGCCTATATCCCATCCTTGATTCAAATAATGTGATTCCTGACCACCAGTTTTTATTTCGGTCATCTCATTCAACTATACAACAGTGCCATCGTGTGGTGGATGTAATATCTTCCACATTGGAACGCGGAATATACTGCACTGGAGCCTTTCTTAATGTAGAACAGGCTTTTGATAGAGTTTGGCATCCAGGACTGCTTTACAAACTTCGCCAATTCCTCACCCCAACGTATTTCCTATTAATTCGCTCCTACCTAACTGATAGAACCTTCCAAGTTCAACATAATCTCTCCTACTCATCCGTATTCATCCAATCAGCCGGTGTATCTCAAGGTAGTATCCTGGGTCCGATCCTTTATACAGTATATACAGCTGACATTCCTATCCAACCTAGCACTATCCTTACTACCTACGCTGATGACACATGTGTGTTATCTGTGAATAATGATCCTGTTGTTGCATCCCGAATCCTGCAGAACCATCTATCAGCCATCGAAAAATGGTGTCAGAACTGGAGAATTAAAATAAATCCTAATAAATCCTATCAAATAACCTTCACTCTACGTCGTAAACCTAAGACTTCCTGCCCCAGCGTATCCTTTAACAATATCTTACTTACTCCTGTTCAACAGATCCGGTACTTAGGACTAAACCTAGACAAACGCCTCACATGGAACCCTCATACTAGACTGAAACGACAGGAAACTGCGCGTAGATACCGATTACTACAACACTTACTCGACAAACGCTCAAAACTTCCTATTTACTACAAACGACTCATTTATATAACCATTATTAGGCCTATGTGGACCTACGGCATTGAGTTATGGGGGTCCACTAAACCATCAAACTCCTCTCGCATCCAATCCCTGCAATCCAAAATCCTTCGAAAAATCCTTAATGCTCCATACTTTGTTACAAATAAAATTATCCATAAAGACCTAAATATCCCATTAGTTGAAGACTTAGCCCGATCCAGATATACATCCTTTCATTCCAAACTTCCTGCCCACTCAAACCCGCTTATCCGTGACCTTTCCTCAACATCTATTCCTGACAATCCACCGAGGCGACTGAAAAGAAGATGGCCAAGAGACCTCTTACCGTAAATTGGACATTAGAGTTCTACCAATGGGTAGTTTCTTCACAGGACAATCATGTGTCTTAATCTCATATCTATCCCATTTACTTGATGTATTGTATAAATACAGTTGTAAATTTCTTTAAATAAATAAAAAAAAAAAAAAAAAAAATTGTAGCTAAATTTCTCATTAAGATCTTGAAATATTCTCAGGCCAATATAATCATTTTTTATTAATGTTTTTTTTTTATATTGTATTAATTTAATTCTATTATTGTGCTTATGTATTACATATTATTTGTTTTGTTTAAAAAAAAAAAGTTAATAGTTGTCATCTTGACTTTCTTAGCCCTAACGAAGGAAGATAATGTAGGCCAAAACATGAAATGAAATAAGTTTGTCTTATAAATGTGCTTTTCTAGATGACCGCACCCCAAACAACTTCTACATGAAAACAAATGTTAATACAGTAAACCCTCTTTTTAACGAACACGGTTATAACGAACTATCGTTGCGGTCCCCTTCTCCTCGTTTATAACGAAATATTCTCATATAACGAATTAAATAACTACTTTTGTGGACCTCAGAATTGAATTTTTTCGGTTATTACGAAAAATAAAGAAGAACCAAATTACGATACGTCTTAATTCCCGGTATACACCGGCGCCTTTCTGTCCAAATCCTTCTCACATCTTCCCTCTATTAAGCTGAATTCTGTGATTCAGTCTGGAACAGCTTATGGATTCTAGAGTTTCAGCTAGTTTTTCTGTTTTTATTGCTTTTATTACTTGCTTTAATTCAAGTTTCCTACGAGGTCAAGTCAGTCTTAGTTTCCCTTCTAAGTGCGCTTCCGCTCCTCACAGTATGTCAAAGAGAAAATCCATTGATTTAAATACAAGGTTGGTAATTCTCCAAGAAATGGATAAAAAAATTGCGGAAAAATACGGGATATCAAAATCTCCTCTATCAACGATTATCGCTAATAAAGATAAAATAGATGCCTCCGTTGCGTCTTCATCGGGATGTGCGAAAAAAAAAAAAAAAAAAAATGTGGATTGCTGTGATTTTGACATTATAAGTCCCTTTTTAAGTTTTGTATTTTGAATGATGGTTTATGTTAATCTTAAAGTATTACGTAAAATTTGAAATAAGATAGATATATGTACATAGTGCATAGTTTTAACTGCCTTTGTAGTTTCTAAATAAACATGTGCCTGAAAGTGAATGCTGTATTGAAAACATTTCTTTTTAACCACCTGAATTTATACCAAGACATATAACATACATAAAATATATCTTTCGGGTATAACGAATTCTTTTGTAACGAACCGAAAATTGTTAAACTTGGCGTTCGTTAAAACGAGGGTTTACTGTAATATGTAGCTTTGTCAGTTACAAAATAAGTAAAATCTAATATCATTTAAACAGTTTATTGAGACACTTCTATTACCAGCTGTTTTATATTGAGAGGGTAAATATAGGCGGGAGATTAACCAAGCAAATTATTGGCGTGGTTGCTGAACCATGATACCTCTTTCTACGACGATTCTTCCTCCATGCCTGAACCCATAAAATTAGATGAGTCTTAATGGACATAGGTTCCAAAAAAATGAAGTTGCTAGTACAAATGAACTCATATCGGAATCAACTGGTGCCTTTAAATTTAAACTTTCATTAAAATAAACAGAGATTAGCGCTATAAATATTTTAGTATATGCTAATTACACCTTTCGACAGCCTTCTAATAAGTAATTTTAAATTATAATGTATTAATTGTATGCCCTGACTATCCGGTCATGTTAAAACTCTTCCTGAATAGTGGCTACTTCCGCATCCTGGAGGCAGTGCGATGTGCATATCCTAAAAGGATTAACGTGCAGAAGAGCTCGGAGGACGTGGATGCAGTATCCTGGCCTAGGACGTGACCACTCGCGAACAATGACCTCTTCCTTTCGCTGGCATTGGCGTCATGTTAACACCGACTGTAAATTACCCTGGTATTGGTAAACGGGGTCTTCATTTCCTAATAGTAATAATATTTCAATTCCAACAGGTTTTTAAAAAAAATATTATTATACATTATTATTATATTGTATACATAAGATCAAAGTCTCTTGTTCGATTTCGATATTTGATATATTTAATTCGTTAATAGAAAAAAAGGTAAGCTGAAGTATTAATAGCCACTTTTGTCAGCATAGTAGGAAAACCTTGAAAATTGTTCATATTTGAGAAGATTCCCTACTACGTCAGAAAGTTGAATAAAAAAGGAATAGCAGGCAATGCCGCGGTTTCTTTGGGAGCGATAAAAATAGATATTAATAGAATTTTGGTTAGTTATTTAACGTCAGGTTATACTACTATGGCTAATCGGACGATGCTATAGTAGGAGTCCTTAATTTTGCATATCCAGGTTTAATTAGGATAGGGATCTTAAACGAGTACCCAACATCGTACAGGCTCGGGACTACCTTTTTACGTCCTCTCCGAAGGACGGCATAACCAAGGATGTTTTACTTTCATTAGAACATCCTAGGACCGCTTGAAGGTTTGATCCTTGGATCTGGAAGGCTTTTTATTTCATTAATTTTTCTATTTGTGTTATCACTTTCTCTTATTTTATTTTCTTCTTCTTCCTCGAATATCATCTACTACATAATTATTTCAAATTGACTCAATATAATAATAATAATAATAATAATAATAGGCTTACCGAACCCGAAGGTTCGATGCCGATACCACCAAACTTCGCCTGCACAGACTCGTCCAATGTTCACCGGTCAAGCCCAAGCCCCCGAGATCAGCCTTAATGCAATCCTCCCATCGACGCTTCGGCCTACCTTTCGGACGCCTACCAGTCGGTTCAGCGAATACCAACTTTCTCGGAATCCGTTCCTCACTAAGCCCAACAACTTTACGCGCCCATTTGAGTCTCCGCGATGCTATCAATTCAATTATATTCACAGGGTACAAACTCCGCAATTCCGCGTTGTGCAATCTTCTAAACTCCCCAGTGGCCTCATCTCTCTTCGGACCAAATATTTTACGCAGTACCTTATTCTCGAAAACCTTAAAAAAATTGAAAAAAATTGACTCAATATATTATTAATATTAAATAGTTTTTTTTTATAATTATATATGTTAACTAATATTATTAATTATCTAAAATAAAAATATTCCTGGGATTGTTGACTGAGATTCTGTGTGCTACTATAAGTAAAAAACAACAAAAGCCATCGTTGACAATGGTAAGATATACTTGCATTAAGTAGGAGTCTAAAAAAAAAATATTAATTTTTACAACTGTAATAACACGTTAATTGATAATAAAACAAGTAAATATGCTTTATGATAAAATGCAAGAAAAACAATAAAGAAAAACTGCCCTTGGCAGCACTTCCATAGGTAATCTAAAGAAGAAGGTTTCTTAAAGATGAAATATTTAAGATTATTAAAGATTGGATGTGACCAGAATTTGATGATTTAGTAGATCCCCAAAGCAAAGCTTAATGATCCCTACTTGGTTAGGAATAAACTCATACACAAATACCTTAACATTACATATGTTGCTGACAGGACCAGGTACTATTCCTTCCATTAGCAACTCCATTCACACTCTAACCCACTAGTTTCAATCTTTGTTTTCTATACAATCACTGATATCAACCAAGGTGTCGAAAAAGAAGATGGTCTTGGGACCTTCTGTCTTAGCATAGTTTTTTGGAGAGCTACAAATGGGTAGATTCCCTGCATGTCAATTAGGAATTAGTTTAATACTATCTTACATTAATTAGACAAATTCCATAATAAATTTCAAAAATATATTTTAAAAAATAATACTAAGCCACAACATTTGTAAATTTCGAAGCGGATTTCCAACACATCCAGTAGGATTTCAATTGTAAATGTAACAGAGCATTAGATAAGTTGAAATTTCAGACAAAAATGGCACAGTGACCCTTGTTGAAAGATTGTTATGTTTTTATAAAAGCACTGAAGAATAAGTGAGTTTGATTGGTTTCAAATATCTATTGGAGACAATTATCCTTGAGTTCTTTCCATTCAAGAGGCGATCAATACCAGTTCTTCCGGAAACGACGAGATGAAAGTGAAGGATACAAGACATATCTGACGACAAGAGGAGGCGACCCTTCTGGACTAAGTCCTACACTGATGGGGGATTAGGAGAGCTTGGGAAAGCTTTCAAGTCCTTCAAGGGAGACTTAGTGGCCTGCTTCAGGAAAACTTCTTTCTACGCCAGTATCTCAGATTAGAATAAATTCTTGTGAGGGGCCATGGCTGTACCATCATGGGAATAGGGGGCTGAAGATAACTTGTTACACGGGTTTATTGAAGGAAGTCTGGAAAGTTTTTTAACTGATAGTTTTAACAGTAATACGATGTATCATCAGATATAGCTGTTATCCAAACTTTCATTCAATTTATCTTCAGGCAAAAAGAAAAATTATAGGGATCAATAAAAAAATATATTGAGTTTGAGGTACATGTTTAAAAAATATATATAAAAAATAGTATTTATACAATCAAATTGGTGTGAAACCGAGAATTTTTTTTTTCATATGTAATCTTACACTACATATAATAGTTAAAATCTGGTAAATGAAAAAATATCAAAACATCAAACAATCAAACACAACAGTGAGCCAATCAACACCCATAAGGACAAATAGCAGTGTGCTATGAAATAAAATGATGGGTGATATATAAAAAAGTCTTGAAAATGGGGAAACAGCTCCAAAACGTCGACTGATATGAAAAGCTTATGAAATAAAGTAATTAAGTGACAAATGGAAGTCAGTGTGTGCTCTTTTAAGTGTTTATACCAAACAATCCATTTCTACATCCAGTAGTGGATTTAAGGGTTACCGATAGAGGAAATAAAATAATATAATAGACAGGCAACAAAACAGAGAGATGAGTGAGAAAATAAAGAGCATAAGGGCTAAAATAGGAAAGCCGAGAAATTATATACGATGATTTATTTAAAAAACCTATATCGCAGGAAAGAAAATTGCTATACGAAAAACAGCTTGAAAGCTAGCCAATAGGATCTCTATCATATCATCTCAAGGTAAACACACACTAATATGTTCCAACTCAATATCATACATTAAAGCAAAAATTAAATACATATATTTTTGAAAACAAATATTTAAGAGCATAACCCATGAAAAAGACTTGAGTCCTGAGTTCGGCGCATAGTCATTCTAGATGGTTGAACTCTAGTAATTTGAGATAATGCACAACTATGGAGTTGTCTCTAATATATTGGCTAGCATAACAGCTTCTATCCCCAACGTCGCGCATTCAAACCCGGTATATGACCCTAGGATTCCTTAATGAGAGTAAACAAAGCCAATCAAGCTGTCTTTCAGAGGGGACGTAAAATAGTGGTCCCGAGCCTGTGTGATGTCAGACACTCGTTACAGATCCTTATCTTAATTAAACCTAGATAATCAAAATTTACGACTTTTTAGCATTGTCTGATTAGCCAAAGTGGGATAATGTGACATCAAATAAATAAACAAACGTTCGCCAGCCGGATTTTCCATCAGTTGAGGGTACTCAATAAGGACCAAATAGGGTACCCACCAAAGAGTGGTCCCAAAGGGCATCCGACTCCAGGGTCATAAATGGCTCATACAACAGAATATATAATCTTCCCAAGCTAGATTGGAATCGGAATCCTTCACCCCACCCACTGAGCTACTCACTCCCTGAATCTAATTCTAAACAACTTTCAATTTCAATTATAAATTAATGTAATAATTATAATTACATTCGACAATGAAAAAAAAATTACCCCCGCTCAAAATTTGAGAGCTTACGTTTCAAGATGCATAGAATCCGAATAACGAATACAAATTAATCCGTTTGTCCGCCGTCCTCTTCACTTCTCCGAAACTACTGGAACAATTTTTTTTAAATTCGCTACAAAAATACTAGTGCATGCAACGATGATCCTAACACCTAGACGTTGATACCACCTGGTATTTTTAAAATGGCGGCCGATTGAAAGCGATTTAACTCAATTATTTTTGAAAACATTCACCTAAAAAACACAAATATTTATATATAAGCTTGTAACTACGTTTTGGAAGATTATTGTGGAAGATGGAGAAAAATATGTATAGAGTTTTAGGATCAGTAAAGGGTGATTTCTCGACAAAATGAAAAAAGAATTATTGAAATTGGTTAACAACTAGCTGAGATATTGCGTTTTGAAATCAGCTGTATTAATATGTATTATCCTTTGAATTATTGCTTTTCATATTACTTAATCAATATCAATAATAAACCATTATGTAAATAATAAACCATATGGAAATAATAAACCATTGTGTAATAATTTGCAGCGTTCTTTAAAATATAAATCTAATTGATCGTAAATGAATAAACTAAAATCAATGTAAAAAAAAAAACAAACAATTGTTTAAAGTACAGTTTTGAGCCATCTGAGGTCTTGCATGAGAAAAGAGACAGTACTATTTGATGACCCGGCCATAAACAACCGTGACGTTTTTATCGATGCATAATCAGATACGGTATAAAACAACACGGTAAAAATGACAAGCAATGTAAATCCCTTTAGGCGATTACATTATGTCAGCTAGTTCTGCAGGGAGGGGTGAGGGCAGTAAAACAAGGCCCGGATTTTAGCACCACAGCTTTTTATTACCAAGGGAGGGGGATGCTCTGGAATGGAGGAGGGAGGGTGCACGTGTGATGAAATGTGAAACTGAAGTCAGGGCATATTGTCATGGCAACGAGCCTCAATGAAACATAAAAAGACCCTTTAAATCTGTTTTGCACACCAGGATCGTGTTTATTTTTAACAAAATGTCGGATCGTTTTCTTATGCTTGGTTTCGATTTCATGCAACCCAGTTTTGGTATAGGGGAAAATCCTAATATTATTATTATATATTCATAGTAAGATGTAGATTCTTCAAGGTGAAGGTCAAATTCTGTGAATAAAATTGGAGGCTGATTTATATCTTCTATCGTTTAGGCTAAAATGCCATCTCCAAGTGCAAAGGAACAAATGTATCTAGTGTGAGTGGATGCTTACAACCAGTTTTATTTAGACATGAAGCTTCTATTTGTAAGCATCCACTCACACTAGATACATTTGTTCCTTTGCACTTGGAGATGGCATTTTAGCCTAAACGTCGTGCATTAATTTTAATAAAAGAGTAGTGAAGATATAAATCAGCCTCTAATTTTGTATCTGTGGCGGTCACGAATAAGTGGTTAAGTCAAAATCTTTCATTTTACAGGTGAGCGACTTAAACTTTACGTAATACCTAAAATAGAGTGCTTAACTTTCTTTCCACCTGAAAATTCTTCCACTAAGAAATTTCTTTAGCCAATTTAACACGACGTGGGAGAAGGTCTGAGGTCTGAGAAGGACTCGAGTTATTCAGCTTTTCACGACCGCCACAGATATAACATACTCAAAAATAATTATGATATCTGTATATTTGAAACGTTATATATAAAATTAATAGAAACTTTAATTTAAAAAAAAAAGAGTTAGAATGCGCCATAAATCACATTTTGCTTATATACGTTTTTCACCCTTCCTTCATTAGTTTTAATAGGCATAGTTGTCATCATACCAGGAAAACCTTGAAAATTGTTTTTATTTGCGAAAATCACTTCTTCATCAGAAAATTTAATAAAAAAAGAATAACATGCAATGTCGCGGTTGCTTTGGGGGCGATAAAAATAGTTGAATTTTATATATTTATTTAACGTCACTTTATGCTACTGGAGCTAATCGGATAATGCTGCAGTGGGAGTATTAAATTTTACCTATCCAAGTTTAATTAGGATAGAGATCTTTAACGAGTGACTTACAGACACAGCATAGGCTTGGGACCACCTTTTTACGTCTCCTACGAAGGACGGCATAACTAAGGAGTTTTTACTCCCATTGAAAAAATCCTAGGACAACTTGAGGGTTTGAACCCGTGACGTTTGACATAGAAGGCTGTTATGCTAGCCACCATACTACAGATGATCTCAAACAGATGAATTGATGTGCCTCCTATCTGAAGTAGATTTTTACAAGTATATTTGTCAATAGTTTTCTTTTTTCTTTTATTAGTTTAACTTTTATATTTTTTATTTTTGATATTTGTGTTATCACTCTCTCTTCTTCTTCTTTCTTAAATATCATCTACTGTATAATCATTTATTTTAACTAATATTAATTTTCTAATTACATATATCCCTAGCACTGTTGACCGAGATTCCTTGTGCGATTAAAATTAAAAAGCAGCCACAAGCCATCGTTGCAGCAACAGGTTTCGATTTGAGGTATGGAAAGAACGCCATAAAAGTGTTGGAAATTGTAAGATATACTTGCATTAAGTGAGAGCGTATTTAAAAAAAAAGATATTGAAATTTACAACTGTATTTGATTAATCAAGTAAATATACTTAAAGATAAAATACATGAAAAACAATAAAGAGAAGCTGCCCATTGGGAGATATCCAGTAGATAATTTAAAGAAGAAGGTCTTGAGGCCACCTTCTTTTCAGAATTGCTTAAGATAATAAATTTTTTTTTTAGATATCAACAAATTTTATAAACAAATAAATGTAAAACTACATTTTAATTCAAACCAAAATTCAAGCCTCACAAAAGTATTTTTGAAGTGTGATAAGGTGCAAAACATTTTAACATACCGCAATACTAAACCAGCAGAAAACACAAAATCATAACTTTTTAAAACTATTTTTCGTCAATACCAACCAAAAACATAAAAAAAAAAAAACAACAGGTTAGAATAGATAAATAACTCTTGTAGGTTCAGGTAGCTAGCAGTGTAAGACGGCACTAGAGGACCCAGGGATCAAGAATACCAAAGGGACCATATACATGTTTGGTACTTCATAATTTTTTAATTCATAAAATAGTTTTATTGCATTAATTTAATCTTCTCCTCTTCTATCGTCAATCCCAACGATGTGAGGATTATAATATATTTTTAATTATCGTTTATATATTTTTTTCGGATTTCAAAAATTGCATAACCTTTTTTTAATTTTGTGAAAATATTTCTTTATATTTAAATTTCGATCTTACTATGAAATACATTTTAAATTTTACAAAAGTTCTAAAAAACTATCCACATCTAAAAATAATTGTATGTTGATATGCATATTTATGTGTTTTATTTATTATTTTGATTTAAAAAAGTTAATTTATCCCTTTCATTTAATGTTTTTGTTTTATTTTTTCCTCAACAGTCTGTATTTAATGAATTTCTTCCCTTTTTTGTTATCAATGTTTAAATAAAACATTGCGTATTATTTGATTTAGGCTGAGAGAGGATAAGTTTCACCACAACCACAATCAATTAAAATATATCAATAGATTTTGAGATAGTGATAAAATTAATTTATTTTTAACTGAGCAAACATCCTACGCAAGCATATATAGCACAAAAGCAATTTGTCCTCTGTTTACTTTCAATATACAAAACCTAACTTCATACCCTACTACAATTTTGCTAAACTGCTCGTTAACAGTCTTAATATTTATTAATTGTCAAGGTTGGGTCAGAGAAAAACATCATTTTTTATTTCTAATTTATTTTTTTTTTAATTATTTTGATTAATTTCAAGAAATTAACAAAGGCTTTCCATTATAAGTAACGACCGCAATTTAATTTCAAAATTAAATTGAAAATGCGTGCTATATGGGAAGTATAACGAACAAATACAATTTAATAATACCTAAAACCGTTACAGGTGGATTCTCTTGTAAGTACGATGTTATCAATATATTTGAAGTTTTCAGTATTGCGAACATATTAGGAATCATTTTTATTATGAAAAGGAGGAGAAAAATATTTTAGTATAAAAAGTGAGCATGGAGATATAGAATGAGTAATAATATAATACCAATATATTATATAATATATTCTATACAATATAATAATAATACCAATAACTCGAAAATGCTAAAAGATGGAAAAATTTGATTTTTAATACCTACAACCAACAGCAAACATTGTAATAAACCGTTCTACTTAATAATTTCCTGAAATTTAAAACAACTTAATTTAAGAATTTTATTTTTCAATTAATATGTTTTAACAGAAGAGCATTATAATAGAGAAATCAAGTAAAAATAAGAGGAACTTTTTAAGGAAGCTTTAATCTTCCAATAAACTGTTTCGACCCAATTAGATGATTTTGTTGAAGCTCAACGTGACGTCACCAACGATACTCACAACTTTAATATAATATAAAAAAAGATCCAATAAATAAAATATTTTACAACTAAATAGTAAATAAAAGAAGTAAAATGTAAGCTACTTTACCGTGTGGGAGTACTATCTGATTTTGAATTATCCGTTCTTTGGTGTAAAATTACAGAGGAGCTAAACTTAGGATTAATTAGGGAAATTTATGTTTCACTTAATACGAGTATAAATATAAGGTTTAAATATGGGTGACAAGATTCCGGTTTTGGGGTCTGCCGATGATCTGGTACTGCTAGGTGAAGACACGGAAACCATACAACTTAATACAAGTGTGTTAATAAAAACCGGTAAAGAAATAGGACTCGAATTAAATACCGATAAGACGAAGTATATGATTAGTAGCAGAAACGGTGTCGATCTTGGTGATATTGATGTATCAGGTCATACGTTTGAACATGTAGAGAAATTCAAGTATTTAGGTTCAATTATAACTAGAAAAAATGAAATCCAGGAAGAAATAAAGTCCCGGTTAAAGGTGGGAAATGCTTGTTATTATTCAGATGCTAAATTACTTAGCTCGCGGCTTCTGTTTAAAAACTTAAAGATTAGAATTTATAAAACTATTATTCTTCCAACGGTTCTTTACGGGTGTGAAACGTGGCCGCTTACTTTGAAGGATGAACAACGGCTTAAGGTTTTCGAAAATAAGGTATTGCGTAAAATATTTGGTCCGAAGAGAGATGAGGCCACTGAGGAGTTTAGAAGGTTGCACAACGCGGAATTGCGGAACTTGCATCCTGTGAATATAATTGAGCTGATTGCATCGCGGAGACTCAAATGGGCGAGTAAAGTTGTAGGGCTCGATGATGAGCGGATTCCGAGAAAGTTGGTATTTGCTGATCCGACTGGTAGGCGTTCGAAAGGTAGGCCGAAGCGGAGATGGGAGGATTGCGTTAAGGCTGATCTCGGGAGCTTGGGCTTGAATGGTGAACATTGGACGAGTCTGTGTAGGCGGAATTTGGTGGTATCGGCATCGCACCTTCGGGTTCGCTAAGCCTATTATTATTATTATTAATATGAGTATATAGGAAACAATGTTGAATTTTGTATAACTCGAATATAGGTATTAATTAACATTAATATTTTTACTTTAAACCTGTTCAGCGTACGTTGGAATAATGGATCTTTTTATTAAACCGATTACGCACAGGCGTGGATGTTATGGCAAATATATTACATACCGTGGAAGCAAGTTGACTAAACATACTTCATCAAAAAATCTGGTGCGGGCAACACACGACTTTCACTTACCTCTATTTTTAGAATCGATTAAAGAATTTTCAAATTCAGTAAAAGATAAAAATGTTTGAAACCATTAAAGAATTATTTAAATGGAATTTGTATAGAAAAATGTGTTTTATTAAGAAATCTATTATATTATTATCTAAAATAATCACTTAGTTTTATCGGCTTTTCATCACCCTCTATTAACTTTTAAAAGCTATGTATCAGATAATTTTTTTTATAAAATCTTTAGCTTTCCAACGGTATATTATATATGTATATTACTGTTCTTATGTTCAAAAACGAAACATTTCATTAAAAAAATATTTTTTTCTGTTATCTCCTTTCATTGGGTATGGAATTCATTAAATGTATATACTTACCAGTTTTTCATCAGTGGTAACAAGATAATATAGTTATTTTTATAGAATCAACAAAATTAAAGGTACTTTTAGAGGAATAATGTTTAAAATATCGGCATTTAAGCCTTGTCAGACCATTTAATCCAAATGAAATCTACATGATAATAAAGCCCATTCAATTTTACATTGATATAGCGAGTTTAATCAAAATCGTCGGAACCGTTTTTGAGAAAATCGAAAAAAAGGTGCAAAATGCATGGTATAAAGTGGCTCTTCTGGTAAGCTCATTTTGATGAAAAAAGTTTTGTCACGTCTCGGGCGTATAGTTGTCTTAAATATGAAATTTCAGTTTCATAGGACTTACCGTTTCCACCCGGGAGTTACCACACACACACACCCACACACACACACAGACCTTTTTACGGGACTTGGTTATTTGGACTCAGGGGACCCTAAAACGTGTATTTCCGTTGAAAACTGGAATTCGAAAATTTTCACGATCGCAATACTTTCCCTTACTATATATAGTAAGTGAAAGTAAAAGATTTATAATTCTCGTTTCTGAAAAATAAGTTATAGTTGTTAGGTTCGTTTTAAATTATCTGGGCATTACATTCAGCTCATCAGGACTTGTTAACCAGACGATTAGGCATATATTATCTAAAAGCAATCAGGGCGGTACTGAACACCTGCACGAGAACTACATTGGTATCTTGTGAGGCCAGTCAGAAACTTTATAAGTCACTGATGCTGAGCCGTGTTCTCTATGCAGCACCCTTCGGGGCTATCAAGCACAATAAGGAGGTTAAAAGATACAGGCTAGGTACTAGAACAGACTACTGTACCTCGAAAGCAATACTCCATGGTAAGATTAGATTTCGTATCCGTTCCAGTGAGGTACTTTGTATTAAAAACAATACTTAAATGGCTTATGAAAATTTTGAATATGAAAAATACCCGATACGCTAAACAGTGTTTCCTGAAATTGATGCAGCTAGATAGTGATGATTAGGACTAGGATTTTTATGTAATTAAAAATGCAAAATATGTAAATATATGTGTATTGAATTTTGATACAAATATGGAAATAATTATGTAAAATTAGTGAAAAATTTAAACATCAAATAGCCTTCTAAAACAGTCTATACTCTCATTTTTTTATTATAATACAAAAAACGGTTTTATTTTAAACATAGAAAATAAAAAGACAATAAACTTATTAATCACTCTAAGGAAACCAGCTTGAAACTGAAGGCATTTTCAAACGTAAAACTACGTAAATTCGCCTCTCCTTGATATTTTCTCTTATTTTTGGAAGAGTTTCTTGATATATATCTTGCAGGTAGTTTTTTTCTCAAGGTGAATTCACCAGGCATTTTTTTTTCAATGTTTTTCCAAAAAGAATTTAATAGGCGGATTATTAAATTTGCTTAACAAAATGCACGCCTACACAAACGCTCGACAAAATCTGTATAAAAGTTGGCCTTACTGTCTTCGCTTGGGGTAGATGTGTGATGTGATAAAACTTTGCATCAATTTTGACTTTTTCTCTTTGTTCGATTTGTGAGATCCTTTATCAATGTGTTGGGTCACTTGGAATCGTTGAATAGTGGATACAGCCTTTTCACAAGAAAAACAATATGAAATGTCTCCATCACATCTAAATATTTTGCTTAGAAAATCGCGAAGATATATAACTCGTTTTTGCGACTATTCCCGTTCCGACAAAAATGAAATATAATTTTCAAATCGTGATTGGCAAGAGTAACACAACTTCACGACCCACAGGTGAAACATAAATAACAAATAGGTTTGGTTCTGTTTTTTCAGAGCCAAAATCAAGGGAGATGGAATCTCAGAATCGTTTTGTAGGGTTCATGCTAAGAAGAAATTAACAGCTGCAATAGAAGGGCCAATTATCGTGAAAAATGTCTTCGTTCAAATCTTAATTCAGAATTGTTGCAAATAAATACAAAAATTTAAAAATAAACAAACATGGGGTAAAAATTCGCAAAGTATGCAAGAAATATGTAAATTTTGCCAATATGTAATCATATGTAAATTTAAATTGGCTTAATTTGATCCCAATTTAAAACATATACTTTGAGTTGTTACAAGGTGATATTGAAGTCAGAAGTCAATATTCATTCACATAGGAATCCTAGCCCTGTGATAAATTGAGTAAGTAGGATAACTGGGTCCCGTAGTTACGGAAATTCATTTAGAGTTTCGGGATGTTTAATTAATTACTACTTAATGACCCAGCGAGTATTAAAACCAGATGGAGAGAGATTTTGAAGGGCTACTGCAAATAGATAAAAATGAAAGATATAGCCATACTCCAAGAGTCCACCTTTCGACCGTGGTACAGTACGGTCGTCTTTGCTAATACCTTCCTTTCTGTTATTTAATGTTAGGCTGCAATATCGCGTATGTTAGGACTTTAGCCCGTATGAGACTGTCAGGAAGGTACGCGATCTCCTTTTGTGTCGGAACGCAGAGGTATACCCTGGACCCACAGAAGCCGTGCCCAGCTTGTGATGGAGCCGCATTGGAGGATTGTTTCCATTTTCTTGCTCGATGCTCCACATACCATGAAAATAGAATCCGTTTCAAATGATGTAAGTATACGTGACTTTTATGAAATTCTTGTTGAATCCCACGTGATAGACCTAAAATGGTTATGTATTTATGTCACGGAAAATGTAAAAATAAGATCTCAATGTGTTTCTTCTCAGGATGTTGATCATTCTTAAAGGTGTCGAAAATTATCAGTATTTTGTAAAGAATAATTATTTGCAGTCATATCATTGTTATTGTATTATATATTGATATTGTTACATTTCATTTATGTTATTTATGTATATCTTGGATCGCAGTGAACAGAAAAATAGTAACATTATTTATGTGCATATACTGGAGGAGGATTTATTATTTGTGCTGTGCCAGCCAGCTCCATTTGTATAGGGATTACCCTAAAGACAAATCAATAAATTATCATTATTGTTAGGTTCGTTTTGAATTTCAAAAGTCCAACAAGCTAACAAATAACCCTTATTTCGATTGGCATTGAATTTATTGTATTCGCAGTGGTATTGTTTGTTGCAAAATGGTTTCCTTGTTTTATACTGAAACAAAAACGACTTGACACAATCCTTCCATCGATGCTTTGGTATACCTATCCAGAGCCTGCCAGTCGGTTCAGACCATACCAACTTCTTCGGATTTTGTTCTTCACTGAGCTCAACAACTTAACCCATTTGATTCACCGCGAGGCATTCAACTCAATTATACTAACAGAGTACAAACTCCGCCATTCCGCGATGTGTAACTTTTTGAGGTCTCTATTGACATTATCTCTCTTGGGTTCAAATATTTTACTTATTTTCAAAAATCTTAAGGCGTTATTCATCCTCCAAAGTATGCGACTATGTTAATAAATAAATATTGTTTTGTTTTTTCTCTAATGTTCTTTAAATTGGCCCACCACTCATTATAAAATAATAAACAATTAAAACTAAAATTATTATACGTCATATACAGAAAATATATTTTTGTTATAGAATTTTTGGTTGGTTCTCGACTGTTTATAATTTAAGTTATCAACGGGTTTTGAGGCTCAGTCAATAAATAAGCAATCTTATTTTTATTTTATTGTCCTCATAATCATGCTTTAACGGTGGAAAAACAAAACAAAAACAGAATATAAAAAATTGTATACAATAATTAATAGATAATGTTATTGTTAAAGAGAAAAAATCGTTATAATTACATATAAAAGAAATTATTACAAACTTTAAACACCTAAAAACCAGAAAAAACGAAATAAATCAAACTAAAAAATAATTGAATTTAATAAAAATAAAGAAATACACATAAATAAAATTTAAAAAATGACAATGCTTAACTAAATTAATTGTATTTATGCTATTTTCTAGTTATTCTTGTAACTAATGGCAGTATTTAAATAACGTTCCTCAAATATCTTTTTGAGGTCAAATCCACAGGAGGTCCTAGGATTTTCCAATGGGAGTAAAAAATTCTTAGTTATGCCGTCCTTCGGAGGAACATAAAAAGGAGGTCCCGAGCCTGTGCGAAGTCAGGTACTCGTTAACGATCGCTGTCCTAATTTCATCTGTATAGGCAATATCTAGGACTCCTGTAGCATCGTCCGATTAGCCACAGCAAATTAAAGAAAATCTTGTATACTATATAAATTGGTCTTATTTATAAACAAAAAATAACTGTAACTTAAATTCAGTATTTACTCAGAGGTTCTTTCTAATTTCTTTCTGTAAAACGTAATACAAAGCAATGAGGAGGTGAATAGAAGTAAAACCGAATGGTACGGGAGAGAATGGATCGGCAAGCCATAAGCGCGGGGTATATTAAAACAATTAGAGTGGGATCCCTATAATCCCGGCCACGTACACACTCTCCAAAGCCCTACGATAAAAACCATTAGGGAGCAGAATGTTGTTATTAAAGCAGAAATGGTGCATCATTGTTTAATCAATTCGCCGGATCATTGTGGGCGGTCGTGGGGTGTAGTCGAATCTACATGCAACAGAGAGAATCATTTTGTTGTGTTCAAGATCCAATGCTTCTTTAGATAATATTATACCGCCATATTACTATATGAAACCGACCCCATTAAATAATGATAACTTATGAAACGTTTATTTTGAGAATGAACGGAACGTGGTAGGTCGCTGTGTTTATAATCTCCACATTTCGAGAAAGAGATTATCTGGGGCAGATAACTATTTATTCTATTATACTAACTATGGATTGATTGATTTTTTTTTATTCGCTTATCAATAAGAAACACATTCCTAACCACCTTTCACTCAACTTAAGCCCCTATTTCACAATCGCTCGTATAATATGTTATAAAAAGTGCCAATTCACTCAACAATGGAGAATGGAAACAGTTTCCATAGTTGAAACTATTTAGCAGTTCCATTTAATGACCGCTTCCCGGACTAATTCCTTCCAGTAAGCTACGTTTTATTTCGATAATAAAATACAACTTACTTATGAATCCTAAAAAACCGAGTTATTCGATAGAGGAAAGGGTTCACCGACGATAATAGAAAATACACATTTATGTTACTAAGGGGTCATGAGAATATAAAATGGATATATTTTTTAACGAAATCGTGGGTTTTGAATAGTTGCGGCTACTTCTTCTAATGTGTTATTATTTCGACAGAGGAGAAGTGTTTTTATTTTATTATTTTGTTAAAAATAGTGAAAGAGTTACATGTTTATATGCGAGCGTATATTTATTGTAGATACCTCCTACAACAAATTTTTATGAATCAATACAAGAGTCGCAAGCAAAGCCGGAGTATACAGCATGTTATTATCTAAAACTGTTTGCTTGTAGTGAGTGATCTATTCATAAAATCTTTTCTGATAAATTATAATTGTCCTTAAAATTAAAGCATAAATTGAATAGTTCATTTGTACCTTCAATGTTCTATTCTAAGATTTTTTTTTATGAACATATGAAACACAAAAGAAATTTACAAATTAAAACCTAACAACTATTTATTGTTTACCAACGTTTCGACCCCCTTTTAGGGGTCATCATCAGGGCCTTTTTTGTCATCATTGTTCCCTTTTTTTCATTTTGTTTTAATTATTAATTGTTTTCTTTAATTCAAAACCATTTAGATAATGTTTCTTTCATTTTTGTTAATAAGTTTATAAGTATGAATTTATGTTATGTTTATACTACCAAAATTGTATAGCAATAACAACGCTTTTTTTATTATTATAATTTTTAATATTCATTAATTAATAATTATAATTATTAATCTCTTTGAATCATCGTCTCTTCCAGGAATGAAGGATAGTGGTTGCTATTTTGACACCGCCCCTTTCCCACAAAAATTTTCAAATTCATAACCGTAGTAATTTTTGCGATACTGCGATGAAGTGAGTGAAACGGCACTTTAATTTATAAATATAGAAGATAATGATAAAAAAAAAGAAAATGGTAGAAGTCACATGACTCAGAACACCTGAAAGACGGTAGTGCCGCTTTTGATCAAGTTTTACTAATTGTCTCTGTTAAGAGTTCACAAGAACCACTACCCATCGGCCTCTGAGTAAGAGTACATATAACTGAATTTGTTTATAGAACTATTACCGTCCTCAATCATCTGTTTGTCAACAATCGCTGCGACAGAAAGTTTCTCAATCCAAGTTTCAAAAGTTTCGCGGCTATCATAGCCATTCCACGCTTACGAAATATTCTATTAGATATCAAAACGTTCAATTTCGTCCAGAGGAGCATTATTGGATGGAAAGTGAAGGGACATAGTTTTCTCTTGACCTTTTGCATTCTTATAACTACGTGATTGTGGTTCGACAGAAGTTTTCACTTTAGCACTGAGTCTTGAAGCTTCACTCTCATCCGTGCATTATTGTCATATTCATTTAAATTCAATGATACTTTGAAAATATAAATAGCTGGTTGACAAGCGGAGATATAATCTTATCTAATGATTTTAATTTTTTTTAAAATTATCATTGTCTTTGTGAGCCACCGGTGGTACACGCCGACGTGAATGTATTAAATAAGGTCTTTTGCAAATAAAATATGATAACATTATTACATAAAAAGATTATTATAAGATTAAAGCAAATTAAGGGCTAAGCGGACCTGAAGGTCCAATGCCGATACCACTAATCGCAACCTACACAATTCGGCCACTCACCACCGTCCAAGCCCAAATCCTTTACACCAAGTCTTAACGCAATCCTCTTACGTACGCTACGGTCTACCTCTCTGATGCCTACACTTTGGGATTGTGCTTATTAACATTTCATACATTAATTTTTACTATGCTCTGCTATTTTATATGTCCGATTCATTTTTCCTCAAATCAAAATTCAAAGCTTTAACTTATTCTTGAAAACCTTAATTTGTTATTCTGCCATCAAAGTTAATGAAAACGTTTTATAACAGTATGAATCTGCATGAAATGTAATAATAATAGTATAATATACTTGTATATTCGAACTTTTCAGCCATTGACGGCAAAACAATTTTACAGCTGGATAATACATTTTTTTTAATCTCATCAATTAAAAAAAAAACATTTAATAAGTATAATCAAAACGCTTAATTGAAAATCAAAACCATAGTACCAACGGATTAAAAAGAAAAGGTAGATTTTTAAAATTATATTGATAGACTAATAGTCTACTATAGTACATTGCAATAAAACTGGATACTTTGATTGTTTAATAACCAAACATTAAACAATCAGGAACCTTACAAAGTATGTATTTATCCTGTTTTTCTTAAATTCACCCCTACTCCTACTTTTGCTGTTAAACAACTTTTCAAGACAAGGGTTTCAAAGGTAATTAAATTTTGTACAAGTTTCTTTTTTTTTTTTTTTTTTTTTTTTTTTTTTTTTTTTTTTTTTTTTTTTTTTTTTTTTTTTTTTTTTTTTTTTTTCCTTACCCTCTGGTTTTATTTTCGAACAAAATACAAATACAAATATAATATGTATAGCTGTCAGATTTGTCCTTCTGTTACCCGGAGGTATTCTAAAGAGGATTGCTATATGCGCTGGATGCACTAGTAATCTTTCAAGGGCTTCTTCTAAGCCTTTATTTATCCATTGCAAAATGGGAGGGACCATTCTTCAGGGTTTTGGCAATAAATTGAGTTCAGACATAGTCCGAACTCCTTCCCTCGTCGACAACGTCAACGAGAGGTAGTGATCCTTGCCACCTCCCAGGCTTGGGTGGTGGGGTGATATCAGAAAATAATGGATTAGCACAGGCCTTCAGCCCATCAAAAAATTTAATGTGCCTCCGGCTGATATATTCAGGCACTGTTGGCAATACTAATTCCTGATGAAGGATATGGTTTCTGGCCCTCTGTAAGTTGGTACCTCTGACAATCCGCCGAAGGATGGAGTTCTGGAACGTCTGTAATTGTTTGAGAGTGGACTTAAACAGATGCCGCATCAAGGGCGCACCATAGAGCATAGTCGGACGTATTATAGCCTTGTAGATCTGTAGTTTCAGCCTCAGTGAGAGCTGAGGTGACGTGAGTAGATGATTAAGTCTATAGCTCTTTCTCCTGGCCAGTTTGAGTCGTTCCCGTACGTGACTAGATAAGGTGAGGTGCCTATCTAGAGTGAGCCCCGGGTTGACAAGCCTCCCGGTATGCAATATACCCCTGAAAATACAGTGAAGCAGAGGTGGGTAGTATAGTGTCGGTCAGCGCCACCACCGATGGCCGGTGCTGCTGCAGGAGGAGTTCTATTTCAGCCTTCTTCAGTAGTAGGCCTCGAATATTATAGGAAATAACTAAGTGCTCAGTCATAATGCTTAGCGATGATCTTCGTCAGCATCTTCATCATTTCTCGAACAGTTGCCATCATCTCTGCGAATTGGGCGTTGAATAGAGCATTGCTTGGATGTGCTTGTGTATTTAATGTGAATTGCGGTGTTGAGGAGTGAGCGGGTGCTGTCATTGGTTCAGCTTCTTCATGATGCGATGTTGGGGATGTTCTCTGTAGCTGCTGCTGCTGCTGTTGCTGCCCGGCGGGTCCGCCAAGTAGTTCAGTGAAAGCCAAGTTAGGGTTGACTAGCCTACTTGTCTTACTTGAAGGGGCTGCTACATTTATAATTGTCCTCTTTCTCATCTGGATCAGTTCTTGCCGGCGGGGACACTCTTTGGAGGAGGCATGATGGGCTCCACTACAGTTGGCACATTTGATTGGTGCAAGTCGTGGGCAGCTTCTTTCTTCATGAGTTTGGGCGCACCGGGGGCATTTTACTGTCCTCCCGCAGTATTTCATGGTGTGCCCAAACTCTAAGCAGTTTCGACACTGTGCTGGGCATTTATCTTCTTTAAAGGGGGTTACCCTAAATCTAACCTGGTTCACATGGCGAAGAGCCTGTACATTTTCGATTTTTACCGTAGGCTCAGTGATGAGCAAGATGGCTTCAATCGGGTAGGTTACTTCTCCTTGACGTTTGGTCAGGCGCTTGGCCATCACGAATCCTGGCAGCCTTTGTTTCACTTCAGTGGCGAACATATTTAAATCACTGTCAACATCGAAGCCATGAACCACAAACTTCTTTGTCCTCTTGGTGCCGCGAGGTGCATAGGTGTGGAATTGCACCTTATCATCACGACGGAATAGTTTTACCACGGCATAGTGATCGGCATCATTATCCAAGTATAACCTCGTCTCCTTTGCCGAGGTATTTGTAGTAAACTTTGTGATCTTCATTTCCAAGAGAGTCGCTCTGAGAATGGGTTGCGACAGTGGTGGCCTGATTATTACTGGTGGCGGTAACCTCTTCTTGGGCTGATCATTGCCTGACTGAGTGGGAGCAATTGGCGCAAACTGGTTAGAGACAGGTGTCGGTGGAGGCCCGGCGACTGTCCTCAGTTTTTGGGAATTTTTCTTTGAAACTTGGACAAATCCCGCTTCATCAGCTCCACTTGACGGGCGCTTCTCGCCTCTAGCCTCTTCCATTATCATGGCCGTCGAAGTCGATGGTTCACCCATATCGCTAGATGGCCGCGTATAGGGGCAAAAACTCTTGTCAGCGCTACGCTGCCCGATTGGCTGTTAAAGATTATTTCCACGGGATAAGTGTGGTCTTCAACAGCATAAGGCGCAAAGCTAAACAAGAGCTGACGTCAGAAAGTCTTCAAGCGGCAGTTCTTCTTACTTCTTCCACTGCTCGTCCCTGCTACTTAATGCTAAGCGATAAGGTTTTGTGGCTTGTTACCACACAAAAATAATATTCACGAGTATCGATTCGACTCACAAGTTTCTTTATATAAACATTTCGCTGAAATCAACTCTTTTCCATGTTTTTGCTGTGGGAAGTAAGAACATAGTGAAAAATTTGCCAAATTGCAAATTTTCCTCCAGTTTTGCCTTCTCATAGCTCCAAGACGTTTGATCTTGAAAAAAATCTGAATGTAAAGAATTTGTTGGAAATTTCACTGTCTAAATTTGAATAATAATAATAGGCTTACCAAACCCTAAGGTTCGATGCCGATACCACCAAATTTAGCTTACACTGGTTCGTCCAATGTTCACCGTTCAAGCCCAAGCCCCCAGGATCAGCCTTAACGCAATCCTTTCATCGGCCTACAATTCACAGTGTACAAGCTCCGCAATTCCACGTTGTGCACTCTTCTATTTAACGCAGTACCTTATTTTCGAAAACCGTAAGCCGCTAATCATTTATCAAAGTAAGCGGCCACGTTTCACATCCGTAAAGGATCGTCGGAAGAATAATAGTTTTACAAATTCTAACCTTTAAGTTGTTAGACAGAAGCCACGAGCCAAATAATTTAGCAAGTGAATAATTACACGCATTTCCCGCCTTTAACCGTGACTTTATTTCCTCCTGGATTAATTTGTTTCTTGTTATCATTGAACCTAAATATTTAAATTTCTCTACGTGTTCAAAAAACAGTAAGTGTGCATTTTAATATTAAAGTGTATTTGTTAAAACATTTTAATAAATGCACCTGAAAATCGAAAAATGGACGGGGAATGAGCTGGACAACAAAAACTAAAAAAAGTTCCAATTTTCAACTGTTATTTTCAAGATAGCGGACGAAGCAGAAGAATGGGGATGACGAAAGCATAGGTTAAGCACTAACGGTCCTAAGCAATAATAAAAAATAAAATAAAATGACGCACCTTTTTCAGGGTGAACCCTCCTTTTCATCCTCTATTGACTGGACTGCTTTATAAACTGATTCATTTGTTCTATTAGAGCACAGATGACAATGGAGAGTAGTTAATAAATTAAAGGACGAAGGATGCTAATAGTGGTTGTAAAGTGATAGAGGAATGTTCCAGGACGCTGGTTATAGGCGTCGCTATCGGAATTCGGAGTCACATTCCTTGATTTTCCTGACACGGCTCAGCGAAGCCAAGCTAATAGCACGAGGGGTCTCTACATATTTTCCTCATATTAGCTTGGATGTCGTGTATATGCCGGATCTCAAGACAATGGGTTTCAATTAGCCAAGCAGATCCAGGCTGATTTAATTGATTCTGGGTTTATGAACACGAAGAATGGTTTCAATTATAAATTTACAGTGTTAGCAAACTACAAAAAGTGAAGAACAAAAGGAAAAACGCTACAAATTATTACACAATGGTTTATTTCTAAATAAACTATATTAATGTATAAATGTTTATATAGCTGTTAATAGCTAATTAGCTAAAATGAAAAGTAATAAATAATCCAAAGAAAAATGGTATATGATTAATGTTAATTTCAGAACGCAACATCCTCGCTAGTTTTAAACCGATTTTAATGATTCTCTTTTTTAAATATGCAGGAAATTTAATTCTCATTGACATAGCACTAAAGACAACAAATAGTATTATTTATTGATTAGGAAAACTGGATTTTTAAGATTTGTGCTTTATCTTCGAAAATAACGGAGTTACAAGCAAATATATTTCAATTTATTTTATTTTTTGTTTGTTTATCGCGCTTTACTGCTTCTAAAGCTCTATACAAATTTTTTTTTTCTTTTCAAAAATTACTGAGTTATGGGCGTATTTATGGATAAAATTTCAATTTGTTTTATTTTATTTTTGTCTTTTTTATAATTATTCTCGTATTTTTGTTTAATAATAACTGATAATAATTTCTTTTATCTTAAAAAATAACTGAGTTATTGAATTAAATCAGTTTGGAACGGCCGCCATTAAAAACAAACAAATGATATCAACGGATAGGTGTTAGGATCGTCATAGAATGCCCTAGTATTTTTGTGAGAAATTTCGAAAAAAAAATAGTCCAGTTGCTTCGGTTATAAATGCCGCAGAAGACGGACGGCGAACGAACGTTATTTTTGATTCGTTATTCGGTTTCTACGCATCTTGAAACGTATACTTTCAAATTTGAAGGGGAGGTATTTTTTTTTTTTTGTTTATTAAAAAAGTACATTATTAAAAAATTACAAGCGTAAATGGATAAGCATTGATTGAATGTCAAATATGTTTGGTTAGACGAAATAATTGAAATGAGGAATCTTTTAATCTCATAATCTCTATATACCACATATTGCAGTTTATTGTGAAATATATGTATGGTTTGGTATTATATTGCAATATTATAAAATCGAGGGAAACTGAAAAACTACGCGATATACTTAGATTTATTGTGGGCATTTTTTATAAATACCACGTTACGGTGATGACAAGAAGGAAGAGCAATAATGTTGCTTTTGTAGGTTTCAATCCGGCAATACTGGCAGAAACTAGGACTGGGAAAGGGATGAAAACTAGGAATAAGATTCCGTATCCAGTAAGAAATTGAAAGAAGATATTGCAGCTCTTATTGTCAGAAGCTGATGAACCATATTCCTTTAGGTAATGCACTACCTGCATTGTTGTACAAATAACTTTAAGGAATCAAAAAGGTCCTGAATACATTCACAAAACTCGTCAAGCATAAACATATCCAATTAAGACGGCGGTATCGTGGCGAACGAACCAATAACAGAATCATGGGTGCAACGATTCAATGAACATAACATCCCACGGATCCAATGGTAATATTAAATTCATGAGAGGCGACAGGCGGTTGTAGGTCTTCTACGTACCGAGATATCTTGTTTATGTAATACATTGGGTCCTAAATACAGGAATTGACCACATGTTAACATTATGAAGGTAAATGTCACAGAAACCACGCATTATACGAAAATCCTCTTTAAAATAGACATTAAGGGACAATGAATAAGCTTCAATTTGAAAGGTGATAGATGTCTATAGGTCTTATAGTTGCCAAAATATCTTTGTCTTAAACAGAGGATTTGATCGACTTTAACAGCGTTTAGCACGATATCGTAGAAACTGCCCATTTATCAAAATACTCATAATAATAAAAATTAACAAGCATCTGATAAGCTTTAATATAAGAGGTGATAAACGTCTGTATGTCATAGAGGTATCGAGATATATTTGTTCTTATTATTATTCTTATAATATTGTGTATTATATTATGTCCTTAATACGAGAATTGACCTCCTTTTAACGTTATAAAGGTAAAAATCACAGAAACCACCCATGAAACATTCATCCTCATTATAATATAGTAATATAAATTAATAAGTATTTTAAAGTATAAATTGTATAAATTTAGTATTAATAAGTATAAATTGAATAAGTATTTTCGTATAATGCTTGGTTTCTGTAATATTTACTTTTATAATGTTGACATGAGGTCAATTCCTGGATTTGGACAGCTTTGGATGGCAGCCATATTTAATTCCGACCAGTTTGAGGTGGCAGAATAATAATCGAATTGGTAGCATATTGAACGTTATTAATCGAACTCGCAATAGTGGATGAGAGAATGCAACGCCAAAAAGTCGTCTTGAGCCTATGATTCTGTTATAGCTTCGTTCGCAACGATACCGCCGCTTTAATTATATATGCTTTTGCTTGAGACGGGTCTTGTGATTTTATGGAGGACTTTTTTGATTGTTTAAAGGCATGTGATCAACAATTAATAGTGCATTGCCTAAAGGAATATGGTTCATAAGATGCTGATAAGAACTGCAATATTTTCTATCAATTTCTTACTAGGTTCGGAATTTTATTCCCAGTTTTCATACCTTCCCCTAGTCTTAGTTTCAACCTCTTTCTTCCTGTATTGCCTTATTGAAACCTACAAGAGCAACATTGTAGCTCTTCCTTCTTTATGTCGTCAACATCACTTGATGTTTAAAAAACATGCCTAAATTAAATCTAAGGAAGTATATCGCGTAATTTCGTACGACTTTCAGCATTTGAGCTTTGATGAAGCTCATTGGTGAGTGTTTTGTTGGAACGTATAATTAGTATGGAATATGTAGTTTCGCTAAACCATATCTATTCCTTCATCGCACTCATCAAATTGAAGAAATTAAATAATATTACACCAAAGATTTTCGAATAAACTAGAATCGCTAAATGTAAAATCAGTGATACGGTAAACGTCCTGCATTTATAGTACTTAAGAAAGGCTGCTGAAAAACGCCCAGCCTTTCTGGAACCAGGGGCTCATCTGGTAATGAAAAAGCAAGCATAATAGGACTTGCCTATTGTAATACAGAAATGACATCGCTCCTGGGCTTCAAGGCAGCCTGAGTGATAAATGGGGAGGATGTTGTCACCTCGGATTATACCATTCTTGGGAGGGTACGCTCCTCAATGATGTAACATCTCAGGTGGATATATCCTCAGGGCTCTTCGATGCTGGCTCAGGTCACGGCATTGCCACCTCATTATAAAGCATGAGCTAAAAAAATACGCTCTTGGATTTAGGGATGCTGTACAAACCCTACTAGATTCAAATTTATTTATTATAATTTAATTGTGATTCATTTAAATTTTTATTTTAATTTAGTTTAAAACTGAAATCAAAAGAATATAATACATTATTTGTAACATTAAATGTTGCTATAAAATAGTAATAATTCCATAGTTTTTAAAAAACATATGGTTGATAGGTCGTCTCCTCACTCGACTCCCTCTCCTCGCTCAGTCTTTGCCCCAGCAAGACCTATTCTGCTATCTGTAATTAGTACACAGTTCAGTGTGTTTAACTAATATTGGGCTAAAGCCAAACCAGCCACCCTCCACCGCTACACTTTACATCGCAACAGCGACCTTTTGGAAGTGCAGCGAGCGACCATCAACCAAGAGTACGACAGTCCTCACAGAACAGTATAGCATTTTTTTTTTTAATTTACTTTATTCTCTGTTCCTCATTTTGTTTTATTTGTTCTAATTATTATTTGTTTTTTTAATTCGATATCATTTAGTTGAGGATTATATCATTTTTTTTTTTTTTGTTTATAAAGTATATATTTATGAATTTATGTTATGTTTATTTCACAAAAAAGTGTATGACAATAATTTCCGTTTCCGTTCATTAACATTATTATAATTATTCATTAATTAATAATTATAATAATTAATCCTTATGAACCAGCATCTATCCTAGGGAAGAAGGATAGTTAGTATTTTGACACCACCCCTTCCCCTAAAGATGCCTTATAAGTTGTTTTCTATTATATAAGATACATATAAAAACTTGTTTTCTTACTAATTAGTCGTTTTTTGAAAAGCCAGCCTAATAATGACTGCAACTGTCAAGTTTCTAGAAATATTAACTATGCCTAACGTTTTGAGACAGCTAGCAATTTGCTGTTTCAGTTAATTTAATAGTATCTTTTAAGGCTCAAGCATTTTATTGGTAAAAATTGTTGGTATCATATTATTTTACCACTGGACTCGAAACATTACAAGAACATTTACAACGCTCTAGTTTCCTATCGTTGAGATGTTTAACACATTATGTTTTTTTTCAAATCTTTCATTTCTTTGTCCAACAAAACAAACAATACACAAAGAAATATATCGTATACACATAGTACATGATAATAGTCTTTCTTTTGCGTGAGGGCATGGTAAGATGTGAAATGCACAAGACGCGCTCTATGTGCCTCTAGCATTTAGGCTTCTGTCCTTGACATTTTGTGAACAGGAATGAGCCGTTCTATTGGCTATCAAAAATGTTAGGGGTGGGTTCAGACTACAGGATCCAGACCCCTTCCCTCGGCAAAAACCTCGGGACCCCGTCTAAGGAGATAGTGCCTTGTCACCTCTCGGGCCGGGTTGGTGTTAATATATCTCTGAAGAGAGGGCTACCACAGTCCTTCTCCTGTTGTAAAAATATAAATATATAAAGATGTTAGTCTTCAACACATTTCTATCTCTTATTCAATAAACTATTTATAATATTAAATATTAATTAGAAATTTAGAAGTTTGATTCATCCATTTGACGCCACTTTATGATAGTGTGGTTAATCGAACGATGGTGCAGTGGGGGTCCTAAATTTTCCAATCCACTTTTATTAGGATAGGGATCTTTAATGAATTGCATTAAAAAATCCTAGGACCACCTGCGGGTTTGAACCCGTGTCCTTTGACATAGGAGGCTGTTATGCTAACCACCCAGCCACTAGTGATCCCAGATATATGTTTGTTTTGTTTTTTGTTTTATTGTTAATTTAAATGTTGGTACAATAATTGATGAATGAATGAATCGATCGTTCCATAGGTATTTTAATTCTGATTATAATTTAAGTCCCTTTGAATCCTTTAAATCAAACAAAGGGAATTAAAGACTAGAATAATGAAAGTTTTTTCCTCCCATTAAAACATCCTAGGGCCACCTACCTGTCAGCTAAAAACCCGCGATCTTAGGCATAGAACCTGTCTTGTTTGCCTTGACTGAAGTTGGCAATTATGTGCAAAGACTCTCAAAATTAGTATCAATTGTTGTTTTTACAATGTTTATGGTTATTACTAATAATATAATTAATTAGATCTCAAACCGGACCGAGATCAACCTGTACAAGACGCTGGTACGCCCCATTGTCATCTACGGGTCAGAGGCATAGGCCTTCACCAAATTTGACAAAGCCAGGAGTTCTGGTTTTCGAAATGAGCGTGGTTTGAAGAATTCCAATCAGATACCGTTGAATAATGTAAAGATAGATACATAATGGTTTATGAACTCAAGTTTTTTGTTTCAGGGCATGTTTATTCATTAAACGCCATTCTACGCTACTGTGACTAATCGGACAGCGGAGATCCTAAATTTTGGCAATCCAGGTTTAATTATGATAGGGATCTTCAACGAGTACCTGACATCAAACAGGCTCGGGAACATTATACGTCCCCTCAGAAGGATGGCATAACTGAGGATAGTTTACTCTCTTTAAAAAATCCCAGTACCATCGGCCGGATTTGAAGATGTGACCTTATACATAAAAGGCTAATATACTACCAAAAAATAGATATTAATTATTTAAAAAAAAAAAGTAAAACGAGCTCGACAGATGGATTTTTCAATTTTTTTTTTTAAGGATTCAACTTTATATTTTATGTATATAAAACTTTTTTTTTTCATTTTAAAAACCAATAAATTTACAACACATTATAACTGAAGTTTACGGAATATATCATATCATTATTTTTAATTCTAATCAATTCTCCAATTAAAGTGTCAAAACGATTCTCGTTTTAATGGAACGAGAGAAACAATGTTCTCACAGAAAATCGGAAGAGCAGCTTGTGCCTGACGGCGATGTTGGACTCATAATTAGACACAAGCGTTTCATTTCGCCACTCCCAATCCCTTTTCCCACTAGCATCCCATTAATACAGCCTAATTAATGGGATAATTATTAAAATTGGGTTAGTCTTCCCTTGTTTGACGTGTGTGGTATAAATTGCTCCTCGAGAGGTTAAAGTCCTCCGAGGGTTCACACGCTTCAACCTTAGCCCCTTCGTGTAATATTTTTTCTTCACTTCCCCTTTACACGAGGCGGAAAGCAATTTTTCGAGGAAAAGGAAAGCTACAATTGATGGTTTCCTATGCTAATAGAATTTATTAATAGTGCCGACAGCCCATTGTGCTAATTTCACTTGCTCCCTTAATGAAAGGGAATCATTAAATACCAGGGCACTCAAGCGGCGTAGAGGATGTGTGTGGTTTTCACTTATTTTTTTTTCTTCCTTTATTCGTGTGAAAGGGAAGTGAGCTTCTGATTCATTATTTAGGTCTTCCTAGCTTCGGGAAAGAAAAATATGAATTAAAAAACAAAACATACAATGCAAAGGGCATGAATTAAAAAGTTATCTTTAATTAACATTTTTCATCGTGAGAATACTATTGCAAGGGTCCAGAAACTTGCAAACCATTTTCATTCTGGAAAAGTAGCTCATTAATCAAAGTAAAATTGGCCGTAAAAAAAAAAAAAAAAAAAAAAAAAAAAAGGTTATTTTAATGGAACTGCAAAATATACAATATAGAACGATGTCCAGTAACTAATACAATAATTTAATAATTTTAATATTTTTAATTCGACAAAATCATAGCTCAAGTATGCATTTAGATACACTTATAACTAGAAATAATTAAAAAAAATTAATTAATAGCCTATAAACGAAATAAATAGAATCAGTGACGTAAATTGTAATTGATCCAATATGGAGGATTTTAAATATTATTTAGTTTATTTTTCTAAAATCAGTTAACGAGAAACTATTAGACAAAAGAGAAATATTCATAAATTTAGACTTAAATAAAAACAGTCTTTGATGAGGTATTTTTTATTTATGCTTTTAGTTGATCATATTAATTTATAATTCTGTTCAAAAAAACATCTTTTTTCACTACTAAATTTTATATATTTTTTTAGAATTTAACTCAAAATAATCTAGTTATATGTAGAGTTATTTGATTGTATATATTCTTATTATAGAAAATATTTATGCAGTGTTTAGCCGAAGTAGTAGTAATTTAATGTTTTTTCTTCGTAATTCGTTATGCCATCTGATTCCATTTCATGTATTTATGAAAAACATTGAATGAAATATTTATTTTATAATACTTAATTCTGTATCGTCTGCTTAAATTAGATAATTGTTTTCTATATAATATATGATTAAAAAATATTATTAAAATATATTATTATTAATAGTTATTTGTATGTTGTTCTTGGCATCGATCCACACTGTGCCACAATTTAAAAGAAAAAAATACAGTATCGTAAATATTTAATGACAAATAATTTCAAGAGGGAAGGAACAAATTGAAATTTGAACAAATATCGATTATAAAAACGAGTGGACATAGTAAATATCTATTTTATCACTAAGGATTATACTATTCATTTTTTTTCCCAATTACAGCGCAAAGGAAATTTCTGATGTGAAATGGGTAATTAAATGATCAATTTGACAAAGTGCAATCTGTAGATAAAAATGTTATAAGAATTTGTTAGTGGTTGTTGAATTTTGGAATATAAGAAAATTTTAACATATCTATTTCTTCATAGTTCAATCAAAATCATCTGTTTTTTTTATCAAGTTTATATGCTTCTGGGTAGTACATGACTTTACATTTTAGATTCGAAAACCACTGTTACTTTATGAAAATTACCCTCAGGCACAGTAATCTATCCAATGAATTGTATCATGTTTCACAGTTTGTATTGTATCGTGTTCAAAATTAAATCCTCAATAATTATTAAAAGGACATTTCTATTTACAAAATTGATATTTTGAAATATTGTATTCTAATGGTTTCGTTTTAACTAAATCCGTCAACAATTAAAAAAAAAAAAAAAAAAAATTTTAAAATGCAGTTCATTTCAAAGGTACAAAGTCCACATTTATATCATTCCAGAAGGTACTAAAAGCATTTTCTTCCAAATCTGTACCATATTTCTTACAGTACAGCAGAAGTACCTAACCTCCGTAATTTATTTTTTTAATAGTTTTTTCCTTTTCATTGGTTCATTTAGCATAGTTTGAAATACCATGATTATTTTGATCAATGGTTTTAAAATAATAATCTGTTTTTATGTTCTCATTCAAACTCAGTTTTTCTTCTCATAGCATAAAAATTTGGTTTAAATCTTTTAAACTCACACTTTAAAAGAATAATGGTATTTGATCCGTAAAAGTTGGAATTACCATTCCTTGACCTTTCTACATATGACAAGGAAACTCTTGCCTGATTTAACATGATAGAATTTTTTTTAAAAAGGTAGAATGACTAATATAAAAGCTTAAAAGTTTTTTATTTATCAAGTTAGTTACTTAGTTTTTGTCTTAGTTAATAATATAAATATATTTGCTAAATTCACAAGGAAAAGTAAAAAACAAGCTTTATAATTACAAGAAAGTATCTATAGCGCCTTAAATAAATAAAACAACATCATTTGAATATTTGCTTCATTTGTAAAGAATAGAAAATCGAATGTGCAATGTAATTAAACAATAAAAAAAGATATTACTTTGAGGTAGAATATGGTACAAATAAGCAATTAATATAATAACGATGATAGTTATCAGTAATGTTGTGGTGACTATTACCAACTGCAATCGCGCGTTATACTCTTCAAAAAGTGCTCTATCTCTTTTAATTTTTACTAAAATGATCTATAACTCTTTTTGTTCATTCTAAAAAGTACTTTATCCCCTTTTTATTTAGAAAAGTACTATATGCACATTTTATTGTTAAAATGTCGTGGTAAAGTACAATAATATGAAAAAATAAAATTATTAGCACAGAAAAAAATTAACTTTAGATTTTTGCATTTCCTGTAAAATCTTCCAAAGTGGATATATCACAGGAAATCAACGTCCCAATTGAGACGTTGATTTCCAAAAGGTACTATATCCATTCTAGGAAATTTTACAGGAGGAGCAAAAATCACTGATTATTATATTATTAAATTAGCTAATTTGATTCTTTTCGCATTAAAATTCAGATTTGTTTTTTTTAGTATATTAATAATATCATATTAAAGATATGATATGAGATGTTTTGGTATAATTTGGAACAAAATTAAATGTGTAATTATTTCCTTTAGAAAATATTTATATTTATAAATTGCATTTATAAAGGGCTTGGGTGTTCATTAGATAAAATCAAATAGGAGATTTAGATATAACTAATTGATTAGAATACAAATATGTATACTTATACGGTGAGTTAAAGTGGCTCCTTCCCTCCACCCGCAGACAATATTTCCTTGGATCATACCTTTATCAAACTATCAACTCCCAGCGTCCATCCTACATCCATAGTCTCCTTCAATTTAAATCCTCAGTCCACTTACTCGAAACTAGATCCCGACATTCTGACCTTTATGCTCCTACCCACAGAACCAAAACTTTTGATCGTTCCTTTATTGTTCGCTCTACTGCACTCTGGAATTCTCTACCGAACCATATCCGCCATGCCACTTCTTTATCCTCATTCAAATCCCAACTTTTCCTTTACCTACTGTCATCCCAAATAGACGATCAGCAAATATGATATGTCAATTTCATCTAGAAGTCTACATTGAATGAAAGACGATTTTTGTTTACCGCCCAAAGTTTAATTTGATTTTGTTAAAATTAGATTTTATTTTCTCAGAAGACAATATTTAGAAGATATTATATATGTATATTTTTTTTTTTTTTTTTTTTTTTTGAAGTAATTTGTTTGTTTTTTTATGTATAGCTTTTCTCCTCATTGTTAATAATTGTATTTGTAAATAATCGTTGTAATTAATAAGTACTCATGTTTATTTTGTCTGTTGGCCAGACATATTATATTTTTCTATTGTACATAACTATTATTCTTAGGGGACCTAGTCCCAGAATAAAATTTTTTTTTCTATTCTATTCTATTCTATTCTACGTAAAAAAAATCAATTTTGTAAAAAATGTCCTTTAGTACTTTTTGGAAATCAACGTCTCAATTGTTGACACCAAATCTTTATATGTGAGGTATTATAAATGGTATTTCATACGTTTCGTTTTATAATTTTCCAATGTGTGGATTCGCCGTAGAGATATTAAAACGTGTAAATTAAAAAAAGAAATAAGAATAATCATTGTGCCTTACTGGCATCCTAGGTTGATGGCTAAAGGCAGAAATGATTCATACCGTCTTTTTCGAATCCGGCTGTCATCATATCATTATTACAATGTTACTAAACTACATTCTCGGGATCATCTGAGCTTGCCGCTTATTAAAAGATTGGCGGTGACGACCGCCAATGGAAATTAGCAGAAGATTCCACATCATAAATAGACCAAAAAAAGAGCGTCGTTTCCCTATTAAGGACGGTGCGCCACGCAGGGGTTAACAGGACCGACGCCAGTCTCCAACAGCTTAATCGCTGTGGATTCGTGTCCGTCCCTATTACTGCTGAGGGGAGGTTTCCTTCTAATCCAAGAGGCAAAGATAAACAAAAAAAATTAATGGTATAAATGCGTTTTGTTATCCCTTATCGTTCTTCGTCCTCTTTCAGCTGCGTTTTTTCTATTTTTCCCATAAGCGCACGATTAACGGTGTGTAAACAAATAACTAAAATGTTATATAACTAATTAAGTTTTTCGAAGAACACATAAAAGTTAAAATTTGCAGGGTATTTATTTTCTTTAATGCTCTGAAAAAAAAGAAGTATGAAAATAAAAGTATTGCAATCGTGAAAACTTTGAATTTTTACTGGAAATACAATTTAAGTCCAAATGACCAAGTCCCGCAAAATGGTCTTTTTTTTGGGTGATTTTTTTCATGAATAAAAGAGAAGAATATGTATAATATACCATTGGAAATTGAGATCGTAAAATATTGAATTAGAGTTTTCACCGGAAATACACGTCCTGAAAAATGATGTGTGTGCATATATGATAAATATAGCTCAGAAACTATAAGTTGTATAAAACTGAAATTTCATATTTTATAAGCGCATATGCCTGAGATGTTTAAGCAACTCAGTTTTCATTAAAGAGCCGCTTTATACCATTTTTTATACCATATCATTTTGCATGATTACGATTAAATTAGCTATATCAGTGCAACATTTAATTCACTTTAATATCAATACCATTGGAATAGTATAACAGTGCTGAAATGCCGATATTTTAAAAATTGTCCATTAAAATATATTTAGTTTTGTAGATTCAAAAAAAAAAAAAAAAAACCATTACATCTTGTTTAAATTGAACGGGTAAATATAGAAGTTTAACGAATTTGGTAACCAAATAAAGGAGAAAAGAACACTTTTTTTTTTTTTTAGCATAAGTAGTATAATATTGATGTATAATATACCGTTGGAAAGCCAAATATTTTAGAAAAAATTGTTATCTTATATACAAAGTTGTAAAGCGTAATGCAAAAAGACGAAAAGGAGGTTAGCTTAAGTTAATAATTGTAGATAATAATTTATATTGTTAGATAATTTAATCTGAAACGGTACAAATGACCCTTGTGGTTGAAAAGTCCTAATCAGTAAATAAATAATCTGAAACAAATGTTTCCATGGAAGCCCGAAGAAATGATTTAACCAATTATTAACTTTTTTTTATTTTAGTTAGTTTATATTACTTAAAAGTGTTCTCTAATGTTATAATTTTCAATAATAAATACCATTGAAAAAATAGTAGGTAGTTGATATGAAGGTCTCGAAATATAATAATAAAAATAGCATGTATGTGACACATCAAATTCACAAACCGTTCACATTTATCTTATAAAAAATAAAATGGTACATATCCCCAAAGTTACCTCTCCAAAAATTAAATTTACGATAGTAAAATCTATACTAATGTGAAAAGATAAGAGTGATTGATCTTATAAAAAACTTATAAATTAACTCTACAATTCAGTTTTGATTTTATTTTTTTACACAATGTAGTGATTAAATATTTTTGGTGGAGGGAGAAGGAAATTCATGCTTTGAAAAATAAAAAGTCAAATCATTCCATCGTCATTAATATACAATAGAATTCCAGCAGAGTTTGAAAAGAAACATGATATTATTACAACGCTGTTTCATTATATTTATTTAAAAAAGTTAACTAACAGACAATATTGAAAAATAAATATAATAATGTTGATTGTTTATTGGAGTGCTTCCAATGGGTTATTTTCTATATTTGTATCATGTCATTTTGTTATATTTCTCACACATCCACTAGAATTATTTATTTCAATATATTTGTATATATATATATATATATATATATATATATATATACGTACGATATATATATACGTACGATACATGACCCTTCAGATATCAAAAGAGAAATTATAATTGTATCCGTTTCTAAAACGACATGTTATGAGTATCCACTAAAACTAAATAAATTAGTATTAAAAATGGTCGTAGCTTGCAATTTATTTTTTTTATTTAAGGTATAATAAAATCTATCCTTTTTTTACCATATGACCAGAGGTGCGTACCCGACATCTCATCCTCATGAGAAGGAGCCAGGGCCAATTACTGAAGATGTTAACAAAGCTCCCCCAGAGGTGCCCAGCCAGCAATTAGAGACGTTTTGCCCTCGGCTAACGAGATGGGACCATCTCCAACCATTGAGGCAATCCTAGGTCCGTGCTATCAACCGCTACCCATCTCACACTCCCATTTCCAGGTTTGTGTCGGATTCAGTTCTATGATAGAGTGATCCATATCTATCTATGACTGACAGGTATTATCGATAATTTAGGAGAGACAACCTGAATCAACAACAACATCATGGACACAATACACCTTTAGTGGTATCTTCGAAGAAACTACTTTGTATTTTAAGAGCAAACTGGTTTACTGAAAGTTCCTCAAACAAAACTTAATAGTTCTAGTGATTCAAAAACTCATTTTCAAATGTTTAATAATGATCATACTAAACCTAAGCATACATTAGATGTTAAGATAAAGTACAAGATAAATAAAGTTGTAATTACAATTAGTTATTTTTTACAGTTCAAGATCCATCGTATACCCAATAAAAGAGGCAAAAGAAAAGAAACTATTGGACTAAATAAAAATTATTTCAAAAGAAAGAAAAACCGCCGCTGTATCAGTCCACAGTTTAGCGTCGTCTATAAACCTAAAACGGGTTCAACTGCCGATAACGCTGAGAAACGTTTTAAGGAGTACGCACGAATTCTTCTAGGCGCTCATGATTATGAATAGATTCTTTTATATATAAAAATAAGGGTACGTGGAAGTTTTAACCTTACAGGGTTTAAGAATCTGACTATGAATAAGTATAATGTTCTTATTTATATAGCATCGTTAAAAAAAAAAAAAAAAAAAAAAATAGTTGATCGGTAACACATATTAAAAAAAAAATTTTGGGGCCAGCAACAGACAACTTTCAATCACCTCCGTTTTTAAAATCGATTAAAGAATTTCCAAATAAAGTTAGTGATAAAAATAAGTTATACTATTAAAGAAATAAATAAATTGAATTTCTAAAGAAACATATGTTTTATTAAACAATCGATTATATTATTATCTATACTAATATTATAAAGCTGGAGAGTTTGTTTGTTTGTTTGTTTGAACGATAATCTCAGAAACTACTGAATCAAATTGAAAAATTCTTTTTGTGTTGGATAATCCATTTATCGAGGAAGGTTATAGGCTATATAACATCACTCTGCAACCAATAGGAGCGAAGAATCAGTTGAAAATCTAGGAAAAAACGAGAGAAATTAACCTCGCATCGCAATGAATCCAAATGATTTACCTTTTAATTTTAAAATAATTCAATTTCCCGTTAAGTTATCTTTTGCCGAAACAATTAATAAATCACGTGGGCAAATATTTAAACACGTAGGAATCGATTTACGTCAAGATCGGGTTGCGGAGAAAATCATTTACATATTCTGCCACAATAAAATAAAACAAAAAATATCAATTACGCAGAAGTACTTTAAAATATTGGGTTGTTATTACCTCACCCGCCGTACTCTTCTGACATTGCTCCTTCGGATTTTTATATTTTCCGTTCTTTCAAAAATTTTCTACTAGGGAAATCCTAAACTTTAGAAGATGACGTCAAAACGGTTTTTTTATAGTTTTTCAGGAGTAAGGACAGTGATAGTTAGAAATAAAGGGATAATGGACCTTGCAAGCCATTGGAAAAGGGCAATCGCTAACGGTGATAACTATTTTGTAGATTAAATGAATAAATTTTAATTTGTTCATCAATTTTAATTTTGCCCTAATATCTCTACCAACTTCCCGGACAACCCAATATATTCTTTTAATAGCGATCATAATAAAGGAAATTGACGCTGACGAAGTCACGAGCAACAGCTAGTCTAAAATAATCAGTTAGTTTGTTTCGGTTTTTCACCACACTATATTAAATTTTACAAGCTTGTATATTAGATAATATTTATTCTAAAATCGCCAGCATTCCAACAGTATATTATACATTTATATTACTGTTCTCATGTTAAAAATCCAAAAATTGCATTAAAAAATTATTTTTTTCAGTTTTCTCCTTTAGTTGGATATCGAATTCATTCAACTTATATATTCACCTGTTTTGTATCAATGGTAACAAGATGATATGATGATTTTTATGGATTCTACCAAAGTAAAGGTAGTTTAGAGGAAGAAAATTTGAAATATCTGCATTTAAGCCCGTCAAACTATTTCAATCAGAATGAAACCTACATGATACTAAAGCCTATTAAACTTTACATCGACATAGCAAGTTTAATCAAAATCGTTGAAGCCGTTTTTGAGAAAATCGTTTAAAGGTGCAAAATGCATGGTATAAATTAGATCTATTGGTTAGCTGATCTTCATGAAAAAGTTTCTGTGACATCTCGGGGTTATAGTTGTTTTAAATATGAAATTTCAGTTTTATAGGACTTTTAGTTTACGCGCTGGAGTTACCACACACGGACAGACCTTTTTGCGGGACTTGGTTATTTGGACTTAGGGGATCCTAAAACGTGTATTTCCGTTAAAAACTGAAATTCTAAAATTTTCACGATCGCAATACTTTCCCTTAATATATATTTCATATATAGGTAAGTCAAAGTAAAAGGTTGGATTGTTAACTTACGGGTTTCTATTAATTGATGTAAATAAAATACAACAATTCCTACTTATGATTGAAATATATAATAGAGGTAACATCTATGTTATTAAATGATAAAAGCGGTCGTTTTTATAGGAACTGGCATCAATAACCTACTGGAAGAGATAAAAGGTCAGGTGGCCAATTATGACGCCTGAATGAGCCACGGGAAGGTCAGCATCAAGCCAATTCCAGAACAAATGAGCAGTCCACTTCCTTTCAATCAGATATCATACGTCTTCAGGGCGGACCAAGAGCTCCAAAAATATAGCAATATTATTCCCATAAAAATAAAATAAAATGAAACTAAAATGAGCCTATGGTAAAATAACTTTAATATAGGCAACTATTAATCAAATTTATAATTATTTTAACTTTTTCAGTGGTGTAATATTACAATCTGTCTCAATCAGCGGTAATATAGATTAATAAGCTAAATACTCCTTTTTACAGAAAACATTAAAAAATTAACTAACCACAAAATATTAAACAGGGAAGGCATTGACAAATCTTAAAGTTAAGTAGAACGTAATTAATATCTTTAAACATAAATATATTAATAACACCATTAATAAATAACTCTGGAGATCCCAATGCTCCTTCCCCACGCCGATCCCTGGCACTTAAAGTAAAGCAAGGACTGACTGAGCCAGGGCGCTTAATCTATATTTAAAGTCTTAGTTGGTAATGAACGAAGCTATACAATGACTGAGCTTATCATTTTCCGAAAAATTGTATTAAGGTTTCTTCAAAGGTAAAACATAAATATTAATTACGGCTTATGTTATTTCTAAATCGAATAAAAATGAAAAAAAAAACAAAAACAGAATAAGATAACTACTTATTATCAATTATTTAAGAAAGAAGGGACTAGTTAAGGTGATCTAGCTCTACTGCCATCCGTTGGGTTGACCCATCTGAGACTTTTTATGTGTAAACTTCTTTAGGCTGGTGTTGCGATTGTGGCAGGCGGAAAACTCCGCCATTACGGGTGACGGTTTCTCGTTAAAAAGATGCGCACGTTGTGTCGTCCTAGACTGATGCATGCGCAGCGGTCGGTGTGTACCTGTCCACTAGAGATGGGATATCAATATCAATTTCCTTGAACTAACGATACGATGTAATATCGACACAAAATACATATTTTAAATATCGGCATTCAGTATTTAATTGAATTAAAATCAGTTAATAATCTCGTAGTATTTGTGATTTTCGATTTAAGGGAGAAAATAAATTAAATAAAACTAGATGCAAGCGAAATTGGGATATGAACTAAAATTATGCAAATCCTATATAATACAAATTTTTGAAGATTTAACAATAACGGTCGATAAAATATATAACGGACGGTTAAGATATAAGAAAAAATGCATCAATTTTAATCTTTCATTGACAGATATATCTTCTAAAATAGAGAATAATTCGAATTATAATGCCAAATTCAAGATGAAGAGAAATTAAGGGTAGTAAAGATCAACATAAGCAAAAAAGTCAACGACAAAAAAAAAGAGCAACTGATTTAATTCTTTCACAGATAGACCAATCTTTTGAAACAGTTTATAAAGCAGGTTCCTAAATGTCTTCAATTTCTAAAACACAAATGGCATATCCATAAAAAAAAATATGTTGCACGAACTCTGTGACAAATACTGTTGACTTATTAGTTTATAAATCAATAAAAAAAAAACATACATTCTACAGTCAGATTTAGATTATGATGACATATACGTAATTCAAAATTATATATCTTTATAAGATGTTAACATCTATAGAATATATATATATATTGGTTTAATTGTTAACATAAAGCATAAAGTTTATAAAATTAGAATCATCATATATTTATAATCGAAAGAGTTTTAAGTAATGTATTTTTCTTATTAATTGTGATTATTAAACTTTTCAGGATTTTTTATATTTAATTCACAATTTCCTGAGCAGTGGGACAGTTTTGAGATGAGAAAAATTCCGTTTCAAAAGGAATTAACCGTACAAAGACGTATCGAAATGTGAAATTGTATTTGTACAATCCAGGAAGAGAAGGTTGCTGTCTGAGAGGTACCCGCATCACCTCCCATTACTAACTTACTCAACTCCTAGTAAAAACCAGCTGAGTGAACACTGTACGTTCGTCGACTCAAGTTTTCATACAGCTATTAAATAAAGAAATAAATAAACATATTTTCAAATGAATGTTAAGCAAGAATTTAACATATAGTAAATATTTATTTATTTCACAGCCTTTAGTCAGTGCTATAGAATGAATAGTCAGGGTATGCTCTAGTGTATTATATATAAATTTAGAAGTAAAAGTAATCCATTTGAATATATATCCATATTTTTATTTAACGAATCTATTTATACGTTGGCATGCATTATAATTACTTTATTAATTAACATCGCAGTGCTGAAATTATAACACCGAAATTACATATGTCTAATATCCAATAAAATTCCATAAACAGGTTCTGTATTTATGTATAAATTTATTTTGTGTTGTTGATTCATTTAACGCAAATTAGTAATATTTTCGCTGAACGAACCATGATGCACTGGGAGTGGGGATCAATGATAAAAGCACACGTCATAAAATAAATTTCCAAAGCTCATTCGTTATTTATGATTAAAATTGATCACCGAGATAAAATTATCTTCAGTAAAATGAAGAGGAAACAAAATTACAGCTAATAACGAAAAAAAAAAAAATAGGGACCTCTGATACGGAGAAAGTTAAATTGGCAGAGATTTTATTACTTAAATTTGACAGAGATTAATTTTATTGCTTTTTGTTTATTCTAGTTAAATTAGGTTAGGAATTTTTAGGCAGTATCTGACCTCCTAAATCCTTGGAATCACTATTTTACGTCCCTGCAAAGGACGCATAATTATAGATATTTTAAAGTCCTTTTAACCGTCTGCCAGGTTTGAAACGCGACGGGCGTAGAAGGCTGTTATACAAGCCACAACACCACAGGTGTCCGCTTATAATTATAGTATTTTACTAATTTATTTGTTTTAAGTTCTTCTTCTTCGTTCTTCCTGTAAGATGGTCACAGCCTTTGGTAGTAAAGGAATGAAATCGTAGTCCTTCAGAGGTCCTCCAGAGTAACGTGGATCTTGGCTTCCAATGATTCTGGCTCTGGCCAAATCTTCCTCCGGGCTTCATCGAAAAAAGGCACAGCTCTGAAGAATATGTTGGGAGTTTGCTCTCCCCCACAACATGTACACATAGGACGACTGTTACCTATTTTAAACTTTCTATAAAGTTTATAATATTTATAAATTGTTTAGCCTGTTGTGATTAGTCCTGAGTCTGAATATAATAACCTGCTCCTTTCTGTTTAGTTTGTGGTAGGGGTCCTTAGTGTTGCTTAGAAGATGCCCGGTGCTCTATCTCTGTCTCATCGCAGCGTTGTTTACAGTTTTTACTTTGTCCAGTGAAACATGTGGATTTATCTGTTGTTGAAGTGTTCCAGCCTTTGCGAGCTTGTATGCCTTCTCATTGCCACCGATACCAAAGTGAGCGAGAATCTACTGTAGAACCAAAATTTTGCTTACGTGGTTCGGTTTCTCTAGCTATGCCGCCAATTCATAGCACCTATTTCTCCAATTTGTTTTCAGGGCAGCAAGAACTGCATCCGCCAAGAACACTATTTTGTGGTTCTTCAAAATCGGCTGTGAAAGGATTATCCGCACGGCACCCAGTATAGTCCCCTGCTCAGCCCGATAATTGGTTGAGGTGTGGCCTGTTGGGATCGACTATTTGATGGTACTCTCATCTGGAAATTCGATATATATACCAGGGCCACCGTCCTTTATTGCTTCAGTGGCTTAGCCATCCGTATATATTAGGGTCCATTCGTGGCTAGGATAATTTCTGTTGATATGGTCCAAGCTGAGAGCGCTCATCTCAGGGGTCAGCATACTTTCTTTGCAAGTTATTCTTGGTATAATACTAGTTTTAGGATTATTATCCTTGTTTAATTAAATTATCAATTAATGTAATTGATCATTTAATAAAATTTATTATATTACATAAACACAATTGAACTATTAATCATAAGTAATTAGTATTACTTAATATCGATCTGAATCGAATTAAATAACTAATATTATCAAACATTAAATTAATTGGCGCTATTGCAAGTTTCTTATTTTTTACGCCTAATACACAGTGTGGATTTCAGTTAGTACTTGTTTATAATAATATTTAACAAAAGAATACATTTCCAATACAAAGTGACTGACCTTATCACTCCAACAATAACCTCAAATTATCATATCAATGATAAAAGCACACGTAAAATAAAATTTCCAAAGCTCATTCGTTATTTATGATTAAAATTGATCACCGTGATAAAAAAAAAAAAAAAAAAAAAAAATGAATTGATCTAAAGACAATTTATTTAATTTACTTATCTTCAGTAAAATGAAGAGGAAAAAAATTATAGCTAATAACGAAAAAAAAAAAAAAAAAATAGGAGGGGATCCTCTGATACGGAGAAAGTTAAATTGGCAGAGAATTTTATTGCTTTACCTTCAAAGGGAAAAAATACCTCACGAACATCTTCATCCTTTCTTTTTTCCATCCAATAAAACGGGATCTAAGGGTCCAACAGGAAATCAGGCAATTACCGATTTAACTTGCCCACGCCCTTTTTGTTTCAGATTATAGAAGTCACTAGTTGGATCCTTTGCCTTATGGAGTTGTCCGAAATTGATATCCAATTCGTTTTTGCAGAGATAAAGTCTGAGGAATAAAATTAATTTCGGGAATTCAACAAAAAAATGAATTAAATAATGCTCAAAACTACATAGTAGGGGATAACAAAAAAAAAAAAAAAAAAAAAAAAATTATAAACCATTTATTGAATGCTATTTAAATTTCAGGATTCAAAGTGCCTTAATAATTATCTCTCTTAATCTCAAACTACAAACTCAAATAATAATTTGAACTTTATCCAAATTATTTAATTTTTATTACAGCACGTAAAAAGCAAGTTGGACGGTAATTTTCCGCCATTCTTTAAGGTAAGCTCAACGAAAATGATTGTTCTACCTTAAGCTTAACGCACAAAATTGCCTACCTAACATCAAAAACTGCAATAGTTTACAACTCAATCAGCTTTTCTTTTATTTTCTTTAAACTATATATTTTTAATTTATATGAAATGTTGAAAAACAATGGCAGACCTGTAGAGTAGCTACCATAGCTTTATGCCAAAAGATCACGGGTTCCAAACCAGAGGTGCTCCTAGGACTTTTTAATGAGCGTAAAAAATTCTTAGTTATGCCGTCCTTCGGAGGGGACGTAAAAAGGTGGTCCCGAGCCTGTGCAATGTCAGATGCAGTTAAAGGTCTCTGTCCTTATTAAACCTGGAAAGGCAAAATTTAGGACTACCACTGTAGCATTGTCCATTAGCAACAGTAGTATAAAGCGACGCTAAATAAACAAAAACAATGACATGTAAAAAAAAAAAAAAAAAAAAAAATATATATATATATTTACCTATATACCTTTTCACCAAACTACAATCCCTATCCTTTTCCAACACACCATTCGTTGGTTTCACTCTTTTCTCTCTGGTAGAACCCAAGCTGTCACCATTCCTAATCATCCTCTATCTTCCTTTCGTGCCCTTTCGGCAGGTGTGGCCCAGGGTTCAAGTATATCTCCTCTTCTTTTTAATTCCTATATAAATGACCTTCCCAACTCTATCCATCATCGCTCCCACCATTTGTACGCTGATGATTTCCAGATCTACCTATCCTTCTCCCCCTCCGAGACATTATTAGCATTTTCGAAGATTCAGGAGGACCTGGATAGAATCAGCGCCTGGGGATATCTGAATAAACTCAAGCTAAATGCCATGAAGACGCAAGCAATAGTAATAGGTTCCAATTCCCTTATCAAATCTATTCCAAATTTCCAATCTAATCCTTAATAATTACCCAATCACGTTCAGTTCCAGTGTAAAAAACCTAGGTATCACCATCGACCAATCCCTCTCCTGGAAACCCCATATTGCCCAAATCTCCCGAAAAACAATAAGTACTCTTAAATTTTTCCATCGCTCCCGTCATCTCCTTCCCCTATCCACTCGTAAGCTCCTCGTATCCTCACTCATTTTCCCCCACTTTGACTATTGTTGTGCGGTGTATGACGGCCTCCCTGTTGTGCTTGAGGACAGACTAAAGCGCATTATGAACATTTCCTTAAGATTTGTCTTTGGTACTTCAGGGAGGTCTCATGTTACCCACTTATACGGTGAATTAAAGTGGCTCCTCCCTCAACCCGCAGACAATATTTCCTTGGATCATACCTCTATCAAACTATTAACTCCCAGCATCCTTCCTACATCTACAGTCTCCTTCAATTTAAATCCTCAATCCACTCACTTGAAACTCGATCGCGACATTCTGACCTTTACCTTCCTACCCACAGAACCAAAACCTTTGATCGTTCCTTTATTGTTCGCTCTACCACACTCTGGAATTCTTTACCAATCCATACCCGCCATGCTGCCTCTTTATCCTCATTCAAATCCCAACTTTACCTATACCTTCTGTCATCCCAAATAGACGATTAGCAAATGTGATGTCAATTTTATCTAGAAATCTACATTGAATAAATGAAGATTACCGTTTGCCGCCCAAATTTTAATTTGATTTTGTTTAAATAAAATTTTCATTTTCTCATAAGATAAAATTTAGAAGATATATATTTTTATTAATTTCCTTGTTATTTTTTATGTATATAACTCCTCATTGTAAAAAATTGTAATTTTAATAATCATTGTAAATAATAATTAATCATCTTTTTATTGTCTGTTGGCCAGACATATTATATATTCAGATTGTACATAACTGTTATTCTTAGGGGACCTAGTCCCAGAATAAAATTTTTTTTTATTCTATATATATATATATATATATAATATATATATTGTTTGATCAATTCTCGACTGTTGACAATTTAAATTTCTATTGATGTTATGACTAAAATATAAATAGATAACAGTTTGAAAAGGTAATCTCTCTCTCTCTCTCTCTCTCTCTCTACGTATATATACTTTCTATTGTTCTTAGGTTTCAGTCAATGAATAAACAATTTTATTTATGCGACGTTTCGAGAATTTATTGTTCTTATAATCATGCCTTAAAAATGGAAAAACAAAAAACAGAACATTAATATTATTATACAATAATTTAATATAGAAAAGAATATATTGAACAATGAATACTCTATAAATTGTTCAATTTTTATAAATTGAAATATCTATGTTATGTTTTTTGTTTTCCCACTGTTAAGGCATGATTATTAGAACAATAAATTCTCGAAACGTCGCATAAATAAAATTGTTTATTCATTGTCTGAAACCTAAGAATAATAGAAACTTTATGTATATTATGTATATATATATTATATATATATTATATATATATATATATATATATATATATATATATATATAATATATATATATATATATATATATATATAACCTTTTTAAACTTTTATTTATTTATTTTTTAGTCATATAATATTCATTGTGTTGTATGTAAAGGAGCAAGTTTTAGCCGAAGGTATAAATGTCGATTTCCTCTAGCGAGAAAATGTTGACGACAACTGACATGAAGATAGAAGAGTCGAAGGTTTACGTGTAGATATCCAGGAGAAAATAGATCATGATCCCAGGAATTGGAATAAGATCATCGGCAAGGTGGGAGACAACTCCGAAAGGTATTAGCAAAGGGAAGTACTTTCCCTTTGTATAGTCACGTTGGGAATTAAAAGGGGACCTCTCAGACTACTGTGTACTGCTCCTCGCAGGGCATAGAGATGGGAAAAGAGGAGGTTCCGTTTTCAGGCAGAAATGGAAGGACCTGAGTAGAACATCGACCTCTATGTTGCGGCGTCCAGAAGAGAGTCATTGCCTGCACTGAGAACTTAGCTCCAGAGGTAAACAGGAATTCAAGTCTTGAGTGAGAGTTTTCTCAGATGGTGATATCAGGCACGCTCTACCAATCCTCTGAGTGTAAATCATCAACTAATCCACATTACTCAAGGAAAACTAGATCTGTTAAAACGATGGGGGTTAAATAGACATCAACACTCTTGAATATGAAGAACAAAAGTTCACAAAGGAAATAGCAAGGAACGTACACTCACTCAAACAAATTTTCATACAGTATGCTTTTAATTTGCAGAGCTATTTCAATTTCCCAAAGTTCAAATTAATAATACTTATTCCAGATAAAAAAGTAGATTTATTTATTTTCATTTCAACATTAATATCAAACGAGGCATAAGGTCATTTGTTAATAATAATAGGTCAAAAAGTTTCCATAAACTTTCAACATAAATCCTACTATTTATGATATGGCCGTCTTTCTAGTGTTATCTATATAAATCCTATTTCAATACTTAAATCTTTCTTCAGTTAGTTTTGCTTATGCCTGAGAAACTGATTTCTTTTCAATATTAGCTATGTGCTTTTCTTTTCAATATGTGCTTTTATCGTGATTTGAGAGCTGACGGTTCGTTACCAAATGCAGGTATTTTTTCTGAAAAAAAATTGAATAAGTTACATGCTACTGTACATTAGATACTAAAAAGACAGAGGTTTATAAAATCTGGAGAATAGACCAAGTGCTGGAAGATCTAGGACATCACAAGCGAACCATCCTAGCTGAAGTTCATGCAAATCCTCAATGCCCATCAAATAAATAGGGGCTATGGTATTCAAGTCCATCCAGAAACAGTCAGAAATATCCTAAGAAGGGAAGGATACAGTTGTCATCAGTACGATAAACCTGAAGATGCGACTGCAATTTGCCAGGAAGTTTGTAAATAAACCCAGCAATTTCATTGAAAGGGTCATATTCTCTGACGAATCCAAATTTAATATTTCTGAACTATATGGAAGGTCAAAAGTTGCAAATGTCTCTAATTCCTTTACTTGTATGTAAACGCTTTTGAGTGAGTGTATGTGTATCGCTAAATGAAAAACTCATATAACTGATAGTCAATATGGAAGTTTTAATTTTAATAAAGCACCTAACAACCGGATAACAATTCACGTCTTAAAACTTAGAAGGTTAATTTCAGAGTGAGATCAACATCCTCAAACTGAAGATCCTAATTACGTTTCCTTTGAACTTATTTGAAAGGGGGGGAAGAGGGTGAAAAAAAACAAATTCCGTATATCGATCTATACATATATTTGTATACTGCCGCGTAGCGCAAGGACTGCTAAATCGGCAACCCAAAGGCTGAAGAGATGCCGACAAACGAAGGACGATTTCCCTCCCAATTAAGGACACGTTGAAAGGAGGGGAACTAACTCGGAGGATCCTATTTCCCGGCCTCCTCTGGTAAGTAGACTTAAGAGCCAGCGTTCTAAGGAACATATCACCAACTGACTCGCTCCCTCAAGCCTCTTGTCTTAATGTAATTAATCTCTCTTCGTCTTTGAGTTTCTAGATTGCCTTTGAATATTTAAAATTTTTAAAATGAATTCTCTCTAAACTCGATCCTTTGAGCCTTCTTTTGACGACATTATGCAATGAAGTTTTTTTTCATGTCGTTTATTCATGACGAACTTACATTCTATTTCAAAACGATACAATTAATTATGCATTAAGAGGGTAATATGAGAAATAACCTTTGATAGAATTTCTATAGCATAGTAGATAACTAGGATATCAAAGTGGGCACTAGCAGTGGCAGATGAATTAAAAATAGTTTTATGTTGTATATATTTCTGGACTGCTTCCTCCTTCAAAACGCTCCTTTTCAACTATCCTTCTCCTTACCCAGTCAAACAGACAATAACATCAAACTGTTTTCTTGTTTAATTTTCATTCTAAGAGTCTGATTTGTAAATATGTACATATTTTAAAACCTTATTTTTGTTTTTTTGTTACGCAATTTGTTGTTCAAAGCCATGACCACATGTTCCGGTCATCAATTCTGTATTTTTATTTTATTCTTAAGGAACTTTAGTCCCAGGATAATAAAAAAGTTTTTCATTTCATTTAATATTTATATCTTATCTTATTAATAATGATAGAGTTTAGTTGACCTTTGAGAATATTAGATGAGCAAGATGGTTGGGGGGCGGTCATCAGAAAAAAAAATAAGTAGTACTTATTTTAATTGTTGCCGACGTTTCGGCCTACGTTGTGGGCCTTCATCAGGGTTAAGAGAAACAAGATAACAACCAATTTAATTATAAACTTAATAATAAGCTATGTACGTAATAATAACATGGTGAGAGTAATATAATATGGAAACGAACATAAAATTAAATGTAAAATAATAATAAGATGATAGTTATAAAAAAAAAACTTGTTAGTGTAATATTACATAACTTAAAAAAAAAAAAAAAAAATGTTCTTATTGTTCCTCCTTTCTGATTTCTTCTAATTTTCTTTTTATATACTACCTATTTTTTTTATTATGTTCTTTTTATATATTACCGCCAAATATCAATTTAAAATTTCAATTGTTCACATATTGTTCTTTTTTTGCTCACATTTAATCATTTGTTTAGTTTCTCTTTATAGTCTTTAAAAATTCTTATTTAATTTTAATTTTACATCTATATATAAAAAATAATATAATCTATAATAAAAAAAAAATTATTATATGAAAAAAAAATATTATCATCTTAATTTTGTTTGCTTCCATATTTTATAACTGTCATCTTATTATCATTTTACATTTAATTTTGTTTGTTTCCACATTACACTACTGTCACCATATTATTATCATGTACCTAGCTTATTATTAAGTTTATAATTACATTGGTTGTTATCTTGTTTCTTTAAGCCCTCATAAAGGCCCACAATGTAGGCCGAAACGTCAGCACAGAATTAAAATAAGTACTACTTGTTAATGTGTGTTGTTGTTTTTTTATGACCGCATCCCCAACTACCTTTCTCATCTTATCTTATTAAATTTAAGTTACGACCTAAATCAAATAAATTAATATTATTTAAAAAAAAAAATCTTTTTTGACCTCAAGAAAGGAAGGAAGGGTTACAGCTCCCTTCTTGATTGCACCAGGGCTGAAAACAGATGAGAAAATGGGATAGGCAAGAACCCTATCTAACTCAAACCCTCTCACATTTTCCCACCCTCCTTCATTTATTCCCCCAAACATTTCTAGAGACAATGGATCCTTTTAAAACTGTTTAATCAGGAGATTATGTCTGATATCTGATAAAGTTTCACTTTGAATAGCAATAAAATAATTTGAATGATAAATAATTCTAACGTAAAGCATAAGCAATATAAAATATTATTCTGCCGTGCTAGCCATTATAATTAATCTGGGACAGATAAAACACCTATCAGAAAAAAGAGTATTCCTAAAAGTCCATAGTATCATGGAATGAATTTAATTTTATTGGAAACCGTGCTTAAAACTAAACAGAATAAGTAAGAGCACATAATATTAACCACTCTTTAGTTTTGTTTACATTAATATCAATAACATTTGATGCAATCTTTAGATCAATATCATGCATAAAAATATACCGATCTTGAATTCCTAATTTGGCAGCTATAGCTCAAAATCTTGATATAAATTCTGCATTTAAAATCCCTTCAATCGGTGTGAGATTTCCTACACCATTTTAAGCCACGCATCCCCAAACCACACTCCCACCTCCACGTTTTACAGTAACTGAGACGTTTTGCTTCCTGAATTCTTCACATTCCATTCGCCAAATCGTCTTTTTGCCGTAAGATCCAAATTAATTAAATTTACTTTCATCGGAGAATAATACATTTCCAAAAAAATAATGGGTTTGTTAATGTAATACCGAAGAAATAAGAACATTTTTTGCGATTGGTTTCACTGATATAAGGTTTCTCTCTCTGGACCGTGCAGTAAATTCCTTCAGAATTTAAAACATTTCTAATAGTTGTAGTGCTCACAAAAACCCTAGAAGTCGATTCGACCATATTAGCTAGGACACCTGCACTAACTCCTGGATTTTTTATCGCCTCAATTTTGATTTTTCTTTTTATCCTCTCACTTACTTTCTTTAGACGTCCTTTGCGCCGTTTATTTGCAGTTGCGCCTTTTTCTTTAAATCTCTTTATTACGTATCTGACGGTAGAAAAATTAATACACAAAAAATCCGCTATTTCGCGATACGATTTTTTTTTCAATAACATAACGTTTTTCGCCACTAGTAGCACTTAGGTTTACATGTTTTTGGCAATAGGATCGGTTAAATTAATATGAAGTTAATATATTAAAATATTTTATAATACTGATGGAAAATAACAGGTTTATACTCAAGCATATACACAAGAGCAAGTAAACATAGTGTGCAAATACTTTATTCATAGTTTTTATATTATGTTTAAATACAATTTTTATTATGATCAATATTTTAAATTAAATTTATTCTGCTTTTTAACAAGTGTTAAATGTAATTTTTATTATGGACCATCAAACTATTGTATTATCATTTAAATTCATTATCTAAAGAAAAGTCGAGGTGTGCAAATATTCTCCTCTGTCACTGTAAATAAATACCAGCACACCGAAAAAAGAACCTATTTCATTGTTCACAATACAACCGGATTAAATTCTAATTCATTTACCAAGCTTATTTTACAAACTAGACTTTTCCGTGACTGCTCCAGAAGCAAATGTTTGTTAATAGCTATCTTCTGCTAATTGTGACGAATGGTAATGAACCGCCTTTGAGATTTCCTAGGGAACTTTCACATCCATTGTAGCCCTAGCCCATTAACAGGGAGTTCATTACACTTTCTTTATTAGCCCCATCACGTGAGCTTTCCTTAATTTTTCATGGCGTCTTTGCCCCTACGATGGGTTATAATTGGTTTTATTTCATTTCGTGCAGTAAAAACGAGTTCTAATTCTAGGCTGTCAACAGAAATCACACGAAACATCCAAAAAGGACAACAAACCCATTTTATCACTTTGGATTTATTATTAAAGCCTTGGTGTAGGCGAGAGAAAGGAAAGTGAGCAGGTGGCAGCGGCCAACCCTCTTAGAAGTTGATGGGACAAATACAAATAATAAACATTAAAGATAGTGAAATAAAATAAATAGTAATAATGTATTAGAATAAAGGATGTAGTTAGAGATATTTTTAATTACAAGTACAAACTTAATTTTAAGCTTACAGACTTTTTGAAAATTATAAGTTTTATCTTCGACACTTTTGCCCAACTTCTTTCCTTTCTATTTAATAATTTTTTCCAAACTTTATATACAGAAAATGGCCAGCACTTTATAGCATGCATTTTGCAACTTTTTTCGATTTTTTGGAAAACGGTTCCGACGATTTTGATTAAACTCGCTATATTGATGTAAAATTTAATGGGCTTTAAAATCATGTAGGTTTCATTCTGATTAATTAAAATGGCCTGACAAGGCCTAAATGCCGATATTTTAAATATTCTTCTCCTAAAGTACATTTAATTTTGTTGATTCTATAAAAATAACTATATTATCTTGTTACTACTGATGAAAAACAGGTAAATATACAAATTGAATAAATTCGATACCAACGAAAGGAGAAAACAGAAAAAAAATTTTTTTAATGCAATTATTCGATTTTTGAACATAAGAACAGTAATATACATGTGGTAATATAGGAACGTAGAAAGCTAAAGATAAGATTAAAAGCCGTTGAAACTAAATGATTATTTTAGATAATAATATAATAGATTTTTTTAATAAAACACATGTTTTCTATATAAATTCCATTTAATTAATTCTTTAATGGTTTCAAATATTTTTATCTTTTACTGATTTTGAAAATTATTTAATCGATTCTAAAAATGGAGGTAAGTGAAAGTCGTGTGTTGCCCGCACCAGATTTGTTTTGTTTCTGTATGTTTATATATATATATAAAAAATAAATCATGTGTAAGATCATAATAAAATTATTATTTTATATCAACTGTTAATAAGCGGTGTTATATTTAATATTTTGAAGGTTTACCTCAGTAATAGGGATTCGCCCTGTTGTTGGATGCTTTAAATAAATAAAGAAAAACTTTTCAGAACGTTTTGAAATTAAAATTATTCCTAGACGATTAGCGAATCCTTTTAAGAGATTTTTTTACATTTTACAGACATACCGCTATAGTCTCATATTACGAGCATGTTTTTCTCCTCTCTTCATAAATCTCACCCCTATAAATCACATAATATATTTTTATATACATAGTTATCGTCATATTATTATTGTTATATATATATATATATATATATATATATATATATATTATATTATATTTTTTTTTGTTTCTATTATCTTTGAAACTAGTACTTAACTTGTTTTTCTTAGCCCTCATGAAGGTCCTGAAACTTTGGCACTTAGTCCGATACTTTGGTAAAATAAATATCCTCTGCAAATTCATTCAACGGTCAACTATTGCTCCTCTTTAAAGATATTAAATGACGTATTAAAAAATTTAGTACGCTAAGAAGAATTAATGCATAAAACACTTGTTTTATCACTTTTATTTCCGTTCGGTCAATTTAACCTTAAATAGAATGCCAATAATCTCCCTCCTTTGAACCCTCTTTCTGTTTACCTCCAGCCCTAAATTGTCACTCCGCAGATCAAAGAGCGAGTTATATCGAAGAAGAGAAAGTAACTTTTAAATGGAACGGATTGTTAAAGGAATTCATATTGATAGGGGGCCTCTTTGAGAAAGAAAAAAAAAAAGTCGTGAAACCGGAGTGAATAGCCTTTCAACTGCGTTGTTCTAAGCATCATTGCTAAGAAATTAAAAAACAGAATAAAGAAGAAAAAAAATTTAAGAGGAAATGGAGTAGGAAGAGCTAGACCGTTGCCCAAGACAGAAGAGAGGACCAAAGGGAAATTAGAGATGCAAAGACAGTCATGGATGCCGTGTACCGTAACCGGGATTAAAAACACATCAAGCTAAACCTCTGGGCTAAGTATCGCCAACCGCTTTGTGGGGGAATGAATAACAGTTTCTATTCACGAATATTTATAACGGTTCCTGTTTTCTAAAAATAATTTCTGTTTCTAATTTCTAGTTCAGGTATATCTTTTAGGTTTACTTCTCCTTTCTACGTTGGTGAAAACATATTTCCTTCAAAGGATTTATAAAAATCTTTAAGAAGCATTAAATACGGTTTTTATTTATTTCTCCTGAAATGCCATGCAGTTTCTTTACATGTAAGTTATTCATAAATTCGAATTTATAAGCGGGAACTGTTTGAAGTATTGTATATAATACCTATAACAGTTTACACTGTATTTAATTAGTGTTTTAATAAAATTATTCATGACAAATATTAACTATAATAATAATATAAATAAAAAATCTTCAGAAATAATAAAATCAATCATAAGAAATACATCAGACCTAAGTAACTTATTAATAGACCTTATTATTGGAAAATGTAGCATATAGACACAATATGAACTGAACTCTACTCTGGTATCCTTATAAAATAAATTACTCAAGTAATTAAACTAAATAATTCTAAGAACATGGGGAAAATATAAATTAATCAAGAATAATGCTGAGTCTTCTTCCTACTTCATCGTCTGCACTTCTTCAGTAACTCAGCGGACTGATAAATTGATTAAAATCACCTCTCACTCGCTTATCTCAACATATCAGAATATTTTCTTTAAGAGAAAGGAATTTCTGAGAAGCAAAATCTGTTGTGAAATAATAAATCTTTTTTTAAACGAGCAACTCAAGACGCAAAGCATTTTGAAATAACGGGCACGCACACAAATAAACATGAAACCAACAATATTTAATGGTGTTGACGCATTGACATTACATTGGAAGGGACAAATACGTTAATACAGCCTCCTATATGTAAAACGGTCAAAAATCTGTTATTCTCTTATTAACTATTGAACCCTCTGAAAAATTCTATAAAATAAAATACAAGAGAGAGGAGTTCAAAATACTACAAAAAGCAACAAACAAAAAATGGTATTACAAGTAAATCACAGAAAGGGGAGAAAACAATTAAGTGCCTATATCTGATAAAAATAAAAATAAAATAAAATAAAATGTAATGCTTTGAAAATATCTCGGTTCACAAATATTCAGAATGCAATACAGTAATTTATGACAGGTATTTTAGCCAGTGGAAAATACGACTGAAACAGCTTCCCAGAAGAGGCATTTTTCATTTAGTAAATACTATATTTATACTAAAACGTAGGGATGTGAGAGGTTATTTCTTTTCCTCGAAAACGGTCATCAAGCACCTTTATCCATAGGATACCGTTTAGTGGACATACAAATATAAATAAATAACGAGATTAAAGGCCACAGAGATAAATTAATATCGCGGAATCCTAAGAAAATGTTTTAGAGGAAAAATATTGTAAAAGAGCTTTGAAAAGGAAAAGTGAAAACACATATCTATGATTTTTTTAAACAATAATTTACATGAACAAAATAATACTTTCATTTGCTTCATGGAAGGATTGAATTGTTTTCGATTGAGCACAGCCAATCTTAAAGAACTACATATAGTTTTGAACTATTAAATAAAGCTAGAAGTTGAAAAACATATATTCAGTTTTGTCGGAACCTTATGTTTTAGTTTAAATATACATTTTAATTATTATTTACGACAACAACCTACGTTTATGGTAGGTTAAATATTGTACTTACCACGGTTGTTTTTTTTTTTTAAATAGAGACGAAAAAAGGTTAATGTATTGATTACAATTAGTTCCGATAGAAAAATGTATTTTATTGAATAATCTATTGTATTATTATCTACATGAATCAGTTAGTTTTATCACACTTCATTAATCTTTACAGTTTTTTGTATTAGATCATTTTTGTTTACTTTCACTTTTTTTTTTTTTTTTTTTTTTTTTGTTATCCCCAACTTCGCCTTTGAAGGCTATAAGGGGTTTCTCGGGCCAGGGGGTGAGGACGGGAGATAAATACAGAAATAAAAGCCCCCCTCACCACCGAGTCTCGAACTCGTAATTGTTTAGTTTCAAATTATTTTGTCCTCTGTGTTGCTAGGCAACCCGCGTTTAAAGCAACGTGCGGTAACCAACCCCCTCAGCTACCCCGCCCCCTTACTTTCACTAACCTATATATGAAATATTTAGTAAGGGAAAGTATAGTCCTATGAAACTGAAAATTCTTATTTAAGACAACTATACGTCCGAGATGTAACAGAATCTTTTTCATCAAAATCAGCTGACCGGAAGATCTACTTTATACCATGCATTTAGCACCTGTTTACGTTTCTCCCGAAATGGGCTCTAACGATTTTGATTAAACTCCCTATGTCGATGTAAAATTTAATGGGCTTTAATATGATGTAGGATTCATTCTAATTCAAATAGTCTGACAGGGCTTAAATGCCGATATTTCTAATTTTCTTCATCTAAAGTACATTTAATCTTGTGAATTAAAAAAAAAAATGTACTATTAACATTATTAGCATTGATAATAACGGTTAAATATGCAAGTTGAGCGAATTTGATGAACAACTCAAGGAGGAAACTGCAAACATATTTTTTAATGCAATTTTTGAGTTTTTGAAAACATGATATAGATGTATAGTATACCAAATAGCTAAAAAAATTTGAAAATCTTATTATCTAATTCACGGAATTTTTAAGGTTAATGGAGAGTGATGAAATGCTGATAAAACTAAATGATTATTGTTGAACAAAATATAAGTGATTATTTAATAAAAGACATGTATCTGTTGAAATTCAAATAATTAATTCTCCAACAATTCACTTGTATCTTTATATGCATTTAAAAATTCTTATATTGATATTAACAACGGAGGTAAGTGAATGTCGTGTGTTGCGCGCACCAGTTTTTTTCTAAAATCTTTAGCTTTCTGACGATATATTAAACATCTATGTTACTGTTCTTATGTTAAGAATTCGGTAATCAAATTAGTTCAACTTGTATATTTAGCCGCTTTTTATCAATACAAATAAGATGATATGGTTAATTTTTTGGAATCAACAAAACTAATTCTACTTTAGAAAAACAATTTTTTTTTTCGCTTTACTAAGTTTCATAATGGATAATAGTATAACAAAAGAGGTAGGAAAATTCCTAATAAATTCATGTACATTTCCAAACAAAAAAATATAAATAGTAGGAATCAACTGATATCACAATAATCTGATTGCAATTAATTCTTAAACTTTAAGGTTTTCTACCTATGCTTATGACACATGTGTGTTATCAACTAATAACGATCCTAGTATTGCTAATGAAACTCTTCAATCTCACATCAGTGACCTTGAGGTGTGGTGTCAGAATTGGAGAATCAAAATTAATTCCAACAAATCCCACCAAATTACTTTTACCTTTCGTTTTTAAACCTATGACATCCTGCCCTACAGTGTCCTTTAATAATATTCCACTTGTCCCGGTTGAACAAATTCGTTATCTAGGACTCCTACTTGACAAAGGTTTAACATGGAATCCGCACACAAGACTGAAACGACAAGAAACTGCCCGTCGCTTTCGCTTACTTTAACACTTACTGGACAGACGCTCTAACCTTCCACTTATCTAAAAAAGGCTCATTTATATGACCATCATAAGACCGATATGGACATATGGAGTAGAGCTGGGGGGTTCTACTAAACCATTAAACTTTTCTCGTATCCAATCCTTACAATCCAAAATCGTTTGACAAATCCTTAATGCTCCTTACTTTCCCACGAATAAACTCATACATAAAAACCTTAATATCCTATATGTGAGGGTTACCGGAAAGGAAAAAGTCTTGATTACTATGGCTGTGGCTTGTAGGAAATCATAGGTGGGAAGTGGGAGTAAATGATGAGAGAGGGATTGGTGGACAATGATAGCAGAACCGGCATGGGCTTTGCCGTCTGGGTGGTCAGTACGGTATGTCATGTATTGCGGTATTTTGAAGTACTGTTTAGTCGTTAGTCTTGTTTCAGTTATAAGTGCAACATCGATTGTTTTGTCTTTCAACAACGCTGTCAGTTCGTCAGTATGATTTCTAACACCATTCGCATTCCAAAGGAGAATGGATAAGGAGTTAGGTGAAGTCATTTAAGGATTTTTCAAGGCAGGGATTAGATTTGATACTAGATTTGTAAGGAGTGATATAAGCGGCATAACAAGAGATTTGATTTCGGAGATGAACGATGTCATTAGACTGGTAAGGTCTGTGACGTTTGATGGTGGAGGGATATGAGAAATTTGATGTTGAGGAGTTTTTTGAAGGTCAGGTAAACTTTGAGGGATAGATTGTTGTACAATAGATTGAGAATGTTGAGGAAAACGTTGTTCCGGCAGGGCCTCGACTTCATGACTCTGGTTCCCACCTCCAAGCAAGTGGGCAAATGACAAGTTAGAATTTACAATTTTAGATGGTTCTCTTCTGCTTCTGATTGGTGTAGCTGTTTCATTCGGATCCTGAGGTTTTTGGTATCTGGTTCTGAGTTTCTTGTAGATTTCACATCCCTTGTAGTTAGCTGGGTGGTCCTTGAGGCACAGAGCACATACAGCGGGTGTTGATCTTGATCTTGTACATTCTTCTGATTTATGCTGTTCACCGCATTTCACACAGCGTGGTACGTGACGGCAATAACTTTTGGTATGACCATATGCCTGACAGTTATGACATTGAACAATTTCCCTCTTTGTGTACGGTTTTTCAACTTTTACACGGGTATAGTACAGTCTACTGAGGTCATAGATTTTTTCGACTCCTGCTGATGGTTCCAAGTCCACGAAGAATAGAGGCAGTGGACTTTTATCTTTTAGAACGTTGGTGGCTTGCCTCACTTGGAATCCTAATTCTGTCAGTTCTTCTTTGATAGCTTCAACGGGTGTTGAGGAATGTAGGTTTCTGATTACGACCCTTAATGCTCTCTCCTGGCGCAGCTGATAAGTATGAAAGTCAGCTTTGGTCTCAGTCAGATATTTTACAATCTTTCTGTAGGTTTCAGCAATAGTCGGAGATATTTTAGTATCATTGGTTCTACTTATACAATAATAACTATTAGGATCAGTTACTTTGTTTAAATGCGCACACATCAGTTTAAAATTTTTAATATTTTTAACAAATATTGGTGGAGGTAGTGGTTCCCTGGGTATAGGAGAAGATTCCATGGTTTCTTTTTCATTTTGGAGGATCTGAAATGGATTCGGTGTAAAAAACGGGGATTCATCAGTTATTCCTTGTGATGATGTGCTGGGCTGTGGTTCAGATCCTAATGAGGTAGCTGACGCGGTCGCTGGTGGAATTATTTTTTTATTCTGTTCACGGCGGGGTCTCTGTTTTGAAGGAGACGAGTTAGAACCTGCAGATCTAGATCTTTTACTTGCAGACTTTGAGGACATGACTTGATGGAAATATCTCATTGATTAAGAAAATAATAATAATAAATAAATAATGAGATAAGAATTAAAGATAAAAGAAAGATAAGTTAACGAAAAGCAAGCCCGAGCTTGCCGAGCTAGCGGCAATCAGCATCAGCAGTGGGGTTCCAGAACCACGAATTCTCGGGGACGAAATTTGCTGTCTGCACTGAACTCCCGAAATTTTAATATCCTGCCTCCTGACTCCCCTACCTACTGGCCAACCGATCCTAACCGCAATCCTGACATCCTCGACTTCTTTATCCACAGCGGATTAGGCTCCCTCAACTTGTCTGTAACTCGCCTTGATGAACTATCCTCAGACCATAGTCCACTGATCCTAAAAGTATCTCTCACTCCAATTCCAAAACCCATTCCACCATCATTCATCCGAGGCCCTGTTAACTGGAACCTTTTCCGCCAAATCCTGACCGATAATATTGACCTCAGAGTAACCCTCAAAACCCCAGATGACCTAGATAATTCCGTCTATTCCTTACCACCGCCATCCAACAAGCTGTCTGGACTGCCTCCTCTCCTAAACACCCCAATATAAATCCTCACCAAAATCATTTTCCACAACATATTATAGACCTCATCCATACCAAACGCCGAGCAAGATCATTATGGCAGCGTACCCGACACCCAACAGATCGCCGCTCCTATAACTTCTATTGTAGACAATTGAAGAGGGAGTTGGCGACCTTCCGTTCCCAGTCCTTTAATTCCTACCTCTCCTCTCTATCAGCTCGTGATAATTCCCTGTGGAATGTCACGAAAAAGATCCTAAAATACCATCAAGTTTCCCATCCTCTCCGACGTGGTGATGACTCCTGGGCTGCGTCTGATGAAGATAAAGCCGAGGAATTCGCCACACACCTCTCCAAAGTTTTCACTCCTCACCCGGAATCCCAAGCCAATCACACCGCAACAGTGCAAGACTTTCTTTTGTCACCGATTCCACTTTCCCTACCTCCTAAAGCTATTAATCCCTCTGAGGTAAAATATCTTCTCCAAAAACTTACCCTCCGTAAATATCCTGGACACGATCTCCTTACTCCCCAGATCCTCCGACAACTTCCGCAGAAAGCTATTATCTTCCTTACTTATATTTACAACTGCATCCTACGCACCACCTATTTTCCTCTGTTATGGAAACATTCCACTATCATTCTTTTTCTAAAACCAGGCAAACCTTCTAACAACACTTCATCCTACAGGCCTATTAGTCTACTCCCTATCCTCTCAAAAATCTTCGAAAGGCTTCTTCTTAAACGTATCCTACCCATATTAGAATCTCAAAATCTTCCTTCCCATCAGTTTGGATTCCGTCCTCACCATTCCACAGTTCAACAGGGGCTCCGAGTTGTAGACCATATTTCCTCAGCTCTTGAATGCAAAGAGTATTGTTCTGGTGCGTTTCTGGACATTGCGCAAGCTTTTGACCGGGTATGGCACACTGGATTACTCTTCAAGCTGAAAACCCATTTACCCCAGTCTCTATACCTCATTCTCCGATCCTTTCTCTCAAACCGTTCCTTCCGCGTTCGCTGTGGTGTAGAATTTTCTAACCTTTATCCCGTTGAGGCCGGTGTTCCTCAAGGCAGCGTCTTGGGACCCATCCTCTACATCCTTTACACTGCTGATATTCCTACACATCCTGATACCTTTCTGGCAACTTTTGCAGACGACACCGCCATCCTATCATCCAGTTCCAATCCTGAAACAGCATCCTTAAACCTGCAAAGACACCTTTCTCTTATCGAAGACTGGTGTAGTGCTTGGCGCATAAAGGTGAACGAAGCCAAATGCAAACACGTAACCTTCACTCTTCGACGAAACTCCTGTCCGCCAGTTTACTTCAATTCCATTCCAATTCCTCCTTCAGATACAGTCCGGTATCTTGGCTTACTGTTAGACAAAAGATTGACTTGGAACCCACATACAAGACTTAAAAGACAAGAACTCAACCGACGATTCGGACAGTTATACCGACTACTCAACAGAAAATCTGAACTTACAGTTGACAACAAATTATTAATCTACAGGACAATACTGAAGCCCATCTGGACCTACGGACTTGAACTGTGGGAGACAGCTAAACGTACTAACATCAAACGCATTCAATCCTTTCAATCCAAAGTCCTCCGTACAATAGTAAATGCTCCTTATTATGTTTCCAACTATACCTTGCACCACGACCTTAATGTTCCTTTTATTTCAGACCTGATTCCATCCAAATTTTCCAAATTCCACCAGAATCTCATTCATCATCCTAATCCTCTAGCTCAATCCCTATCCAGCTCCACTCATCCATACAACCCACCTAGAAGGTTGAAACGGCAGTGGCCTCGTGACCTCTTGTAACATGTATATTGGAGTTCTAGCATTGGCTAGATTCTCCACTCACGTGCTGTATGCTTGTGAATTGTATATAGGTATGAGTGACTATTGTATATATTTTTATTGATTTTATTTTGTATATATGTATATTTTATTATTATTATTATTATTATTATATAAATTTATTGTTTTGTATATATCGTGTGAATGTAGTATGAATGTTGTACGTTATCACTATTAAAAATGTCCTGAATTGGACAGATTGTAATATTGCTCGATAAATAAAAATTAAAAAAAAAAAAATATCCTATATGTTGCTGATTTGGCCCGAACCAGGTATCAATCCTTCCATGAAAAACTCCACTCCCACTCTAATCCACTAGTTTCAATCCTTGCTTCCTCTTCCATTCCTCACAATCCTCCGAGGTGTCTGAAAAGAAGATGGACTCGAGACCTTCTAGTTTAAATTAAACAGTGGAGTGGTGCCATTTTCTCTTCTGTCTTTTTTATGTATTTCTGTTACCTAATTTACTTGGTGTATTAACAGTACTTGATGTAAATGTAAATTTCAATAAATGATAATAAAAAAAAAACTTTATGATCACTAAATTTAAAGAGTTGACATCTTGCATAACATAAGGGAGGGCCTCACAGAGAGTCTAATGAAATCTAATCTAATACTGTAACTCCTGACTGAGCCAGAAGGACTTCGAGGCAACTATTCGAAAAGTTTAAACGTGTGTTAAGGAGACAGATTGCTGGAAAGAGAACACTATCTCCTAACGGTCTACAAACTTCACCCAGTCCTCCAAAGACTGTCTGAATTAAAATGAGTTCTGAAACATAACATAAAGTCCTCAACTTCTGTTCCCTAAGTTATTCCAGGATCGGGGCAAATATTTGACTCGGCGTGGTTTATAATGGAAGGATAATTTTAAACGAAAAGTTAGTATGGTAGGACAATATTTGTAAGCTCCGGAATATACCTTATCACGGAATGTTTACAAAAACTACCAAATTATCAAATAATTATTTGTTTTTTATCATGAGTATAAGATTTTCAATGTTTTAGACAATCTAAGCAAACATTTTTATTTATTTATTTAATCGATACAGACAATCCACAACATAGGTGGCAAACATTTTTAGAAATTTTTGTGTAAAAAAATCGTTTTAATATTTAACACATAGAAAATAATGGTGCTTAAACAATTCATAAAACCTTCCAAGACCATTTTAAATCATTCAGTAAGAAAACAGGAGCCACCAGTGGATAGCATAACAGCCTTCTATGAACGAATCCTGGGTTCAAAACCGGCAGATGGTTCTAGAATATTTTAAAGGGAGTCAAAAGTCGTTGGTCCAGAACCTGTATGATTTAGGAATTTAGGACAGGACATTTAGGCTGGACACCACTGAGGTATCATCCGTTTAGCCAAAGCTTTCATAAAGTGACTTTAAATTAATAAAAGATAACAAACAAAAAAACATAGTAAAAATATATTATGATATTTACCAAACACAGAATGTAGTGTAGCTATACTCCAAGTCATGATCTTGTTTAATAAAAGTTCATTTACCTGTCAAGAAAAATGAATGATTATTTCTATATTATTCCAGGTATTGTGAATAAATAAATAACATTATTACAATGTATAGAATAGAATATAAAGTAATTTATATTCTGGAACTGATTCCATAAGAATAACACATTTGTACAGTTTATGATATACATAATGTCTGGCCAACAGGCTAAATGAATATAATTAAAAAATATTTACAATTATGGATGAATGTATATGAATACAAAATCAACAAAAAAAATTAAATAAAAACAATCATCAGAAAATAATAGTGCTAAGCAAAATGAAGAATAAATGAGTTTAGATATAAAATAAAAAAAATAAAAATAAATAAATAAATATTTACATTATTCTGATACTTAGCCTTCTAAAATATTGTATATATTGAAGTGATCGTATATATATAAGTAAGATTTAGAATTAAGACAACATAACAAAAACAATAAGAACTTATTATACAGTCCAAATACCAATGTTGGATAACCCTTATGGAAGAAACAATACTTGATTTTTGTATTGGGTTGCCCGGAAAATACTACAGAATACAATTTAAAAGATAAAACAAATTATTTATACCTGGTTTAATTAGTCAAAATAGTAGCAACTACTTATCTCTTTTCCAGTCTAAAATATCCCAATGGAAATTTGTTTTCTTAGTGTACTCACTAATACAGCCCTTGCTTCCACACTTCATTTGTATTTCTAGTTGTTTGGATCCCGTTCCGAGGTTTAACTAATAATGTTAAAATCACGCTTTGAAATCTTAGTACTACGTAATCATATGTACGAAGCGAAATGCTTCAGAGATAAGCTAATTTTTTTTTTTGGAAGAGGATTAAGAAGTGTTGACTTTCATACAAAAAAATAATCCAGCAAATGTAAAAAATTTATTGTATAGAGGAGTATATAAAGAAAAATCCCACATAATTTTTTGGAGAATTCTATAGAAGAAGTTAAAATAAATCTCAAAATCAACACTACGAACTATATTTGATATAGAAATAGCCAACTGAACCATACCACATTCAGAGATGACAAACCATTCTACATTGAGAAATAGCATACTTTACAACAGCACTTGGGGTACCTGTTAGCCTTAGATAAAAGAGTGATTAGGGGCGGAAGGAGCCGAACCCGGACTGCGCTAATTGGGCCTTTGTTTTGGGTGAGGCCAACACCCCGCTTCTTGTTTTCCTCTCATCGACCGCTGTCTCTTCCCATTTGTCACCTCGTGTTTTCTTTCCTCTCCGCTATTTATTTACTCCAAGGGGTCCATATATTGTAAAAAATCCATATGGCTTACTTTTATCCCGTTTTAGTTCGAATCCTTATCGCTTACGAGACAACTTCAGAGTCCAAAGCGGTTCTATTCAAGGAAACATTTTGATCCAATCCCTCTACAACGATGATTTTGATACAGAGCTGTAAAACAAGTGAGAGCTGTTCAGGGATAAAAACAGTTCTTTTTAAGATCCAAATCAGAGTGATTTATGCTAAATGTACATGGATCCAGAAATATTCAGGAAATAATAAGTAGAAGAAGAAGTGGAGATCCAAGCGCCTTTTTTCAGCCGCATCACTGGTGTGAGCCAGTGGAGGCTGAGTTAGGGCGCAATAGCCACAAACATACAGTACATGAGGGGAGGATCTGATCAGGGTCAGAACTCCCGTACAAATGTTTACAAAACGTCGTGGGGCCACTGCCGTTTCAATCTTCGAGGAGGGGTATTGTAGGGGTATGTGGAGCTGGAGAGGGATTGGGCAAGAGCATTAGGATGATGAAGAAGGTTCTGATGGAATTCGGAATATTCGGATGTCCATGAGCCAGGTCTAAAATAAATGAAATATTAAGGTTGTAATATTGAAAAAAATATATATTAAAATAAAGCTCTACTGATTAATTATTAACATATATTGAACTCTTCAAATCAATAAAAAGTTAATATTTCAATTTTTTTTACTGTTTATAATGATAACAACAATTTAAAATTTTGGTAAATAAATTAATCTAAATAATTTGTTTCCATTCAAAGTGCTTTTTGAGAAAGATCTCGTACTTAAGTCATTTAAATGGTTTGCGAAAACCTTCATTCTTTACAATAGGGGGATACGAAATACTCATGGTTAATTAATAATAAAGTATTTACTACCTAACACATCAGCAATACTCGTTTTTTTAAATTAAAAAACCACCTATTCTTTGTTGTAATTGGAAGGAGGATTTATTCCATCTTTGGCTTCCTGAATGTCGTTATTTCATTATTAAGAATACTTATATTAAAAAATAAATTTATTATTCTTGTTAACAAATAAAAAAAAAAAAATCTTAATTCAGTTTTATAACTCACATGTATATACTCGTAGACCGGATAGATCAAAAGCGAGGTGATTGAACAGGATATAATAATGCGTACCGATCATGTTTCAAAACCAATAATTATTACATCAATAATAATAGTAATTTCTAGACGGAGACATTGGTTCTTTGGTATTATTATCGAAACAAAAAACAAACAAAAAACGCTAACGGGAAAATGCACTGATCAATTTTATTTTTCAGGTCCCAGGCAGGGAAAATTGAGAGGAAAGCCGTTTTGTGAAGAGAGTAAAAAAGTTGATGATGCATAAAAAAAATCTTTCATGGATCGGCGATGAAAGCTATTATAATATTAAGCAAATCTAAACTATAAAATTTTGTTTTATTTATTTAAATAAATAAAAACACTTATTTGTAAAACATCTCTTTAATATTAAGATACTGGATAATAATATGTTTGATTTATATACAATTTAATTAATGAGTAAAAAATCATAGGTAACGTAAACATTTGGTCCCAAGCCTTTGCGGTGACAGATAACTCGTTTATGATACCTATCTTATTTATGACTAGATAGGTTTAGCTAGATAACGATGCTGAGTAAGCTGCGTTACCAAGGGTTCTATATTTATTATGCTGTTAATTTTAATCGCGCTCGCTCAAGAAGTGGTTTATGTTAACTTTTCCGTATTTATTGGATACTAGGCTCAGTAGCTGCGTTCCTAAGGGTTCGTTACTGATTATACTATTGATTTTAATTGCGCTTGACCAAGTAGAGGTTTATTTCAACTTTTTCGTATTAACGGATACTAGGCTCAGTATCTGCGATACCGATGAAGTCCTGCGATGAAAGCTGCAATAATATGAACTAAATCAAAACTATAAAATCTTGTTTTATTTATTTAAATAAATAAAAAAACACTTATTAAAAAAAAGCTCAGTAATATTAAAATACAGTAATATTAAAAAATATATAATAATAATAATAATAGGCTTACCGAACCCGAAGGTTCGATGCCGATACCACCAAACTTCGCCTGCACAGACTTGTCCAATGTTCACCGGTCAATCCCAAGCCCCCGAGATCCGCCTTAATGGAATCTTCCCATCGACGCTTCGGCCCACCTTTCTGACGCCTACCAGTCGGTTCAGCGAATACCAACTTTCTCGGAATCCGTTTCTCACCGAACCCAACAACTTTAAGCGCCCATTTGAGTCTTCGCAATGCTATCAGCTCAATTATATTCACAGGGTACAAACTCCGCAATTCCGCGTTGTGCAACCTTCTAAACTCCCCAGTGGCCTCATCTCTCTTCGGACCAAATAAAAAGATATATAGATATCGGTAAGAAAATATATATAAAATATAATAATAAAATTTTTCTATTAATTAAATACAAAACATAAAAACAATTTAATTAATGGGTAAAAAATCGTACGTGACGTAAAAAGGTGGTCCCGAGCCTATGCTGTGAGACGTACTCGTTTAAGAAACTTATCCTAATTAAAACTTGACAGGCAAACTTTAGGACTCCCACTGTAGCATCTTCCGACTAGCCCACGTAGCATAAAGTGACGTTAAATGAATAAAGAGACAAAAAATTAAAATTATAAAGTATTGTTTTAAAACTATGTAAATATTGTCGTAAGACCCAGGAAGAAGAAAAAATTAATGAGTGATCAAAAAACAAAAATAATTAAGGTTTAGAAAAGAATGATACGTAAAGCCTGTTTGATAAAAAATAAAATGTATTTACATTAAATATCTTCAAATAACGACGTTAAAGGATGTTGAACAACAAATAATGAATAATATTTAAATATGGATATAAATAAAATGAAATAATGCCCGTAAAAAAATAATTATCATAAATTATGAGGTTTGGAATGATGAGAGGCATGTTAAATGTAATACGTCCGGTTGATGCCTCCTACAATCATGAACGCCCCTTGATAAATATAGTCTGCTATTTTTATCAGCATTGATCCAGAAAACATTGTCAATCGAGTTGTTATATACATTAAAAATTTAGTGCGCGGAACACACGACTTTCACTTGCCTCTGTTAAATTAATTGTTAAAATCAATTAAGGAATTTTCAAATACAGTTAGAGATAAAATATATAGATAAATGAAAGTATAAAAGGTACCGAATTATTTAAATTGTGTTTTTGTTTAAAAAAAAAAATGTTTTATTAGACAACCTTATAACAATATTATTATCTACAAAAATCAGTTAGTTATATCGGCTTTTCTTCACTCTGCATTAACTGCTACAATCTTGTGTATGAGATACTTGTTCTATAATCTATAGCTTTTCAACAGTATATTATACATACATATTAATGTTCTTGTTTTCAAAAACAAAAAATTGCAAAAAAAAAGAACTACTGTTTTAATCTTTTATCCTTTAGTTGGATACCGAATTCGTTCAACTAATATATTTACCTGTTTTTTATCAATGCTAACAAGATTATATGGTTAATTGTTTCTCATCTACAAAATTAAATGTACTTTAGAAAAACAAAATTTAAAATATGGTCATTTACGACCTGTCAGACTGTATTAATCAGAATGAAACCAACATGATATTAAAGCCCACTAAATTTTACATCAATATAGCGAGTTTAATAAAAATCGCTAGAGCCTTTTATAAGGAAATCGTAAAATGGAAAAAAATGCACAGTACAAAATAGCATTTCCGGTCAGCGGATTTTAGTGAAAAAGTTGGTGAACATTTCGAGATTATAGTTAGTCGTTTGGACTCATTAGATCCTAAAACATGCATTTCCGTTGAAAACTTGGAATTTAAAAAATTTCACGATCGCAATGCTTTCCGATATATTTATATTTCTTTCATAAGTAAGTGAAAATAAAATAAACAGTAAGGCACCAATGACACGAGTTTATTAGTCAATAATAGAAATTGAAACAAAAAACAATTGATACTTCAGGAAAACAGAATAAGCATTTTTGTTACATAATCTTCTATTTGAGAACTAATATTAAACACCTTATGTAATCATGACTAGTAGCGATTTTATTTCGGTCGGTTAGTTTTGATCCATCAATTTGACACAAGGATGCTCAAAAGATTTCATGACATACATTACCGAAATTTCGAACCGATAATTATTTCACGCGAAGGTCCAATCTAATATGGGCATTTTAAAACTTGTTTGAAAAGGCCTTGTTAAAATTCACAAGCATTCAGATCAAAATTACTCAATCAAGGTTATGTCCAAAAAAAACAATTACCTAACCGGATTACACTTAATCCTTTACTCAAAAGCATAGAATTCTACAAAACTACCATTAAAAATAATTACTTCCAATTTTTGACCTTACATTACGCAAGTTTTCTTCTATTATATAAGTCACAATAATGTTAATTTTTTTTTGTATGCAAAATTTATACCATTTGTGGAATTTTAAAAATATATATAAAAAAAGGAACTGAGTTAAATGCTGATCACTCATTCATGAATTCTATATATTTTTTAATTTTTTTTTTTTTTTTTTTTTGTGTGTCAGAGTAGAAACACCGCGTTCTTCTGTTTCAAACATAAAACCCTTATGGTTAATGCAAACCTATAAAAAAAATAGTGACATGACTTTGGTCGGGGGGTCTGTAACTTTCATAGTGTAACTTTTCATCCTCAGTTTGACAGACCAGCTCTGTTGGTTTGGCTCTGATCGAAAATTTAAGGGCACTTTCCCAATTACAAATTTAGTAGAGAATGATTTTTGTTTATTTATAATAGTTATCGCTAGGATTTAGCATTTAAGAACTATTTTGGTTCGAAAGAAATAGACACGTTTTGTTATAAAGTGTTGGGGCTTTATTGACAAGCTCTGTGTAAAAAAAAAAAAAAAAAGTTGTGTTCGTGTTTTCTGCACTACAAATTTGAAGTTATTTCTGTACTTACATTTGTCGGTGGGACCTAATGTTTAGGGGCTTAAATGAAAAAAATCCAGTTATGAATATTTTTTTTATTAGTGTAGACACTTTTTTGACACGCCCTATCTCTATTGGTGTAACCCTAATCAAATATTTTTTGTTATAGTACATTTGTTTATATGACATACATTTTTAGAAACTATATTGATTTGAATAAACACTAAGTTTACGGAACCCGTCATTTAATATTTATAATGTAAATTATATTTACTATATCTCTTGTAATGACGTTTACCATTGACCGATGTAAATATGTATTAAAGTATATTTTTTTTCAAAAGCGTTGAAATAATGAAATTCTCTATGTCATATACCGATCTTTACGGATATGCGTCAATTTGACCCAATCATAATTTAGACAAAATTTAGAATAAACATCAATAATAACAATGAATGTACCGACAGTGGTTTGACCCGTTATCCGAGAGCGCAATCTCATATGAAATAAGCGATGAAGATCTGTCAATAAGCAATAATAGAATTAGATTAATGCGTCTTTTGGGGGCATTTAGATATTTATATGGAAGATTACAAAACCGGAAATAATGTATAATAAAAACTTTCCACAAAGACAGCTGGAAACTATTCTAGTGGAAAAAAATCCTATAAAAAGTCTAGTTTGCTGGTAGTAGAACAGAAGAAAGAAAAATGTTAAGAAAGACGTAGGAAGGAAAATATCCTCCATTGGCTTGCTAGATCAAAAACAAAAATCTGGATCACTGCAACAGACTCCAGTATTAGAGGCCCTTGAAAATTCGTGACCCACTAATCCCATTATTTTTCTATCTATAATATTGCTTTATTGAGAAATAATACAATCTGCCACTATCTTGGGCAATAAGTATTAGGGCTAAAAGAAGTCATTCATACCATATGTACAGAGTAAAAAACAAAACAAAACAGACATAACAATAAAAAAAAAAAAAAAAAAATTAAAAAAAAAATAAATAAAAAATGTAATAATAAAATAATGCATAAATAAATAATAATAATAAAGAAAAAAAAAAAAAAATATATATATATATATATATATATATATAACAACATAAGATGAAATAAGATAAGTAAACTAAAAATAAAATATAAAGTAAATAAAATCTTGGCCACATTCATACCTATATACATTATTTACATACTGCCCCTGGGAACTCCGAATCGAACCCCTATATCCAGAAGCGGATGGAGTGGCACAACACCATGAGTTCCCAGCGCCTCTCATTCAGCCGCGTCACCAGTCTAGCCAGTGGAGACTGAGTGAGGGCGCTAGAGCCACACACTCTCAGGCATGAGTGGAGAAGTTGGCCATTGCCAGCACTCCAGTTGCATTTTTATAGGAGATCTCTCGGCCACTGCCGCCTCAGCCTACGAGGAGGGTTGTAAGGATGGTTGGTACTAGATAGGGATTGTGCCAGAGGATTAGGAAGAAGAGTAAGTTTCTGGTGGAAGGTTGAGAATTTAGATGGGATGAGATCAAGGACGTAAGGGATCTTAAGGTCATGATGTAAGGTCTTGTTTGTAACATAATAGGGAGCATTGACTATTGTTCTAAGGACTTTGGACTGAAAGGATTGGATACGTTTGATGTTCGAAAATTTAGTAGTTCCCCATAGTTCAATTCCGTAGGTCCACATTGGTTTGAGAATTGTCTTGTAAATCAATAGTTTGTTTTCAATGGAAAGTTGTGATGTTCTGTTCAGTAGTCTATATAATTGTCCGTATCTTCTGTTGAGCTCTTGTCTTTTAAGTCGAGTATGTGGGTTCCAGGTCAGTCTTTTGTCTAGTAAGAAACCCAGATACCGGACTGTGTCGGAACAGGGAAGTGGTATGGAGTTAAAATGAACTTGTAATCCCATTATTAGAGATACAAGATACAATACTTGGAGAGGAGTGGAAAAGAAAGGCATTATTTATTTATCCATCATCTATTGTTTTTCCAAATAAGGGAGAAATACAAAAGCCACATTTTTTCACTCATATGTTTATGACGAGGAGTTACTTGGAAACGCAAGGGTATATTTCGGATAAACAAGAGAAAATTGATCAAAATATAATACATAAAAAAAATAAATAAAAGGTAGAAGTGAAACCGGTAAGCAAATTGAAGTAAGGAGCTTAGAGAGGAGTATGGGGAAGGTGTAAAGTGTGATAGGATCGAAGGTGTTGAATATGGCTGGAGGGTATAAACGGAAAATGCCTCCTCAATACTTGACGCCCTGAGATTGGCTACTGGAACATTCAAGCCGAGGCATGCCCTTGCCTAAATTGAGGGAGGCTGGATCCCATCCGTAGTCGAAGAAAAGTACTATCACAAAAAGTCAATGAGATAGCCCTACAGGATTCGCCCCGATTGTACTTCTTACCTTAAAACGATTGATACTTCTTTCGGGATGGAAATGTATCTTCAAAACAGCAGCACAACGTTCTGTGAAAAAGTTCTACTTCAACACTTAACTAATTTAGAAACAATAGGACAATTAGTTTGAAACCCATCCTGAAAACGAGTGGTATTGTTATTAATGAAGCAAAGTTTTGATATATTCATTATTTGAATGGATCTTTTTACGAATTATTTCAAATAAATAAAGACTGTAGCCCTTTTTCTGTCGATATTGCTGTTTCTGGAAATAATGCAATCAATGTTTCTAAAAACAATATAGCTAGACAGTAATTTTCTATATTCAATATTCAACGTTTAACTGAGAGAGAGATGAACTTTATTAAATAAGCAATGCTGCCCAACATAATTGGGTTGCTATTTACACAGCTTACAATTTTTTTTGTGGACTATTTTTAATATGTTAATCTTAATATACCATACAGTAGATTTTTTTTTTCCTTTTAACATTTTTTTCTTTTAAACATTAAAGATTTTTTTTTCTCCTTTTATTCTTTTTCCTAGTCTCGCTTAATTTTCATATTAATTCAAATATATCTGATTATTACTATAGATAAATGACAACTTATAACAACCATCAGCAACTATATGACACTCAGCTTCAACATCAAATCTTCAGTATACATAATAAAAATAATAATAATAATACTAACAAAATGAAAAAAACAAACAAATCAACAAATAATTGACCCGATGAGACAAGGTCTTCATGAACCATATTCTTAACTTGATATTCGAAGTTCTTAAAATTAATTTGACTCCTTACAGTGGCTGGTTAAGATGCAGTTCGTTATTTGCTTGTTTATTTATTTAACGTCACTTTATGCTACTATGGCTAATCGGACGATGCTACATACAGTGGGAGTTTTAAATTTTGCCTATCCAGGTTTTATTAGGATAGGGATCTTTAACGAGTATCTGACATCGCACATCGAGACCACCTTTGAACGCCCCCTCCAAAGGACGGCATAACTAAGGATTTTTTACTCCTATTAAAAATCCTAGGACCACCTGGGGGTTTGAACCCGTGACCTTTGGGATAGGAGGCTGTTCTGCTAGCTACGGCGGGTTATCAATATATTCAAGAAAAGGCGAGAAATTGGATTTGGTTCAAGAGTCAGACTGATACTTCAATATTTATTATCAAAGCCAGTAGTCACCACAGTGGGAACGTCGAAACTCCACTATACCCCATCGGACATTTATTTAAAAATCTGGTGAGGGACAACACACGACTTTATCTACCTCAGTAGTTAAAATCAATTTAAGAACTCATAAATAGGGTTCAAAAAGGTTTTATGAATTATATTTAGTTTCGTTGGGAACTTATGTTTTAGGTTAAATATTACAACAATATTAAATTGTTACTTGTAATAATCAGTTATAATTTTAAGTCCTTTTTTTCACTCTCCATTACATTTTACATCTTTGTGCATATAATAAATTTTCTTCTAAAATCATTAGCTTTCCAACGGTATATTATAAATCTATATTACTGTTATTATCTTGAAAAAAAAAACAAAAAAAAAAAACGAAAAGTATAGAAATAAAAATAATTTTTCTCTTTTCTCCTATTGTTGATTATTAACTTTGACCAACTTATATATTTACCTTATTTTTCAATGCTAACAGGATGATATGGTCAATTTATTCAAATCTACCAAATTAAAGGTACTTCAGAGGAAGGAATTTTAAACTAGCAGCATTTAAGCCCAGTCAGACTATTTTAATCAGAATGAAACCTACACAATATTAAAGCCCATTAAATTGTACATTGATATAGTGAGTTTCATCAAAATCACCAGAGCAATTATTCATAAATTCCTAAAATGAGGCAAAATGAATGGATAAAGTGGCTCATTTAGTTAGCTAATTTTGATGCAAAAGTTTCTGTATCATCTCGGGCGTATATTTGTCTTAAATATGAAATTTCAGTTTCATAGGACTTTTCGTTTTCGCGTTGGATTTACCACACACGCACAGACCTTATTGCAGGACTTGGTCCTTTAGAGTCAAGAGACCCTAAAACGTGTATATCCGTTGTAAACTGGAATTAAAATTTTTTTACGATTACAATACTTCCCCTTACTATATGTTTCATATATAGGTAAGTGAAAGTAAAAATTAAGTCAAATACAATTTTTCACACTCACATATCATGTAAATCTATTGAAATAAAAGACCCTAACCACTTTGTTTTTATTAAATATATCAATTTAAAATGTATATACACACATTTGCAACAATGAATTTAATTTTGGCTCTTATGAATTCAGGTTGTTTTTATTGGCATTTCTGTAACTATGTACGTGTATTAATTTATGTTTCATTCCCGCGTTTACATCACCAGTAATATAAAATTAGCATAAAAGCATATTCCTGGTTTTACATGAAATATGGAAAGATGTATGAAGTAATTTACAATTCTGAATAAATTACGCATGAGAAAATTTATTCATAATTTTTTTCTCCACCCTTAGAGGTTAGTTAACAAGAACTATAAATAAGGAGAAACACTAACTACTGGCAAATAAGCCAAGTTGTAGATAGAAGTGTTTTGCATCCGGCTAAGCCGACTGTAAATATTAGGGGCGATTCTAGAACTGGGTCGCCCTGGGCTTTATAGCACACAGCCCGGTTAAGGATTAGTCTGTCGTTAATCTTAATCTAACCCAATCAAAAACAGTCTTTTCTCTCTATGTGAGAAAAATAAAGGGTTCTCTCTTTCTCTCTCCCTCAGACCATATATTTGTGGACATCTACTATTGAGGTTTGGACAGAAAGGATCATTATTTTAAGAATGATAGCTAACTCATATCTCAAAATATTAATGCAAAATATAATAAAAACATTACATTATACTGAAAAAAAATTATTGCACTGTAGTATTTAAACAAATTCTAGTGCGGAGAATTCACGACTTTCACTTAACGCCAATGTTAAAATCGATTAAAGAATTTTCAAATATAGTTAGATATAAAAATGAGTGAAACTAATACAATAAATTGAATTTCTACAGAAACATGTGTTTTATTAAAAAGTCTATTATATTATTATCAGATAGTTCTTCATTACTCTTTATTGACTTTTACAGGCTTGTGTATAAGATTACATTTTTACTTTCACTTACTATATATAGTAAGGGAAAGTATTGCGATCGTGAAAATTTTCGAATTCCAGTTTTCAACGGAAATACACATTTTAAGGTCCCCTGAGTCTAAATAACCAAGTCCCACATAAAGGTCTGTGTGTGTGTGGTAACTCCCGTGCGGAAACGTTAAGTCCTATGAAACTGAAATTTCATATTTAAGACAAATATATGCCCGAGACGTTACAAAACCTTTTTCATCAAAATGAGCTTACCAGAAGAGCCACTTTATACCATGCATTTTGCACCTTTTTTCGATTTTCTCGAAAACGGTTCCGAGGATTTTGATTAAACTCGCTATATAGATGTAAAATTAAATGGTCTTTAATATCATGTAGGTTTCATTCTGATTAAAATGGTTTGACAGGGCTTAAATACCGATATTTTTAATTTTCTCTCTCTAAAATACCTTTAATTTTGTTGATTCTATAAAAACAACTTTATTATCTTGTTACCACTGATGAAAAACAGGTAAATACATAAATTGAATGAATTTGATACCAAACTAAAGGAGAAAACAGAAAAAAAAATATTTTTTAATGCAATTTTTCGTTTTTGAACATAAGAACAGTAATATACATGTATGATATACCGTTGGAAAGCTAAAGATTTTAGAAAAAATATTATCTCATACACAAGCTTTTAAAAGTTAATGGAGAGTGATGAAATTAACATAAAACTAACTGATTATTTTAGGTAATAATATCATAGATTTTTTAATAAAACACATGTTTCTATAGAAATTCAATTTAATTAATTCTTTAATAAGGATCACTTGTAGCTGGGTGACTAGCGTAACAACCTCCCATGCTAAAGGTCACGGGTTCAAATCCGCAGGTGGTCCTAGATTTTTTAATGGGAGTAAAAAATCCTTAGTTACGCCGTCCTTCGGAGGGACGTTAAAAGGTGGCCCCGAGCCTGTGCGATGTCAGGTACTCGTTAAAGATCCCTATTCTAATAAAACCTGGATAGGCAAAATTTAGGACTCCCACTGTAGCATCGTCCGATTAGCCATAGCAGCATAAAAGTGACGTTAAACGAATAAACAAACAAACAATTCTTTAATAGTTTCACTCATTTTTCACTCTAACTGTATTTGAAAATTCTTTCATTGATTTTAAAAATGGAGATAAGTGAAAGTCGTGTGTTGCCTGCACCAGATTTTTACTAAAATATTTAGCTTTCCAATGGTATATTATACATCTATATTACTGTTCTTATGTTTAAAAAAAAACAACGAAAAATTGCATTTAAAAAATATGTTTGCAGTTTTCTCCTTTAGTTAGACATTGAATTCGTCCAACTTACATATTTACCTGTTTTTTATCGTTGATATCAAGATTATATTGTAATTTTGTTTAGTATATACAAAATTAAAGATACTTTAGGGGGAAGAAAATTTAAAATATCGGCATTTAAACCGTCAGACTATTTCAATCAGAATGAAACCAACATCATATTAAAGCCCATCAAATTTTAGATCAATATGTAGAGACAAATCGTTTGAGCTGTTTTTGTGTTTGCATTTGGCTTTGTTCACCTTTATACGCCAAGCATTACACCAGTCTTCGATAAGACAAAGGGGTCTTTGAAGGATTAAGTGTGCTGTTTCAGGATCAGAACTGGATGATAGGATGGCGGTGTCGTGAGCAAATGTTTCCAGAAAGGTGTCAGGATTAATAGGAATATCAGCAGTGTAAAGGATGTAGAGAACGGGTCCCAAGACGCTACCTTGAGGAACACCGGCCTCAACGGGATACAAGTTGGAAAATTCTACACTACAGCGAACTTGAAAGGAGCGTTTTGAGAGATAGGATCTTAGAATGATGTATGTTGGGGTAAATGTGTTTTAAGCTTCAGGAGTAATCCAGTGTGCCATACCTGGTCAAAAGCTTGCGCTATGTCCAGAAACGCACCAGAGCAATACTCTTTGCATTCAAGGGCTGAGGAAATGTGGTCTACAACTCGGAATTCTTGTTGAACAGTAGAATGATGAGATCGGAAACCAAACTGATGGGAATGAAGATTTTGAGATTCTAATATGGGCAGGATTCGGTTTAGAAGAAGCTTTTCGAGAGGATGGGGAGTAAACGAATAGGTCTGTAGGATGAAGTGTTGCTGGAAGGTTTACCTAGTTTTAGGAAGAGAATGATCGTAGAATGTTTCCATAAGACAGGAAAATAGGTGGTGCGTAGGATGCAGTTGTAGATGTATGTAAGAAATATAATGGCTTTCTGAGGAAGTCGCAGGATTTGGGGGTAAGGAGATCGTGTCTAGGAGATTCCGGCGAAGTCTAGAATTCGAAAATTTTCACGATTGCAATACTTTCCCTTACTATATATTTCATATATAGGTAAGTGAAAGTAAATATAACCTAAATTATTTTTTCAGTAAGTGAAGTTATTTTATGTAGTTATGTGATACTACATAACTACATAAAATAAGAGGAAAAAAACCTAGACTACTGATTAGAAAGGTTATAAAATTACTCCTACAGCGAGATTGAGAGAATCTAATAGGACAATCATTTAGACAGCAGTCTCGATTGTTATTATTAATATAATTACAAGTTAATGCTAGAGTACTAAATAGAAAAGAACTACAGAGATATGTTTATTTTTTAAGGCTGCGAAAGGCAAAGGATATACGCTGAAATAAACAAATATTCTTTCAAATATATATTTTTTAATAAATGAAATACCTAAAATATATAAAAAAAAGAAATATGCTAATTATACAATCTAAGATTTAACAAAAGAAAATAAGTAGAAATACAAATAAAATAAATTAAACACAACAAAATTACAAAACCTCAACTGCCTTCCTACAGTCTATATTCAGTTGATTGAAGTCTATTGATTTTATGAAATTTATAAACATTTTCTGGCGAAGTCCCGTGTTCTATTATAAAGTTCTGTATCAGTTTTGCTCGGATATTTTCTAGTTGTTTACAGTAATAGTGTCTAAAATTGTGTATCTCTACATCGCATGGGAATTCGCAGTCTTGTAGTATGCTAAAGCGCTTTAATTATTGTTTTATTTGTCCGCATTCAGTCAGGAATTGTGTCAAACATTGTAGCTACTATTTAATATGTTTTTGTAGCTGTGATGTGTAATAAGAGGTACATATCTATAAAGGCTTGGTAACTTGAGGGAAGCAGCCCAGGAAAGGTTCCAATTTACTCTCGTGTCCTCCCTGATCTCTCCTTAGAAGTAAGATATGGGAACCTTATCGTACGATATCGGAAGGTAACTCGGAGCTAAGGTGTCCGCTCTTTCATTGATTTCTACTTCTGAGTGCCCTATATCAACATTATCACATAACGTTTTTATTTTCAGTATGAAGCTTAATCATATTCATTCGAATTTCCTCAGTTAGCTTGTCATGGATTTTTGTATTTTGAATGGAATGTATATATATATATATATATATATATATATATATATATATATATATATATATATATATATATATATATATATATATATATGTGTATGAGATATTTTCCTGGTTAATTTTTTCAGTTATTCTATATCCTTTTCTAAACATAAAACAGTGGATAAAATATTTTTTTTTTTGCTTTATACTTTAAGTATTGCAGTCGTTTTGTCTGCTTCACCGCTGAAAACATGTGATGATAAAATCTTTGTAATTATGAGGATATAAAGTCAATACTAAAACGTGAAGATGGTGGATCAAGAATTCTAGCGAGGGTGTCTCTTTTCGTTTATATACTTTTATCTCACTTGAATTCTTTAAACCACTATCTTCACTGTTTAGGCAATGAGTTGTGGGGGCAAAAAGTATAAGCGTCGTATCCTTATCTTATTGTTAGTTTTAGTTTTGATTTAGTAACCAGAATCAGAAAGAATGAACTTCTTATCACGTGTTTTCAGCGGTGAAGCTGACAAAACGGCTGCAACACTAAAAATATTAGGCCGAAAAATATTTTATCTACGGTTTTATATTTACGAAAGGGTAGAGAATAACTAAAAAAAAAAACAAAACAAAAAAAAAAAAACATCTGTAACACACTCACACTCATACCTATACGTAATTTTTACAATCTGCTTTTTCTTCCAGGAGTGGGGAGAAATGAAGAGTCCGAGGGAAACCAGTACATCTCTTTAAGCCGCGTCACTGGTGAGACCCAGTAGTAGGCTAAGTGAGGGGTATAGCGCATATTCCACTTCAAAAGAGGCGAATCTGTGGCCAGGGCGAGTCTAGGATAAATATTTACAAATTTCCTCGAAGACACTGCCATTTCAACTTTTAAGAAGAGTTGTATGCGAGGGTGGATTGTGCTAGAGCAGTGGTTCCCAAAAAAAAATCGCGGACCCCTTCATTTGGATGTGACCCTTCAGTTCCATAGCAAGAACTCCCAAATATTTCAGTTCATTTCAGAAGTTAATATTTAACTAATCCAAAGCATACTAAAGCATCTCCTTCCATAACGTTAAAGATAATTCTAGATTTCTGTTTGATACAATCCAAATTATTAATTTCAAGGCGCATCACACTGACTAATAATGGATTAAGGACGAAGTGCCCGTATTTGAAATAAATTGTTAAAATAACGCAAACTATTATTCTCATTGAATTAATAAAATATAGAAATACAATATTGGTATTTATTTACTATCATGTACAGCGCGCAATTTAATGAATCTATCCAATGTGTTAGTTATTTTTGTTACAACCAAGGATTTTTTTATTAAAGTAATTTAATGCAATTTTCCAATTAGCATCTCGCGGATCCCTTGGACATCGTCTCCGGACCTCCAGGGGTCCGAGAACTACTAATTGGGGAAACACTGTGCTAGAGGATTAGAGTGATGAATAAAATTATAGTGGTATAACCGGTGTAAGTTATATTTGATTTTAGAAAAGTTTACTTTTCCTCATAGTTATTTTAAAATATGACCCAAAGTTAAAGGTTTAATATTTCCTACAACTTCAAATTCAATTATTCAACTTTAATTTTATTTAAAACTTTAAAATTTTATTTCAAGGAAGGTAGCTGCACATGATATATGCTACTTACTAGAGATTTTTTTTTTTTTTTTTTTTTTTTATCAAGTCACGAAATACGCAAGGATTCAATCGCATTCGGAACGCAGCACTCGATGGCCAACAAACTGTGAACAAGCGTAGCAGTAAGATAGATGGTGAGGAGGAGTACCACTGATGGGCAAGAAATTAAGGGCCGGTGTAATGTTGTGGCGTGAGAATCAGTAATATCTCAGGGCTCCTCTTAAGATAACTCTTACATCTCGGGTAAGGGCGTCCCACACTTATTTTTACGACCTCCTGGGAGAGCTTCCTTGTTACCCCTGTCCAGGAAATGAAGGAGTACGGCCCCTAGCTAGCAAACTTCCGAGTTTATTTTTTTTCTTTCGGTCGTGCTAAAGGGATGTAGGGTCGGATGTTGTATTGGATTCGGAAATGGACCACAAGTCAGAGGGTTGCAATGTGCACACCAACGAAGCTAATTTTATTCCCAGCACAAAAATAAAGTCAGGTAAGCTCACCGCACATTTATTTCCCATTTGAAACATCATTATTATTTAACACTATACACACAACTATTTGAAATAAATTTCAATATTAACGTTTGATTTCTATTGAAATTCTCTTGAACTTAAATAAAGACATATTTTTTCACGAAATGATATATAACCATAAATTATTATTAACAACTTAGTTTTATAATTATAATTTTATACATTTTAGTCACAAACAATTTATTTCTACGACTTGATTAGTTTTTAATAATTATTCTAAACTTTGGTTCTAAACGATATATTATACATGTATAGACATTTTTATTTTATTTATTTTTTTTTTTTTATATTGAGATATATTACAATTTGTTTCTATATGAACATTAGTAATAGTGATATAGGATCCCATTATTTTTCCAGAAATGTGTTTTTATCGTAGTCAAATATTTCCTCTTTTTTTTTTTTTTCTCTTTAGCTGATTATCAAATTTTTCTATAGTTTATATTTATGCATTCTTATATATATATATATATATATATATATATATATATATATATATATATATATATATATATATAAATGTTAAATAGGCAATTAGTAAAAATGAACAAATCAATAAGTACTCAAAAGTATAAATTTTATGTGTTCTGCATATAAGCCATTTCAGACTGCCGTTTCGATTGAGAAAAATCCTGTCTAATATTAATCATCGTTTAATTGTACATAACGAGTTTAATCAAAATCATTCAAAAATTTTTTAAGTTCGTAGTATAAAGTGGCAATTCTGGTAATAGATTTTGATGATTAAAAAGTCTATAACTATAAATAATCCAGTTTCGAATGACTTTTGGATTTTGAACTAGCTTCACACACCACAAAGACTTAGTTATTCAGGTACTTTAAAATTTGTATTTCCGTTTAATTAAACTAGATCACCTCATTCTGACCTTTACATCCCAACCCACACAACTAAAATTTTTATAATTCTTCTCTTCTCCTCCATACTTACTTCTCTATAATACCGCACCTATTCGTATTCGTTATTATCCTCCTCTTTCCTCATTCAAATAGCACTTTTTCAAACATCTCTCACCCAAAACAGACGCACATCAAAAGTAAAATTTCAATTCAATTATCAAACTTTGATTGTGATAAATAATTATTTATATTGTACAGATTCAAGCTTTGTGGATTAATTTGTTTTTAATTTCCTTTACCACCATTATATTTTAAGAGATGTTTTTAGTTTGATATTATTGCATATTTATTATGTTAAATTGCATAAATGTTTTTTCAAACATTTATAATTTATAATTGATTTTGTTGGTGGCTCGGCCAGATATATAATATTGTCTATATAAAATTTCAAAAGTTTGTTGTTTTGAAAGGACTTAATCCCAGAATAAATTTATTCCCTATTTATCTTTATGATTTTCTAATTTGAATATCTCCACGACCACCATACTATGTTTCATATAGTAAAAAACAAAACAAAAAAAAACGCATTTTATAAGAATTAGTTTCGATTTTATTTAAAAGTCAATGAATAAAAAGACAAGCATGCCCGACGCAGATCCCTTTAATCTATTTTCACTGCAATCTGCTTCCCTACACAGTCGGGTATCTTGGTTTCGCCTTTGATGAAAGACTGACATGGAACCCACATACTAGACTCGAACGACAAGAGCTCCATCGACGATACGGCCGACTATATAGAATACTAAATGGGAAATCTAATCTCTTAATGTACAAACAACTATTAATTCATAAGGATGAGAGAATGCTTGACAGTGTGTAGAAATTGGGGAGAAGTTAATTCCAGATGCGGTAATCAACTATTAAGTAAAAACTAAATAATAAATTAAGTTTCTATTTAGTCAAGTGTGTTGTTGTGATGGCTGAATCCGGAACTATCTTCTCTCCTAATAATTCTCAAGACTTTAGTTTAACATACTTAGACTTGAAGTCCTTACAACAATAGTCGATACTCTATATTATGTCAACCCATTTGTCCTTGATCGAATTCCTTCAAAATTCTTAATCTTCTACCATAAACTTACTCACCTTTCTAATTCCTAGGCAAAATCCCTTTCTAGCCCCAGCCATCCCTGTAATCCTTCTCGCAGGTTAAAGCGGCATTGGTCAAGAGATATCTCAGACCAGTTGGAGTGTAGGCAATGGCCAGCTTCTCCAGTCATGTCCTGAGAATATGTGGCTCTAGCGCCCTCACTCAGTCTCTTCTTCACTCACTAGCTTTTAAGACCAGTGAAGCGGCTGAATAAGAGGCGCTGGGATCTCCTGGCATAACGTCTCAAACAACCACTAGTTGATCTAGGGGTTTGATTCGAAGTTCCAAGGGGCTCTACACAAATATTGTGTGAATGTGACCAAGGTTGATGTTATTATCTTATTCTTTTATGTAATTATTTATTTTATTTTTGTTGACTCTGTATAGTTGAAATGAAAGATTTCCTACAGCTGCAATACTTATAGCCCTAGAGTGTCGCAGGTTGTATTATTTCAGAATAAATCAATTATTAAATAAAGGATTTTATTTAGGCAATGATGTGTGTATATGCATGTCATAAGTGAAATAACAGCAAACTGCTAAGTTGGGAAGGAATAAAAAACTGTTGGAGGATAACAATGAAGAAAGAAGCAGACGGCAATGCGGCAGATCTACAGGTGATCGATGGCTAAGTAACCATTAGGATATCGCGGAGCCTAGACGATGATGGTTATGGTATGCGAGGGGATGCCTAGCCTTGGGGGAGGCTCTCCTTCTTGCTTACCGCGGGTGTGAGCCTGCATAATGCGAGACCTCCGTCTTAACGAGGGCGGGCCTCGGCTAAGTGCGAATGATTATACTCAGCAGTGTGTGGGGTTGTCGGTCAACTCTGCAATTTCAACCAAAGAATATTTTTTTATAATTATGATTTATCTAAAATTGATGATATATACAGCAAGTAAATATACAATAGAACGAAATAAATTAAAACATTTATTTCATCTTTCTTTTCTTTCTTTTTTTTTCCCCGGCTTGTCTGATTAGGCTTCTTGTGCGCCGTCTAATATTCTGTTAATACAGGCCTAGTGCCTTGGTGAATCTGACTAAACTATAGGGGTTAATCAGTTCACACAACTTGGGATCTTTAATACGGTCGCCGCCAAAATGGTAATTCTCTAGACAACTGCATATCACATGATATGCAGTTTCATCTTCCTTCTTGAATCTGCAGGACGGTGAGGCAACCAACCCCATATTATGGAGATGCCTGTTAAGCTGACAGTGTCCTGTGTATAGTCCCATCACTCTCCTTAGAGTTATCATGTCCATTGAGAGTAGTCTACAACTTCTCACTTTGCAGAGTCCTTCCAAAAAAATCTCAAGAGTAAAGCTGCTTTCCAGTAGTATCCCTCCAGTATTGCCTGGATCTTGATCAAACCTTTTGCATATCTGAGGCTTATTCCACAAACAGGTTCAGGTGTAGAGGGTAACTGAGCAGAACCCTTCCTTGAGAGGCTATCAGCTCTCTCATTGCCTAAGATGCCTGAGTGACTAGACACCCAATGAACTCGGACTTTATTCAGCAGCGAAAGCGTATGGAGACAAACAACACTTTAAGTGTAGTCCATTTTTTTTTCAGAAGCCTTAGAGGGTTATAGGGAATCGAAGAGGAATATAAGATTGAAACAAGCGGTTTAGGGTAGGGAATGAAAATGAGAAGAAATCGATGATTTAGTAGAGCACCAAAGCTAAAATCCCTAGGTCTAAATTTCCTCATGATAGTCATGCAAATGAGCCGTTTGAGATTAATTGGAAGATTACTACGGTTTTTTGATAAGTGTTGAAGTAGCCGAAAACTATAAGTAATTCTTGTCCTTTTAGCCTGAGGATTCCATGTTATACTTTTGTTAGGCTAGAGTCCGAATATGTTTTACAGAAATAAGCGGGTTGTTATTAAAGTGTATTGTAAGGGAGGAAGTCATAGATTTAAGAAGAAGGAATTATTATTATTTTAGGATAAGTTATTTGATGGGATTCGTTATCATATTTTAATCTTCCAATTCTGCCACTATTGTTGAAGATGTGGGTGGGATTGGATCATTACTAAATACTTCGACTTTTTTTTTTTTTTATGCCATACAATACATCCTACTGAACCTACTGCTCCTGATATAAAAGAGAACTTAATTTCTAATATAGATAGGTTAGAGTCATAATAGGCCTAACGTACCCAGCTCTCTCACTAAGACTCAAACTCTTAATTTATATAGCCATATTACGCCCTACAATGATGTATGACGCGCCACCTTACCAAAAACACACAAAAACACCTTCAGAGATTTCAAAACACAATGCTCCGAAGTATGACCCTGACTACACTGAAAAGGATAAATGCTGAACAGCTTTACGAATTCTTCAAACTATCAACAATTACTGACTATATAACGAAACGCCACATTATATTTCCTCATTCATTAAATCTCTTAACGAACCCACTATTCAACAGTCTAACTCCAGCATCAGCTCCAGTTTTATGTCAAAAGACCACATCGATGTTAGTTTACATTAGAACATAAGTTAGAAATAAATTAGATATTAAATTAGTTAGTTATAAGAGCCCCATCAGCGCTATTGCTAAACTTATAGAATTTATAGAATTAATTTTGTTAACAACTCACTGATCTAACATCATATTATTGTGCATACTTATTACATGTTGTTAATTGAGATTATATAAAAAAAAAGAAATGGACTTCAGAGTATTAAAAAAAATAGAGTGAATAGCAAAACCTTATAATCTTGATTTATAATGATCTAAAAACGAACCGTTTTGCAATAATTTGAAGAGTTTTTCATCGTATTATAATTACTAATTCAGCCTGTTGGCGATGAAATTCTTTTTTTCTCTCAAAACTACAGAAAATAATTACTGAAGCGATTTCTCAAAACTACATCAATCACATCTCAAAGATATATATTTTTTCATGGTTCAACTAATTTTCTTATGTAAATGAAAATATTCCTAAAGCATAAAGTTTTATTTTTATTGATTCCTAAATTGTACTTAAAATCAATTTGAAGACCTGATTTTAAAAATAACAAATTACAGTAAAACCGGAATATTAAGCTTAAGATTCGAAGCTTAATGGAACCTCAAGGTCTTGTAGAACAATGATTATTAGGTACCCGCATGTGAAACTGAAATTCAGAGTTCAGAACAAAAGAATAAGCTCTTATTTAACTCTCGTTATAAGATCATCCTTGAAATATTTTAGTGCCTATATACCTTCCAATAAGATAATGAAAATTTAAAAAAAAATTCGTAAAAAAAAAAAAAATGTTAGAAAACAACATCAAACTATGTAAAATTTTACTGAGTCTTAAAAAATATCTCATCAAAACTGAATAGGAGATTTAACTCTAAAACTTTTAACTACAAATTTAATCTAAACAGCATTTAATAATCAATCAATCTGTATAAGGAATGATCTGTGGAAAAAATAATTCAGGGATAAAAACAGGGAGAAATTTGAAAGGAAAATCTGCAGTCAATTTCATCAAAGGAAAGTAAAGTCAAGCCGAGATCGGTATCGATTTCAGGCCTGATTGGATTGGACTGAGGTTACGGAGAAGTTTTAAAGTTTTTTCTAAGACGAAGCCACTCGGGAAACTCAAAAGAAGTAAGGAAGAAAACCCCCCAGGAAGTTAGAATCAGGAAAATTTCACACAAATTTATTTGTGCTAGTAACAATTTGAAAAGATCTAGCTGTATCACGCGGCTAAGCTATCGAATATTTTATTTTGTGTTGATTTACATATGTTTTTGGTAAAGGTAACTCTTATAAGTTTGTTCGCAATAGGTCAATCAGTTTCTCTTTCAACTATTTTTTTAAGAACAACTAGTAGCATTATCACTGAATGCCAGAACTTACTATTCGGTGAATTTTCAATAACTCATCAGAATAAGTAGCTGCAATCATAATTTTCAGCATCAACGTTTCAGCATAAAAATATAACCATTTTATAACGAAAAAATCTGGTGCAGGCAACACACGACTTTCACTTACCTCGATTTTTAAAATCAATGAAAGAATTTTCAAATACAGTTAGAGATAAAAATACGTGAAACTATCAAGGAATTAATCAAATTGAATTTATATAGAAACATGCGTTTTATTAAAAAATCTATTATATTATTATGTAAAATAATTAGTTAGTTTTATCTTCTTCTCATCACTCTCTAGTAACTTCTAAAAGCTTGTGTATGAGATGATATTTTTTCTAAAATCTTTAGCTTTCCAACGGTATATCATACATGTATATTACTGCTCTTATGTTCAAAAACGAAAAATTGCATTAAAAAAATATTTTTTCTGTTTTCTCCTTTAGTTGGGTATCGAATTTATTCAATTTATATATTTACCTGTTTTTCATCAGCGTTAACAAGATAATCTAGTTATTATTATTGAATCTACAAAATTAAAGGTACTTTAGAGCAAGAAAATTTAAAATATCGGCATTTAAGCTCTTTTTAGACCATTTTTATCCAAATAGAACCTACATGATATCAAAGCTCATTTAATTTTACATCGATATAGCGAGTTTAATCAAAATCGTCGGAACCGTTTTGGAGGTGACGAAAAAAGGTGCAAAATGCATGGTATAAAGTGCCTCTTCTGGTAAGCTCATTTTGATGAAAAAAGTTTTGTCACGTCTCGGGCGTATAGTTGTCTTAAATATGAAATTTCAGTTTCATAGGATTTACCGTTTCCGCCCGGGAGTTACCACACACACAGGCACACACACACACACAGACCTTTTTGTGGGACTTGGTTATTTGGACTCAGGGGACCCTAAAACGTGTATTTTCGTTGAAAACTGGAATTCGAAAATTTTCACGATCGCAATACTTCCCCTTACTATATATAGTAAGTGAAAGTAATAAAATCCCCTCCACATGTAAACTCCCTCGGATTTAGGATTGATAAATACGTTTTTTAGGCCATTTTAATAAATTAATAACAAATAAAATTATTTCCATGGTAATCTCAACCGAAAACAATGTCAAATTATCTTCAATATGTTTGTTATAAATTTAGTAATATTGCTAATATATACATCAAGTTAAGATGAATTTGCTTTCATGTGGTTATACAGTTGATTATCTTTAAAGGGAGTAGTTATAATTGTGTTTTTTGTTATTCAAAGACCAATTTTGAAATAATTTTTAGAATTTTATTTTTTCAACCACTCAAAAGGATGATTTTTTCAAACCCAACGGCGCCCTTCCAGGAAAAATTTCATATTCACAACCATAGTAATTTTTGAAATACTGCGCTGAATAGAAAAGTGAGTGAAGTGATTTATAAATATGGATATGCATTATAAAAGTTAATAAAGTTTTACTAAATTGAGATTAGTTAGTAATTGAGCACAATCAACAAAGAGTACTTTACTAACAATCATGTTAGTATGTTAATAATATAAAATAAAAAAATGTAAATGTATATATTATTTCCAACTATTGAATACGACAAAATACGGTTTTTGTATTTGTTATATAGAAACGCAGAAGCACGCACGTATTGTGGCTGCCTTGAATATCCAAACTTCAACCGTGGAATTCTTGTACTTTTTGAAAGTTATGTATTAGAGACAAAATACGTGTTTTGCCTAGTGCACTTTAAAAGTGAGAATATCTTCACTTTCGATAGCTCCTTTTAATTTAATAAAAATATTATTACTATAACACATGCATTCGGAATTCTATCGAGTATCTCATTAAATTATTGTGCATAAACACTTGATTTTTACAAGATATTTTACGAATACATCAATATTCGATAGAGGATTTTGAAAGATCTAATTCCAGAATGGTTTAAGGACCAATACATAATAGGACAAGTGAGTTCAAGCTGTTATGTATAAGATTTTGAAAATAGAAAAAAATATTATTATTGTTTTTTAACCGAAAAACCGCGAATAATAATAATAAAGATAAGAAAACATTTGAAATTTTATCCATAAATACACGCCTATAACTCTAACTATAACTGTTTTGAAGATAGAGAAAAATATTTATAGAGTTTTAGAATCAGTAAAGCGAGATTAAAAAAAAAAATGATAAAAAATAATTTTAACCATAAATACGCCCTTAACTCTGTTATTTTTGAAGATGGGTGTTATCTATACGTTCCTACAAAATGAAAAAAGAATCATTGAAATTGGTTCAGATCTAGCAGGGATATAGCATTTTGAAATTAGCATTGGTAATTGATATTCTATTTTCCTTTGAATTATTTATTGATTTTCATATTAGTTAATCACCTATAAACAGGTATATAAACACTTATACCCTAATGTAATTATTTAGAAATAACAAACCATTGTGTAATAATTTGCAGAGTTTTTATTACACAAAACATCCAATTAACTGCTAATAAATATAATTCAAACCTGTCCTAGAAGATGTAACCTCTACATGAATCATTCAGAAGTATTGAGTCGTATTTTTATTTATTTTTTTAATATTTAACTCTTAATTAATATATAAAGTTAATAAAAATACATAAGTAATACATTCATACACATAAATATATATTTGTATAAACTAGAGTAAAAAGGATTAAAATTGCGCTAGAACTAGCAACTTGAAAAAGTTAAGATTATATTCTTCATGTCAGAAAAAATTAAGTTTTATTAATTAAACTATTTCAACAGATAAAAAAGAATGAAATATTACTTTGAGAACTGATATTTAACAAAAAATGTTACATTTTACTCATATATACGTAATGGTATTTGTTCCATGTTCTAAAAGTAAAAAATACCAAAATTATTTTTTTCATAAACATCAAAGTTAAGAACTGAGAAAACCGGAATAGACCGTTTATTATTAATTAAGCAATTGAGCTATATCATCTGGAAAAAAAAGTTTGTGTTCTTAGAAATTTTATTTGGTTTAATTTAAGACATATAAGTAGAATAAAATACAGTATATTGGTGAGTTTAAAAAGTTAATGTTATAACTTTTAAGGCGTATCTCGATGAAACTAGACTGTAATATGCTCACTTAAGAAAGAATGTCAACCACTTTAAGATAGTGAGATATCCTAACTGACATTACGGAGGCAATTTGAGCAGCCGTCTTAATATCATCAAGATTTTATGAACATATTAATTAAGAAAGCAGTTTTTCCGCTTTGCCAGAGAGGGGAATGCAAACATAATCGTTAGAACAAATTGGAACAGGAAGTAATCATTTATTCATTTTTTTCATGTGGATCTGTAAGATAAAAGTTTAATAGCAATGAATTTTCATGGTATTCATAAACAAAAATTAAAAAGGTTTAGGAGTATCTTTTGATTTAACTTTGAAATTATGGGTATAGTGATTAAAATGGAATTAAAAAAAAAAAAAAAAAAAAAAAAAAAAAAAAAAAAAAAAATATATATATATATATATATATATATATATATATATATATATATATATATATATATATATATATATATATATATATATAACGTTCATTCAGTATACAGGTTGCACATAAAGTTACGAAATATATAATTGAACATAAGATCAATAAAAATCTATAAAATACTTAAAGACCACACTCTAGAACTACACAAGAATTGAAAAAAATTACATTACATTTTTTTTTTTTGCATTGTAATTAGAAAATTCTTTAATTTATTTAAATTATAATCCCAAAGCATGAAAGTAGAAAAGATTTCTTCTAAGAAATATAGTTTGGTTCGATAAAATCTATAATAGACTTTTAGTCAAATAAATAATGACTAACTCAACTGGGAATGATTTTCTCAGCTCCCTTTGCATAACAAAGAAAACTTCCAGCACTACAAACCATTGATACATTATTAATAAAATCAAAGTTTCGTGACCCATTGGTTGAGAATTGATACCTTGATTCCCAGAAGGTACTAAAGGACAATATTTACAAAATTAATATAGCTTTTTTCAGTCAAATTCATAATTTTTTCAGTCAAATTCATAATTTTTTCAATCGAATTCATAATTTTTTCAGTCAAATTCATAATTTTTTCAGTCAAATTCATAATTTTTTCAGTCAAATTCATAATTTTTGCAATCAAATTCATAATTTTTTCAGTCAATTTCATAATTTCTTGTACCCATTTTATACAGTCAATTTAATGAGGTTTTGCAATCAAGAACTTAACATTTTTATTAAATCTTGTTCTGGTTTATCCATTAAACGTTACTTTATGTGACTGTGCTTAATCCGACGGTACAGCGGGAGTCTTAAGTTTTGCCTTAAGGTTTATTTAAGATAGGGATCTTTTACGAGTTACACTTTTTAAATCTTTTAAGGGTCACTTGTGGAGCACAAATATAGGGCGATCTGCTGGTTTTGGACTTGCGACCTTAAGCATAGAAGGATGTTATGCTAGCCACTACTCCACAGGTGACCCACAAGGTTCCAAAAATCCACAGGTGTTTGAATCTGCCGGGTTTAAACACGTGACCTTGGGCGTATTGATCTTTAACACCTTGCTGATTGCATCTAGGGTCATCTGTGAAGTAGTAGCTAGCATAACAGCCTCTTTTAAAGGACGAAATAACCAAGGATTTTTAATCCCTAACAGCAAATATAGGGCCATCTGCTGGTTTTGAACTTGCGACCTTAATCATAGAGAGCTGTTATGGCTAGCCACTACTCCACAGGTGAACCTTTATGCATTCTAAAAGGTGTTAAGGATTAATATGGCCAAGGTCAGGGGTTCGAACCCGGCAGTTTCAAACACCTTGTTAAATGCATCGAAGGTCACCTGTGGTGCAGTGGCTAGCATAACATCCTTCTATCCACTAAATAGCGAGACCATACCTGGCAGATGGCCCTATATTGGCTTCTAGGGAGTAAAAATCCTTGGTTATTTCGTCCTTTAAAAGAGGCTGTTATGCTAGCCACTACTCCACAGGTGACCCTGGATGCATTCAGCAAGGTGTTAAAGATCAATATGCCCAAGGTCACGTGTTTAAACCCGGCAGATTCAAACACCTGTGAATTTTTGGAACATTGAGGGTCACCTGTGGAGTAGTGGCTAGCCATAACAGATCTCTATGATTAAGGTCGCAAGTTCAAAACCAGCAGATGGCCCTATATTTGCTTTTAGGGATTAAAAATCCTTGGTTATTTCGTCCTTTAAAAGGGGCCTCTTATGCTAGCCACTACTCCACAGGTGACCCTGGATGCATTCAGCAAGGTGTTAAATATCAATATGCCCAAGGTCACGTGTTCAAAACCGGCATGTTCAAACACCTGTGGATTTTTGGAACATTGAGGGTCACCTGTGGAATAGTGGCTTGCATAACATCCTTCTATGCTTAAGGTCGCAAGTCCAAAACCAGCAGATCGCCCTATATTTGTGCTCCACAAGTGACCCTTAAAAGATTTAAAAAGTGTAACTCGTAAAAGATCCCTATCTTAAGTAAATTTGGATAGGCAAATCTCAAGACTCCCGCGGCACCGTCGGATTAAGCACAGTAACATAAAGTAACGTTAAATGGATAAACAAGAACAAGATTTAATAAAAATGTTAAGTTCTTGATTGCAAAACCTCATTAAATTGACTGTATAAAATGGGTACAAGAAATTATGAAATTGACTGAAAAAATTATGAATTTGATTGAAAAAATTATCAATTTGACTGAAAAAATTATGAATTCGATTGAAAAAATTATGAATTTGACTGAAAAAATTATGAATTTGACTGAAAAAAGCTATATTTTGACATATTAAAATTTTTAGGGTTTACCTAAATTCACTAGTCGATTTTTTATCTGAAGAACACTCATGTCTTAAATAGTCGATTTGGAAATGTAATTATCTTCAAAAGATTCTAATTTAACACAGTTTTAACAGTAAAGAAATAGGATTTAATGCAAAAATAATCCAATGCTTTCATAATAAATTAATGAGAGATTTTCGAGGTACCTGTAAAATTTTCTAAAATAGATATAAATCAACTTTTGGAAATTAACGTCCTAATCGGTTCCTCATTCAGCAAAATAATATAAAAATTACAGAAAATTATGTGAATGCGATTTAGGAATATACCAATTAGAAATTTGAATAATTTTATCTTTATATAAACCGATCATTGATATAAAATATAATGTAAATATTGATGTCGCAAAAGCAATTATGTGTTTATGTTTTCATATTGAAGTCCAATTTAAATGAAATATTTATCAATTAAATATTAAATTATGTAACTTTTAAAAACGCATTGAAGAGTATTTAATCACTAAATTGGTTTAAGATTTAGTCCATAAAGCAGTCTATAAAGATGACTTCATTATGAAATGCATATTCATGACATTTTATTTCATCCAATATTTGGTAGCATCTCATATTTTTAATTGATCTTCTTCATTGTAAAACGATATAAATAATAGTAGTTTTTAGTCAATTCATGTCTTTTAACATCTTTTAACGAACCATATTTCAACAATTTAATTAATGGTTAATAATAGTTATCTATATATTATCGATTCTTCATAGCATATTATTTTACAGTTTGTAAATATTGTATGTTGTACAAGATCACTATTATAAATGACAATTTATTTATCAAAATAATTTATTTATTTATAAAAATACTATATTTTATTTATAAAAATAAATAAATATTAGGACATTGTAATATAACTCAATAAAAATAGTTAAAAAAATTAAATAATAAGATATTAAAATAAAAGTCTGTCTTACTACTCCACCACTTAATTAAAAATTACACTTTTTTCTTTTACATTTCAGTTAATACCACATCTTCAAGTGACAACAATTTTAGTGTGGAAGGACACAATTATAATTTCTTCGATTCTTAAAAAAATGCTTCTATAATATAAAACTTTTCATACATAATAAAAAAAAAAATCATTGAATTTAATAAGCCTTTGAATTTAATACTTCTTTCTTTCTTTCTATTTCGGTCACGTATATAAATAAAATATAAATTTCTTTTCTTTTTTAATTTTTCTGGAAGTTTTTCTTAATATTAACACTTAAATGAGTACTACTGATGAATTAATAAATAATATTTAATAAGAATAGATGGTTCTGAAGAATTTATTTAAATCAAATTTATGTTTTCATTGGTGGTTTCAGGACTTAATGCTAGGAAAGAGTTACTTCCTTCCCTATTCCCATGACCGAGATTACGCCAAACAACCAGTTTCTTTCTGGAATTTTGGATACCCTCTTTAAAGAAGCTGAATTAGCCCCTAATCTAGTCTCCCTACCCCAAAGTCTCCCCACTGCTGATAAATAATTATCCTACTCCTGGCCAGGTTTGATACTAGGACGTTGGGATTAATATGAGTCTCCTAGTATCCACTGGACCTCCCCACTCGTTCATGGAATAATTTAAACTTTTAAATACACCTTTATCTAATTAGTACAATGGATAGGACTCACTAAATTCTCAAATTTGTTCCTGTGTGTATATATTTATATAATTATAATCAACACGAACGGCCAATCGACCTATAATATATAATATGTTATACACAGACACTAAGAACCTACTACAATCCGCCATAAAAATTTTAAGTGATTCTCGTAATTTTTTTTATTAAGGTAATTTATAATCCGGTGGATCAACTAGACACCATTGAAACGTTCTAATAAAATATTAAAATGTCTTTAAGGGAATTTAAACCAATATGTAAAATTCAAGCTGTGTGTGTCTTTAAAATGGAATTATTTAGGCCTTACTGAGATAATTATATTCTTGCTAACCGAGGCATTGTGTTTCGCTCACATTCGTGACGATCTAACACTGAAAAGAAGCTCTATAACCGCTCCTTCCAAGAAAAAGTTAAACTTACAACACAAAAGTCTTGTCATGTTTTATCATAACTTATCAAAGTTCTAAAAACCTCTTATTATATAAGTAATTACATTAAATCGCCTTTCACGCATAAAAAGCGACTAGAAATGATAAAGGTTTATATTGCAGAGAAAAAAGTGCTAGTATGCATGAAATTCAGGTTTATATAGAAGAGGTTCTGTAGAGCAACATTCTTCTCTACAGAATTTACTATTATTAAAGTTACGTCGCCTATTTCTGACAACATTAACCTACTGACATTTTATTTTGAACAGATTTATGTCATTGGGGCCGGGTGTAGTATTCATGCATACTACTAGATTATAATTGCATATATGAGCCGTTCAGTGCACACACCGACTAACTCCAAAAAACAAAAAGTGGAAAAATGCGATGAAGTAATGTATATTGTATTTTAAAATTCCTGTTATAATATAAATTGAAATATATAATGTAGAATGCATAAATACATATATAGCTTTCATGTAACGTTATATAAAGTTAGTAACAAAGATTAGTGAACAAATAATCGTCAGTGATGTTACAGTTTTGATGTGACCAGTGGAGTTAATCGATTTGGCAACTGAAAAAAGTAATAAAGTTTAATTGAGTATTTAAATTTTTAGGTTTTTTTATTACAGAAAATGTTAGCGTTTATATATTTGTATTACAGCTTTTCCATTAAAACGAATATTGACAATTCGTTTATTATTTATTTATGTGTATATGTATACACATATATTTACCCATAATTGCAAATAGTAATTAATCATTTCCCTTATGTCTGTTGGCCAGATATGTTGTATATTTTAATTTACGTCATGTTATGCTTAAGTGACCCAGTCACAGAATAACAATTATTTTCTATTCTATTCTATAGATAATTTATTTTCCAACATTGTGCCTACGTAATACAAGTTTCAGTAGATGTTCCATAGAGAGTAGTTTCGGAATTCTTCCTTAATTTTTATTTTCACTTACTATATATAGTAAGGGGAAGTATTGTGATTGTGAAAATTTTCGAATTCCAATTTTCAACGGAAATACACGTTTTAGGGTCCCCTGAGTGTGTGTGTGTGTGTGTGTGGTAACTCCCGGGCGGAAAAGGTAAGTCCTATGAAACTAAAATTTCATATTTAAGACAAGTATACGCCCGAGACGTGAGAAAACTTTTTTCATTGAAACGAGCTTACCAGAAGAGGCACTTTATACCATGCATTTTGCGCCTTTTTTCGATTTTCTCGAAAACGGTTCCGACGATTTTGATTAAACTCGCTATATCGATGTAAAATTTGATAGGCTTTAACATCATGTAGGTTTTATTCGGATTAAAATGGTTTGACAGGGCTTAAATGCCGATATTTTAAATTTTCTTCTTCCAAAGTACCTTTAATTTTGCAGATTCAATAAAAATAACTATATTATCTTGTTAACGCTTATGAAAAACAGGTAGATATATAAATTGAATAAATTCGATACCCAACTAAAGGAGAAAACAGAAAAGATATTTTTATAATGCAATTTTTCGTTTTTGAACTTAAGAGCAGTAATATACATGTATGATATACCGTTGGAAAGCCAAAGATTTTAGAAAAAATATTATCTCATACACAAGCTTTTAAAAGTTAATGGAGAGTGATGAAATAAATATGAAACTAACTGATTATTTCAGATAATAATATAATAGATTTTTTAACAAAACACACGTTTCTATAGAAATTCCTTTTAACTAATTATTTAATGGTTTCACTCATTTTGATCTCTTACTGTATTTGAAAATTCTTTAATTGATTTAAAAAACGGATGTAAGTGAAAGTCGTATGTTGTCCGCACCAGAGTTTTGTTATTGAGTAATGTTAAGTTTAAATGATAGAACCCCTACACAAACAATTATTTCAACATTCAAGACATATTATTTTAAAACAGAACACTAATGACCTTGGCTACTGAGGTGTCCATAAACTCTATAACCTAACTTAGAGAACTGTACAATTGCAACGGCTGTATTTTCTGATTTGCAGTATGACCTAGCACAACAACAAAATCATATAAGTTCCCTGGGGATCGATACCATATGAAAGAAAACTGCTTTTCACTGGGGGATGCCAAAGCGGCCAATCCGGAAAAAGTTATGACATTCCAGGCCGGACGGGGCTTCCCTCTACGTATCTCCTTTCTCTCGTCTCTTTCAATGGTTTATGTTTCTGACAGAATTTTTCTCTCGGAAAAAAAATAACAAAAAAATTGTTTCATTCTGAAATCATAGACTGGGAGGTTAATTAGATACGGCATAGGTCATTCAACAGGATGTATCCTTAGTGAAATCCAGTCAGAAAAAAGTTCTTACATCAAGTCATAACATTTGTAAAAAAAATAGAACGTGGTATATGGTATGGCTGTTAATTGTCCATATATTAAGGCTCATTTTAAGGTTAACCAAAATAAACTTTTTACATTAACTCAGAAGAATCTCCTATCTTTTACAGGTAGATGGTAGAATGCATCGATCCCCTTTTCTTCGAAAGTTCTTTAACTGGATTTTCTTGAACAGCAGCCCTAAGAAGATCCCGGCCTAATTCAGTTGGTCGGCTTAGGCAAGGCTACTGAAAGGTTTTTTACTTTCCCTTGGAAATTTTTTTCGACCTGTAATATAAAGCTTTGTGATGGATCCCAATTTTTTCAACCAATAAGGAGGGACTTTATATACAAAATGTTTTAAAAATACTTTACATAATATACATTATTTTGATAAAAAATATCTCACAGAATATACAAAGCTTGTCAGTCAAGATATAATAATATGATATCTAAATGTAAAAACTAATATTAATCTTATAAAATAAATATGAACTGAAATTATAAACAGTACTTGAAAATTGAATAGTTAAGCAAAACAAGTTTCCTTTCTAAGCATACAGAATTAGTATTAACAAAATAAGTAATTAAACATATTCTGTGAATATGAAAAGTGGAATATTATGAAAGTGCTTTATAATTAAATTTTAAAATCTTATGACTCCAACTTGAAAAAATATCTGGTGCGGGCAACACACGACTTTCACTTATCTCCGTTTTGAAAATCGATGAAAGAATTTTAAATACAGTTAGAGATAAAAATTAGTGAAACTATTAAATAATTAATTAAATTGAATTTCTTGAGAAACATGTGTTTTATTAAAAAATCAATTAGATTATAATAGAAAATAATCAGTTAGTTTTATCGGCTTTTCATCACTCTTTATTAACTTTTACAAGCTTGTGTATCAGATAATATTTTTTTCTAAAATCTTTAGCTTTCCAACGGTATATTATACAACTATATTACTGTTCTTATGTAGAAAAACGAAAAATTGCATTAAAAAAATATTATTTCAGTTTTCTCCTTTAGTTGGATATCGAATTCGTTCAACTCATATAATTACCTGTTTTTCGTCAGTGGTAACTAGATATTATAGTTAGTTTTATAGAATCAACAAAATTAGGTAGTTTAGAGGAAGAAAATTTGAATATATATAAAGAAAAATATCGGCATTTAAGCCCTGTCAGACTATTTTAATCAGAATGAAACCTACATGATATTAAAGCCTATTAAATTTTACATCGATATAGCGAGTTTAATCAAAATCGTAGAAACCGTTTTTGAGAAAATCATAAAAAGGTGCAATAAAGTGGCTCTTCTGGTTAGCTGATTTTAATTAAAAAGTTTTTGTAACATATCGGGCGTATAGTTGTCTTAAATATGAAATTTCAGTTTCATAGGACTTATTTTTTCCGCTCGGGAGTGACCACACACGCAACACACACACACACACACACCTTTTTGCGGGACTTGATTACTGGACTCAGGTGACCCTAAAACGTGTATTTCTGTTGAAAACTGGAAGTCGAAAAGATTCACGATCGCAATATTTTCAACAGTATAAAATAATCCAGATAACAGTGAGTAATTAGGTTAAAGTAATTTAAACGTGTGTATAATATAGTATGTTTTTTTTTGTTGTTTTTTTTTTATTAATTTACTGTACAATACGTTTTTAAAATATTTGATTGGATCTTTTTCTGAAAATAAAAGGGTTGTTAATGAAAGTTCAATACTTCAGAAGGAACACTGTAGACTCTCTCTTATGAATAAAATTATAATTATATGTAATTAGTAAAAATTTTCAAAATGATTTAAGATTTCTAATAACGCCTTTCTGTATAACTTTCCTAAAAGGATGATAATGTAAAACATATATTTCACTCAAGCTTCCTTTTAATTAGTTCGTTATTTGATGTTTGTCGTTGAAAAAGACAGAAACTGTACTCTCATCAACGCGTTTTTTTTGTTTGTTTTTTAAAATAAATAATATCAAATAAATAATAAATTTTCAGAATCGTAGATTAAATCATTCAAGTTATAACGTAAATTAAAAATTTAGCTTGGTAATAAAGAAGTGAGTGAAAGTATAATAAGCAAATAGATCTGATATACAAATTAAAAAATCAATTTAGTTAATATTATTCGATTTAAGCTAAAACTATCTAAATGCTATATTATAGTTATATGAAAAATCATGATTTTATAAGAAACTTTGTATTTTATTGATCTAAAATCTAAAATATTCAAATATTTTTCTATCGGATTATCTACTACTTATCTACTTTTTAATTATACAAAACATGAATCAATATAATGCTAAATTCTTAACCAAGAAAATATTATTTTTTAATTTAAAACTTTACTTCTTTTAGAGTAGAAGGGTTTGCCATAATAATCACAGTTTGAAGTAGAATCCCAAATTTCTGTTAAATACTGATGGAAGAGGATATTCAATTTTTCAGGATACAGCAATTTTCCTGTTGTTGTTTGATGGTGAAACATATTGCTACGGTCAAGACAATGACGGGGGGACCACGCCTGGAGGGGCCTAGATGAGGCTAGAGACTTCTGGACCTGGACAGTCCTCGAAGTGCCTGGAAAGGCCCACCGCCTTACCTGCGCCCGGGTCTAGAAGATTCGGCGGTGGTTCAAATAGCGGTTCCCTGAGCCTGGGGCAGTCAGTCTTGATCTTGCTCAAGTGAATGTATCAGTGAACAGTGACAGTGAACAACTCGTGACAGTGTAGTGAAACTGTGTGTCAATATTGTGATAATCGGTCGGTGGAAAATTAGAAGACTGTAGTTTATATATAATTTATAGTTGTAAGTCTTAGAATAAGTCTAGCAGATTGTAAGTAGTTTATTCGTTAGGAATACCTGATTTTATATGTCGACTGTTTAGTAGTTAAGCTAGTGATTCCATTATTATTGTTAATATAGTGGTTAGTAATCCCTTTGTATTTGTGTTTTCTGTATTTAATAAACATTTGTAATTTGTAAACTGGAGTAGTTCATTTCGCACACCCCGTAGCCCGTAACAATTTGGTGTCAGAAGTGGGATCATTGTAAATGGTTATAATTTTGGTTTTCTTGTTTTTGTAATTATTGGGCTACTGTGTGGAAAATGACTTCTCAGAGTGTTAGACTGAATGATTTAAAAGTTGCAGACTTAAGACGGGAGTTAGAAGAACGAGATCTGGATACTTCCGGAACGAAATCAGTACTGCAACAACGCTTGCGCCAATTTTTTGTTGATTCAGGGGAAAATCCAGACGAGATTACGTTTGAAAATGATTTCAGTAAGTTGTCTGCAACTTTTAAAACTGAATTAGGTACTGTTAAAAATGAGTTAGGTAATGTAGAAAAGAAGTTAGGTAATGAATTAAGTACTGTTAAAAATGAGTTAGGTAATGTAGAAAAGAAGTTAGGTAATGAATTAAGTACTGTTAAAAATACATTGGAGGCTAAGTTAGGCAATTTAGAAACTAAGTTAATGGAAAGTGTAGATAATAAGTTAGCTGATGTAGAATCTAGATTAGGAGAAAAAGTCGATTCAGTAGAAAATGAACTTAGGGTAAGAATAGAAGCTCTAGAAGAACGTATGAGCAACCCACCGACAATCGACACCGACCAACCCTCTGAGAGAAGCCCTCACAACACCATTCCCTCCGCCAATGCTGGGATGCCACCAACGCACAACACCATCCCATTGTTCGACGGGCAGACGCCGTGGGAGGACTACATGACTCTCTTCGAGACAGCGGCTTCGATCCACGGGTGGTCAAAGGAGACGCAAGCATCAGCGTTGTGCCTAGCCTTGCGTGGAGACGCCTTAGGAGTGCTACAGGGGATGCCCATGTCGGAGCGGTGCAACTACGGTGAGCTGATGAGAAGACTGGAGATGCGTTTCGGCCATCGCCACATGGACCAACTATACCGTTCCCAGTTAAAGAACAGGGTCCAGAAGACCAACGAGACGCTGCAGGAATTTGAAGCAGATATCGCCCGGCTAGTGAGGAATGCCTACCCAACGGTCACCGACGACGCCTACGAGAGCTTGGCTATCGACAAATTCCTGGACGGACTTCGAGACCCGGAAACCCAACAGGCAGTGAAACTCGCACGCCCTAAAACTTTGGGCGATGCATTGTCGCAGGCCATGGAATTCGAGGCTGTCAGGCAGTCAGTCCGTGGACATGCACGGGTTCGAGCGGCAGAAGCGGAGCCTAACGCGGCCCCCACCATCGAGGACATAGTAGCAAAGGTTTTGGAAGCCCTCAGGACCCGCAAAAAGGAGATACGCTGTTGGAGCTGCGGTCAACTTGGACACCCCAGAAGCAAGTGTCCTACCAGGAAGCCGGAAAAGCCACAGGAAAACTAACGAGGGTTGATGGGAAGGGGCAACTGTCAACCCGTAGCATCAAAGGCCCCAGGGTCGCCGTGAGAATCGCGACAATAGGGAGCAAGACAAATAGTTTTTATGTGGATGGAATGGTGAACGGGCAGCTGCGGAGTTTTCTGCTGGATACCGGCGCAACCATGACAATACTGAACCCGAAGGCAGTTAACGCTAAAACGATATCACCTACCACTTGGGCGTTACGGACAGCCACAGGACAGCCAGCCGAGGTCTACGGGGAGACAGTTGCCACTTTCTTCATCGGGGGCCAACGTCTAGAGCACCGCGTTCTCGTGGCGAAAATAGACGAGGAAGTCATCTTCGGCATGGACTTGATGATCAAATACGGGATCAAGCTGGACATGTCGAGAGGTGTGATGACGCTGGGAGACGAAGAGGTCATCCTTCGGCAGGGAAAGGACCTCTATGCACGAGTACTCCTACTAGAAGACACCACTTTACCTGCACGGAGTCAAATTCTGACGCATGGGACGATCAATGGACGACTACCGGAGGGTCAATGTCTTCTACTTGAACCTGGGAAGCACGAGGAGCAGGAAGTCGGACGCGGTGTTCTGGTTGCCAGGTCTCTCATCAAGGTCGGACATACCACCCCAATCCGACTGATGAATCTGAACAGCTTCCCGGTGACACTAAAGAGAGGAACACCAGTTGGAGAATGTACGGCCGCTACCTCAGTAGTCCGACAGCTACAACGCAACCCCACCGAGCAACGAGGACTACCCGAAGAATTAAAAGGATTCGTGGAGGAATCATGCAGAGAACTTTCGCCTGGACAGAGCGAACTCGTGAAGAGATTGATTACCCGATGGCAGGACATTTTCGAGATCAGCTCAGGACCACGGGGTAGAACGAACATCGTCCAGCACAAAATTGACACCGGGGATACAAAGCCCATCCGACAGATCCCGAGGAGGCTGCCGCTAGCTAAACGAAAGGATGCCGAGGAGATTATTAAGGATATGGCGAATGATGGTGTCATCGAGCCCTCGAGTAGCCCATGGATGTCTCCTGTCGTACTGGTGAAAAAGAAGGATGGGACGACAAGATTCTGCGTAGATTACCGTCTTTTGAACAACGCCACGAAGAAGGACAGCTACCCACTCCCAAGGATTGACGACACCCTGGACACACTAGAGGGTTGCAAACTATTTTCTACCTTGGATCTCCGCAGTGGATATTGGCAGGTTGGATTGGCACCGGAAGATAAGGAGAAGACGGCATTTTCAATCGGCACTGGCCTCTGGCAATTTACGGTAATGCCATTCGGGCTTTGCAATGCTCCTGCAACGTTCGAGAGGCTGATGGAAAGCGTCTTAAGAGGCCTTTCTTGGGAGATATGCCTGGTTTACTTGGACGACATCATTGTACTGGGAAAATCCTTTACTCACCATCTGGAGAATCTGGAGCGGGTCTTCGAACGGCTGCGTGCAGCCAATCTAAAACTGAACCCAAAGAAGTGCAATCTCTTCCGAAGGCAAGTCAACTACCTGGGGCATGTTGTATCAGACAACGGAGTTGCTGTTGACCCAGAGAAGATTACAGCGATCACCAATTGGCCAGCACCTCGAGATAAGCACCAAGTGAGAAGTTTCCTCGGACTCTGCACCTACTACAGGAGGTACGTGAAAGGATTCGCCAACATCGCAAAACCTCTTACCAGGCTCACTGAGGAAAAACGGACTTTCCTTTGGGATCGCGAGTGTCAGGCTTCATTTGAGGAGTTAAAGAAGAAATTGAGTAGTGCGCCTATTCTAAGCTATCCACGTCCCGAGGGCAAGTTCATTCTTGACACAGATGCCAGCAACACTGCTATTGGAAGCGTCCTTTCCCAACTCCAAGACGGGGAAGAAAAGGTTATTGGGTACTTCAGCAAAGCACTGTCAGCTCCAGAACGCAACTACTGTGTCACAAGGAAAGAGCTTCTGGCAGTGGTTAAGTCCATAGAGCACTTTCATAAATACCTGTATGGAAGAAGATTTCTACTGAGAACGGACCACGCAGCTCTAATGTGGCTGCTGCGATTCAAGTCACCGGAGGGACAAGTTGCACGGTGGATCGAGCGCCTTCAGGAATATGACTTCGAATCTGCTCATCGTTCTGGAACGAGTCACCGGAATGCGGATGCGCTCTCAAGGAGACCCTGTGATGGAGAATGCAAGCATTGTTCTCGACAAGAAGAAAAGCAAGCAACAGTGTTGCGGACTACGGTCGTTACCGACGGTTGGCAGGACACACAAATGGCAAAGGAACAGGACGAGGACCCGGACTTGAAACAAATAAGGGAATGGAAGCTATCAGGCCAAAGGAGACCAAGCTGGCAGGATGTTGCTCCAATGTCGAAAAATATAAAAACCTATTGGGCTCAATGGGACTCCATTCTACTGGACAAAGGTCTGCTGAAACGAGCATTGGAGAACACGGAGGGAGATCAGCGGAGACTACAGCTCATCGTACCAAAGATTAAAGTGCCCGAAGTACTGAGGGAACTACATGATGGAGCATCTGGCGGCCACCTTGGAGTTCACCGGACATTAGAAAAGGTTCGTGAACGCTTTTACTGGGCAAACCTCAAGGACGATGTGTTAGATTGGTGCCGGCGGTGTGCAACTTGTGCCGCCTCTAATGGACCGATAAGGAAAAAGAAGGCACCTATGAAGAAATACAACGTAGGAGCACCATTCGAGAGAATAGCGGTAGACATCGCTGGCCCTTTTCCTGTGACAGATAATGGCAACCGATATATTCTCGTGGCCATGGATTATTTTTCAAAGTGGGTGGAAGCTTATGCCCTTCCGAATCAGGAGGCCGCCACGGTTGCCGATGTTCTCGTGAAGCAGCTCGTCAGTCGGTTTGGGGTGCCCATGGAACTTCATGCTGACCAAGGAAGAAACTTTGAGTCGGCAGTCTTCACCAGGATGTGCGAGGCTCTAGGAATACGGAAGACCAGAACGACGCCTCTTCACCCTCAGTCCGATGGCATGGTAGAGCGCATGAACAGGACGATGGGTCGATATTTGGCCAAGGTAGTTTCTGACCATCAGCGAGACTGGGACCAATATCTTCATCTGTTCCTGCTAGCCTATCGTAGTTCAGTTAATGAAACGACAGGGCAGACCCCCGCCAATGTCGTGTTCGGCAGAGAACTACGCTTGCCTTGCGATCTGAAATTCGGTTTCAAGCCTGATGAGGAGGTCGCCGGAGAAGACTACGTCACGAACCTACGGAAGCGAATGAACACTATTCACGAGAAGGTTCGCACAAACATCCAGGGAGCAAGTGACAGAATGAAGGAGCGTTACGACATCAAGGCAGAGAAAGGTGGCTTCCAACCTGGGGACTTGGTCTGGCTACACGATCCTCGAAGAAGGCAAGGCTACTCACCGAAACTTCAAAACTCCTGGGACGGACCGTATGAAGTCATCAAGAGGATCAATGATGTCATCTATAGGATCAGGAAGCAGCCCAAAGGAAAACCCAAGGTAGTCCATTTCAACCGATTGGCTCCATACAAGGGAAACCATGGCCCTACAGAGGAACAGCAAGTGAGGAACCTCACCGACAAGGACCTAACTCCCCATCCTAAGGCGCCAGACTCCCGTAGGGTAACGCAGACAGTTTACAGAGACATATTCTCGTTACCGGTAGACTATGCTCTAGCACATTGTGTCGCCGAACATCTGAGGGATTCCCGGGGGATTGCGACGGTCTTCAGGAAGAAGTTCGCTGGAATTGAAGAGCTGGAACGCCAGGGACCAAGAGTTGGGAAGACTCTCCATCAAGAGCATGAAGGCCGGCACCTGTTTTACTTGGTTACCAAGAGTTCATCAGAGCAGAAGCCGACATACGACACACTGCGCCGGAGTCTTGGCGACCTGCGGAGAAAGCTTCTGGAACTGCGTGTCACCAAGCTCGCCATCCCGAAGTTGGGTTGTGGATACGATGGCCTGGAGTGGAGGATTGTCAGGAACATTGTAGAAGAGACGTTCGCCAACTCTGGAGTCATCATAATGGTATGCACGTTCAACCCCTGGAAAGACAAAACACCTACATCGGAGGAAGATCAGCATCGCTCAGCTTCTGCAATCTGTGCTCTGGGGCAGAGCACGTCTAAGGAGGGGGTAGTGCTACGGTCAAGACAATGACGGGGGGACCACGCCTGGAGGGGCCTAGATGAGGCTAGAGACTTCTGGACCTGGACAGTCCTCGAAGTGCCTGGAAAGGCCCACCGCCTTACCTGCGCCCGGGTCTAGAAGATTCGGCGGTGGTTCAAATAGCGGTTCCCTGAGCCTGGGGCAGTCAGTCTTGATCTTGCTCAAGTGAATGTATCAGTGAACAGTGACAGTGAACAACTCGTGACAGTGTGACAGTGTAGTGAAACTGTGTGTCAATATTGTGATAATCGGTCGGTGGAAAATTAGAAGACTGTAGTTTATATATAATTTATAGTTGTAAGTCTTAGAATAAGTCTAGCAGATTGTAAGTAGTTTATTCGTTAGGAATACCTGATTTTATATGTCGACTGTTTAGTAGTTAAGCTAGTGATTCCATTATTATTGTTAATATAGTGGTTAGTAATCCCTTTGTATTTGTGTTTTCTGTATTTAATAAACATTTGTAATTTGTAAACTGGAGTAGTTCATTTCGCACACCCCGTAGCCCGTAACAATATCACAAAAGATGTTACATTTTGGAAATTGTTAACCTTTTGGCATATGGCGATGTCCTTTAATTGAGAACGTAAAAGTCTTATATGATAAATATTACTCAGTCAAAATAAAAGAAAAGCTAGACATCCACAACCTCTTACAACACAATACTATAGGTAAAATAATCCCTGACGAAGGGAATTGACCTGGGTTTTTTTAACAAACATTGATGAAAAACGAGAACTTTAAGAGAAAGACTTGATACTTTGAAGTTTCTTTTAATACTAAGTCAAAGTTTGGCATAAAGGCCTATAGTACAAACTGGAACAAATCGGTACTCCAAAATACCTCTACGACATCCTCCTCACATTCCTCAGCAGCCGATCATTTACAGTGAGAATAAACAAATCCATCTCCACTATCAGACCCATCCAAGCCGGCACTCCGCAAGGTTCAGTTCTTTCTCCCATCCTCTTCAACCTTTACCTCTACGACATCATCCAGTCTAAAGATACCTCCATTGCTATGTTTGCTGATGACACGGCAGTTTTCACTCAGCATGAAGATATAGACATTGCCCGTAATACCCTCCAAAGCCACCTCACAGACTTTGAAAAATATCTCACTAAATGGAAGATAAGTCTAAATGTGCAAAAATGTAACTCAAAAATATTTACATTAAGACGACCTCCAGATCCACCTGAACTGATGCTCAACGGCAATAAGCTACCATGGATCCCTGCCGACGAAGCAGTGAAATACCTCGGGTTCACCTCGATCGCCGCCTCACTTGGAACCAGCACATTAACATCAAACTAACCCAAACGTATGCAAGACTGGCAATGCTGTACCCGATCCTCAATAGAAAATCAAATCTCAAACCCGAAACAACAATTCTTCTTTATAAAACTATATTAAGGTAACAACTTATGTATGGTTGTGAAGTGTGGGGAGCTGCTTCCTCAACAAAGAGAAAAAAATTACAAGTATTCCAAAACAAAATATTAAGAATAGCCGTTGATTCCCCATGGTTCATTAGAAATAGTCAACTACACCGCGAGCTACATATAGAATACATCGACGATTTTATCAAAAACCGCTTTAGAAAATACCACTCTCAGCAACCAGCAGTCAGAGGTGCAGTGGCATACAACATAGGAGTTCCAACTTGATCTCGCAGGCACAAACCCAGGCTTCTACAAGACATCTTGTAAATATTATTATTTAGTTTTATAAGCCTCATATTTAATCTAGCTGGTTTATTTTTATTTTATATTATTTTATAATTTTTTTATTATTATTTTTTTAAATTTATTTATTTATTTTTTCTTTATATATATATATATATATATATATATATATATATATATATATATATTATTTTTTTTTTTAAAGACTTTAATCGACTTTACTTTTATAATTTATATTCTTGCAGCAAACTTCATATCATTTTGTATATTCATTACTTTTCTTTTTTATCTTATTTGTTTTCTTTATTTATTTGTATTTTACTCATCAATTTAATTCATTATTCAATTATTGGGAATAATTACAAATCTAGTATCGTTAGGAGTGTCTTGTGTATGAGACTATATCCCCCACTTTTTCTATTGTTACCAGTTGTAATAATTATTCTTTTTATATTCGGCTCACGCAGCCGATCTGGACATAAAGATATATAAAAAAAAATACTAAGTCATTAGAAGTGATTTCAAAGCATATTAAAATATAAAAGTATCTCATTTCGTGATCAGCATTAAATGAGATTAAGACCACAAAAAGAGACACAGATAAGTGCAAGTTTCAATACATATAAAAAATTCTTGAACAATGCAATACAATACGAATCCTACCAGGATTAATTTAAACAATAATTGAACGGAAAACTGAAGATTATATTGTAGCTTGGAATGCTGATTTAACTTGTATTACTAAGGGGAAACTAAATAATAAAATTGTTTGAATCGTAGTAGAACAACTCTACAGCACACTGAGCAACTTACTTTTAGTTTGCGCACAAGTTGTGTTTAGTAAATACTTTGTTTAGCAGAATACTTTTTCCAATTTATTAACTTGTACCCTTAAGCCGGCGAGCGACATTTATAAAAGTAGATTGAAAAACTTTTTATCTCTTGAAGTCGGAGGAAGAAACTGAATGTATATTTCTTTTACTTCTTCGTAAGCAATCCTACCAGCTCCTGTCCTTTTTTTCTTTTCTTTAACAGTTTACAAAATTTAAATTTCATAAATTGATTTTTTTTTTTTAACATCCATAAAAACTCTGTTTTTTTTTTTAGATATAAAGAATAGTGGATTCTGCTTAGTTAATGCTTAATTATTGTCAATCGACAAAGAATAAACTAATTAAAAAATAATCAGATTATAGGTTTTCTAGACAGTATTAAAATAAGTATAGTAAAAACTCAAATTTGAATATTCACTCTTCTTTTATCTGTAGGTTATGAAAATTTGTGGAAAGTGCTACCTACGTCTTTAATTATATTCCATAAAATGTGCACTGTGTTGCCTAAATAGAGTATCTAAGTTGTAATTAATATCAAAGTAAGTAAGGTGTAATTATAATATCAGAACAATTGCTAATTGTAATATTTAGAAAAAAAAATAATAAGGAATAAAAATGATCAAACATCTTTATCACTCGCACACTTATTTACAATCAGCCATTTCTCATTATTCACTACCTCAGCATTTCTTTCTCAACCACATAGATATTATTTATGTTTTAAAAGATAAAATAATCTGTAAATGTAAAAATTGAATTTCGAGCTTTGGGGCTTTACTAAACTATCGAATTCATATCACATCTAATCTTTACAATCCAAAATCCTCAATGCTCCTTCCTTTGCCACGAATAAACTTATCCAAAAAAAAAAAAAAAAAAAAAAAAAAAAAAAAAAAAAACTGTACCACTACAACCCATGAAGAGTTTTGGGATCAGTACATGTAGAGATTCGTACTGTTTCTAGGCCAACGGACGTGCAATGAGGTGATTCGGCCGAGATCACGCTCAGCCGGCAGGATTTTTCCCCATATTGGGTACCCACTTATAGAGGCTGGGTCTGCCCCAGGAGGGTCGCCCCCGACTGAATTAACAGAATAAATAATATTCTGCCAGAGCCGGATTCGAACCCAGGACCCGGAGAACTGTAGACTAGAGCTCTATCCACTAGACCACGCCGCTCCCTCTGTAATTATGAAAAATAGGTTTGAATAAAAAAAAACCCAGATGAAAAATTAATTTCAATATCCTGCCAAGATGGTCATACTTTTCAAATATTCCTATAAATATCACGCGTAGTATATTTAAAAGAATAAAACACGATTCAAAGGAATTCATTGTAGGAATTCTTTTTTTGTTATGTTCATATCAAGGGTCTAATGAAAGAATAAATGAGAAAAGTTACTTTGGTAGATAGGTTTTTTTTTTTTTTTTTTTTTTCTTTTTTCAGTCAGGAGAAGGATCTTATGAAAGAAAAAAAGGTGAAAAATTACCTTAGTTGATAGTTTTTTAAAAATATTTTAAAGGTAATAATTATTGTACTATCTATAAACTATAAAAATGAATCGCATTTTCCCTTGGTCATCGCATCACGCGTGAACGGCTTGACCAATTTCTCTTATTATTTGTTGTTATGTTTATATCATTTATGTTCATGTCAGAAGAAGGATCTTATGAAAGAAAAAGAGATAAACTTTATTTGGGTGAATAGGTTAGTTTTTTTTTTTTTTTTAATTTTCCTAAGTTAATCGCTTTTTCTACAAAAATAAAAATGAATCCCCTTCCCCCTGGCCTTCGCATCACTCGTGAGCGGTTTGACCGATTTATAAGACATAGTTCAGTTAGAACATCGTCTGTCGGCTCAGCTAGTATATTATGAAAATCAAAAGCAGTTTTCAGGAGTACTCAATCGTTTGATAAGGGGCACTTCCGATAAGAGCATTTTAGTCAAACAGTTACAATAACATCTATGGCTCAAGCCTATCTTTAATTCGAAATTCCAGTTCTGTACTTTCATTTTTTGGAGATCAGATTATTCTGCGAGTCTCAGTTATTCATGCTGAGGACTATAAACGTGAATTTGAAAAATGGTCACGACCATAACAACTTTCCCTTGCAGATATTTCAGAAATAGGTTATTTAAAGTGATGGTAATAAGCTTAAGTACAATTCGTTGCTGAAAAATAGTTTGAAACTATGTCACGGCCTGCTATTTTTTGTTATTTCTGTTTCTCTATAAAATTATGTCATTTTCTAAATAAACTTTTTAAAAAAAAGTTGCCGCGGAGGATGGAAAGTTAGGGTGGAATAAATGTCAGGCAGGTCGAGGGACTGTTATTTGAGGATAAAGCGGAAGTTGAGGGGTCAGAGCAAATATATTTCCTTGGTGAAAATAAATTCAGTATCGCCATTGGATAGGCTAAGCTCTCTGATTTATACTCTCCCCCCCCGGGCCCTCCTCATAAAGATATAGCGCTCTACGAATCTTCCAAATAACCTAATATTGGATAAAGTGCCCCCACCCCCTCCTCCCATCCTACCCAACATTTATTCTCTACCCTTTTTCATCCACCGAGCAATTTATAATAAAATTGGTAACAGGTCATAAGCTGCGGTGGGCCGGTTAGCCCCCATCTCAACAACATAGTTGCACGAGATTTGAATTTAGATGTCATACCTTTTAAATGATGTCTTCCGCCAAAAGAAGGATTATTATTATATACAGATTTCCGTTATGATATATTATTTTGTATATTGTTTTATGTATTGAGGATACTGAGGGGTATTGAGGATTCATCATTGGATAATTATAATATTAATTAAATAAATATTATCAAGCCTTTGTCGACGAAAGTTCAAAAGGTGTACACCCCCTTATGTTTCCTCATCAGTCTGCCCCCACCCCCCCTTCAGTGGTACCAGAGAACCCTGGTAGTTTCCTCCAGCGGAAGCCGACAAGAATATTAAGGGTATTCAAATGATAAAAATAAGATCACAAAGGCTTGAAACGGCGCTTTAAATATATTAGAAATATTTCTTTAAAGCAGTTTCTACAAAGACCGGAACGCCAATCAGGACACTTCCCATATCTGCCCCACCCGAGGTAAGGAGAATGAGAAAGAAGATTCGAAAGGGCGCGTCGTTTTCCATCCACGATAAGAGAAGAGTCAGAGGTCCAGAAGAGGTCAGCAGGGGATCAAAGAGCAGCTGGAGGATGAAGCCTAAGAGGGGCGTCAAAGACTGATTCCACCTTCGCCAGCCAACTAAGTGTTTTAAAGGTATTTATTTGTTGCAATATTGTTTGACGAAGGTAGCTGTAATGCCCCTCAGTATTCTCATCTAGAGTTCGAGGCATTATGTTAATAAAATGGGTATTATGATCTAGTAATAATAATAATATCAGTTATTTGAAGGTACCACCGCTGCGTTAGAAAAGCAGCCGGCCAATAGCAATAGTATGTTTTGTTATATACACTAAAGGAGGATGTAGAAAACAAAACAAAAATGCGACCACTTAATCATCTCATATTCATACTTATTATATCTCGAATAAAATCATCTGCCATTCTTCAAAATATATTTATTAAGTTTCTGACCATGCACAGAAGAGATTATCTGTATCAAGACTCATGTTTAAGACTTAAAAACAGTCCTAAAAATGAACTATTGGTAAAAGGTGAACAAGAGCAGTAGACTGGTCCCTCACGAACTTCAGCAATCAGCTGAAAGGTTAGAAATTTGTAATAATTTTATGGCAAAATCTTTCGGACATGAGATTTTACCGGAAGATTGTCACCTATTAAGATGTAATGGGGGTTCACTGGCTGCTTTTCCGGGTTTCATAAGCGGGCGATTTTAAAATAAATCAATGCTTTGCGTTTTTGGAAATTTTGTAAGTTTTAATCATCACGAATTCGCTCCTGATGCATGACCTATCAATTCTGAACTATATTGGGAACAACTGGAAAAAATGTGAGCGAAGTTGTCCTGCAATGATCAACCGACAAGGAGTTTTATTTTTGCAAGATAATGCTAGTCCTCACACATCCCGTTGAACCAATGAAATGTTAAAGAACTACATTGGTTCGAACTCCTGCCTTATCCCTAAATATAGTACAGATTTCACACTATCGGATTACTACTTGTTTCGATCTATAGAGCCCGTTTTTTTCTGAGAGAAAAAAAATCGAAAATTTTCTGGAAGTTGAAATTGCGGTTCATTCCTTTTTTATAGGTATATCAAAGAATTATATCAGCGTATAGTCGAGCAATCGGCTTATGACGGTAGATAGCAATGACTTTGAGTAATTATTGTATTTTATATAAAAGAAATAATGATACAATAAATAGTTGTTTGAAAAAATGTCATTTTATTTACACACTTAATGATATAGAAAGTGGGCTATTCCAAAATACTTGATGCGGTCGAAAAAAATTCAAATCAAAATTCTACATGTTTGAATTTCGTGTGAATTTTTTCTCCAAATTTTAGGCGACACCCCTTTTTCAATAATTAACTTGAAATAAAAATGTCTCTTCTTAAGATTAACAACGACGCTATAGTAAAGTGTAAGCTGGAAAGCAATCTCAAAGGATTAAATTCTAAGAAGTTCTTTGCGGAGAGTCCTCGCCTATCACCCAGCTACAATAATTCTAGTCTAGAAATAACCACTCATTTTTTGAAATCCTTAAACAAAGTCTGGCCCTTTTCTGTTTGATAAGAAGGCTTTACAACGTCTAAATAAAATTCGAACCTTTTCCAGTGAATAAGGGATCATTTCAAGGGACAAACCCTTTTTACTTAATTAATATCTTTCAATTTATCATTTATAACGACAGCCCTATTCTTAAAATTATATTTTTCTTGGTATTTTCAAAGATTGTCTTATATTAACTAATTTTATCCTTACACTGATCAGTCTTTCTCTCGCCATTTCTTTATTAACTTTTCCTATCTTTATTAACTTTTATCTATCTTTATTAACTTTTCCGTGCATCTGATGTTAGCATTACATTATAGTACCTACTTAACTTCTGATTTACATCATACTATATTTTATTTCATAATGTTGTTATTACCTCATTCACTCTTTCTTTATTTTTACATAGATATTTGTGTGTATGTGGGGTTAGGCTTGCCCGAAAACGAAAAATTGTATAAAACATAAATTTTAGATTTTAGCAGCCAGTGTGCCTGAGATGCTTACATCAACTTTTTCATCAAATCCGGCCTACCAAAAGAGCAACCTTAGTACCATGCATTTTGTACCTTATTATGATATTTTTTTCAAAAATGCCTCAAACGATTTTGATTGATTGAACTCGCTATATCGATATAAAAATTAATAAGCATTAATATCATTTACATTTTATTTTAGTATAAATAGGACCAGGCTTAAATAAACAAATAATTAAACAGAGCTTAAATGCCGAATATAAATAATAATAAATAAATCTCTTTAATTGTTTTCGGACTAGCCATAAAAATGAAGTTGAATTTTACAAAACAGTTGAACATAAATCAAAGAAATGTATTACAACTGTACTAAACAAAATAAACTTCCTTGACTAAAATAAATAAAAAATAAAAGGCAAAATAAAATGTAACTGTAGAAATATTAAATAAAATAAAATAATCATAAATATTATAACAAATTCAATTATTGTTATTCTGGTAATGTGCCTAAATTATTCTTGGATAGACAGATACAAATTTCTTAACTTTAAACATTCTTTAACATCATAAAATAAATTATCAAATTTATTTTAATTCAAGTACTTAGGTTCAATGATAACAAGAAAAAATTAAATCCAGAAAGAAATAAAGTCCCGGTTAAAGGTGGGAAATGGGTGTTATTATTCAGTTACTTAGTTCGCGGCTTCTATCTAATAACTTAAAGGTTAGAATTTATAAAACTATTATTCTTCCGACGGTTCTTTACGGATGTGAAACGTGGCCGCTTACTTTGAAGGATGAACAACGGCTTAAGGTTTTCGAAAATAAGGTACTGCATAAATATTTGGTCCGAAGAGAGATAAGGCCACTGGGGAGTTTAGAAGGTTGCACAACGCGGAATTGCGGAGTTTGTACCCTGTGAATATAATTGAGTTGATAGCATCGCGGAGACTCGAATGGGGGCGTAAAGTTGTCGGGCTTAGTAAAGAACGGATTCCGAGAAAGTTGGTATTCGCTGAACCGACTGGTAGGCGTCCGAGAGGTAGGCCGAAGCGTCGATGGGAGGATTGCATTAAGGCTGATCTCGGGGGCTTGGGCTTGACCGGTGAACATTGGACGACTCTGTGCAGGCGAAGTTTGGTGGTATCGGCATCGAATCTTCGGGTTCGGTAAGCCTATTACTAATATTATTGTCAAATTTCTTTTTATTTTTATCTGCAACAAAAATTCTACTGTGAGGTCATTGTCTGACATATTTTCAATATACAAGTATTTATTTCTGGATGCGGAGTAAACAGGGCATTGCAACATAAAATGATTTAGATCTTCGGGTTCGCCTGAATTACAAATAGGGCATTTGTTATTTATTTATTTATTTTATTTATTTGTTATTAATTATTAACGCTGCTATCTAAAAAAACATTTTGGAATCAGTAGGTCTATTAGGTTGACATAGTCATAGTTGACTGATCAATCTATGTTTCCTCATAGGTCCCTTTATTTTCAAATAATATTCCCCCATATTTAAGCTACTAATATTGTTTCCTCCAAAATACCTTTAAATTTGAAGATTCCAGAATATTAACCAAACCATCTTATTAGCAATGATAATAAATGACATGATAAAAAAAAATTAACATGAGAATAGTACAATATAGATGTATAATATACATTTTAGAATGTATCAGGAAAGCTAAACATTTTAGAAAAAATATTATATAATATACATAGTTGCGGAAGGTAATGTAAAGTGATTATTCCACATAACAGTCGAATATTGATTCCAACAGAACTGAATATAATTCTTTAAACATTTTTTAAACCTAATTTTATTTCACAGTTCTTAAATTAATTTACCAATCAAGGAAAATAAAATTCGTGCGTTACCAGCATCAAAGTTTATTATTTATAAGTATGAATTTGAATTAAACAGTTATATTCATGCTTTTGATGTTTCATATTTCTAATCAATAAATTTTAAACATTTTGTAATTACTTAATTTAATAATTGAATTTAATTTATTTAATTCAACTGTGAGAAGTTAACTAGCTAAACAAAAGTAACACGCTAACACCAAATTAATTCAATAAAAAAAAAAATTAACAGTAAAATTCGGTTTGAAGAGACCATATTAGAGAGACAACATAAAATTTTAATGCACGAAAGAGACAAGTAAAAATGCAAATATTTTAATTAAAATGTCAAAGAAAATGTGCACATTAAAAAAAAAGGAAGTGGTGAATGGAAAATCAAAAACCTAATAGCTTTGTTTCCTCCCACACAGAAGCTGACAAATGAAATCACAATAAAATCAATAATTCAACTCGCATTCCGATCTCCTGCAGCATTGAAACCGTAAAAGGCTGTAATAGAAAAAACATACAACACCTTCCATCCGTGGTTAACTTTCCAATATAGGGAAAAACTTATTCCAAATAGGAGTATACGAATACATTTTTAATGAAGTGTTGTAAACCGCAAGATTGAAAAAGAAAGAGTGATCGATATTAATTCATTTATTGATAGGACTTTAAGAATCGCCTACATAGCAACCTGAGAAATGATAAATAACATTAAATAATTCAACAATTTTTTATGACGAATAGTTAGTTTTGAAGCTGACACCATATAAAACAAGAATAACAAAAAACATAAGCAGTTATGAAGAAATTTCGTGATCAAACTTACTACAGCCATATGTAGCAAATTGAATGATAATAAAAATTTTTTTATGTCTTCCTATTTAATTGACCATTACACAGTCTGATTTATGGTTTTCGATGATCATCAACTGAATTTAACTGTCGGATTCGCTTTAATTCTTTTATTTATATTGTTTGTGTTTATTTCTTGATATGTTTTATTTCCTTTATTGATCTTGCAACCAATTTGCCACTTATAAAAACGCATGGGAAGAAAAAAAGAGTGCATTATGTAATGGCATCGGATGAATGAGTTCTGTCTCATCGAAAAATATCATAAGTTGTATTTTATTTCATTACTATAAGTCATTCATGGTTCCAAGTTGCTTCGATCACGCTTTAGCAAGTAGCTTTGGATCCGATCGTTTACAAGGGTATAAAATCATTGGAGAGAAAAGGAATTTAAAGCTTGGAACATACATAGTCAAAGGTTTCTGGATGGAATTGAGAATGCTCATGTTATTTTTTTTATACACCGGTATATATCTCCGAGTTTGTTACTAGAGATTATTTTCTAATCAGAATCACTGCAAGCTTTTGTATGTTCACTTGTTCACGGCTTACTATTTTCTTAACTAAGATGTATGGTTATTTGTACGTTACTTTTTCGCATTTTACTATTTTATTTTTAAAAAGTACTATTTTTATTATAATGATAAACCATCCTTTATTTTAATATTTTGTAAGTTGAGAGCCTCGTTTTCGTTTCGACAGGTCGGCGCACAAATATAATAAGTTTTCCTAATTGGAGTTTAATTTCTTAATGACCGCATCCCCAACCCACTTCTCAATCGTATATTCTCCCCAGACAACACTTTCATCATGTGGATTATTTTTGTTTATAACTTGAAATAATGCTACAGGATTCAGAAGTACATAGCACTGACAATATGACCATCAAAAATACAAAAAGTCTCTATAACGTCAAGGAAATGTTAAGAAAATTTATATTTAAGCAATTTAAGGGCACATTAAACTACTAAGAAGGAATATTGATAAATATAAACCTTATAAATGTTATTCTGTACGGATGAGGAAGGTTAAATGATGCTTAGGTTAAAAGGGCAAAGTTTACGATAGTATTAAATAATAAGAATGTAGCTTAGCTTTACTATCATAAACATCTGTGGTTGAAAAAAAAAATAAATAAATAAAAAAATAAAAAAAAAATATATATATATATATATATATATATATATATATATATATATATATAGGTTATCTTATAGTAGTTCTGAAGCAGATTATCTGGTTTTTCTTTACTTTTCTACCTACTTTAGATATCGTATAAAAGTGACAAGTTATATTATAATAGTTCTTAAGCAGGTTATTTTGTTGTTTTTCTTTACTTTTCTACTCACTTCCAGTATATCGTATGTATAGTTGTAAATTTAGTATACATATATATATATATATATATATATATATATATATATATATATATATATATATATATATATATATGTATATAATATACCCTGCTTAAAAACTATTATAAGATAACCTTTTAAAACTATTTTACCTTCCGCTCCTTGAAGGATAATCGATATACATAAGATTGGAGGACGAGTTAGTATGAGAGCAAGAAATTGGAATTAAATGGAGCAAAACTGTTCTGAAACAAATCATGAACGAATGAAATATTGAAGTATTTACAGACAATTATATTATATTTTTCTTGAGGAGTAAGAATTCTTCGATGTATTTCGGATTGAAATAATTCGATCGAGGGGATGCCAAAAAAGAAACTCGGAGTATTTCAGATTTACAAACAGCCGATTCAGAGATAATGTTTAAGTACTATTTGTATTAAAGAGGCAGTTTTGAACGTTTATGTGTAAGTACAAGTGAAACATCACTAAGATATGCAAAATAGTTAACAAGGAGTAGAAATGACTTTATGCAATTTTTTAAATTGATGCACTTTCGAAATTATTATTTAAATGCTCAGCCAGGAAATTCTTAGAAGCAGCAGTATAAACTATATATAAAAAAAAGCAGTCTGCGACACTGCATAAAGATAAACCGACAGACTGACATCAAGTTCGAAAATCAAAATTATGATTTACATTCAAGGTCCTGTGAGAGAAGTCAAAATCAGGATTTTGATATAGATCTGTAGGGAGTGAGAACTTGTTACCAGTTTCATGGCTTTGGCTTCAAACATTTCTATTCCCTACTTTTTTTTTTTTTATCGATAAAATTGATATAAATTGTTTGTAACTTTTCTGGTATATATAGGTTTACAATTGTGAAATGCTTATTATAACTGCCAGCGAAATGTTTGGTCGAAGTGAATATTACAGAGTACAGGTTAGCGGCTGGGTACAGCGTTCCCGGATGAATAGACATACAGTTGATTCATGTGTAGAGGGCTGGCTTAATGAAATTCCTAAGGCAGCTTCTCCTTAGCACTGACGTGGATTGCACGATGCTTAATATTAAATTAGAGAGAAATGCAGGTATTCAATTAAAACGCCGTCAAGTTATATTCACAACGTTTCATGAGATATTAGGAAATGTGACTATATATATGTGTTGTTTTTTTGTTGATAAAATCAAGATATTAATTATATGTTTACAAATCAGAAACATGAAAAACAACGTCATATAGAACTCAATAATGTTCAAGAAATTAAGATTTAAGGAGTACCTTACAGACTTAAGGTAATGTTAAAGAGCCAAATTTACCAGGAAGGCCTAAAATCGGAAAAGCCAATAACGTAACAAAAGAAAAACTTTAATGAAGAGTTCTATAGAATGGGTTGTCGCGTCATAAGACTTAAGAAACTTCCTTCCTCTTAACATACAAAACAGGGAGGAAGGTAAATATGAATATCTCATTCCACGTAATATTAATAAAATAAATTTTATAAACCAACATTCTTTTGAAGACAAATATATTTTTACCCAATTTATATACAGTGAGTGTCAAAAGTATTGGGAATTTACTATCATTCAGTAAATTACTTGGTTTTAACTTATTTTTTCTGTTTTTAAGGTATCGTTATACACTTAGTAATGTTCGGAAGTAGGTATACAATAGGTATAACCAAAAATTACGATACAAATTATTTTTTTTTTTAACGCTTTGAACGTTTATTTACGAAAAATTAGAAATAGGAGTGTCAAACGTATTAGAAAATTACGTGATTTCCAAGTTATATTTATAAATGAGCTAGCTGACCCGACAGATGATGTTCTTTCTAAACTATAACTGAGCGAAATCGGTCAAGCCGTTTATGCGTGATGCGATGACAAAGAGAAAAGGCGATTCATTTTTATATATAGATATGAGAGATTATTATTGATTTAGAATATTCAGGAAAAAAAATATATTGATCTAAGTAACTTTTCTCTTTTTTCTTCCATAAGATCCTTTTAATGACTCCAATTTTATATATAAAGATATACAGATTATTGTTACCTTGCAAAATAAAAAAACAAAACAATTATCTACCCCAGTGACTATTCTATTTTTTCTTTCATAAGGTCCTTCTCCTGACTGATATAAACATAACAAAAAAAAGAATTAGGAAAATCGGTCAAGTAGTTCACGCGTATATATATATATATATATATATATATATATATATATATATATATATATAGAGAGAGAGAGAGAGAGAGAGAGATTATATGTGAACATCCAGTTGGTAAACCTTTTTATATATTTCTATATTTTAGCCTATTAGGAATCGTTCATGCTAATTAATAAATGGTTTGTTGTGACATTGTGTTCCACTCGAGATCTTATTGTTCTTTTGGAAATTTTCGTTTTAAATATTAAATTTTCTGATTTTACTTTTTAGTGGGGCTCGAACTTTGGTAATTAAATTTAAAAGAAAATCATACTGAAAAATTACAAAAATCTATCAATAATTCTGTCCAGGAATCCAGGCTTATCAACTTCTTTCAATGAAAAACATCCCTAACCATTACTGACTGCTCAAGATGTTTTACTATGACATATTTAATATTACTGTTAATTTAGTTTACTGTTAACAGTTTACTGTTAATTTAGTTTCCTCCAAACTATAAAATCTCCTTTGGAACCATGTACTTTAGTATGGAACTCATCCGATGACATTAAAATTCATCAACCAACTCTTTAAAAATGTGTTGCAAATGTTCATCCAATCACCTAGTTGCATTTCCAGCTAAAAGACCTTTTCCGGTCTTTTTGTACCATGTTTTTATTTTGGTCTTTTTAGAACACGGCAAACAGTTGAATTTCCAAATGCATTGTATAAAGAGGCTCTTATAGTCCGTCAAATTTTTGTGAAAAAGATGCTTTAACATCTGAGGCATATACGCTTATAAATTTTGAAATTTCAGTTTTATGCAACATATTATTTTTGAGCTATACTTATCACGTATGAACACAGATAATGTTTTAAGGTTTTCCGGTGAAAATTCTAATTCAAAAATTTTTACGAATGCAATTTCCAAAGGTATATTATACATCTACATTACTAGTGTTTTATTCATGAAAAAAAATCACCTAAATAAATATTTTTGCTCTTTTCTCCTTGGTTTGATTTCAAATTCTTTCACCTAGTACATTTACCCGTTTTTTTTATCAATGCTCACTAGACGAGTTGGTTATTTTTTTCGAGCCTGCAAAAGGTACGTCAGAGGAAGACAAATTAAAATATCGGTATTTTCTGGCATCCAAAAAGTATTGGATGTGTAAATAAGTGTAGAAAATAAATTTATATTTATAGCATATGGTTTATATCCTAAACTATTTGTTTTGACCATCACACCCATCTCTCCAGCTTATACGTAGTAAGTTACATGCATTTGTAATTATATTCGAGCGATTACATTTATAACATGAAAGCAGATTTATAATTTTATTGTCTTGCTATAATTATTTCAACTAACGTAATTTTCTAGTTAGCTGTTACGGTCTTCAGCGCTATTGTGCTTTGTTGATTGTTTGCTAGCTGAATGTATGTTTTAACAATATTGACCGCTGATGCGTTGTTAACTCCTGCGTTCCATGTATCTAAATACACTTCCATTTGTTTGCATCTTAGAATATACAAGAATGAGCTACGAATAATTATAGAAAAGGTTTACATGGACATATCTATTGGTTGGGGATCTATAGCTTTTATTGTTTAACTTTTTTTTCGCCCTCAAAAATGTAACAAGTTTTACTGTTGGTGTTGCTCGGATCGAGAATTATAAAAAATTATATAAGCATAAAAAAAGTCATGTTTGTCTCCATTTAAATAAGGACTATATTGGATAATAAAAACCTGTTTGTTTAAAGTCAGGAGTCATGGATTATTTAAAATAAAAATAAAAAAAGTAAATTTTATCTTGGGACCTTCAGTCCCCTAACTTGTTCGACATACGACTACTACTTACATGATTTATAAAAGCAGTGAACAGAATGATATAGTAGAATTATTACTACCTTTGATTTTGTAGATTTAAAAAAAAATATCTATATCAACTTGTTAGCATTGAAAAAAAAACCGGGTAAATATGTAAGTTAAACCACTATTTTTTTAAACATCAGAACAGTAATATTTTTTTTTTGAAAATTTACATATTTATTATATAATTGCTAGTTTGTTAAAGATAAGAACAAGAAGCTAAAGATTTTAGGAAAAACATTATCTTATACACAAAACTGTATTTATAAGAGCAGTGACGAAAAAACTAAGTGATTCCTGTAGATAATAATATGATAGATTATTTAATGATACGACATGCTTCTATTGAAAATCAATGTAATTACTTTTTTCTAACTTGATTAAAATTCCTTTAATTGATTTTAACACTAGAGGTAAGTGAAAGTCGTGAGTTGCGCGCACCAGTTTTTTTTTTTTTCTTCTCCTAGGCTAACCTACAACTCTATGCTCCTGTTTTCTGCCACTTAAAATGTTTGTTTATTTGAATAATTAGTGAGGAAAGAATTTAATCGACCTTATTATGAGCAATTCGGATGTAATTCCACTGCGAACCAGCCTTGAAGACGCCTGTTCTGCCACCTGCATGTCAGCTGCCTGCACACCAGGACAGATAGCCATGTCTGAAATAATTATACAGCTTCGGCCAAAACTGTAAAAATAAACCAATTGAAACTGAACCAGTCAAACCAGTAGCAATTGCCTATTCAATTCCCCTAACTCGATTTTAAGGAGAGTAGTAGGAAATTTGTGCGAGATACTAACAAGAGGACTCATCCAGGTTCGAGAAGGACATCAGGAGTTTTTAACAAGGCAGGACAGCAGGTGGAGAGGGATAAAAAAGAAATAGGACGAGAAAAAAAGAAAAGAAGTTGCTACCATTACCCCCACTACCCGGCCGACCGGTTGCCCGCCTAGTTCCTACCAACTCCCGCCGAGTTATCTCACCGCCTTCGTAATATATTTATTCTGTGTCTATCTGTCAACCACAGCCTTCTCGATATTAATATCGGAAATTTTATACATAAGTGCTTGTGTAACCGCTAAATAAATCATCAGAGATACTATCTGCGGAGCCAATGTTGCAGATGACAAAAGCTCAATCAATTATCGTAAATGTTTTATGAATTTATTAGCAAATAAAAGCAAATTAATTATTATACGACAATCGAAATCGCAAAATATAATCATTCACGCGATTCTATACAAGAATAAAAATTAAAAAATCTGGTGCTGGTAACACATGACTTCCACTTACTCTCTTTGTTTTGTTTTTTTTGTTTTTTTTATTATTTATTTATTTAAAGAAATTTACAACTGTATTTATACAATACATCAAGTAAATGGGATAGATATGAGATTAAGACACATGATTGTCCTGTGAAGAAACTACCCATTGGTAGAACTCCAATGTCCAATTTACGGTAAGAGGTCTCTTGGCCATCTTCTTTTCAGTCGCCTCGGTGGATTGTCAGGAATAGATGTTGAGGAAAGGTCACGGATAAGCGGGTTTGAGTGGGCAGGAAGTTTGGAATGGAAGGATGTATATCTGGATCGGGCTAAGTCTTCAACTAATGGGATATATAGGTCTTAATGGATAATTTTATTTGTAACAAAGTATGGAACATTAAGGATTTTGGATTGCAGGGATTGGATGCGAGAGGAGTTTGATGGTTTAGTGGACCCCCATAACTCAATGCCGTAGGTCCACATAGGCCTAATAATGGTTATATAAATGAGTCGTTTGTAGTAAATACGAAGTTTTGAGCGTTTGTCGAGTAAGTGTTGTAGTAATCGGTATCTACGCGCAGTTTCCTGTCGTTTCAGTCTAGTATGAGGGTTCCATGTGAGGCGTTTGTCTAGGTTTAGTCCTAAGTACCGGATCTGTTCAACAGGAGTAAGTAAGATATTGTTAAAGGATTCGGTGAAGTCATAGGTTTACGACGTAGAGTGAAGGTTATTTGATAGGATTTATCAGGATTTATTTTAATTCTCCAGTTCTGACACCATTTTTCGATGGCTGATAGATGGTTCTGCAGGATTCGGGATGCAACAACAGGATCATTATTCACAGATAACACACATGTGTCATCAGCGTAGGTAGTAAGGATAGTGCTAGGTTGGATAGGAATGTCAGCTGTATATACTGTATAAAGGATCGGACCCAGGATACTACCTTGAGGTATACCGGCTGATTGGATGAATACGGATGAGTAGGAGAGATTATGTTGAACTTGGAAGGTTCTATCAGTTAGGTAGGAGCGAATTAATAGGAAATACGTTGGGGTGAGGAATTGGCGAAATTACTCTCTTTGTTAAAATCAATTTTAGAACTATAAAACAATTTAGAGTTGATCAAAGTTTAAAGAATTGTATGCAGTTTCGTTTAAAAGATATGTTTTAGATTAAATAATATAACAAAATAAAATTGTTATTTACAATAATCACTGCCCTATTTGTTACTTTACATTACTTTCGACAACTTTTTATACAAGATAACAAGGGATCACCTGTAAAATTGTGCATAAAATCCTTCTAGAGGTCACGGGTTCGAACCCACAGGTGGTCGAAGGATATTTGAATGAGAGTAAAAAATCCTTAGTTATGCGTGCCATTCTGCATAGGAGACGTAAAAAGGTGGTCCCGAGCCTGTGTGATGACAGGTACTCATTAAAGATCCCTATCCTAAATACACCTGGATAGGCAAAATTTAGGACTCACAGTAGTATTAAATAAATACAAGATAAAATGTTTGCTAAAACCTTTAGCTTTCCAACGGTATGTTATACATCGATACTATTATTTTTATTTTCTAAAAAAAACAAAACAAATATTTTTCTCTGTTTTTCCTTTAATTGATAATGAAATTCCATAACTTGTAAATTTACAGGGTTTTTTATCAAGGCGAAAAATAACATCTAGTAAAATTTAGAAATAGAAAATAAAAAATATCTTCATCTAAGCCCTGTCAGACTATTTCGATCAGAATGTAACTTAAATCAAATTAAAGGCCACTTAATTTTACATCGATATAGCGAGTTTAATAAAAATCGTTAGCGCCGTTATTGAGAAAAAAGTAAAAAGGTGCAAAATGCATGGTATAAAGTGGCTCTTCTAGTTCGTTGATTTTGATGTGAAAGTTGGTATAACATCTCAGGCATACATGCTTTTAGAATATAAAATTTTAGTTTGATACAACTTATAGTTTTCGAGCTAGATTTTCCACACTCGCGCGCATGCACACACACCAGACATTTTTGCGCGACTTGGTCATTTGGACTCAGGGACTACTAAAACGTGTATTTCTGGTAAAAACTAGAGTTCAAAAATTTTCACGATCGCAATATTTTTTGCATCACATACTTTCACACAATCTTTTATGCATAGGTAAGTGAAAGTAAAAATTATAGTATCGAATTGCGCATTCTTGAAATGTAATATATTTAAAAAAAAAATGACAACATAATCAAAACTAGTATAATTTTAATTAATGGGATACTAAAGGAACTGTACAAAATACTTTTTAGGTACAAATAATTTATGAGTACGGAACTATTTTTTTTTTCAATAATGTGCATGTACCTTGATATTAATGAGTAATCTTGAGGAAACACATATAAAAATTTGGATTGGTTCTAGAACATAATGAATATTATTTATGGAGGTAATTCTAATCTATTACTGTATGGAACTAAAAAATAAAACCGAGGTTCAATTCATGATGAAATCATGATAATAATTAAATTGAAACAATTTTAAAAATATTTGGAGCTAATCAGTCAGATAACAATGAATTGAAGATTTTTAATAAAATAAATGATTGTAGATTTAATAAGTAAAAATAAATAAAAATTAAGAGAGCTTTAAACATTCATTAAATTTTATTTCCTTTCCTCCATTGAGTACGAAAAACAAAACTCAAATACCCTTTTTCATTTACAGTTGAATTGGACTCGTCAAAATAATGGATTAATCAATAACTTCTATAAGCAGACAAGAATTTTATATCGATCACATTTCCAATGGGAGAAGGCAGCAGTTAATTTCATTATTCTAGTCTTTAATTCCCTTTGTTTGATTTAAAGGATTCAAAGGGACTTAAATTATAATCAGAATTAAAATACTTATGGAACGATCGATTCATTCATTCATCAATTATTGTACCAACATTTAAATTAATAATAAAACAAAAAACAAAACAAACATATATCTGGGATCACTAGTGGCTGGGTGGCTAGCATAACAGCCTCCTATGTCAAAGGACACGGGTTCAAACCCGCAGGTGGTCCTAGGATTTTTTAATGGGAGTAAAATAATCCTTAGTTATGCAGTCCTTGGGAAGGAACGTTAAAAGGTGGTACCGAGCCTGTGCGATGTCAGTTACTCGTTAAAGATCTCTATCCTCATAAAACCTGGGTAGACGAAATTTAGGACTGTAGCATCGTCCGATTAGTCAAAGTAGCATAAAGTGACGTTAAAAAAATAAAAATTAAAAAAAAACATTAATCTATAACATATGTATTTCTTCTCACATCACAAACCTTAAATTCCTCCTATTCAATCACTTCATCTACCCTTGGCGGCGCGGTATAATATTTTAAGGATAATACACTTTTGATTCTCGAAGAGTTATAGGATAAGGTCATCACTCCCTTCACTTATTTACGTGAGTCGGCTCCATTAGGCTGACGGGCCTAAGAAAATAGACCTAACTAGAAAATAGACTAAACTAGAAGGTCTCAAGCCCATCTCCTTTTTAGACGCCTAAGATCATAATCTGGAATTGAAGTGGGAAAAATGATTGAAACGAGAGGATTAGAGTGGGAATGGAGTTTGTAATGAAAAGAATGATATCTGGTTCGGGACAAATCAGCAGCATACGGAACATTAAGATCTTTATGGATCAGTTTATTAGTCACAAAGTAGGGAGCATTGAGGATTTTACGAAGGATTTTTTATTGTAAGGATTAGATACGGGAAGAATTTGATGGTTTAGTAGAGCACTAAAGCTCTACTCCTTAAGTCCATATAGGCCGTATGATAGTCACGTAGATGAGCCTTTTGCAGTTAAGTGGAAGATTAGAACGATTGTCTTGGAAGTGTTGAAGTAGCTGAAAATGAAGAGCAGTTTCTTGTCGTTTCAGTCTTGTAAGAGGCTTCTAAGTAAGGATCTGTTCAACAGGAACAAGCAGATTGTTATTGAAGGACCCAGTAGGGCAGGACGTCATAGGTTTACGACGTGGAGGGTAGAGGTAATTTGGGAGTAACATCATGGTAAAGATTCTAAATTACGTGATGAACAAATAATATTTATGTCTTAATTTACTATCAATGTATTTCTCCATTCCTCTAACGTCATTTTCAGTATAACTCTTAAGTAAGGTTCAAATATTATTAAGATTAATCGACCATCAAAATAAAATCAATTAAAAAGAAATTCATCATGTTGTATATATTTAGAATACAAATTATATTTTAGATAAATAATGAGGTCTTCAACATCTTAATAACATAACGTGTTTGTTTTAAACTGAGACCTGACAGGATGAGAAAACAGTAGAAAAAGCAGGAAAGATAAATGATTTTTAATTACCCCTCTTCTCCTATTCGGTTGGGTAAGCAAAAGATCTCCGCAGTCAACACAAACAAAAGCTCCGAGAAACATGGAAATTTGCCAAAATTCATAAATCAGCCCCTTTCAGGGTGTAGGCGTAACCTTTTTAACCGCCAGCCCCCAAATGTCCATTTTAAGTATCTTGGCATAATTGACTGATTAGACTAAATAGTGTGGATCACTTTATCATAAATTATTCATCAGACTTACTATATCTAAAAGGAAGGAAATATATTGTTATTAAAAGACAAAATCATGGATGAAGCCAATGAAAACTGAATGGAAAATATATCACATAGTTACATGAGGTAACCGTATATTTTACTAAGAGAATGCTAAAGAGTTGTGGGTTAAGATAAGGTAATGAATTAATAAATGTTAATTTAACCTAGGAGACGTACCAATGCCATTTTTTTTTTACAGTATGTTATAGCTTTTTTAAAAAATTATTTATTGATATTTTCAACTGTATTATACAAAACAACTAGTAATTAGGCTAAATTAAAATATACACGAACAAGACTAGTAGAGAAGCTACCTATACGCAGAACACTAAAAATATTCTAAACTAGAAGGTCTCTAGGCCATCTTCTCTTTAGTCGCCTCGGAGGATTATCAGGTACTGAAGAGGACGAAAGGATTTAAATTAATGGGTTAGAGAGGGATTGGAGTTTGTCATGGAAGGAGAGGTATCTGGTCCGGGACAAATTAGTTACATACGGAACATTAAGATCACACATGAAATTGTTCGTGACAAATTAGGGAGCGTTGTGGATTTTACGGAGGATTTTGGATTGTAAGGATTGGATTCGAGAGGAATTTGATGGTTTAGTTGAGCCCCTAGGCTCAATTCCATACGTCCAGTTGGCATTATAATAGTCATGCAAATGAGCCGTTTGCAGTTCAGTTCGAGATTAGAACATTCATCTAGTAAGTGTTTAAGTAGCCGAAAACGTCAAGCAGTTTCTTGTGGTTTCAGTCTTATATGGGGATCGTCATAACTAAGGTAGAAATTCGTTAACTCGGACGAAGCACAAGTCAAAGGTAAATAATGCAGCTGATTCATCTGAATCTCATTTGTTACATATTAATTAATTGGGCAGGGAGTTTAGAATGGAAAGAGGAGTATCTATCACGGGCTATGTCTGCAACAAATGGGATGTTTAGGTCATTATGGAGGATTTGATTTGTGACAAAATAAGGAGCATTCAGGATTTTGCGAAGGATTTTGGATTGTAAGGACTGGATGCGGGAGGAATTAGATGGTTTCGTAGAGCCCCAAAGCTCGATTCCATATGCCCAAATAGGTCTGATAATTGTGATGTAGATGAGTCTTTTGTAATGTGCTGGAAGTTTTGAACGTTTGTCTAGTAAGTGTTGTAGTAATCGATATCTTCGAGCAGTTTCTTGTCGTTTTAGTCTTGTGTGAGGATTCCAAGTAAGGCGCTTGTCAAGATGGAGACCTAGGTATCGGATTTGTTCTACAGAAGTAAGGGTAATGTTATTAAAGGATACTGGGGGGCAGGAAGTCATCGGTTTGCGACGAAGGGTAAAGGTGATTTGGTGGGATTTATTTTAATCCTCCAATATTGACACCATTCTTCAATGGCTTTGATGTGGGACTGAAGGGTTTGGGATGCAGTAGTTGGATCATTATGGACTGATAAAACACACGTGTCATCAGCATAAGTATTGAGGACAGTGCGAGGATGGAGTGGAATGTCAGCTGTATAAAGGGAGTAGAGGATAGGACCTAAGATACTACCTTGAGGCACTCCAGCAGATAGGGAAAATGTGGATGAGTAGGAAAAGTTGTGGTTTACCTTAAAGGTTCTGCCAGTAAGGTAGGAACGCATCAATAGGAAATATGTAGGGGTGAGGAATTGACGGAGTTTGTAAAGCAGTCCCTGGTGCCAGACTCGATCAAATGCTTGTTCAACATCAAGAAAGGCTCCAGTGCAGTACATTCCGCGCTCCAATGTGGAGGACACTACATCCACCACGCGGTGACATTGTTGTATTGTAGAATGAGATGTTCGAAATCCAAACTGGTGGTCAGGGATAACATGATTCATTTCTAGGATAGGATAAAGACGCTTTAGAAGGAGTTTTTCTAGGATTTTGCCCATGATGGGCAAAAGGGAGATAGGACGATAGGATGACGGATGTTCAGGAGGCTTATTGGGTTTTTGTATCATTTTTACTATTGAAAGTTTCCAAGCAGTAGGAAAATACGTGGATCTGAGAGTGGCATTGTATATATAGGTAAGGAAAACGACGGCTTTTCGAGGAAGTTGTTTTAGGATGTGAGGTGTGATAAGATCATGGCCAGGAGTTTTTTTGGAAGGTAATTTTTTAATTATGTTTATTACTTCAGAAGGATGAAAGGCTTTAGGAGGAAGGGACATTTGGAGTGGGATAGCTAGTTCTGCCTCAACATGTTCAATGTGGGTTGGATTTAGGATATCTGGATGAGGGTTAAAAATATTGAAGAGGTGTTTACCAAATATTTGTGACTTTTCTTGATCTGATCGTGACCAGTTATTGGATTCATTGAGGAGCGGGTGATTAAATGATTTAAATTTAAGGAGTTTTTTGGTTGCTATCCATAAGGATTTATCAGAGGTGTTTAGGTTTTCTGTAAAGTTCTGTAAAGTTTGTACTTTAAATTTTCTTATTTCTTTTTTTAATTTGTTAGTAAGTTGTGTGTAACGAGCTTTGTTAGATGGGTACCTAGTTTTATGCCACTTAGTCCTTGCTTGTCGTTTTTCTTTAAGAAGCATTCGGATATGTTGTGACAAGTTATTGTTAAGGTCTTGAGGGTTTTTGTTTGTAGGGTGTGATGTGTTGTTTTTGATAACTGTCTCAATTGTTTTTGTGAGTTGTTCAATGGCTGAGTCAATGTGTTGTTTGGTTTTTAATGGAATTGTCAAGTCAAGGTTGCTTTCCATGTCAAGTCGAAAATTGTCCCAGTTAACATGTCCAGTAATCAGTGAAGGAAAAGAAGGTTTCGGAACAGGATTGGAATGCATGAGAAGCAGAACTGGACTATGGTCTGAGGAAAGGTCATCTAAGGTTCTTATCGTGGTTTGGACTGTAGGTATTTGGGATGTAACGAATATATCAAGTATATCAGGGCGTTTTTTAAGCGATGTTGGCCAATAAGTAGGGTCTGAGGGTGAAAGGACGGAATAGCTATTGGAGTGAGTGATCTGGGAAAGAATCCTGCCACGAGTATTGGACGTTCGACATCCCCACCGTTGGTCTTTGGCGTTGTAGTCTCCACCAGCAATGAAGCGCGGGCCAAAGGATCTGAATAAGGTATCAAGGTGATTATAGGATAAGGAATTACCAGGAGGGCAGTATACAGCTTAGATCGTTGTGGTAAAGGGGTGGCAGGATAAGGTGATAGAGGTTGACTGAATGGTGTCTGTTGGAGTGGAGGGAATCAGAGAGTGGGGTAAGGATTTGTGAATAAGGATACATGAGCCTGCATGGGATGTGTTATCTGGATGATTTGATCTGTAAGTAATGTAGTCCCGTATGTAAAAGTGAGAATGAGTTGTGAAATGAGTCTCAGTAATCAGAGCAATGTCAATGTGATTGTAGTGAAGAAAGATGTCTAGTTCGTTTTTGTGATTATTCAGACCATTGGAATTCCATAGGAGAATAGCTAGGGTCTGCTTTTTCATCTTGGAAGATTAATAGGAAGCTGTGATAGGAGATTTGTAAGGAGATTGATGAGTGGTTTGATGGTGTTTTGGAGATCTAGAAGAAAGGATGAAAGAATAGATGTTATATCAGTTGGAGGTTGATAGGGATAGGCAGGAGTATCTAGGGATAAAGGATTTATTCCTCTCGGAGTGGGTAGGATTTTTCTCTGAGGGAGTTGATGAGGTTCAGCATGAGCTTCTAATGAGAAATGGTCTTGAACTGTGGGCATTAAAGAAGGTGGATGTTGGGGATTGGTCTGTGGAGAGATTAGTGGCGGTAATTTTACCCTTAGAGAAGCAGGTTTTGGGTCATTAATTGGTATTTTCGTCTGAGGATGGGAATTTTTGAGGTTTAGGTTGAGTTCTCTGAGGCTGTGATTTTAAGGTCTGTGACTGGTAATAGGGGATCTGGGGTTGAGGATGGGATGGTTGAGGATGTGATGTGGAGGTTTGAGGCGACTGAGGTCGGGGCAGAGGTATGTTGGCTATTGCAGAATAGGTGGATGTGTTGGAACTTGATGGCGGTTGATAAACGCTGGCTCCTGGAGTTCGACGGATCATCGGGGTAGTCTTGGTCGAAGGGCCGGGTGCTTCATTATCAGTTCTTGAACTCTCCAGTGGGGTTCTAGAGGCTATATTTAGGTTTTTTTGTCTCATCCAATTTTTGTATACTATGCAGCCTTTGTAACTAGCAGGATGAGCTTCACTGCACAGTGCACATTTCGCTGGGGTGTCCCGAGGCTTTAAACAGGTGCTAGAAGCATGTGGGCCGGCGCATTTGACACATCTGGCTGGATGATGACAGTATCCCTTCGTATGCCCAAGATTTTGACAGTTTGCACACTGTACTATCTCATCTTTCTGTCTTGGCTCTTCGAATTTAATACAAGAATAAACAAGCCTGTTAACTTTAAATATTTCGGGGTTGATGGATGCAGGCTCGAGATCTACAAAGAATAAGGGTAATGGAAATTTTTCTGTGGGATGGACAATACAAGAGACGTGTCGCACACTGAATCCTAGTTCTTCTAAGTCCTTTTTGATGGCCTCTATGGGGGTGGTGTAGTGAAGACCCCTTAAAACTACTCGGTATGGCTTCTCTTCTTTCAGCTGGTAGCAATGAAATTCGTATTGTTTCTCTTTCAAATGATTGACAAGTTTTTTATAATTATCTTTAGTTGTTGTGTTAATTTTCACGTCTTTTAGTCTTGCGAAGCATTTGAAATTAGTCTGTCCAATAAGAGCTGATATTTCTTGGCCAAACTTATAAAAATTTTGAATGTTGTTAACATACACTGGTGGTGGCTCAGGTTCATTGAATTCATGGGGTGTGGAGGATGTTTTCGACGAGTTATTGATGGCTGCAACGTTGTTGCTGGAGGGTACAGATGTTGAGGCAGTTTCGGCTTGTTGAGTGTTGGCTGAAGTTGTACTTCGGTTTTCTGGAGTGCAGTTTTGTTTAGCCTTCGCTTTCTTATTTTTTTTCTTATTGGGCGAGTTACTCCCAGAATTTGGCAGAACGTTTCTGTGGCGTTTTTGTCGCGTCCTTCTTTTCAGATACCGCGAATCAGTCTCACTAATTTCACTAAAGGGAGTCTCATTGTCTGTGTCCATCACTGAATTCACATCAGACATAATGTTTATATATTGCAAAACATATAAAAAAGTCCTACTAAATTATTAATGTAAAAATATAATAATAATAAATGAAAATATATCTACAAAAAAAATAAAAAAAATACCCTATAAATATTAGTAATAAAAATTAAATAACCCTTTAAAAATTAAATTATATACATAACTATATACAAATAATAAAAAAAAACATTTTAAAGAAATTTTTAAAAAATATTCAAAGAAAAAAAAGATTTCTTAGTTAGTCCGGGATACGAACTCAGGACGGTGGCAGGCTGATTCCCAGTGCCGTGACCGTGGACTTGAAGCGCTGGCTGATAAGAGATCGTAGGGATTAACTGCCACGTCAGTTAGCACAAATGACACAGCTCAGTGAGCTGGCTATTAAAATAAAACCACTCACCTCAAAGTCTATAGGCGTAACGTGAAAATGTTCAAATGAGGAAACCTTTTGCAAAGGCTGACTGCTGATTAACTCGATAATCGTCTGTTACACAGTGAGAAAGACAGAGCGACATGAACAATGAACTTGACAATCGGCCATGACACTTAAAATAATTTTTTTTTATTCAGTAAAATTACAATCTGTCCCACTTTGGACATTAATAGTAGTGCTGAAAGATATCATACATACTACATTCATACAATATTAAAATAAAATAAAATGAAATGGGTTAATTTTTAAAAAAAATACGTATCTATTATACTATGAATAGTAGCAACGTTATCGTGTGAAAAATGTTTTGAGTTCAGTCGTGGGACTTCAGGAGGCATGAGTGTGTTTGTATATATATATGACTACATTTATGTGTGTAACATTCATATGTCTGTGTGTGTGTGTGGGTGTGGGGTTATTTTGTGTTTATTTAATAATATTAAATATGAATATTTCTTGTGTTTTATAGTAGTTTTGTATTTGCCTTTAGTATCGTATAATTATCATATTGTTGTATTTATGTATGTACGAGTATACATATTTTACTGTATCATTTATGTTGTTAATATTTATTACTATTGATGACGGCTGCCTCAGCAGTAGATGTTAACTCAATTCAGAATCCATATATTTGGTATATTTATATTAATATGTTTAAAAAAAAATAATTACTAATGATTCCGTGTATTATTTATGTGTAAACATGAATTATTAAATAAATAATAATATGTATGGTTTGCTTGATTGAAGTTTTTATGTACGATACATTTTTTCCGCTCTCCCTCCAAAACAAAAATCTATTTTACCCTACAAAATATTGGATTGTCTGAAAAATAATGCAAGATTTTTATTTTTATTTAAAACACCCCTCTATAAAAAATATTCAGCACTACACGACAAATTTAATGGAAAAAGCGTATTAGAAAATGCATTTTTGGAGTTTATTAATTCTAAAGGTGGGAAACACGTTGGCAAAAATGTATTAATAGTAGTGGGCTAATTTGATTAAATAAAACACCGGTAAATCTTTATTTTTAGAACAAAATCCTGCATCATATTCCAAACAACCTAATTAAATAATAAAAATCTACATATATTTTTCCGGAACCTGGTTCTGACATATTAGTAGTACTTTTTGATATGTTGGTCAGTTGAGAATATGAATTTAAATAAAAATCTACTAAAAACTGTCGGTTTAGTCTTAAAAATAGGTTGAAAAAAAAAAAAAAAAAAAAAAAAAAAAAAAAAAAAAAAAAAAAAAAAAAAAAAAGCAGATGAAAAATTGATCTCAATTTCAATATCCTGCCAAGATGGTCATACTTTTCAAATATTCTTATAAATATCACGCGTAGATATGTGAAGGAATAAAACACGATTCAAAGGAATTGATTGTAGTTGCTGAAACCAAAAGAACCGAGTAATCAACTGCACTTTCAAAGGGTTTCTCCTTGAGTGCCTTTTTACAGCCCTTTAAATGTTACGCAGAAGGGATTGAATCCCTTTAACTTCTATCAGTTTTTCCAATCCATCCTTTAAAGCTATTTCATCGCAAGGCTTTGCTAATACTCCGACTGAAGAACAAATGGAATGAGTCACAGAGAGAAACAGGATGGCTGTGAGTCAACAGAAAAAAAACATATTAAATACGTCCGGAGTTGCAGAGTATCTTTGATCGCGAAAGAAAAAAAAACTTATTAGGACATCATATAATTAAAAAAATTAATACATAAGTATAAGGCAAATTTTTTGGAATAATTTAAAAAAAAGATGAACTCAAGAATATACTCAAGTACTTATTGATGATTCATAACACTAATTGCCCGTTTAAGAATTACTATCGTAAAATTAATATAAAAACGTAAACGCAATATGAATTTAAAAAAAAACTGGTGCGATCAACTCAAGACCCTCACATACCACGACTGTTAAAATTAATTTAAAAACTATTAAATATACTTCAACCGTAAAAATACAATATTTTTATTTTTTAATAATTGTTGATTTTAATAAAAAGGGTATTCATTTTCGTTGCAAACATATGGTTTAGATTAGATAATATAATCATATAAAATTGTTAATCAGTAATAAGTTTATTTTATATAACCTTTTACAACTTTGTGTATCAGATAATATTTTTTTTTTTTTTTTTAAATCTTTCGCTTTCCAACGGTATATTATACGTCCATATTACTATTTTTACTATAAAAAAAAACCCAATAACTACATAAAAAAATACTTTTGCTGTTTTATCCATTAGATGGTCATCAAATTCGCCCCACTTGTATATTTAGCCGTCCTTCATAAATGTCATTAAGATGATATGGATGAGCTTTTAGAGTGTATAAAATATCGGCATATAAGCCTTGTCAGACTATTCCAATCAAAATGAAACTTACATGATATTAAAAAACATTAAATTTTACATCAAAATCGTTAGAGCCGTTTATGCGAAAATCGTAAAAAGATGCAAACTGCATGGAATAGTGTGGCTCTTCTGGTTAGCCGATTTCGATGAAAAAGCTCTAACATCTCAGGCGTATAGTTGTCATAAGTATGGAATTTCAGTTTCGTACGACTGACCGCTCAGACCTTTTTTTCAAGACTTGGCCATTTGGACACAGGGGGCCCTAAAACGTGTATTTCCTTCGACAATTTTCACGATCGCAATGCTTTACCATACTAAATATATATTTCATTTATAGGTAAGTGAAAGTAAAATGAGTATTATAATTGCACCATTTTCCTACTGATTCCAAATTTTACGCTATGATTATAATTTATTGCAGATGTTATGGCGAAAGGGTTTAAGTCATGGAATGTGAAGTTTACAGGACGTTTTTCTCAAGTTTAGAATAATCATTTTAAATCATAAATAAATATTTCTTTATACATGAATCACTATATTATCTCATATGGCGATATAATTTATTGTAAAATTTAAAATTAAACAAAATTTTATTTATTTATTTGAAGTCCCTCGAAACTGATTTTCATAAAAATGATGAATCAAGTCCTTTTGCCCAAGCACCAATCATATGACATCGATGATATGTCACAGTGTAAGTTAACGTTAAAACGAAAAATTTAGACTTTTCTAAACTATACGACTTTCGCACACTTTGAATATTCATTAGCAATTTCAATATATTCTACACAGAATTTAAAAACCTTTGAAAAACTGAACTGATGATCCTTTTTGTAATCTGTATCTCTAAAGATCAATGCATAGTAAATGAAGCATCAAAATTGGGTCTGAATATTTGAGGTTGAACAACTATAGTTATGTACTTCGCAATAAATAAAATTTGTATAAGTAATTAAAACTATATCCAACAAGTGTACTATTATGGTGTTTAATATATTCTAGTGAGAGTGAAAACAGAATCGACTCACTCAAGTTTCCCAACGCGCAGTATGAAATAATTTAAATATTTTATAGGACGATTTCGTTTTTTTTTTTAAGTCAGGTGGGCGCACCACACACCAACTTTCACTGATCTCTTCTCTTGAAATGAATATTACAAGATTCTATCGAGTCTTCAATAAAATTCGATTTATCCACTCACCATAACCATAGGCATTTTTTTAAAAGTAGGGTAATTTTTTGTTTTAATCATCATATATGAAACGGTGTATCATAAATTTATATTGTTTAATATTATTGCCGAAGAAAACAATGATTAAACTAGAAAAATATTTCTTCCTTTTTTCTCGTTTAGTTCATTATAAAATAATTTCATACTTCATACTTTGTGATTTTATTATAACTTATGTTAAGGGATGCTAGATTATTTCTGATAGAAAAAAAGTACTTTAGAGGAAAATTATGAGGCATTCAAGTACTATCGGCGTTCAAGCGGTATAATTATTTGATTTTTATAACGATTCTATTTTACATTGATGTAACGAGTTTAATTAAACATTTTAGGGCCAGGGAGAGCCCTTGGCTGTATGGATAGCATGATAGGGCGTATACTAGTCCCGAGAGAACTTTTTCAAGCAAATGAAATGGGGATTCACTGAGTACCTCGCATGGGTATGTTAGACCCGTCATCTAACTGGTAAACAGCTGGTGGCTGTTCACAAAAATAGGCGTTGGGAGTGATGATCCTACCCAATAAAATATCATAGAGAACCGCTGTATGGAATCGCAAGAAACCATATCGCTCATCCAAGGGACTCTATATTGGTGAATATATACTAGGTAGAATGGTCCGTCGGTGAATCAATTTTGGTCAAAAAGTAGATTACAATGCATTCCATATGTAGGTAAGTCCATTCTGTATATTATTTTGTAGAATATGTGGTTTTATTTTGCTTGTAAAAATAAATAATAAATTTAAAAACCTTGACAGCTATACTGCAGAATGAGGTGACCTAGACGAGAGTTAGCGAACAGTACTACCATCCGTTAGGTTTAGCACACAAGATAGCACACTGGCCTAGTGTTAGACCGCAGGTAGACCTACTATAATTAACAGTACTCGCCCTAGAGAATATAACATTAGCTCCCAGATATATAAGCCAATTGCCCGGGGGTCAGGGGGCCATCACATCCAAAGTTAAATTAACAGTAGCCAGCATCTGGAGTGAGTTGCTGTTTGTGGTCTTTATTCAACCGCAGGGAACTCTGGCTATCTCTCCCGGTTTAGGCCTTTCTTCCACCTCAAGCGACAACCAGGGGATGGTATTTAAGGTGGAATTAGAACGATAGGTGACGATTATAAGTAGTTAAAAAAATTACAAAACGGCTCTGATCAAAAAATGAATATTTTTATATAATAAGTAATAGAGTAATTTGGATAAACTATGAAAGTCAGTGGCGGATTGAATGAAAGTTTTGTTTGGGGAAACACTTTTTTTTCTTTTTTTTAAATTAAGATAAACATATTTATTATACAGTATTACAGTAATTCAGGAGTATTGCTATGAGTTCTTATGTTGGTGGTTATATTTTATTGGCACAAAACATCTCGGCCATCAGTGCCAGACACCCATTTTAGAAAATCAATTTTATGTTAAACAATGAAGTATGGTTTTAGTTAAAAACAAATAACAACAAATAGTTGAAAACAAATAACTATAAGAATAATCAATAGTAAGAATAAATATAACAACATTAGTCAAGGATATATAGTTAAATAAAAATATATATATCAATAAATAAAAAATAAAATAAAATAAATAAATTTAAAAAACAATAAAAAAACAAAATAAAATTAATAATAATTTTAAAAATATTAATAATAGTAAAATAAAATTGACAAATCTGCTTGTAAAAGTTTATTTCAGTAAGAAGGCACATCAATTCTTCAATTCTATTTACGAAGTGATGTGCCTCCTTATTTTGCTAAGAATAAATATCATGTATGTGACGTAGTATTTTAAACAAGTTCTTATATATTCATTTCAAACAAAAAAAAAATCTCATCTCCTTCCCTCCCCTTCACATGTTAATATATAGGCAAAATCAGAATTAAAACAATACACTGTTGAAATGAAAGTATTATGATAAATATTAAAGAAATTTACAAAAAGGAAACGCATATAAGAAACTCTGTGAGTCCTGAGAGATTTAAGTATTAGCATTCTCAGATTGATGGATAATTAATGAAATTGATGTTGAACTTAAGATCAGTAAAAAAAATAAATCAAGTTGGAGGGAAGAGGTATAGGTCGAAAACAATCCTACTGTTTTTCAAGTATATTAATGTAGTCGAGACAAAAACTGTTGAAGTGTAAAAATGATAAATTAGGACTTCAGTAAGTTTCGACTATTCAGAAACATAACCTACGAACTATTTGAAGTCTCTCAAGGTTCAAGAATCGTAGAACGAAGATATCAACCGCATCAATGACTAGACTCCATTTCCCTCTACCAAGCTTTTGTTTCAAGGATGCTGCCAGCATTACTCTGTCATCAGCCCGTCTTGTCCAAGTCCAAGCGCTGCAAACTATTAGCATCAGATATAGAAAGAGGCCTGGTTTCTGAGCAATGTGTTTAAACAGACATGTTTAACGTTTTGTAAAAGATAGCCTTGGTTATTTTTGAAACAGGCGAGATCTTAATAATTCCGAAATTACACCAATTAGCGGTCAAAATTCTTGTTTGTACACGGTGCTAAAAGTGTTATTAACTTCGAATAAAGATGCAAGGTACACAAAACTATCGACCTTGCCAAAGGTGCAGACATTTTAGTTGGCCTCAAAGGATTAGCATGTATTGGGTCTTGGATTGGTTTAGCAAAAGGTTTCCTGAATTATCTGAAGCGAGAAAAGCCTGCTCTAAATCCCTCTGTGACCTTGCTACTATATATATATCGTATGTATGGGATTTGATTGGATTAAGTCAGAATGGTCACGTGTAGTCCAGAGTCTCTTATAACCCTTTCGAGAGTTAACTTAAACAATAAGCATCTCCTTCATAGCAATAGAATAAAGTTCGAAAAAAATATTAAATTCCTTACTTGCGTTGCATAAATTATATTAATTCTCGCATTAAAAATGGATCTATTAATTCAAGACAAGAGATTTTAATTTAAAAAAATAAATATCATAAGTAACTCGAAGGCTTAGGTAGATTCACAGCATAAATTGGAATTTATAATCTGAAGCTTGTTAATTCATTCTAAAAGAAGATATTCCTGAAGAAAACTCGTTCCATTAAATACTAAGGTTTCGAAGTCTATTTATCATGAAGGCATGTGAAGAAGCTAAGTGAGACTTTCAAGATAATGGCAAATCGACAGGTGCGTAATATATAATCGTGTCTAACGATGTGGACAAGGTAGTTGAAATATTCTCACAGCCAACGCGAGGGAAAACTAAACTTTAAATTAAAAAAAAAACACTATACAAATAAGATAAAATAGTGAGAACATGAAAGGTTTTTTTGTCCTAACGCCCCGACATATACTTAGCAATTCATATTATAAGATATCTTATTTTTTTAAATATACATGTAAAGAAAATATCTCAATATTTACGATAATTTCATACTGAATAATTGATAAAAATAATAGCAAGCAGACAGTGGAGTTCGTTTTTATCAATTTATATCTGACACCGAAGTTCATTACGGAATATTTTCGAATAAATTGCATGCATAACTCAGAACGCTGAATCTTCATATGCTGAATATATTATTGAAGCTGAATATGTTACATATTTATATTTTTATTCCATTTGAGAAGATCCTTGGGAAAAATTATAAATATTAAATACGACCTAGAGGATGCAAGGATAATTTGAAAAACAAAAATAAATGGTTATGTAAACGTGTTTCCTTAAATGGACGTTGCCTCAAGTTAAAAGTCATTATTACATTCGATTAATTTCTTTAGTAAATTCGAAGAACATGCAGAAAACAAGTAAAAACAGTAGTATTGATTGATAGTTACGAAAAAATAGTTAATAACTGCAAAAAATTAGATTATTATTTTATTTTCCTTTCAAAATTTTTTATTTTTTTTACGGGAATATTTCGCTTGTGGAGTGAGAAAAGTACGTTAATCGAAAGTAAAATAAACTAACATAAAAAATAAAATATTTTTATATTAACAATAATCAGTTATGGTTTTAAACTATTATATACACACATATCTAATACAAATCTATTATATAATCAACATTTTAATGATAAATAACATATCATACCTCATATTTTCAAGTAAATTTTCACTAACCTGAAAAAAATAACACCATATTAATTATTGTAAGAATTCAACAACAAAAAATTTTAACATACTGAAAAACATTGTGGAATGCACATACATTTTACTCTACACACACATATATGTAGTGATGATGATTGACATAAATATATTTTTAACGTGAAAGAGAAAATACTGTGAAACTAATAAATTAAGATAAAATTTAGTATTTAGTATTATAAATTGAACTGAAGTCAGAACTTAATATCGCTCTCTGATTGTCCTATGAATACTATTAGTATTAACTAATGTTTTGTTCCCAACGCTGGTAAACACTGAGTGTATGTGGTTGAGAACTCGTTAGAACTACTTTTTTAGGGTGAGTGCATTTAATAGACCTACTAAGTGTGATAAATAGTGCTCGCTGTTAGCTGTATAGATCTCCACGTGGGAGACGGGTTCTGTCCCGCATCCTGCTTTGCACTGGATATCATTGAGCAGTAGTGGCCCTGTTATCAGCGCTGCGGTAGCTCAGTTATTCTGTGCACTACCAACTTATCACTGAGTCATTATCGTCGCGAGTTCGTAGCCCATAGACTCTGAATTTTTTTTTTTTTTTTTTCAATTAATTCTAATAATTATTTTATTATTATTTTAATAATTTTATTTTATTATTCTCATTTATTTTGTTATTATAAAAATGATTTGTTTGTTTTCTTTTTCTTTCTCTGTTTGTGTAAATAATTTTTAAACTCAAGAAGTTAAACTTTTATTTTTATTTTACTACAGATATATATATTTTTATTTTTTGTTTTGAATTTATTTAGTTTTTCTCTTTATTTAAAAAAAAAAAAAAAAAATGGGCGAATCTTCGGGTATGGAGACGGATGAAGAGACAGCTATCTCAGAAGTTAGCGAAACTGACTCCCAATATTTAAAAAGGAGGACTCTCCAAAAACGACAGCGCAACATTGTTCCAGGAGGATCTGGAGGATCCCCTAATAAAAAAAAAAATAAAAACAGCAAAAAACAAATCTCTGTACCTATCACCCGTAGTAAATCCATAGTAGATTTACCTGGACCTTCACAAGAAACCACCCCAGCCGCACAAGTCATACCTACTATTCCTACCAGTAATAAATTCGCAGCCCTCACTAATATCCAAGCCGAAACCGTAACACCAAGTCATTCAGAGCCTGAACCACCTCCAGTCTTTGTTTCTCACATTACGAATTTTGTTTCCTTCGCAAACGAAATATCTACGTTAATCGGACAAACTAACTTTAAATGCTTTTCTCGATTAAAAGATGTGAAAATAAACACGACTACCAAGGAACATTATAAAAAACTAGTGACTCACTTGACTGAAAAAAATTACGACTTTCACTGCTACCAGCTTAAGGAAGATAAGTCATATAGGGTAGTTCTGAGGGGACTTCACTCTACTACTTCCACTTCAGCCATCAAACAGGACATAGAAGAGCTGGGCCACAATGTTAGACAGATTTCTAATGTACTGCACCCAGTCGAAAAATATCCTTTACCTCTTTTTTTTGTAGACCTTGAACCAGCAGCCAACAATTCCGATATTTTCCGTGTTAATAGACTTGTATATTCCTGCATACGCTTCGAAGAGCCGAAGCAGAGAGTAGATATCGTACAATGCACAAAGTGCCAAACCCTGGGTCACACAAAAACCTATTGTCACCACCAGGACAGGTGTGTGAAATGTGCTGGGCCGCATGCGTCCAATACATGCCAGAAGCCAAGAGAAACGCCAGCAATATGTGCACTATGTGGTGAAGGGCACCCGGCTAGTTACAAAGGTTGTCTGGTGTACAAAACCATGCAGCGCCGCAAAAATGAAAATATTGCATTTAAATTGCAAAGAAACGTTCCAGGTTACCAAAACCCTGGCCCTTCAGGAAACAATGAGCGAGCTCCCTCTGGAAAACCTTTGACCCACGAAGACCCACGCCCGACGACCACCAACATCAATAATAAATCTTTCTCCAACATAACCAGAAAACAGCAGGATAATCAACAGGAACCTGAAGCTTCTCCTAACACCTATCATCATCTTCAGCCTCAACCACCTCATCATCATCTTCAGCCTCAACCACCTCATCATCAACTTCAGCCTCAACAACCCCGTCATCATCTTCAGCCTCAACCACCCCGTCATCATCCTCAGCCTCAACCATCCCATCATCATCTTCAGCATCAAAAATCCTATCACCAGCCTCAGATGTCCCAATCCCTCCAAAAAACACCTAAAATCGATGTACCAACCAACAACGTCCTAAGGGTCAACTTACCACCCCAGATCAATCCCAAACTTTCATCTCCTTCACATCCTACCTCCCAAGTAATCCCACCCGTAGCAGCTCCGTCAAACGTGGAACCTCCTCAGCAACTCCGACGGAGCACCCTATCTTTCCCTAGACAGCATAATCCTCCATCCAATGAACCTTCCACCTCCTCCTATTCTTCACAAAACACATCCGAAATCACATCAATCCTGTCATCCTTCCTTTTAGATCTTCAAAATACAATAAGACCTCTCATTACCCTCCTTACTAGACTCCTATCTGAATTTCCTTTCCATATCCCACAATGATCAAAAACTCCCTAGCCATCCTTTTGTGGAATGCAAATGGTTTACTGAATCACCGAGACGAACTGGACATATTCCTACGCGACAATACCATAGACATTGCCCTAGTGACTGAAACTCACTTCACTAAACAATCACACTTTTACATACGTGACTACATCACATACCGATCAGATCACCCAGACAACACATCTCACGCTGGCTCATGTATTCTCATCCATAAATCCATACCTCATTCCATGCTTCCTTCTTCTCCATCTGACACCATTCAATCAACCTCTATTATCTTATCTTCCCATCCATTTAATATGACAATCTCAGCGGTATACTGTCCTCCCGGTAATTCACTCACCATCCACCACCTTGAATCCTTATTCCGATCCCTTGGTCCGCGCTTCATTGCTGGGGGAGATTACAACGCCAAAGATCAACGATGGGGATGCCGAACGTCCAACACTCGTGGCAGGATACTTTCCCGTCTCACCACTTCCTGTAGCTATTCCCTCTTGGCACCACAGGAACCTACATATTGGCCTACTTCCATTAAGAAACGTCCCGACATCCTTGATATTTTTGTTACTTCTCAAATCCCCTCCTCCCACACTACAGTCAAATCCTTCGATGACCTTTCCTCAGATCACAGCCCAGTTCTGCTTCTTATGCACACAAATTCTATTCCTAAACCTTATCCTCCATCACTGATTAAAGGACGTGTTGACTGGGACAATTTTCGTAATGACTTGGAAAACAGACTGGACTTAAAAATCCCATTAAAAACTAAAAAACAAATAGACCTCGCCATTAAACAATTTACAACATCCATAGAAACGGCCATACACAAAAACACATCCCACTATAACAGTAGGAATTCTGATGAAACGAAATTGCCAAGACATATTCGCCTCTTACTAATTGAAAAACGCCGAGCAAGGGCGAAGTGGCATAGAACGAGATATCCATCAGACAAAACCCACTACAACAAACTGACTAACAACCTTAAGACAGAAATACAGAAGTTCAAAATTCAAAACTTTCAGGACTTTACAGAACACCTAACAACTTCAGACAAATCATTATGGATCACCACTACAAAACTACTAAAATACAAAAGCTTCAATCATCCACTTCTCACTGACTCCAAGACCTGGACACGCTCCGACGAGGACAAATCTCAAACATTCGGTGAACACCTTTCCAGAACGTTTGATCCTCACCCTGATATCCTTAACCCAATCCACATTGAACATGTTGAAGCAGAACTAACTGTTCCTCTCCAAATGTCCCTTCCTCCCAAGGCGTTTCACCCATCTGAAATCCTTTACATCATTAATAAATCACCATCCAAAAAAGCTCCTGGCCATGATCTTATTACATTTCACATCCTAAAACAACTCCCTCGCAAAGCTATCCTCTTCCTCACCTACATATACAATGCCACACTCCGGTCTACCTATTTTCCCGACGCCTGGAAACATTCTATCATCAAAATGATACCAAAACCCAAGAAGCCACTAGAAAGCCCATCGTCCTATCGTCCTATTTCTCTTCTACCCATTATTGGAAAAATTCTAGAAAAACTCATCCTAAAACGCCTATATCCCATCCTTGATTCAAATAATGTGATTCCTGACCACCAGTTTGGATTTCGGTCATCTCATTCAACTATACAACAGTGCCATCGTGTGGTGGATGTAATATCTTCCACATTGGAACGCGGAATGTACTGCACTGGAGCCTTTCTTGATGTAGAACAGGCTTTTGATAGAGTTTGGCATCCAGGACTGCTTTACAAACTTCGCCAATTCCTCACCCCAACGTATTTCCTATTAATTCGCTCCTACCTAACTGATAGAACCTTCCAAGTTCAACATAATCTCTCCTACTCATCCATATTCATCCAATCAGCCGGTGTACCTCAAGGTAGTATCCTGGGTCCGATCCTTTATACAGTATATACAGCTGACATTCCTATCCAACCTAGCACTATCCTTACTACCTACGCTGATGACACATGTGTGTTATCTGTGAATAATGATCCTGTTGTTGCATCCCGAATCCTGCAGAACCATCTATCAGCCATCGAAAAATGGTGTCAGAACTGGAGAATTAAAATAAATCCTAATAAATCCTATCAAGTAACCTTCACTCTACGTCGTAAACCTATGACTTCCTGCCCCACCGTATCCTTTAACAATATCTTACTTACTCCTGTTGAACAGATCCGGTACTTAGGACTAAACCTAGACAAACGCCTCACATGGAACCCTCATACTAGACTGAAACGACAGGAAACTGCGCGTAGATACCGATTACTACAACACTTACTCGACAAACGCTCAAAACTTCCTATTTACTACAAACGACTCATTTATATAACCATTATTAGGCCTGTGTGGACCTACGGCATTGAGTTATGGGGTCCACTAAACCATCAAACTCCTCTCGCATCCAATCCCTGCAATCCAAAATCCTTCGAAAAATCCTTAATGCTCCATACTTTGTTACAAATAAAATTATCCATAAAGACCTAAATATCCCATTAGTTGAAGACTTAGCCCGATCCAGATATACATCCTTCCATTCCAAACTTCCTGCCCACTCAAACCCGCTTATCCGTGACCTTTCCTCAACATCTATTCCTGACAATCCACCGAGGCGACTGAAAAGAAGATGGCCAAGAGACCTCTTACCGTAAATTGGACATGGAGTTCTACCAATGGGTAGTTTCTTCACAGGACAATCATGTGTCTTAATCTCATATCTATCCCATTTACTTGATGTATTGTATAAATACAGTTGTAAATTTCTTTAAATAAATAATAAAAAAAAAAAAAAAAAAAAGTATTATAAATTAATAAATATTTTTTTTTAAATTTAGAGTACTACAATATAGTTTCTCGTGACCTGCAACTGAATTATAATATAATACGGTGTGAGGCCACGTGTAACTGTCACTGGTTGCCATGGTGATCGATGGGACAAGTGATGTCTAGCTGGACCATTATCTCCGCGCGTACTTGTTCCGTCAGGAGTGTACGGTATAGGAGGCGTTGGAATATTAGTTCTTGATAGAGTTTAATGTATATTTATTAGGGTAATGAATGATAATACCAAATCAGTACTACATTACGGGTGAGAAATCTTGAATAAACAGTGCAACGCCCGAGTAAGGAGGTGATTAGGTCTTGATCCCGCTCAGCAACTAGGTTTTCCCTCTAATTTTTGGTTACCCCCTTCAAAGAGGCTGGATATGTATCAGGAGGGTATCCATACCCCAGGGTCACTCCACGGCTAAAATGACTAAATATTTTTTTTTTTTATTTATAGTAATTTACAACTGTATTTAAGAACACAATAAGTAAAAATATAGAATGAAAATAAAAAGTCATGAAAATGTCTTGAGGGAGAACTAACCAGTTCTAGCACTTCACGAACCATTTTAAGGCAGTAGATCCCGAGGCCACCTTCTTTTCAGGTGCCTTGGAGGGTTATCAGGGATATCTAAGGAAGATAAATTACGGACAAGTGGGTTCGTATGGGCAGGGAGTTTAGAATGAAAAGAGAAGTATCTATCACCGGCTATATCTGCAACAAATGGGATGTTTAGGTCATTATGAAGGAGTTGATTTGTGACAAAATAAGGGGCATTCAGGATTTTTCGAAGGATTTTGGATTGTAAGGACTGGATACGGGAGGAATTAGATGGTTTCGTAGAGACCCAAAGCTCGATTCCATATGTCCAAATAGGTCTGATAATAGCGATGCAAATGAGTCTTTTGTAATATACTGGAAGTTTTGGATGTTTGTCTAGAAAGTGTTGTAGTAACGATGTCTTTGAGCAGTTTCTTGTCGTTTCAGTCTTGTGTGAGTATTCCAAGTAAGGCGCTTGTCAAGATAGAGACCTAGGTTTCGGATTTGTTCTACAGGAGTAAGGAGAATATTATTAAAGGATACAGGGAGGGGGCAGGAAGTCATCGGTTTTCGACGAAGGGTAAAGGTGATTTGACTAAATAAGAATAAATCCTCAGCCTCAGCTGGGGTTCGACTCCATAACCCGGAGAACACTAGTAGTCATGGCATCGAAAATATTAATAAAATCTACGACATTGCTATCATATTTTAAATATTTTCTTAATCTCTATATAAATAAAATGATAAACTCCTTCTAAACTACTGAACGGATTTTGACTCGGTTTTCACAATCGTTTAGATTATTGTTTCCTGAAAGTTTTTAAGCTAAATCTCATACAATTTAGCTTTTCTTTAAACGGAAAAAATTAATTTTTTGTGACCATGTCATAAAAGAATCATTCCCGAAATATAAGTAGTAACATAGACGCATAATATAACCGTTTGAAATCACAAGGTTTTAGAAAAGTTAATATGCAATAAAATAAGTCGGGAAATTTAATAGAAAGATGTTACAAGCGCATAAACTTATGCGCAAATGCTATTTGTAATGTTGTGGATTAGGCAGGTTATGGCGATCGTACAGGTTATATACTTCATACAGTAGTCAAGATTTTAGTAAAAATATTATGTAACAAATCGTATTCAAGTTGCTAAATTGAAGGAAATGTTGTAATAAGCTAATCGTTGTTATAATTATTTCTACTATTAGATCATTTAACAAAAAATAGTAGTTTCACTGTATACTAAATGTAACTCACATGGAAACTAAATAACCAAAAGTACTTATGAAATTTAAAACTGTAATAAACCAAATAATATATGAACCGTTAAACATAAGAAACAAATAAAATAAACCAATTTATGACTATGTATTCTAATTTCTTCCGATGATTAAATTTAAGAATTAATAGACGTTATATAAAAAACATAATATTTCCTTACTAAGTGCACTTATCGTTACGATGAACTCATAATCCCAAAGTAATAAACTTTTAATTGGTCAAACTGAAGTTTTAAAAAATTTATGAAACCATTATAGGTGGAATAGTCAGGAATCAGTCATTTTTGAAAAGTTTTTAATTTTGCCAACGTTTCGGCTCAAGCTTGTGAGCCATCATCAGGACATGGCTCAGTAATGCCCTGATGATGGCTCACAAGCTTGAGCCGAAACGTTGGCAAAATTAAAAACTTTTCAAAAATGACTGATTCCTGACTATTCCACCTATAATAGTTTCTACAGTCGACTATACACCCTCAATAAAATTTATGAAACCATATTTAAATTGCGAAGCGAGGGTGGGTCCCTAGTTACTAGATAATTTTATTAATAGTTTATTATAGGAATACATTGTTCGTTCAAATATTAAGGGCAAAGTCAACGAAACACCATATTTTAATGCCAACGTTAAGTTATCAAAAAACTTATATAATTTAAACTTTTAAGTTTTTTTTTCAGAAATCGAAAATCACTTTTTTTAAATATTAACATGTGAGATATTAGAGGATGACTCGAATTTTATGTTATAATTTTTACAACTAAAAACAAAGGGATATGGTAAAAAAAAATTTAATATGGTATTTAAAAAGCCTTTTTTGTCGTTGACCTGTCTCATTCTTTAAAAAATGTCATATCATTTATAACTCAAGCTTTTATCGCGTCTTAAATATTTTTTTTGGACATTTTCAAAGCAAACAATAATAAAAATCTACTTCCATTACCTATTCAAGGACCTAACTGAAACCTGACAGTTTGAAAGAACACGAGGCAGTTAATCTTATTGAGCATAATTAATTTAAATAACTGGCTTTCAGACTGAAAATAAATGGAAATAAGGTATTGGAAAAAACGTTCCCTAAGGCTCAGAGAAGGAAGGGAACCTCTAACGAGAAATGAAATGATGGATAACTATTCTGCTAAACAGACAGGGATTGTTTTGATGGACGGAAAAGAAGAACTGTTTTGATTTATGAAAAGGTATATTTCATTGCAGATGTAGAAAAGAAACTGACTGTGGGAGATAAAGGGTTTGAGCAGGACAGATGCGAAACCAGTCTATCAAGCAAGCGAAACTAAATTGCGTTAGGCAAATGATCATAAAAAACTAGTTAGGAAAATTTACATTAGTTATAAATTTTTAGGATATAAAAAAAAAAAAAAAATATATATATATATTATATATATATATATATATATATATATATATATATATATATACAATTGATTGGTTTATGATAAATAATTAAAAAAATTTAGAAGATAAAAAAACATTTTACTTAATTTATGAATCTGAAACATGGATAGACAAACCATAAATCGTTTACTAAATCCAACATTTCGGTTTTAACGTCAATATATATATAAGTATAATATTATAGAGAAATTTATACAGAAAAAAAAATCTTCAACTATATCCTCAACGAAGAAATTTCAATAAGGAAGTTCTATAAAACAATATTATGAGGTTACAAAAACATTACAGCTGGTTATATGTTATTTAATTAAATTGTAGGATGCTAGTTATTGCAAATTTTAAGGGTCATTAAAACATAAATGGTAAAAACAAATAAAAAAATAAGAGATAAAAAAAGTAAATGTGTAGTACATCTTTTATATACATTAGCGCGATTTAGATTACAAAAAAATAATTAAATATTATAATATACACGGATAACAAACTGATGATCAAAGTAGTTGGTCTAAACTAAGCCGAATGAACGAACCTAGTTCTCTGAATTATTACACTTTCTGTAAAATACTAAAAACTTCTCTATTTTAAATTCAAATCCTTCCATTAAGGGTTAGTACTTTATGTAAATAAATATGCCTGATATGTACAAAAAGATATATTACACAAAAATGTAAAATTTAAATAACAATTTTAAAATATAATAATAAATTAATAGGAAATTTTACCAAAATTATAATAACAATATAAATGCATCTGTTTAAATATAAAGACATAACCGTAGTCTTTATCTGGGTTCCAGCACATTGTGGTATTCCAGGCAACGAAGAAGCAGACAGAGCCGCCAACTTGGCCAGACAAGGCAACACATCTGAAAGCACGGTACAGGAAGAACTCACAGTAGAAGATTGGATCAGAAAATTGAGGAAAAATCTCTTCCAAACCTGGAAAACAACGTGGATAACAGGACAACATAAACTGTTGGATATAAAAAGAGACACCAAAAAATGGACCACGAGCACGAGGATTTCTAGAAAAGAGGAAATCATTTTATGCCGGCTCCGTATAGGACATTGTCAGTTTACCCATGGTTACCTTATGAGAAATCTGCATGCACCCACCTGCGAATATTGCGATAATGTTCCAAAAACTATTCAACATCTATTATTAGATTGTCCCCTTTTCGAAACATCAAGACATAATATTAAACTAACAGGGACCCTAAAAGATATATTGAATGATGATGAAGACAAGGTGAAAAAATTACTGAATTATTTAAAAGAAATCAAGTATTACAACCAAATATAGAAAAACACAGTTGCCAATGACCCTGTAGGATAGAGGCAAATGACAAAATAAATAATAAAAAAAAAATAAAATAAAATATTATAAAAATTCAATACACAGTTAATTAAAAACACATTTTAAAATTCACAAACGTAACAGTCATTGAACTTTGGCCGATTTATAATTTGTATATATATTTATTCAGCAATAATTTTATTTTAATTTTAATATCAATTTATCTGTAAGTTATTTTATATTTAATTCTGATAATTATAAAATTATTATTATTCATTTGTCTTGATTCACAAAAATTAGTATAAATCAAAGTAACTGAAGATATTATAGATGTACACATTTTTATAAAAGTAGACTTATAGATGTAAAGAAGTACAATGTTGCCATGAAATGATTTTCGAATAAATATAAACTATTTATTTTTTTTAGACCCTCGTTCTACATCATCATCATCAGGGGCTTGTTATTTAATTAATTTCATTTAACTTTCATGCAACTGTGGCTAATCGGACAATACTATAGTGATTGTTCTAAATTTTACATATCCTGGTTTAATTAGGATAGTAATCTTTAACGAGTGGCTGACGTCGCACAGGCCCCAGACAACTATTTTAGTCCTCAGTTTGAACTCCCGGTCTTGGGCTTAACTTTACAATACTAGCCACCACACCACAGGTGACTTCAGTTATTTTTTAAACATTATTTTTAATCTTCTTTATTTAATTACTAATTTAATTAGAGATTGGATATAACAAAAAGTAAAATTTAATGTATAAAAGAACCTGTACTTCTACAACCCATGAACGGTGTTGGGTTCAGTACATAAGAGATTCGTAATGCTTAATGACCAACATCCGAGCAAGGAGGTGATTAGGCCTAAATCACGCTGGACCGCTAGGCTTTTCTCCCAATTTTGTGTAAACACCACTAGACTACGCCAGTCCCAAAATTTAAAGTGTGAGTACTCATATTTAAATTAAAATTTGTTTAAATTAAACCCAATTGAGCCAAAGCCAGAAGTATGAGTTGGTAAATAGTGATATACCTGCTAAAAATGTATATTTAAATGAAAGTTGAGCTCTATTTGGATTTATTAAATTAAATATATGAACTAAGATGTATCAAAAATCAAATGTTCTTTATAATTGGTCCTTTCATATTCAAGAATCCGTAGAAGTTCTTCCAGTGTTCCGCTACTTCCAAAATGCTGGAAGAGAAGGAAGACGTTAAGATGGGAATAGGAGGAGGGGGACAAAGGGACCGATAGGAGACTCTACAATTACCGTAGCTGGAACAATAACAGCTCTCCTAATTCCTGATCGTCGGAATGACAATGGCTTCCAAGGGCCTAATGAAGGCATCTACTCCTTCGGTTTTTACCCTACCACCTTCCAAATGCCCTCTATTAGTCCTGGCTTTTCCTTACTCTTCTCCTTAGTTTAAACGAATTTAATTCCGCTCGCTTCGAATCGATATCAACGGGAATTAAAGAAGTCACTAGGGCTATTTAATTCCATATTATTAGATGTAATTAAATAAGTTTTATATGTTGTAATGTAGTATTAAACTTCTCAGGTAGTATATACAGTAAACTATATCAGGTAGTATATACAGTAACTATTAATTAAATTTATTTTTATATAATAGGGGTACTCACTACGTTTGCTATAGCATGCTATTTGTGCTATTGTGCTAAACCCATCAATTTTATACAGGAAATAACTGTAGAAACTCGACGGGTTTAGCAAAATAACACAAATAGCATGCTATAGCAAACGTAGTGAGTACCCCTAAGGTAAGCTAAAGTATTGCGCTCACTTATTCAGTACAAATAACCAAGTATAGCAAAATGGCCTGTGTGCGCGCTTTGTCCACCTTAAAAACCAAATCTTGTAATAAACTTAAATTACATAATGTGGATAATCGGAAGATTCTTTGTTAGATGAGGAAGATGGTTGGGGGTGCGGTCATAAATTAAAAAACACACATTTAAAATAAGTGTTATTTTAATTATGTGCCGACGTTTCGGCCTACAATGTGGGCCTTCATCAGGGTTGACTCGACGTGAAGGCCCACATTGTAGGCCGAAACGTCGGCACATAATAAAAATAACACTTATTTTAAATGTGTGTTTTTAATTTATGACCGCACCCCCAACCATCTTCCTCATCTAATTTCTCAACGGTCAACAAAACTCCATCATTATTCTTTGTTAGGAGTCCTAAACTTTGGGCCCATCAAAAAGGTTTAATTAGGATAGAGCAGGCTAGGGTCCGCCATTTATTTCTCCTTCAGAGGACGGCATAATCTAGAATTTTTGACTTCATTTAAAAGTAATCGGGTCATATATACCCGCGATTTTGAAAATATATGGCTGTTATACTAGCCACTACACAACAGGTGACCCAACTAAAAGAAAGTTAGAATAGGGTTTAATTTTAGCTAAAATGTTATGTTTACAAACAATTTAGAGCTGCTAGTTTTTTTTTTTGTTTTTTTAATTTAGGATTCGTTTACCTCTAAAACCTTACTGCTTAACTTCACAATGCCAAATTCGAACATAAATTGAATTATGTTTAAGAGTCTTATGGAGGTGTCAGGTTTTTTTATTTTTTATTCTAGTGAAAGAGAAGCTGAGCAGATGCACTGTTCTATTACACAACGCCGTTCCCGTGTAAATGATTCGAATTCGGTTGTGACAGAAAGGTTATTTACTGGTCACATCAGCAGTGGGCTCCCCTGTGGTTGTGAGGTCTTCCAGTGGCTGCCCAGCTTCTGAGGTATCATAGGCTCGGTTAAATCACCTCAAGGCACGTGAGTTGGAGGTGAAACAGTACAGATCCTCACTATGAAATCAAGACCTTCATCAAGGTTATTAAAGCTTAATTCGTGCACTAAAAATTGAGCTGTTACATAAAATAATGATTTACCAACATTCCACACTTAACCGGTTGATCGTATCCATTTGTAAAAAAAAAAAATTAGCTTATGACCAATGTTTCCCTAATAGGGTAGGGCGGAGATAGTTACGCAATTTTTCACTTAAGCGGCTATAACTCCTCAACGATAAGTCTAAATGGCTTTTTATGCATAAATTTATACCTAAGCGAAATTGTCAATAGTCATTTATTTATAATAAGTCGAATTTATAATAATGCAGAAAGTCAAGTTTGCCCAACGTACCCATAGGTCGGGTAATTTGAGCAAGGGTAAGATGCAAATAGAGTACTTAGAAAGTATAGCCAAACCATGGGTTCAATGTTAACAAAACATGAAATAAAATTTCTGTTTGACTATCAACTTTTTATTCACAGTATTTCAATGAAAAAAAGAACAAAAACTTAAAGTAATTTTCTTTGGATGATAAACTGAAGATAGAATAATGGAAACATCTGAAGCTTAACTTTAGGATTTGATTCAGTCTTTATGTTCAAAATCAGACTTGAATATTTATGTAATTATCAATATCTATTATCATATAAGAAAATATTTATAACATCTATAGCGACTATAGCACAACTAACCCCAACCTGAAATTTAAATACGAAAGCTAGGTTACCAAACATCGGTCAAGATTATATCCAGAATCTTTATACATATCAGTAGTACAATATATTTATGGATGTTAAACACTCATCTGATTGAAAACGCATAAATTTGACTATTATAGACAAAATACAAAGTTTAATACCAATTTTAGGAAAATTAGTAGCTTGAATATAGGAGAATATTATTTGAAAATAAACGGACCGATAAAAAAACATAGATTAATCAGTCAACTAATACTATGTCAACCTAATAAACTAAAATTGACCTGTTCCGGATTCCAAAATAGTTATTCAGATAGCAGCTTTGAATTCCCTATTTGTAATTCAGGCAAACCCGAAGATCTTAATCATTTTTTGTTGCAATGCCCTGTTTACTCCCGCATCCAGAAATAAATACTTGAGAACATATATTTAAAATATGTCAGACAATGACCTCATAATAGAACATTTGTTATAAATAGACAATAAAAAGAAATTTGATAATTAATTTTATTATATTACAGAATGTTTAAAGCTAAGAAATTTGTATCTATCTATTCAAGAATAATTTCAATTCAAGCACATTACCAAAATAACAACAATTGAATCTGTTATAGAGTTTATGATTTTTTTAAATATTTCTATAGTTACATTTTATTTTGCCTTTTGCTATGTATTTATTTTAGTTCAGGAAGCATATTTTGTTTAGTACAGTTCTAATATATCTATTTGATTTATTAAAAGGAATTAGTCCAGGTGGCGGTCGGTGAATGAAACTACTCAATAATTGAGTAGTGATGAAATTGAGAAGTAGTAGTAATAAAAGAATTATTCTTTCATTCACCGACCGCCACCCGGACTAATTTCTTAGTTGTGTAGTGATTGAAATTGAGTAGTAGTAGTAGTATTGAAAGAATTATTCTTCCATTCACCGACCGCCACCGGGACTAATTTCTTATAGTAATTCTCAACGGTCAACTAATTATATCCACTATTTGATTTATGTTTAACTGAAATAATTTTTTAAAACTCAACTCCATTTGTATGGTCTAGAACGAAAATTATTATTTATTATTATTATAGACAAAATATACATTTATTTTACTTTTTAGTCACAAAATAAACAATTTGCATGTGTACTTCATTTAATAGATACGTCGCCACCGGGGTTCGCGAGATAAGTTATCCTTCCCGTGATTCCTTATTTCTGCTATGCGATGCCTTCGCGTGTGATGAATAGTTTTTGAATTATAACTGATTTTCCAACTTCTTTCTCTTCTTCGTTCTTCTCTCAAATGACGACGTCCGAGAGTAGAACTGTAAACTCCAATTCCAATTTACCCTATACTCAACTAGCCCCACTCTACCTACCCTACAGCACTGTTTACGCAAAGCAGAGAACAATATAAATACTTACTAAGATGAATAAAATTGAGGGCTGATATATAACTTCACCACTTTTTTAATATCAGCTCCAAATTTTATTCTTAGAATTTGACCTTAACCTTAAAAAATCTACAACTTACTTACTAAAATTGTATTCAATAAAACATTTTACTCCAGATCATCAGACTAGGATTGATCTAAAAAGGGCATGCTTTCACTTAAGAGAAGACTTGATGAAATTTATTTCTCCGAGGTCGGAACTTCATATTATTTTTTATTTTCCTTTTCGGCGGTCTAAGTAAAACGCCCTTGGTGATTTATTTTCAAATTTCTCTAGGGATGGGTATATAATCATCTGGGCCTGGACCGGAACGGTAATAGGGGTGAAATGTTGGGTCAGAAATGTAAACAGAGAGCCGGGCCCGGGGGCTGTGTATTATTCTGGCTAAATGGAATCCTGTGGCCCCCCGCCATAAATCGAAAGAAGGGAGCAGAGATAAAATCTGCAATCCCTGGTCCACAGCAGATGTTTCGTCATACGGCGGTAATAAGGTTCCTGTCTGTTTGGTCTGAGGCCAAGTCCCGCTCGTTCGATACTGCCTTATCGCCCTTCCTCCTGTCTTACTATCTTCCCAGGGGCCGAGCCGTTATGTCTCTTTTTAGTCCATTATATTTGATGGCGCTTATATATGTAGGAAAAGTGAGGAATGGATACCCGGGTATAAAAAAAAATTAGCAATAATTCAGTTTAGGCGTCCCTCTTAGTTTAACGACGAACATTCATAATACACTAATGAGTTTTTCTGTATATCAAAATATGTTAAAACAATGATATGGCTAGCGAGATAGACTATAACAATTTAATAGACATCGTCGCCATCCTACCTGCTGTTCTGATCCTGAAACAACATCCTTAATCCTGCAAAGATACCTTTGTCATATCGAACACTGGTGTAATAACTGGCGTATAAAGGCGAACGAAGAAAACTGTAAACAAGTAACATTCACTCTTAGACGAAAATCCTGTCCGCCAGTTTATTTTAACTCAATACCCATTCCTCCTTCAGCTACAGTCCGATAACTTGGCTTACTATTGGACAAAGGATTGACATGGAACCCACATACAAGACTTGAAAGTCAAGAACAAATCTGAGCTTACAGTTGACAATAAATTATTAATCTACAAGACAATACTGAAGGCTATCTGGACCTAAGGACTTGAACTCTGGGGGAAAGCTAAACGTTTTAACATCAAACGCAATCTATCCAAAATCCACCGAACAAATAGTAAATGCTCCTTATTATGTCACCAACCATACCTTACACCACGTCCTAAATGCTCCATTTATTTTAGGTCATATTATATCAAAATTCTCCAAATTCCATCAGAACCCAAATACATCACCCAAATCCGCTAGCTCAACCTTTCCAGCTCCACGCAACCTTACTATCCCCCAAGAAGGTTGAAACGGCAGTGACCCCGCCTCTTGTAAATATGTATATTTTGGAGTTCTAGCAATGGCTAGATTATCCACTCAATGTGCTGTATGTTTGATGTGTATATAGGTATGAGTGATTTCTGGACTTTGTATATATTTTATTGCTTCGTTAACCATATTATAATTGTATTGCTATGTAAATATTGTATGATTGTTATCTTTCACCATTATTATTAATGTTCAAATTAGGACAGATTGTAATATTACTCAATAAAAATTATTGTAGAAAAAAAAAAATCTGGGGCAGAATTAAATTGAATTTCTATAGAAACATGTGTTTTATTAAAAAAATTTATTATATTAAGTATCAAAAATCATCAGTTAGTTTGGCGTAAAAAACCGCGCAGTTAAAAACGCCTAATCGTCATTCCTAATCCTAATCATCAGTTAGTTTTATCGGCTTTTCATCACTATTTATTAACTTTTACAAGCTTGTGTATAACATTTTTTTCTAAAATCTTTAGTTTTCTGTTCTGTTACTGTTCAAAAACTAAAAATTGCATTAAAAAATTTATTTTAGGTTTTTCCTTTAGTTGGGTATCTTCATGAATGGGATTCATTCAATTTATATATTTATCTATTTTTCATCAGTGGTAGTAACAAGATAATATGGTTATTTTTATAGAATCTACAAAAATTAAAGGTACTTTAGAAGAAGAAATTTTAAAATATCGGCATTTAAGCTCTGTCAGACTATTTTAATCAGAATGAAACCTACATGATATTAAAGCCCATTAATTGTTACATCGAAATAGCGAATTTAATCAAAATCGTTAGTGCCGTTTTTGGGAAAATCCTAAAAAGGTGCAATATGCAAGGTATGAAGTGGCTCTTCTGGTTTTCCGATTTTAATGAAATTTTTTTTGTATTTTTCTAAGTTATCTTAAATATGAAATTTCAGTTTCATAGGACTTTTCCTTTCCGCCCGGGAGTTACACGGGGACACACATAGGCCATTTTGCGGGACTTGGTTATTTGGAGTCAGGGGACTCTAAAACATGTATTTCCGTTGAAACTGGAATTCGAAAATTTTCAAGATCGCTATACTGTCCCTTACTATATATATAGTTCTCTGTAGTTCGCTAATAGTTCTCTGAGTGAATTTAAGGTACGATCCAAAGAATCAAAGCTTTTTGTATATGTTATGACTGCGATACTACAGCGAGGTGGACAGATCTCAAAAAACCAATGATGGCGCCCAAAGCAACCGATAGAGTGGAATGGAACAACACTACAGAGGAGGCTCTGGTTCTCAGCGAACCGTAACACCATTTCATTTCACCCGATGATAAATTAGAGGTATAAGGGTTGTCAATGGACCTACGAAGCTATTGAAAATTCAAAAACATGATCAGAGAGAGGATTGCGACAGTGAAGGTAAGTGACAAAATTTAAGTTTTTCTGATTTTTTTTATTATTTGTTTTATCCACTATCTCTCCTGTGACAATAAGCGAATATGATGACAATTTCAATAACATTTCAGGCATAAGAGAGATCGATACCCATTGGTTTCTACTCCTAACTAAAATTTTGAAAAGAGATTTACTTCAGGAGATCCATTAACCTGATGTTTTTCAGCCTTCATCGGATATTTTTTGGCTTTTGATTCGAGACCATGTTTATAGTATGAGTTGTAAGTATGTCCGTGAAGTTTGGAGTGAAATTTTATATATGTTGTCCGCATGTGATCATGTACCATTGGTATGTTTAAGTCTGTCAGTGAACTTTTTTTACTGACCTAGATGAATGAGTGATGAGTCTTAAAGCATTTGATATAAAAGTCTTTGTGCTAATTTGACTCGATAAGCTATGTTCGTTGTCGCCCAAATCTATCTAATAAGCCAACATGAATATCGTAAAATCTTAAAGAGCTTAAATAGATTTAGGGTTACAAAATATAAAAAACTCTGTCATACAACAATGGCCAATGAGGTCAAGTAATTATATAATAAATGCTTACTGTTAAAAAGTATGACATGGGTCTTATGTTGTTTAAAAACTAAAGTAACTCAAATAATATAGAATATCAATCAATAAGCAACCTAAAATAAAAACTATTAATCTCTCAATATCCAAAACATATTTTTTGCTTACACTTACCTATATACAGATAGTATTGCGATCGTGAAAATGTTCGAATTCCAGTTTTCAACGGATATTCACGTTTAAGGGTCACCTGAGTCCAAATAACAAAGTCTCGCAAAAAGGTCTGTGTGTGTATGCGTGTGGTAACTCCCGGGCGAAAACAAAAAGTCCTATGAAACTGAAATTTCATATTTAAGACAACTATACGCCTGAGATGTTACGGAAACTTTTTTTATCGAAACAACTGACCGGAAAATCTACTTTATACCATCCATTTTGCACTTTTACGATTTCCTCAAATCCGGCTTTAACAATTTTGATTGAACTTTAAAAATCAATGTAAAATTTGATGGGCTTTAATATGATGTAGGTTTCATTCTGATTGAATTAGTCGGACGGGGCTTAAATGCTGATATTTTAAATTTTCTTCCTTTAAAGTATCTTTAACTTTGTATATTTCAAACAATTTGGAACATCATCTTATTAGCATTGATAGATAACGAGTAAATAAGCAAGTTGAGTGAATTTGATAAACAAGAAAACGAGAAAAGTGCAAACATATTTTATATGAAATTTCTGTGTTTTTGAACACAAGAGTTGTAATATACCGTTGGATAGTGAAAGAGTTTAGAAAAAATATTATCTAATACACGTAATTTCAAAGGTCAGTGGAGAATGATGAAAAGCCGATAAAACTAACTGATTGTTGTAGATAAAAATATAATAGATTATTTAAGACAACACATTTATCTATTGAAATTCAATTAAATTAAATCTTTAACAATTTATTTATATGTTTAAATGTATTTACAAATTCTTAAATTGATTTTAACAGCGGAGGCAAGTGAATGTCGTGCACAAGATTTTTTTTGTTTGGAAGGGAGGCTGAGGTTATCTCAGAGCTACAAGTTCATTACACTCCTTCCAGTGAGAGTGTTACGATACAAAATTAAATTATAATTGCTGTTTGGAAATATTTACAGAGATACAAGAACAACATTTAGAGATAGACAGAAATAAACATGGAATATTTACGTAACCTATCATTGAATACTTCATAATAAACATTACCAACCAACAAAAAAAACTATTTATTTCTCACTATCAAAACATTTGTTTTTTGTTTGTTTGGAGTGGAGGCTGAGGTTATCTCAATGTTGTGCCTAAAGATACCAATAAATCTGGCCAGAATGAAGATAATTAATATAACCAGACTTTCCGGGAAAGTGATCCATATTACGCAGGAAAACAGTGGATGGTTCATTACATCGTACCTACACCCTCGCACTAACTGCTAGCAAGTGATTTATCTAACCACTTCGGGTGATGAAACTTTCAAAGTAACATCTCAAGTTGCTGCAATCAATATGCCAAATATCAAAGTTACCTAATATTTATAAAATATTTGTATTAATAAAACTAGTTTACTCATTAAACATCGGCTTAAATAGAATTTCACCTAGACTAGATAAATTATACTGACATGTAAATACATTGGTGTAACTTGTCCATAAATTTGGCTATGATATGGCTGACTTTTATTATTTATTTTTCTTTTAGATATTTATTGAGATATATTACAATTTGTTTCAAATTGAACAATAGTATTAGTGATATGAGACCACATTCATTCAGTATTTACAACAAACAATGATAAAGTCGAATTACATAAAAATAAAAAAATCCCAGCACCTCCCTCTCAGCCGCGTCACTGGTATGAGCCTGTGGAGGCTGAGTTAGGGCGCAGTAGCCACAAACATACAGTACATTAGAGGAGAATCTGACCAGTGTAAGAACTCCAGTATAAATGTTTGCTGGATAGGGATTGTGATAGAGGGGTAGGATGATGTGTAAAGTTCTGATAGAATTTGGATGGTACCAGGACAAGAATAAATGGAATATTAAGGTCGTGGTGTTTAAGGTACAGTTGGTAACGTAATATCAATGCTCCTGACTATTGTTCGGAGGACTTTGGATTGGAAGGATTGAATGCCTTTGATGCTGAAATGCTTAGCTGTCTCCCACAGTTCAAGTCCGTAGGTCCATACATGTTTTAGTACTGTCTTGTATATTTGTAATTTGTTGTCAGTTGCAAGATGAGATTTTCTGTTTAGTAGTCTGTATAACTGGCCAAATCTGCAGTTGAGTTCTTTTCTTTTAAATTTTGTATGTGGGTTCCACCTCAGTATTTTTTTCAATGGCTGACTAGACCCATATGATTAGTCATGTATTGATCAGTCTAATTCAAATCAATCACGTAGTTCAGAAAACGCATTGGGATAATACTAAATTTATCGGTGGTCCAAACATCACAATATTTTATTGTTGTAATTTCAAAGAGAAGTCTACGATTTATATAAAACTGTATATAACCACAATAAATAACTTTGTCTGGACAACTCAAAAGTATACCTCTCTAGTAGGCACGTCGCTCAAGATATACGTTTACAAAAAATCACAATAACTCTCAAAAGCCAATAATATAATATTTTTATAACTACATACTTATTACCAGTAAAATCAGAGGCAATAAATATATGATTAAGGGTTGGATTTATAACCCGTTTCTACTGAAATAATAATAGTTTCTTCATAATTCTGATATACGAATTTAATATAGTAGATCAAATAGCCAATTTATTTAAATAAATAAATTTCCCATAAATGTAGAGATATTTTGTTTCAAATGTTGAACTATTATTTTATCTTTTAAGAAGAGGATATATTAAATATCCTATCTTACGAACAGGCAGTTTTAGAACCAATAACTTAACTTCTTAATTTCATAAAGGGCAAACTTGAGTAAAACGCTAGTTATATTAAGGAATAACCGTACCCTTGGGATAGGAATAATAACAATCTGTATTAGGAAGCTTTTGGAAAATAATTTTAAATTGAACCCCTCTGGGGTAATTCAGTAAGATTTACATCTGCTAGGTGATTAGGAACTTCTTAGAGATATTGCTCTCGGAGCCAACTCCAATGGGAACTCCCAACTTTAGCGGCCGGAATCACCAATTTGCCCCTTTATATATGGCAACCACTGATAGCCCGATAACGTCGTCGATAATTACCTGTCTCTTATTTAAAATGTATGCCAATTAAATATCACGAAGGAAAAATTTTTTTTTTTCTTCTGAACCGTCAGCTATGAGGTTTTAGAAAATATATTAGGCTTAATTGTATGTATATGAATTTATGGTTTAGATGGACTTCGAATATAATTTATAAGAATTTCATAAATTGATCTAAAGGATTCTTTATACAAAAGTAATCATTAAACATTAATAAATATATATATCTATATTTTTTTTTTTACCATAGACAACTGCTTGAATGAAAAGTCCATCTTGATCTTCCTGCACTTGTAGACTACGAATAGCCACCTCTATGGATTTAGATCTGTGTATCACTGTTCTTAAATATCAATGGATCGGGGAAAGAAGACTCTACATGATATAGCAAAAGTGGTTTTGATAAAAACGGAATTGAGTAAAAAAAAAAAAAAAAAAAAAAAAAAAATATAATATATATATATATATATATATATATATATATATATATATATACTGAAGGTCTTGGATTCAGTACTGATACGTACTGTTTTACGGCCAACGGCCAAACTGACCAAGGACCAAGGAGGTAATTAGATCTAGATCTCACTCAATTTTCACCCAATTTCAGGGCATCTACTTTATACAGACTGGACATGCTCTAGGAGGATCTCCATATCCCGGAATCGTCACATGATTGAAATTACAAAAATAAATATTTGCCCAGCCGGCACTCGAACCTAAGACCCGGAGTACAGTGAACTAGTGCTTCATACATTATGCCACGCCGTTCTTATTTGTTTAATATACGAGTATGTATAACAAATATTTCTCTTATTCCACATGACTAAGCTTTTTAAGACGAAAGTTCGCCTGAGAATTTGCAATAAATATAGATATCAAACAAACAAAACAATAAAACTAATTTTTAATAAAATAAATCGGTTTTAAATATACAAATAATTTGATTAACAAAGGAAATATACAAAAACTAATGCCAATCAAAACAAAAGGTTATTACTAGTTAACTATTACTTCATTAAAATAAATAGTACACAAGAAAAAAAGAAATAAAGATTAAAAAAAAAGAAAAACTGAGAAGCAGTTATTATTTATGAAGGGTTAGCACATCCTTAATTTGTGCACTCATTCAGAGTTGACAAGTTAATGTTGTCGCGTGCCAGGCCCTGGCCCCACAGCACATTAGCCAGGCAAGAAGTGATTTTCTTGCATGACAACGCTCAATGTCCAATAGAGTTAGTTGGGAATTACGCCTTTGCTCCAACTCCAAGTCATTCACACTTTTTACTTGTTTTTGTGACAAACCTTCTTCAAAGCTGTGATATTAATCTTTTCCCATCCGTTACCATACAGCTAACCAAAATACTCAGATATTACCGGAACAATTTTCGATTGCAATGAAGTTTTATAAGTAAGATACATTGCAATAAAGTTTTTCTTGAAGACATTTTTTGTAATCAAGACAATAATAAATCATAGGAGTTGTAATAAAGATACACATTTAGAAAGCTCAAGGTTTGAGAAAAGTTGAATGGCAATAAAAGAAGCCGTACAAGTTAATATTGTAGAAAGTCGTTATAACCGTGTAAACTTATGTTATGTGATGAGAGAGTTTATAGTGTTTCGTGTTGCCACCGTCTAATATCCTACAGATCATATAATCCCATATAGTACTCAAGATTTTAGAAATAATGTTATGCGCTAAAGAGTACTTATTACTATTTGCTAAACGCATGTAGATAAAAAAAACCCTGATGGGTCCTACACACTATTTTAAATTCTTCGATGTTAAAATCAATTTGAGAATTTTGAAATGAACTTAGTTGAAAAAAAGTTCAAAGAATTAATTACATAAAGTTTCAATAGAAACATGTGTTTTATTAATTAATCTTTTTATTATTATCTACAATCTTTAGTTAGTTTTATCCGCTTTTCCGCGAATTAGATAATATTTTTTTTCTTTAGCTTTACAACGGTATATTATTCATATTTATACGTCTCTATTACTATTCTTATGTTAAAAAAAAACAAACAAAAATTGCATAAAAAAATATTTTTCCTTCTTTCTCCTTAAGTTGGTTATTCAATTTGCTCAACTTTTATATTTAACAGTTATTTATCAATGCGAACCAGTTGATATATTAAGTTTTTTTAAATCTACAAAATTAAAGGTATGCTGAATGAGGAAAATGGTGAAAAGATAGTATGGTTATTATTATAGAATCTACAAAATTAAAGGTACTGTAGAAGAAGAAATTTTAAAATATCGGCTTTAAGCCCGGTTAAACAGAATGAAACCTACATCAAATTAAAGCCATTTTAATCATCATCATCATAATCGTTTCCTGGATGGAGTTGCCCATTTTAATTTTACATCGATATAGCGATTTTAATCATAATCGTTAAAGACATTTTCGAGAAAATCCTATAAAGGTCCTAAATGCATGGTAAAAAGTAGCACTTCCAGACAGCCGATTTTAGTGAAGAAGTTTCGGACGGATATCTAATCAAATATGAAATATCAGTTACATAAGACTATTCGTTTCCGTGCTACTTACCACACACACCTTCTTGAGGAACTTTGTCATTTGGACTCAGAAGACTTTAAAACGTGTATTTTCGATGAAAATTTGAAATTGAATATTTTCACGATCCACCAATACTTTCTCTTACTATATATTCCATATATAGGTAAGTGAGACTAATTAAATAGAATTTATAGAGAAACATGTATTTTATTAAATAATATATTATATTATTATCTAAAACGATCAGTTAGTATTTTTTCGGTTTTTCATCAAACTCGTAATTCCAAGATGATAAACTCTCAATTGGTTAAACTGAACTTTTTTTTAAACATGAATGACGCCACATTTGAATTGCATCCGTGCAAAGCAATGGAAGGTCGCTTGGTACTAAATAAATTACTAAAATAACAACCATTTTGTGGTATCAATATGCAATTATTTATCGATCTAAGTGAAGACACAGTCTTATGGAAAATCAACAAATGTATAATAATTAGCAATTCCATGAGAGCTATTGACGGGAATGAGCAATGAAGGGTAATGGATAGTGGAGTTGGGGTAGCATTGAAGTGGTGGTATCATCATTGCCACCCCGACAAGGCTTATGTATATTTGAGCCGGGATAGAGCAAGGAAGGGCCTGGTAACAACCATCCAAACCAGGGCCCGCTTAACATATGCAAGCCATTCCAATCAGTTCTCTCATTTATAACTCATTCCAAACCAGCGGCCCCACTCTCCCTTAGAGAGCGCTTTTCAGCTTTTGTTGACCAGATATACGAACCTGCTCCTGTCTTATTTTTTAAGCTAAATAAGAGTCGATAAGTAGTATACGAAACCTATGAATTAATAATTTTAAATAATTCTCTATAATAACAGAATTGGTAAAAAATAAAATAAACTCGCATGATTCAGCACTCCCATTAAATTTTATTGTATATGTATATGACTCAATCCATTCGAACTCGTCTAGATCTTGTCGCTCAACATTTTTCATTTCCAAGATTTTTTTACCAATTAACCATGATAAGTCATTACATGTTACATATACACTTGAACATGGAACCTGCTATCCAGTTTACATAGACAATCACCAGATAATACAGTAACGTACTTAGGACTTATTTTTGACAAAAGGTTGACATGGGGCCCATCAAGACAAAAAGTAAAGCTCTAAATTTTCGACCGATACTTCATAGACATTCTAAATTATCCATCAGACAGAAAACTTATAACAACTTTAACGTATACATTTATTTATTAGAACAAATATGCGCTTGCCGAATATACAGACCTCCTAAAAAGACACTTATACGAAAAATACAAAAGTTCCAATCGCAATTTTTTAGACTGGCAACGAACTCATATGTTTTAAATGATACTCTTCATACTAACTTACGTATTCCAACTACAACAAACCACATCCGATCGACTTATAAATGATTTCACGACAAACTAAATAGAAACATAAACAAACTTGTGTAAAACATGGCTAAAACTGACATATCATCCATAGCTCGGCGTAGGTTGAGAAGGAGTTGGATGAAGGACCTACTGACCTGAAAATATAGTTCTGCTTGATTTCAGGAGGATGCACCACTGTCTCCCTTATACCTGCCCACCCCGTGCTTCCTTATATTTTAGCACATTTGCTTATTGTATATTTTTACAGGTATAAATAAAATGTTAAGTGAAAATACAAAATAAATAAATAAAAAAAATTTTGCTACCAGTTATTCTCTATCCTTTCCTGAACGTAAAACTGTGGATAAGAAATTTTTCTGGCAAATACTTTTAGTGTTAAAGCAGTTTCAAGCTTCGCAGCTGAACACGTGTTGGGAAATCTTTTTAACTCTAGTAATTTTGCAGATATCAAATCAAAACATAAACTAAAAATAAGACAAGGATATCCTTTATTTTCTAATTTAAGTACAAATGTTACATTCCCACTGTAGCATCGTCCGATTAGCCACAGCAGCAAAAAGTGACGTTAAATAAATAAACAAAACAAGGATATCCTTTATATTTTTTCTCTTTACACCTTATTGACTAAATAGAAAAGAAAGTGGTTTACGAAGATATCAGAAAATTATTATTACAAGATAGAACAAACACTAGGTACTTAATCACATTTTTTTTATTTATTATTACTTTTTATCTTTTATTGAAATTTACAACAGTAGATTACTACAGTAAGCAAATTTGCTATACCGAGATAATTAATTGGCTTGAAAAGTCTTGTGAAGAATCTACCAAGCGTTAATAGCACTTCAATGTTTATTTGATTAGGAGGTGTAGAGGCCATTGTCTTTTCAAGCGCCTCGGAGGATAATGAGGAATTGTTGTAGATGAGAGGTTACGGACAAGCGGGTTAGTAAGGCCGGTAATAAGGAATCAACCCTTTTAGTGCTGAGCTTATTTTCACATATTTTGCATAAAATCCAGAAGGATTTTTTAAAAAAGTACCTTATTAATTAATTATTTGATAACTATAATCAAACTGCGCAATACTTGATAAACTTTTATGGAGAGTATAATAAAAGTTCTATTGATGGTTCGCGCTCTGGTTGAAGGAGGTGTATCTATTTTTGGCTATGTCTGCAACTAATGAGATATTCTTATTATATTATGAGATATTGATGATTTTTCGAAGGATTCTGGATAGCAAAGTTAGATGAGGAAAAATTCGATGGTCAAATAGAATTAATCCTCATCTAACTGTGATATCCAATCAAGGAAAAATTCGATAGTAAAATAGGTCTAAAAATAGGGTTGTGTGATTAGTTTCATAGCAGCTGTGGGTTGTATCTATGGTACTTCCCACAGCTGCAAGTGCCTGTATTGCCTCAAGGCAGGGGAGGGTAATAAATAAATAAATAAGGTCTAAAAATGGTTATATAAATCAGTTTTTAAAGTAATTAGGAAGTTTTGATAGTTTGCCGGGTAAGTAATGTTAAAACGGTATGTAGGAGCAGTTTCTTGTCGTTTAAGTCATGTTTGAGGATTCCAAGTAAGACGTTTGTCTATATGAAGTCCTAGGTATCGAATTTGTTCCAAAGGGATAAAAGTGGAGTTTTATTAAAGGATACAGTAGGGCAAGTAGTCAAAGGTAAACAACAGATTTTTATCTTTGATGATAATAACATGGTTTCAAATTACTTAATGCTCATAATTATGCCACCAACAGTAATATACATACAGAAGGTTTGTGTGTTCATAGAATGGGTACGTATTATTTTAAAATATAAGTATGAATAGTAAATAGGAGAATAATTAAGGACTAAATAATGAATTTTAACTATTTCATAATATAGTAATGATTAATTAATTTCGTTTATTAATTAAATGATAAATAAATTGATACTTTTGTAGAAACATGTACACAAGATTAATCAGTTTGTAATTCAAAATACTCTTCAAAACCAAAAATAAAATTTTTAAAAAATCGCGGAAATGCTACCTCCATCAATTATTATTTCGTTTTATACAGTATTTCCTTTCCGTTCTTGTTTAGTTAAAGAATTGGAAGCGAATAATAAAACCATTGAAAGCTCTAAATCAAAGAGTGCACTGATCAAAGAAAGCATTGTTAAACACGAAATGTTGACGTAGGTATTGACATGAAAATATCAAACAGACGTCGCTGAAAAAAACTGGGACGTAGTTCGGATATGTAATCAATACCTTTTATTTATCACTTCCTTAAAGTTTAATTGTCTTCTTTATTAATATTATATATATATATATATATATATTTTTTTTTTTTTAATTACCTCATAATTTTTTTAGGTGTATCATTAATATATATATATATATATATATATATATATATATATATATATATATATATATATATATTATTGATTATTACAACTGTATGTACCATAAATACAACTAGTAAAAGTGCTAAATTATAGTTATGGGCGTGAAAAAGGGATTTTGTGTTGGGCTATATCGTTTTTGAGATGAGTCCACGACAAATGGGATATTAAAATGATCATTTTTGATTTTATTTGGAAGGAAGTAAGAACGTTTAGGATTTTCGGTAGGATGCGGGAGGAATTAGATGGTTTAGTAGAGCCTCAAAGCCTAATTTCATATATCCAAATGGGCCTGATAATGGTAACATAAATGAGCTTTTTCTAGGAATTATTGAACATTTGTCAAGAAAGTGTTGTAGTAATAGGTATCTTCAAGCAGTTTCTTGTTGTTTAAGTTTGGCATGATGATTCCAAGTAAGGCGTTTGCCAAGATGGAGTCCTAAGTATCGCATTTGTTCGACGGAATGAGTGAGGTGAGATAAAGGATACAGTTATTAAGCCATGAATAAAAATATATAAAACTTAAATATAAATACCCAGCCAGTACTTGTATAGTAAATCTATGTTAAAAAAAGCTTTGTTTGTATAAGTTAATAATAATAATAACAACACCCGTTTACAACTAAATATTTATAGTACTTTACAGGCAAATGAAAGGGAGGCAATATTTACCTTAACATAGGGGAAATATTTTTAAACATTATAGAATACATGTGGGAGATTTTCATTGCACAATTATGAGTCAACTAAATATGCGGAATTTGAAAAAAAAAAATTCTTGCCTGGCGTGGGCTTTTAGAAAATTAAATGTATGTTAGGAGAAATAAGGTCGAAAGGGCAATGACAATGTTCAATAGAGATTTCAATTAATGATATAGCGGGTGGGAGCGACAAAAAACCCTCAGCCCCAGCTTGGATCCCACCTCGGTATAAATTTACTGTAAAATATCTATTACAAAAAACCTTAATACTTTAATACTTTTCTATAAATGGTCAATGCAGAATTTTTATTTTGTTGTTATAATCAATTTCACTTGTTCTTATTTGAAAGTGCCGCAATATTTATCTTCTATTTACGCAATAAGATTAGGTGGGTGTTAGAATATGCGCTCAACTTATAGGTCATTAGCACCAGATGAATTTATATAGACATCTTTTGTTTAAACACATTTAAAACAACCCAAACATTTTTATTTATCAATTCTTTTAAAATTAATTTGTTCTAACTTGTATTTATTTATTTTTTCTTATTACTATTTATTTTATTTTTTTGATCTTCACATACCATAAGTGTGAAATATATCATAAGTGAAAGTATTGCGATCGTGAAAATTTTCGAATTCTAGTTTTCAACAGAAACGTTTTAGAGGCTCATGAGTCCAAATATCCAAGTCGAGAGATATGTGTGTGAGTGTTTGTGTGGTCCAACACGAAAGTGATAAGTTGTACAAAGCTGAAATTTCATATCGAAGACAGCTGTACGCCCAAGATGTTTGGGCAACCTTAAAACTAAATTCGGCTAATCCGTCTTATACAAGCTGCCTTTTAGAGATTCGTACCGTTTCTAGGCCAATGGCCGTGCAATGAAGTGATTAGAAGTTTATCACACTCAGCCGCCAGTGTTTTCTCCCAATTTTGGGTACCCACTTTTGAAGAGGCAAGGTCTGCCGCAGGAGGGTCCCCATACCCTGGGGTCGCCCCCTCCCCCTCCTCCCCTTCGGAGAACTGTTGACACAAGTCTATCCACTAGACCACGCCGACCCCAATTTTAAAAATATCATTTATAATTTAATCTACTAGCATTATAAGATTCGTTTTGATATGATCAAATAAGATTTAATATAACATAAAATAAATGAGCATTATACAGCAGCACTAATAACTACTCTTTATAGAAAAAACTATATATATATATATATATATATATATATATATATATATATATATATATATAGAGAGAGAGAGAGAGAGAGAGAGAAAACTAAAGGAGTTCCTTTAGCGCAAGCCCCAAAGTTTAATAGATGTAGAGAAGAAAAATAAAATAAAATAATAAAATAAAATATTCTTTGAATGCGCCTCCAAATTATTCCAAAGAATGTTAACCAAACTTAAAAAATACCTAAATAAAAATATATGTTATTTAGCGCTGGATTAGAACTAAACGTCTGCTATTAATAAATACTTTTTTATCCCATCCTCCATAAGAAAGAGATATTAGTCTATAATTAAGTCCATACAAAGTTTTTAAAAAGTAGTTCTGAGTAATAATTAAAAAAAAAAAAAAATAAGTGCAAGAAGTTACATAATAATTTGTAAAAAATGTCTGAAAAATAAACTTGACCTACAATAATAACTAATGAAAGATTTAACTATCATAAATGATCAGAAGAATCACCAGCTATAAACGCAAATTACTAATAAAGGACTAAAAGTGATATAATTTCTTATATCACAATAAGAAACTATCACGGAATCGATAAAACTATATAAGTATCAATAACTAAAAAATCTTAATGGAGAAAACCATTTCAACTTGAGAAGTACAATAAAATGGGTATTTGTTTTTCCTAAGTAATAATGGAGCATAAAGTTAAGACGACATTTAAACACTACTAATGATCTGTTGAATAATTTATAGTTTTCGGAAATAACTTTTCCACCACTCCTTACGTATCTCAAAAATAAAAGAGGAATTGCTTGATAGTTGGTAATAAATTTTATATAAAACCTAAATACGTATTATTTAAAACCCTTGGTGTGTCGATAGAAACAATAAATAAAAACGTATCTGATTTTAACAAGAAAACAGTAGATTATATTTAAAGACATCAAAATAAACACAAATATAACAAAAGTAAACTTTATAAAAAATCCAAAGACCACCGGACTTAATTCGTAATGTTGTTAGAGACCGTCAGCCTAAACAGAATTGGGATTAATCTGCAAAATATGCCAACTTTCTGGGGGCCTACACCTCCAACTATGTCAGACACACACAGGAACCTTCGGGAGCAGCGGAGCATGAGAAGCAGACCAAAACCGACAGATGTTGAACAACCACCAAGCTTGGAACTGTTCCCAGTTTCGACAAGCCGACAGCATCAGGTGCCCTAAGCGACTTCAACCATACGCCAAGAACAGCCATACTCCACATTGTAAGGACCCGGAACCAAAAAGATGCTTAGTTCCGGTTAATATTGGTGCCAAAAGCAGCATTTTCAGGGAGGAGTAATTTACGTTAACACGTTGGAAGGGGGATTGGTTAAAAAACTCAAAAATCATTAGGGTTTCGGCCAAGTAGAAAATGTAAGTATATACTATCCAATTACTATATATTCATATCCGCCATGCTTCTTCCCTACCATTATTCAAGTCCTGATATTTCAAATAAAATAGAAAATGTATTATTTATTGTTTATGATTGTATATGGATCAATTATTATGAGTCAGTTTGAAAGTATAGTTTTGTTCAACACATTAATGTATCAGAAGTTATTTATTTATTTTACTTTTTTGCTCCATTGTATCCTTTCTTTTCTTCTTATATCATTGTGAACAATGATGAATTAACAATAGTTAACAATAATTAAACCATTAATTATAATCCTTAGGCATCGTGGTCAGACACATTGTATATCTTAATTATACATATCAATTGTTCTTAAGGGACCCTGTCCCAGAATAGTAATAACAATTTTTATTGAGAAAATTTTACAATCTGTCCCAATTTGGACATTAATAGTATTGCTGAATGATATCAAACATACTACATTCATACAATATGCTGTCCCAGAATAAAAATTATTTTTCTCTTCTATTCTATACCTATGAATTTATAATTTGAGTAGTTTCTTAGAAGTAAAAACGGTCTCTAACTTATAAGGTAGTCTCTAAAGAATGTCTTTAACTTAATCTTTAATAATATCCCAGCTGACAAAAATTAGCATAAAAATTCTAAAAGGCATTGTATGAGAAAGATCTCATGATGATAATCACATTAATTTACTCAATGCAAGGAGGATGCGCCGGGGTTGTCTTTTTAATATTAGAGCTTAGTTTATAATTGTCCTCAATGGCTGGTTGAAATATTTTAAAATTTGAGAGAATAATTCACAAAATAAAAAAAAAAATTGAGTTTATTTTGTTGCGTTGTCACGATAGCTGCTAAAACGTTAGGCGAAACATTAGGTCACATGATTGCCTCATAAGTCTTTTTTCATTAAACGCGCATCTGAATAATTTTCCTACTATAAGTTCTATGTTAGTCTATAAACACATGATTAGAAAAAATATAAGGAATAAATAAGAAAATATGGATAATAGATGTAAAATTTATTGAAAGGATATGTAGGTATTGATTGGAATTGGAAGTCATAGTATCTTAGTAAAACAAATTAAAAAATAAATTAAAATAAATTATATCAAGATCAGCATAAGGTAATTATTCTTATTTTACTAACACAAAAATACTTACTGAACACCTACAAAGGACAAAATTAATATTTAAACTCTGTTGTATTTATTACTGAAACCCTATGCGGTCCCTTATAGTTAAAAACAGTAACAAGTATTAGACGAAAAGATTGAAGAGGGTGGCTATAAAAATAATGTTTGTAATTTACTTATAAATAAATAATATATATGTATATATATATATATATATATATATATATATATATATATATATATATATATATATATATATATATACATACAGCGTTATAGCATTTTTGTAAATGAAATTGGTACTTAAAGATAACAAAGTAAATAAAAATGCTTAAAAAAATAAGTGTGGAACGACTACTAAAGTAAGAACCAGGCGTTGATAAGATTAGATCACATATGTTTTAATATCCACACCCAAAAGATAGAAATACCCTCAACAGATCCTATTCAGCGGTGGTCAAGGTTTGATTGAAATACAGATTTAATAAGATTAAGTTTTTTCCTCTTTTATTCAAAATATAGAGAATGGACAGTTCAGAGATGTGAACATTTAAGTAATATACATAGTACAATAGTGTATAAACTGGTTTAAAAGAAATAATGAAAAAGAGTACACTTGGTGATACCCATCTACTGATAAAGCGGGGTTCAGGATTAATACTACTCTATCTTGTTTAGAAAGTAAATGTATTCTCCGTTTTTACACAATAGGGTTCCGATATATGGGGATTATATTTTATATATAAAAACTCTAAAACTAAAAAGCTTCATCTGAAACAATCTGAAGCGCTATTCAAACCCATGAGTTGGAAAGAGGTCCCCTTCTTATTCTCCCGACTTGCAGCGATTGACATCCAATCGAGGATTTACTACAGACATAAAACAGTTGGACCATACTCTGCAGCTACCGCTCCATTAAATCATCGGCGAGGCCCTGGGCGGCTGGTACTCGGGCAGTGACCCGTGACTCGCCGACGCTGGAGGTTTCCCATGTCCATCCTGTGCGGAAGTCTTGACTCACTTCCTCCCGATCCCCACCCGACTTGTACTTAAGAGTTATAGAGGGGAGCCATTTCATGTACCCCCCCGGCAGTGCGTGTTCTCTGATGGGAAAATATCTATAGTCATTGTCTCTAGCGTTTCCTTCCAAACCGAGACACGATAAGTTAATTTGCCAACAGTAGTGCGCCTGTTCAGAGCCCTGAGCTTGAGGGAGAGTGTTAATAATTTGCAGGGTAAGCAATAGCAATGTAGTGGAGCTGTAGACACGAACAGAATAACATCTATAGAACATTATGTAGTTGCCACCTGCCAGAACCAGCATTGCTTTCCATGGATGTGAGAACAATTAGCAAACTAGTCATGGAAGTGCGACTGTACAAATCAGAGGCAAAACAATGAACTTGAATAACTTAAGCAGGATATCAAGTTAAAAGAGCCTGTTAATGTTATAGCGCAGTGGTTCCCAACTGGTGGTCTGCGGACCCCCGGGGGTCCGTAGACGATGTCCAGAGGGTCCGCGAGATTTCATTGCAAAATAATTGTAATTACCTTATTCCAAAAAATATTAAAAGTAATAAAGCCTTTCCTTTTAATAAGAACCACCACGTTCTCTACGGAAAATTTTAAAATTCTACGTGATACGTGATTCACAATCACAACCTTAAAATTGGTCATTTTCTAACTTTTCTAAAATAATGAGCTTACAGAACAGATGTATCGAAGCACATAATCAACAATATTTGATGTCTTCATCAGTATTCGAATAAATACCTAATCTATAAGTTTTAAATTTTAGGTTGTTTTCATTCGCTTACGGTAATTTAATGCTACTGTGGCTATCGGATGATTTTAAAACAGAAGTCCTAAATTTTGGTTATCAAGGGTTTATTACAATAGAATGGGAATCCTATTTGAATACCTGACTTACCAGAGGCTCTGGAGCACCACTTTACGTTCCCTGTGAAGGACAGCATAACGAAGGATTTTTCATTCCTTTAAAGAATTTTAGGACCATCTGCCAGGTTTAACAGTAACTTTTAATTATTTAATTTAACTGCTGGTTCCTAGTTATTTTTTCTTTATCTCTATTTTCCCCATCAAGGCCACTTCTATAATATTGAGTTTTGGTAGAAGTATTTTGCATGCAGTGTACGTGATATTGTGTTTTCCAATAAAAATCTAAATATACACCTAATATTTAGGATTTGGAGGTCCTTGTCATTGAAATGATTTTATGATTTTAGGGTTCGCGAAAACTTTTTGTTGGGAAGCACCGTTATAGCGTATTACTAAAATCGTAGGTGTATTTTGGTATGCTAAATTCAGATGACCAGAAGAGTTAACATTAATTTTGCTAGAGCCCTACATAAATATCAACTATTCACTTAATAACCGACCCAACACAACATTTATGGTCACTTACTCAAATGAGTGGTCGATAGTTGTAACAGTACCATTCAGTCCATTGTTGATATATATATATATATATATATATATATATATATATATATATATATTATATATATAAGTTATGCCTGTTCGAGACAAATAAAAAAAAAAAAAAGGGAAAGGTTGAGAATAAACAGCACTCACGGTTCCAGAAACAATACTGATTTATTGATGGAAATAATCCTTCTTATATATGTTTCGGATGTTGTTTACATCCAAGATGGTATTAAGGCTAATACTGCCCGACTCCTATCCTTAACTCCCCCCTACCAGTTTACAAAGATACTCTCAATTTTTGGAAACTCACACTAATGTAAGTAGTCCCGAAAAGGAGAGAGCAGTCCTTAGCCTTGATACCTTACAATCCAGAAATAACTGTATAAGTATAATGACAATTTAATTACACTCTTACAAGCTAAAAATCAATGAAAAAAGTAAAATAACAGAACTATCACTTAAAAACAAAACGAAAGAAAATGCATATACCTAGAAAAGAACGAAAAAAACAACAACACTGGAATAACACTTTGCAATATGTACACGCTAATATAAATCAAAATATACAACAGAACATCGCTAAACAGCTTCTGTAAAAAAACAAAAAACAAAAGGACACACTGCGCACTGATAGCCGCACTAACACTGAAAACGATTAAAAAAAAAATCTGTACATAAAAACCCATGAGCCCGCACACCGAGAAAAAAGGAGGCGTGCAGAGGCGAGAGCAAGACAGGCCGCGGTGGCTAGCGTGAATCTACCAGCGGAAGCTTTAGCTGCTCAATGTGAACCGTGCGCCGCTTTTTAGGTTCCCGAAGACTGTCGATCGTAACGAGATTGTGTTCCCTGATCGCGGACACTTTGAACGGGCCCTCGTACCGCAGCAACTCTTTCCCCCTATTAGTGGCCAGTTTGCGATAGACAATAGTTCCTATCTTGATGTCGCCCATCTGATCCCGCAGTTTAAGGTTTTCCCGCTCCACACGTTTACTCTTCTCCCTCCTCAATTTGTCCCTTACTTTACCCCACGCCTTGCATATTTCCGCCCTATTGGCAACGATGTCCCCCACGCATCGATCACCCGCGGTGGTTTCCGACCAGTCGCGACGCAGCCCTCGGATTCCGAATAGAACTTCGATCGGGGAGAACCCCGTGACGGAGTGGATGGAGTGGTTGTAGGCGACAATCGCCTTCCTCATGGCCACATCCGGCTCTAAACCCTTCTCGCCCTGATACACGCGGAGGTGGTCGCTCAGGGTGCTGTGGAGCCTCTCGATGCTACCCCTACTTTTCGGATGGCCCGGCGTAGTGAAATGCCACGTAATTTCGAGGCGTTTCGCTTCCTCCCGGATCGCGACATTATCGAATTCCCGCCCCGCATCCGACGAAATTCTCTCCGGTACCCCATAAAACTGCATCCAGACGCGGAGAGCCTCCAATACCGCTTCTGCCGACTTGTCGAGCACCTGGCACCCCATGGCCACCTTGCTGAAGAGGTCAATAACGGTGACCCACTTGTATCCCGTCCAGGTGAAAGTGTCGATTTGGATGTCGCGGAGAGGCGCGTCCCCTGTAGGCGTCTCTTCCTGCATACCGCGCGGGGGGTGCCGGTCATATTTCGTGCGCAGACACACTTCGCAAGCGCCGATCGTGTCTTGGATGGTTTTCTTCATTCCCCACCAGAAATATCTTCTACGCAACGCTTGTAACGTTTCGTTAACGCCGCGGTGGTTGGTTTTACCCTGATGGTAAGCAAGAGTAACCTCCTTCTGCTGCTCCTCATCCTGAAGGGTTTCCACGAAGTACTTGCATCGGATAAACGTCCGATCGACGCCGATCCGCTCAGAGCGCCATATGCGCCGAATCTTATCCCAGATAGTGGCGTTCCCGACGTAGAGGTGGTGAACTTTCCCCGAGTCTGACGCGTCCAGCAGCGCCCTGCAAATCTGGTCGTCACGGACCCCCGGTTGAGACCAGATGATGTTGACTTTGCTCTTACCGTAAGCCCGATATTCGATTTTAATCGTACCCTCAGTTCGCGTCTTCCAAATTACCTGCCGACGCTTATCATTGACGATCTCATCGACTTCTTCCATTTCGACCGGCCTCTCCTCCGCCGAGCTCCCGCCCTCCGGCGAGCCCTCATCACCATCCGGACCAGCCTCGCCCTCGCCGTCCGGTGTCCACTCCCTCAAAAACTGACGCACGTCGCGGGACGGTTCCCCCTCCTCAACGGCATTAATCATAATGGCTCTCGACAGCCAGTCCGCCACAACATTGTCTTTCCCGGGCTTGTAGGCGATCTCAATATTGTATTGACTCAAGAATTCCTTCCATCTCGCGACCCTAGCAGAGGATTCCTTTAACTTCCCGACCCATTGCAGCGGACGGTGGTCGGTATGGACACGGAACTTCCTCCCGAAAACGTAAGGCCGAAAGTGGTCTATCGCCTACACGATTCCCAGCAGCTCCCGTTCCAATGCGCTATATCTGGTCTCCGCGTCTGTTAGCCGCCTGCTCGCATATGCAACAGGACGATCACCCCCTTCGCAGTCCTGCGATAGAACTGCCCTCACCGCGTAATCGCTGGCATCGGTAGTAATAGTGAATATCTTAGTAAAGTCCGGAAACGCCAGCACCGGTTCCGCCTGTAGACGATCCATACATTTGCGGATGTTCTGCTCCATCACCGGGGTCACAGTCAACTTAGCACCCTTCTTCAGTAAATTATTAATCGGGACCAAGTACTCCGCCATGTCGGGGACGAATCGTCGATAGTAATTGAGCGTGCCGAGGAGGCGACGGATCCCCTTGACATCCCGAGGGATTGCCATGCGTCGGATAGCTTCAACTTTCGTAGAGTCCGGCTTGACCCCTTCCCGGGAGATCGTATGTCCCAAGAAATTGATTTGCGCCTGCCCGAGTATCGATTTCTCCCCGGATAGTTTCAGCCCGTACTGCCGCACCCTCTCGAAAACGCGGCGTAAGTGCTCCACATGCTCGGCTTCCGTCCTACTGAACACAAGGAGGTCGTCCATGTAGACCTGACACACCGTTTCGTCAAGGCCCCTCAGAAATTCATCCATCAGACGTTGGAAGGTAATGGGGGCGTTCTTGAGCCCAAACGGCATACGAGTAAATTCGTAGTGCCCTCGTTTAAAGGTAAATGCCGTTTTATGTTGATCCCGGGGGTGCATTTGGATCTGATGGTACCCGGCTTTGAGATCCAATGTGCTAAAGACCACAGCCCCGCTCAGTCGGTCCAATATGTCCTCAAATCGGGGAATCGGATAGCGCTCGTCTATGGTATTATCATTAAGCTGCCGATAATCAATCACCACACGATACTTGTCAGTATGATCACCAGGGATCGGCTTCTTCTTCACCGCCCACAAAGGGCTATTGTACGGGGACGTGCTGTGAACTATGATGCCCTGCGCGAGGAGACTATCCAATTCCTCCCGGATATGCTTGCGGAGCGCCTGCGGATAGCGTCTTTCCTTGACGTAGGTGACCCTGTCCTGTTTCAGGGGTATCTCATGGACCGTCCTCCCCGTCACGCCCAAGATCTCGCCCTCGCGAAAAAAAATGTCCTTGAAGTCGGCCTTTATTGTGTCCCTCCAGTCGTTAATTTCGGTGACTGCGCCTATCCGCGCCCTTTTCCCCCTTGCAATTTCCCGACATCTGTATGTCCGTTGGCCCAGCCGAATGCTCCAAAGCCCTTGGCTGTTTCGGACCCGCGCTCCCACCTGTCCTAACAGATCGCACCCCACTATCACCTGGTATTCCCGGGTCATATTCCCCACTATATGAACCTTTAGGTTACCCCCCGTCTCAACCCACTGGTCTAGCCCGATCTCAGCCTCCCCCTCGACTTTACACGGTCCCCCCAAGGTAAGTAATTTGCAATCACATTTCCGAATTTGACTTGCTCTCCCTCTATCACACAACATTTCTAACGCCTCCCGTGTCATAATAGTGCTAGAGCTCCCTGTATCTACTAGGCACTTCACTCCCCTAGACACTTGAATTATAGGCAACCAGCATTGCTTACCTCTTATATTATTACATATTGCTGTGCGGTCGCCTCTCTGCGAGCACACTCCTCAGATCCCGGCTCTCTGCCTCCTTCCGGCTGCTGCTCGTCTCGGTTGGCTCCATCTGCTGCATCCCTCTCCTCCGCTGCCACTGCTCCCTGGTTCCTCTCCATCCGTCTCCGAAGTATCCGAACCCTCGGTGACCTCTACTGAAGGGCCGCTTCTTCGAGATGGGAGGTGAGTTCTCTGCAACCTCTGCATGTTTACCTCCATCGGCTCATCCCGCGCGGCGTCTCGCCTTCGAACCATATATGGACATTGTCTTGCTATGTGCCCCTCGGTTCCACACTCAAAGCATTTAGTGCGGGGACACTGAGCTACCAGATGCCCCTGCTTTCCGCAACCGTGGCACTTCCTGTCATCTCGTCTAAACCCATTCCTCGCTCGGGGTGGTCCTGATCTCCTCTCTCCTCCAGCCGTAGGTCTGTCCCTGGTTCCGTACGCCTGCTCTTTCCTTCTCCAGGTTGTCAGTGTGTTCCGAGGGCGTCTGACGGGCACTGTGCTCCATCCTAGTTCCTCCACCTCCATCCTGGACTCTTCTTCCCTAGCGCTCGAATCCACCATGTCCTGGGCACACTCAATGAATGTACGATCCCGCGGTAGGGAGTCTCTCTTCCCAGTTTCCTTGGCCAACTGCACCTTGAGGATCGTCGATAGGAAATTCATCCGGCCTTCTACCTCGGGAGCACTCATTGTCTCTCGCATCTTCTCGGTTATCCTATTGTACCTTGCAAGTAGGATTCCCGCATATTGTCCGGCTGTCTGGGAGGTGAACATCTTTCCCGGAACATCTGGAATATATCTTCTTCCGGGGTCCAGCGTCCTCCACCGAAGGCTTTCTTTAACCTCTCTTTGACTATCGCCCATGGTGTTTCTTCGTCCGCCTGGATCTGGTTCAGTATGTTCCGTCTCACGCGACAAACTAAGGCCGCCCTCAAAGCTTCGGCGTCCCCCTGGGGTAGTAGGTCTTCTTCTACCTTAGCCTCGATCCTTGCCATGAGACGATCTCCGCCCTTGAGGAAGTGGTTTAGGTCACCTACCTCGCCACCAAAACGCTCCAAGTCCGAAATTGCTTTCCTTAGATCCTGACATGTCGCCGTTTTGATTCGCATCCATGCCATGGCATTAGCATGTGCTTCTGCTAGCGTATTTCTAGGTAACGGAGGGATTACCGGCACTGGCGGTGGCTGAACTTCCGGTACTTGCGGGTTTTCCGGTAAATTAAGAACTGGTGGTCTTATTAGTCCATCCATTATTTTTAATTATCAGAGAAAGAAAAAATAAAAATTCAAAATGTACGGCGTGATAAAAAAAAACGTGTCACTCACTTTGGTAACCTGCCCGCTCTGAGTTCCCGGGTTTCGGCACCAGTTATGCCTGTTCGAGACAAATAAATAAAAAAAAAAAGGGAAAGGTTGAGAATAAACAGCACTCACGGTTCCAGAAACAATACTGATTTATTGATGGAAATAATCCTTCTTATATATGTTTCGGATGTTGTTTACATCCGAGATGGTATTAAGGCTAATACTGCCCGACTCCTATCCTTAACTTATATATATATATATATATATATATATATATATATATATATATATATATATATATATATATATGTAAACCTACTTACTTTTATACACAACAGATTTGTTATATATGTAATTAAATATAAAAAAAAGTCGCAAAATGATAAAATTATACTATAAAAAAATTCCAGCTATTATTATTATCACAGATATAAAAATAACAAGTGTATAGTACAAAACTTTCATCTAATTCAATATTCACGCGAAAGGACATTTGTGATCAATCAGGAAAAAATATATTACCTTCCTTAAAATAGCGTAAGTATTAGACGAGATATAATTGTTTGAATTTAGTAGTCATGAATCGGAAATAATTAGTTTTCACTCATTGGCATGATGGCAGGTAGGAAATTCTTTAGTTATTTGATTGCTTGAAAATATACATTCCCTCAAACATATCTGATCCTCATTAAAAAGATTAATTAATCCTCTACATAACTAAATATAATTTAATTAAAATATATGTTCAAAGCTATCTGAAAATTGGGGTGAATAGTTCGTTCACATATCTATACCAAAGGGTCCATTTCATATAAAATAATGCTTAAATATAGTCAGATACACATCAAAATGGAAAGTGTGCAATAGGGTTTTATTTTTAAGACAGTCATAGCCAAACGCGCATGACTTTAAAAATCACTTGACGACCATAAATTAGAATAATTGGCTAGGGAAAAAATGACTACTATTATATAAAAAAAAAAAAACTCTAATTAGAGGCAGGCAATTAAGATGTCAGAGGATTCGAGCAGTAGCGGTTAAAAACGTCCCGGCAAGTGATGTAGGAACCTTTTGTCACTCACAGCGGTTCTTTATTAGCCATAGGGAAAACATAGGTACAGGGCTTACCAAAGGGCCTCTTTTTATACATTTTTACTACCGTTTACCTATACATGAATGGAAAGTATTACGATCGTAAAACTTATTTAATTTATGTTTTTAAAAGAAAAAAAAAACATATTTTTACTTTCACTTACCTATATATAAGATATATAGTGAGTGAAAGTATTGCGATCGTGAAAATTTTCTAATTTTTCTCGGTAATGCACGTTTTAGGGTCTCCTGAGTCCAAATGACCAGGTACCGCAAAAAGGTGTGTGTTTGTAGTAACTCCAGTGCGTAAACGAAAATGAAATTCCATATTTAGGACAACTATATGCCCGCGATATTACAAAAATTTATTCATCCTCGGATCACTTGTAGCTGGGTGGTTAGCATAACAGCCTCCCATGCCAAAGGTTAATGGTTCAAACCCGCAGGTGGTCCTAGGATTTTTTAATGGGAGTGAAAAATCCTTAGTTATGCCGTCCTTCGGAGGGGACGTTAAAAGGACCCGAGCCTGTGAGATGTAAAAAACCTAAAATATTATTTATGGTGATTCAAACCCTCTCAGACTATTTCAGCCAGAATGAAATCTAAACGACATTAAAGCCTGTTAAATTTTACATCAATTTATTGAGTTTAACAAAAATCGTTAGTACGAGTTAGTCTTTCACGAGCTAGACTTACCACACACACAGACCGCTTCGCGAGGCTAAGTTATACCGTTGAGAACTAGAATTCGAAAATATTCCATATAAAAGTAAGTGAAAGCAAATATTAACTCCTTTACAAAGGTTTAGGTTTGAAATAAAATCTCGGTCTAAATTTATATGACAAGTTATTACGATTTTACATACAAACATCATGTCTATTAAGACTAGTAAGAAGGCAAAACTAAATAAAAAGTGGATACACATGTATAGGAATGAAGTAAATAAGTAGTAGGTTTGTTTCTTTATTTATTAAATGTCACTTATTGCTACCGAGGCTTATCGGACGATGCTACAGTAGGAGTCCTAAATTTTCTCTATCCGGGTTTAATTAGGATAGGGATCTTTAACGAATACCTGGCATCGCACAGGCTCCAGACCCCTCCGAAGGACGGCATCAAATCGTAGGGCCACCTAACCCGATGCCTTGGGCATAGAAGGCCGTTATGGCAGCCACAATGCTACAGGTGACCCAAATAAGTAGTAAGCAAGAGTAGAGTTTTAAATTTTTAGGTTCCTCAGGTAACGCAATAAAGTGATGAGATTCATTTTTTTATTTAAATTATAGACAGCGAGTAATACCCAATTAGTAATAGACGAGAAAATTCCTCCTTAGGTTGTCGCCTTTAAGAAATAATCACAGAAAGAAAAGAACAGTTTTGAGAGCTCTGCTTTCTCTTAATTATGTTTTCTACGATATACCAGTTTCGTTTTTCGTCACCGAATTCTTTAACCTGTTTTGTTATTGTTGTGTTTCCAGCAGACCTAATAACCTTTACAGATCTAAACTCTGGAGTATCCTCTAAGCGTCATACTGTACGTCTCTAAATCACATTAAAATAAACATTACCTTGGATTCTAACTTTGCTTAAATGGCATACCAAAGCAGATTTAGAGTATCCTACATAATCCTTGTATTTCAGAATAATTCAGTGGTCAGTAACAGCCCGGTTAGCTAGATGGAATATTGCGGTCAGATCCGTTAACTAGCAATTCTGGATTGTTACGTGGTCCTGATAGCTTTGGGAGAAATACTGTTACTCTACAACTAACGATTGGGGGGAAAAAATAAATAAATAAAATTATTACAAGGCTAGATGAAAGTAACATGAATCTAACATAAAACCTAATCCTTGCGTCAAAACTTTAAACGGATTTTTAAGTTTGAAATAAATTTAAAAACTAAAGAAAAAAATACTTTTCTTGAAAAAATATTTCTCATCGGATATAGAACAATTGACCGGGTCTTTAATGAGATGGTTCATGAGGTGGGCAAAATTAATGAGATAGTGAGTAGTGAAAATACTGTTTATTGAAACCAACGTTTCGACCCACGTTGTAGGTCTTCATCGGGGATATAAACTAACAATGTAAACCTAAAAATAATCAAAGATGAGTCTCTTTTTCTTTATAGACGTTTAACTCGCAAAAAGTCCCATTTTATATTAATTTTCGAGAATTTTTTAGGTAAAGAGTCGTAAAGACAAAAGATATAAAGCATATCCTTATCTTGTTGTTAGTTTTTGGTTTGACTCGATATCTGCAAAATTACCAGAATTATTAGAGAGATTATCCTAATACGTTTTTAGTCACGAAAGCTAACTTAAAACCACTGCAGCTTTAAAAGTATTTCCCAGAAAAAGATTTTATCCACTTTTTTTTTTTTTTTTGTTCTTAAGATGATAACTGGTAGAAAAATCATTTAAATAAAAAAATTTTGAACGGCAAAATAATAGAAAATAAGGAAGATTTTAAATGGATTGACCTATATCTTAAATATCTAATTTGATTCTCTAACGACTTTTTCTAGAACTAGATTTACCACAGACACATACTTCACATATTTCAGGTAGAAACACAAATAAAACTGATTAAATTATAACACATGAAAAAAGGTACACTCTAAAAATGGAAGATGGAATTCAAATCAAAGAATAACAATATTGCTTCTTATGTTGGAGCGATTGTTGGTATTTGTGTGTGTGTATAAATATATATATATATATATATATATATATATATATATATATATATATATATATATATATATATATATAATTAATGGTTATTACAATTAAACAGTTAACGTTAGCAAAATTCTAGAGAGACTCCACTGAAATTAGAATTAAAACATTTATATGAATAATAAGCTGATATGTCAAATACAATTTGGTGTACAGATTTTTATTTTTTTCAACTTTCGCATTACACTATAGAGGAAAAAAAAGGAGATAGAATAAAGAATCCTAAAAAAAGGAGATAGAACCCTAGTACATCAAGGGAGTTTATTACTTCGTTAAGATGCAGAGGAAGACACAGAGACCCAGCAATTGGCGGGTCGTCAAAGGGTTCGTGTGGGAAGAGCCTGGTGATGACATCTCTGTAATTTAGCCAAGCCACAAATTAGATGTCCCCAAACCTTTGAATATACACAGAGATTAGTGGGGTTAAACTTGCCACAGACCTTGAGAACTCTGATATTCCTAAATCTGGGAACACCAGGTGGGAGGAATGTATAGAAGAATTGACAGGGAAAGCTGTTTGTGGTATCCCTGCTAAAACAGAAAAAAAAAAAAAGCCATGTGTCATCTTTATTATTTTTATTTTGGAAAACTCTTTTATACCCTGGCATTCCTGGGCACAAGTTTTTTTTTTTTTTCTACATGTTACCGATATGCAGTTAGTGGTTAGTACAAAAGACCAGGTGCATTTTGACAGAACATGTGAGATGTGAATTTTTGGGTCAAAGTACTTGAGGCAGATTTTATATCAGTATGAAAGAAGAAAATAATATAAAATTCATCTTTTAATAAAATGGCGTACTTTTTATTGATTAAACTTGTGAACGATCCTATTTATTCATAAAAAGTAATTATTAATCAAACACCTTTACAAAATGAAAGCACTACATATGAATCTTTACGTGTATATAGAATAAATATTATCATTAAAAAAACTTGGCAGAGCAGATGCGGAATAGCGCATTAAAAGGAAGTTATTTTTCCTAATTCATTTAATGAATTATGTTTTACAAGGGGTCACCTGGTTGGCTTTGAGGGTTAAAACATCAAATTCATTAACGCCTATACGGATAATTATATATTTAAGGGTCACCTGTAATGTCCTGGCTAGAATAACAGCCCAAGGTCGCGGGTTCAATCCTGGAAGTTGGCCTTGGATTTTTTGGTAGGCGTAAAATATATCCTCAGTTATACCGTTTCCGGAGGGAACGTAAAAAGGTGGTCTCAAGCCTGTGCGATGTCAGGTACTCTATAAAGATCCAGGATAGGCAGAATTTAGGACTCCCGCTGTAACGTTGTCCGATTCGTCACATCAAGATCATCATGTGACGTTAAATGAATAAACAAAAAAAGGTTTCACACCCAGACTAACGACTAACAGGAAATCATTTATCTCAGAGAACTTATTTGAAGATTATTATGATAAAACTATGTCGCTATTGTTTCAACAGTGTGTAATCAATCTCTTATTTCGTATACAGTTTAACTTCATATTACTAGTTTCTAATCGCGTTTTGAACTTTATAAAAAAATACATTTCAAATGTTTGGTCAATTTTAAAACCCCTCTTAAAACAATCCTTTGAAAAAGAGGAAAACTACAGCTTCAAGAATAAATATTTTGAATAAATTGGAGTGAAACTTTGTAAAAGCCCTAGATTACCTCATATTTTGCTTAAATAAGAAATTTCAGTTTCGAACAACATTTTTTTAATTTTCAATCCAAGCATTTCCCTGAAATTTACGAACGCACACATGCATTCATTAATTGGGTAATTGGGATTTTATAAAACAAATCGCAATGCGTCTCTAACCTATCAAATATTTCAAATACTGCAAATCGGAAGTATAAACTAAAAAAATAAACAATTCATTAAACTAAACTTTTCTATCAACAATAAAGCTACCTACAATACTACCCAAGTTTTGACGCTTTGTTTATTGAGTTACAATTTACAATTTTAATGGAATGAATATCGGTATAAAAAAATTCCACAGATGGCATTGAGTAAAATATCGATATAGATTATAATTGATGCCTCTGTTCAATGATCAACTTTTAATTGGATTTTAAACAATAAGAAAAATAATTGAAATAGAAGACCAAAAAACAAGCTCTCCATTCTGTTAGCTTTCCGGAGTTTCGGAAGAAAAAGAAAAAGACAAAAAACATAACAAGCAGCAAAGAGGAATGAGGGAAATGCTGTAAAAGAATCGTGTTGGGAATAAAAGAAAACTATAAAAACGAGTTCCTTTAAAATACAATCCATCTATCTTACTGTAAGTTCTTCTTTCTGGCATTTCCTATATTTTAACAAAAAGGGTCTTCACAATCTTATTTAACGATTTAAATGATAAAGATAATAAACAATTAATATTATTAAGCAACCTCCATAACGTAATTTCAAGAAATTTAAAATAGGCTGTACAATGGCGTGAAATCAACTTCTATAAAAATGGCAAAGATGGAATGTGGTTGAGACGCCAAAAGGATTTTTCAAACACAAACTTAATTAGTGACGAATAGTCAACGAAAATTAAAATAGATTGCAAAGATGAGCAAAAAACATCTAAATTCATTTCGACATTGCCTCATATTTTTAGATAGTGTGTGTGTGTGTGTGTGTGTGTGTGTGTGTGTGTGGTGTGTGTGTGTGTGTGTGCGCCCGTGAAACCAATATGATTGAAGTAAAATGTCTTTGATATTGTGACAGCACAGGCTTATGTTGAAGTAAATAAGTCGTATTATAATTTTAAAAAGTATACTGATAATATTAAAAAGACTGAAGAGACAAGAAACTGCACGACGATTTCGGCTACTCCAACACCTGCTAGACAGACGCTCTAACCTTTCACTTAACTACAAAAGACTCACTTACATGACCATCATAAGGCCTATCTGGACCTACGGAGTAGAGCTTTGGGGCTCTACTAAACCATCAAACTCTTCTCGTATCCAATCCTTACAATCTAAAATTCTTCGCAAAATCCTTAACGATCCTTACTTAGTCACGAATAAAATCATCCACAATGATCTTAATGTTCTACATGTTGCTGATTTGGCCCGTACCAGGTATCACACCTTCCATGAAAATCTCCACTCCCACTCTAATCCATTAGTTTCAATCCTTCCGTCTGAAAAGAAGATGGCCTCGAGACATTCTTGTTTAGACTCACTACCAAAGAGTGCTGCCAATGGGCAGTTTCTCTTCATGTTTATTTCATGTGTTATTAATATTTCAGCATATTTACTTGATGTATTTTTGTACAGTTTTAAATTTCAATAAAAATATATTTTAAAAAATAAAAAAAAGTATAATATGACAGTAACAAACACATACTCATTTAGGATAAAATCCTGTAAGATAGCCTTCCATTTAATTTATAATTGTCCTTATTTGTTGACTTTTTATGAGCTCATACACCCCGCTAATATTTTGATAATTATTTTTAACTTAATAGTCAGTTTTTAAGTTGTTTTAAGCAATTTAGTAGTATTTCTTTACTTCTCACAAGCTATCAACAAATTAAGTTTTTTTCATAAGTTTTTGTCTTCATGCAGCCAAATAAATTGGCTTCAAAAGTTTTAAGAAGCTCATATTTAAATATAATAATGTCATTTGATATAGAAAATAATTGGAATTAAAATTACCTGTTCTCCTAAATATGAGTAGAAAAACTATTATTCTTACCAAATAGGAAACAAAAAAATTATCAGTCCTTATACCTAGATATTGTTTAAACGAAGCTTATAATATAAATACATTTACTTAATTCAGAGTCATTTATTTATAACTTAGTAAATATAAAATTAAAATAAACTTTTTAATACATACTTTCATATATGATATATATATATATATATATATATATATTTATATATATATATATATATATATAATATAAAATAAAATGTCTTTTAAATTCACTTTCTTTTAAGGAAGAAGAGAAAGTCGAATCTGAAATGTCATGAACCAATAAGGAAATATATTTTGCTGAGGGAGAAACAGGCAATATACATTATTTAGTAATCAATTAATTAACTTAATAAAGAGGATAGTTATGAGTAATATTGTAATTGGGAAGTTTATGGTCACTTACCTACAAAGGGAATATCACGTTTATATTATTTTCTTCTCGTGTAGTACTTAATCCCTTTTAATTCTAAACGATCATTTATTCTAAATTTTGTTGATAATAGGATTGTTATCATGAGCTTACAATACCAAGTCAGCGTAAAGATTTTAAAAACGGATGTTACATGAACGTGCAATATCCTTTGCATTGGCGTTAACCAAAGCATTTAGTCATCCCGTAGTGGCGCTTAAAGAGGTTTTACTTAAAATAAATAGAAATACTTTAAAGTCTTGAACTGATATACAATGTACTAGATCGTTATAATCCATAAGATAAGTATTTTATTGTCAATTAAAGTTAAATAAAACTTAAAGTTACACAAGATGTAATTGCGTTTTAATCCGGAAGGGCTTATTTACACTCTAAATGAAAGCAATTATTAGAATACTATGTTATAATTTAGCAAATAAGAAAAATGATAGAGGGAAAATTAACAAAAAAAAAAACTCTAAAGAGACAGACATAATAAAAAAGATATAAAGAAATAATTAAATATAAAAATCATAAATAAATAAAAAATTAATAAATCATTAATAAATATAGAACAACATGTTTTAGCCTCTTATGCTTATAAACTTTATACGTTAAATCAGCTTTGAAATAATTTACAATGTCTCTAATATGGTCATGCTCATTATGCTTTATGAATCTGCATGTTAATGTGGTTTTAAAAATTTAACTTTGGATCTAGTAGGACAGCTAAGTAACAGATTTAGCCCAAGGTAAGGAGTTACCGTCAATATTTACATAACTGCCTATTATAGGCCGACGTTTAGTAAAAAAGGATGACATCGGTTTTGAGTTTGGTTTACTTTTCTACTTATGAAAGTATTTAAAATATTTTGATATTGCTACAGAGAGATGGGTGGCTATTGTACCTATGTGATAGGAGGGAATAAATATACCAACATCATCTGCAAAGAGGGCAATGTTTGTTTTAGCGTTCCGACCCATATGGCTACCTAACTCATGGCGTATATTTACTGGAGTTCTCTTATTCCTTCTGCGTATTACATTCCTCTCAGCACATTAACGCAAGAGGTATGCTCCATGAGCGTATAGGAAACTGCTGCTTGGAGAAAAGAATTATGTTCGACGTCGGACCTGATTTCATTTGACTCGATCGAATTCCGACAGTGTGAGGGTCCAACACGTGTGTCTGAGGAAAAACACTTTATCGCTTGCACACCCCGACCAGATGGGCGCATCTTTGGACCATATGTTAGCCATTATACAGCCTCCCTGGACCATTGTAAGTCGTTAAACAAACATCGAGTCTCACAACAATTAACAAGGGTTCTTACTGGCATATGGCCGGTAAACATCTTTTGTATACTTTCAGCGGGTACTTGACAAGCAGCTTGGGTTGGGAGATCCAACTTAAGACTAAACTGTGATTTGTTCGAAAGTGGGGACTAGGGGAGCTTATGTAACTGAGCAAGGGGCTTTTAAGTGGTCGTTATCTAAACATAATTTAATTTCTGGGATAAATGCCTAGTTTGAATAGAATAATTATTCACATTATTATTTTTTTAAATCTGTAAGCGCTTTTATTGTAGCTCGTAGAATTTCAAAGATTTTTGTAAGGATTAATAGAAATCATATATTAATAAAATTAAAATAATAGAATCACCCGAACATTATAGAATTTTCTTTTCATCAAAATTATTTATTTAAAAAAAAAAAAAATTAAAAAAATGAAATCATTAACATAGGGAGTTTTTACCTAGTCTATTCTTATTAAAAAAAAAAAAAAAAATCTAACTGATAACTAACTAGTTGGTCAATAAAAAAAAACCATGAGACAAAAGAACATATAAATTATTAAGAAAGTAGAAATTAAAAGACATACACCAGATGACCTACCTTTTCATGTTACGTGGTTTTTACAAAATAAGCCTTTTAAGAATAGATTAGAATAATAACAATATCAAAACAATGAGTCCGATTTGAATTTAAATATATTAATTTTTACTATATTTACTTTAAATATCTTTTTACTTTCTTTTAATTTTGTTTTCATAAATTAGAATCGATAATTCCTTAAAAGATTATAGTTATGTTTTTTATTAGGATTTTTCCAAAAACTTAAAATAATAATGATTATTATAATTTTAGGGGTCATCTGAGGTGCAGTGGCTAGTATAATAGCCTACTTCTATCACACTTAAAACTCTTGAATTTTTTAAAGGGAGTAAAAATCCTTGGATATGCGATGTCAGGTACTCGTTTAAGAATTTAGGACTTGCATCGTCCGATTAGCCACAGCAGCATAAACAGACATTAAATCAAATAACTATAATGTAATTTTTAAAAGTCGGGCTCATCTTAAGAGATTTTTAAATAAAAGTAATATTATGTAAACATACTCGTGAAAATTACTTAATGGATTAAAAATATTTAAGGAAAATTTCAATATATAATGAATATGGAATAAATGAATAACATAGAAAAATATGGAAGAGTTACAATTATTTTCACTGTAGACAAGCCACTATAAAAAATTAGTTTTAGTCAATGAAAACTAATCATTTAAATTAAACATTTACATTTCACCAACTTGCATCATATAAAAGTCTGATCCAGTAGAGCTTAGTGTCTGGATAAACTAAGCCAATCTCATTTAATTAGTAAGAGAGGAAAACAGTTTAAATGTTAGGATATATAATTGATTACACCCAGATTTGTTCGTTTAAAACTAAGTGAGATTGTAAAAATAAATAATTGCTGTAAATAACCATCTGCTGAGTAGCCGTTTCATTAATGTAACAGGCAAGGTTATTCCATATCAAGTTATTTTAATTGTTTAATAATGGCTATAATTAATTCTGTCACGCGATCTCAGAGGGTCAAGCATCTTATTATTTTTATTTGTAGTATTGTATTTATTCTTAAGAGTCCATAATTAAGATCCTTTAAGCACTCATTAACTAAAAAAATAAATAAAAGAAATCGCGATATTGGGATATTAATAAAAAGAAAGAAATTTCGTGAACTTTTAGAAGGGAGTTTTATTCGATGGATTCTTAATAAAAATTATTTCTCAGAGTCTAATGAGAGTAAAATTCAAATTAAATAAAAAAATATATGAGAAATACCAAGAAAAATATTCTCATTTATTTTTGGATTGTTAGTGAACTTGGTATTTATGAATATTGAAACTTGTTTTAGTCGTAGGTTGCTTTGATATTCGGAAGTAACTGATACTAAGACCATTCTGTATGTTAACATGCATATATATATATATATATATATATATATAGGACGGAATGTAGATGTCATAGAGTCAGAACTTTAACAGAAGACTCAATATCTTGTATATGTAAAGTTGAAATCTATGGGCATTAAATAAACAAAAATATTTCAACTTTACTATCAGCCTACTTACTGCAAATACAACCCATCCTTTCAGATGGACACAATTACAAGCTATTTCCGTTATTAATTAAATTAAATTATTATCAAGAGAATCGTGTAAAATTAGCTTAAGACCAAAAATTACAATCGATTTTTCCGCTTCCGAAAATTATCGCTCATGAAAAGCGCTTACTCTGCTTATGATCAAAACGAATTTGCGCAATAAAACTTTAAATGATACTTCTCCTGAAAACATTGCATTAATGCAGACGGATAGATTTGACTTAATTAAAATGTTAACTATATCAAAGTGAACGTCTCCCCAAACGCAGATTATAGGTAAAATTAATTCAATATTCAATAATTTTAGAGATCTATTCAGAGAAGAACTAATGTACCTAATAATAAATGTGTACCGTATATTATTATATTTTACTTTCACTTATGAAATATATATTAAGGGAAAGTATGGTGATCGTAAAAATGTTCGAAGTCGAATTATCACTGGAAATCACGTTTGTGGGTCCTCTGAGTCCGAATGACCAAATGTTTGTTATTTTAGTATAAAATTTTTTTTTTTTTGACCAAATGACCAGAAAGGTATGTGCACTAAGTATAGCTAAAACGATATATATATATATATATATATATATATATATATATATATATGTATATATATATAGTCAGAGAGGGCTTAAATACCAATAATTAAACATTTCTTCGTTTTAGTACCTTTTATTTTGTGTAATCGAAAAAATTAACCAGCTCATGTTAACATCGATAAAAAAAAAGAGTAAATATAATGGATAAAAGAACTTCAAAACCGACTGAAGGAGAAACGAGTATTTTTTTAGAACATCAGAATGTAATATAGATGTATAATATATCATTGGAAATCTAACGATTTTAGATTTTTTTTAAATCTAATATATAAATTTGTATATGGTATTTCAAAACTATGAAAAGCGGATCAAACTAAGCGATTATTTATATAATAATTTTTATTGGTAGATTGTTAATTTTAAAATATATGTTTCCATCTAAACCTCATGCGATTCTTAAACTTTTATTTTTAAATCTGACTTGGTTTTTAAGTTCTTAAATTGACTTTTCCGATTATAATAAATAAACAAAATCAATTTTGTCTTAAAATTGCATATAAAGTATTTTGGGAAGAAGTTAGTTCAGGGTGTAGTCAAAAGAATACACAATGAAGTATAAACTTAATTTACTGGTACCGACGTTTCGACCTAAATTATAGGCCTTCTTCAGGGCGTCTGAAGGAGATCGTCACAACAATCACTTCACGATAAAGTATTTTTGGATTATACGTATTGTAAACGAATGCTTTCTATCTATTGAATGAATGTATGATAAATAATTTTTATTCTGGGACAGTTTGTCCCCTAAATTAATTTATAGTGAACAGAGGAAGTCTATAACTATTTAGTTAAGTAATCATATACAAATAATATAAATGAAAGATACATATAAAAACAGATAACATCAAATGAGTTTAGTTCTTTATTAATAAAGTCTAGATTTATCACATCGCGGAAGATTGATTTTTGAGGAGATGGATAAATAATTGGTGTTTGAAAGTGGTTAGGGATGACAGTTTTCGGAGGGAGATGGGTAATTAGTTTGGAAGTATTGTAGCACGGATGATAAAGGACTTTTCAGAGGATGTTGTTCCATGAGGGGTAGGTATAGATCGGTAGGTTATGATCTTTTATTAAGATGTGCACTATCTATTATACCAAAAATAAATAATTTTTTCTTTGCTTACTGTATTAATGTATTTAATTATAGGTTTCTTTTTAGGTAGGCAACAACTTTTGAAAGAGAGAGAATTAACAATAGAAAGAAGGTTTTGTACTAAAATACGGAATAGCTACAGTTTATTCATTTTGGTCGAAACAGGAGATACAAAGGTTTTGGTGACCAGTAGTCCCTTGTAAAACCACAGCTTGGAAACCTTAACTGTACCCAAGGGATAGTTAGGGGAAAATCTTCGGTCCCCTCTAACTTCTAAATAACTGTTTAAGCTGCTTTATTTCCTATACTCCTCTGTAACAAGGGGTTCTAGTTTTCTTCACATTTATCTTCGTTTACTTTGTTAGAAAAGTCATAAATAATGAACGTGTATCAGGTTGTAACATAAAAAAAATATTTAAAAAAAATATGAGGCCCAGTAAAATCTATAAAGATCTTTTGTAAAAAATACAAATACAATTTTTTTTTCTTTTTATCATTTCTGTAATTACTCGCAGTTTTTTTTTGGTTAATAAAGACTACTAAATTTTTTCTCAATCTTCAAAAGTAACTCAATTATTGAATTAAATCACTTTTACCTCATACAAGATTGAAAAGACAAGAAACTGCTCGAGGTTTTCGACTACTTCAACACTTACTGGACAAACGCTCAAACCTTCCACTTAAGTACAAAAGACTCATCTACATGACTATCATAAGACCAATATGGACTTACGGAGTAGAGATTTGGGGCTCTACTAAACCATCAAATTCATCTCGTCTCCAATCCTTACAATCCAAAATCCTTCGAAAAATCCTCAATGCTCCTTATTTTGTCACAAATAAACTCATCCATAAAGATCTTAATATTCCCTTTGTTCCTGACTTGGCCCGAACCAGGTATCACTCCTTTCATGACAAACTCTATTCCCACTCTAACTCACTAGTTTCAATCATTGCTTCCTCTACAATCCCTGATAATCCTCCGAGACGTCTGAAAAGAAGATGGCCCCGAGACCTTCTAGTTTAACATAGTTTTTGGGGAGCTGCCAATGGGTAGTATCCCTACATATGAATCATATCTTATAACATATCTTGTATCACATTTACTAACGTATTTTATTATACAGTTGTAAATACCAGTAAATATATTTAAAAAAAAATCACTTTTAATCCGCCGCCATTTGGGATTACTTGTAGCTGAGTGGCTAGCATAACAGCCTCCTATGCCAAAGGCCACAAGTTCAAACCCGCAGGTGGTCCTAAGATTTTTTAATGGGAGGCAAAAATCCTTAGTTATGCCGTCCTTTGAATGGGACGTTAAAATGTGGTCTCGAGCCAGTGCGATGTCAGGTACTCGTTAAAGATCTCTATCCTAATAAAACCAGGATAGTCAAAATTTAGTACTCCCACTGTATTATCGTCCGATTAGCTACAGTATCATAAAGTGACGTTAAATAAATAAATAAACAAACAATCCGCCGCTATTTAAAAAAACAAAAAAAAAAAAAACAGCTGATATCAAAGTCTAGGTGTTAGGATCATAGTTGTATATCCTGTATTTTTGAGGGTGAATTCCAAAACAATTGGTCCAGTAGTTTCGGAGAAATGCCGCAGACAGCGAACGGATTTTTTTAATTTTTTTATTCGTTATTCAAGTTCTAAGCAGCTTGAAACGTTTTGAAGGGGGGTAATTTGTTTTTGGGTCGATTACAAAGGTTCATTCATAAAAATAATTAGCCAAACTAATTATAAATGTCTGTTGGACACATTCCTTGTTATACTTAATTCACTCTGACATCCATCCCTTAAAATTTGAGAATCGGCATTCTAGCATTTCCGCTCGTTTGTTATGACCCTATAAACCTCCTGAACATGCCATCCATTACGGCACTTGTTTGTTTCGTGGCTATATACCCCCTACAGATGTCACCCTATTATAGTAGCCACTAATTACCCAATTGTAGCAACAATAGATTTGATCGGAGAGGAGTACAAGAGGCGGTAGCCGAAAGATAAGTAGCCTGCACGGATTGAGCTATCATGAGCTAGAGCAATGAGCGTGAAATGCCCGACACAGCGTGACCAGCGTGTGAATCCTCCTCCAGTCACTGCCTTCCTCTTTCCCTCTCCTTTTATTATTAACACCTTTATGTTAAGGTCTTCTTCTTTGTTGGAATGTCATTCGTTTTATGGTCCCGGCCTTCTCTCTTGACAGCCGGCTCAGTTGTCAAGATTTTTGTTTTGGGTCCAAGTACTACCGGCGCTATTCATGACCTCGTATCTCTTGTCACCAGACAGTATTACCTACAGCGTACAAGTAAACGAAGCTGTAAAACAAACGAGCCAAAACATAATTTTAAAATAGCATAGAATAGAATAAATGTTTATGTTTTTATAGCCAGTGGTTCCCAGCAAACATTTTTTGCAGAACCATTAATTCAATCATTTCAATTGCAAGGACCCCCGATGTCCTCAAAATCGTGAATATAAAAAAAAAAAAAAAATATATATATATATATATATATATATATATATATATATATATATATATATATATATACGTCGACGTCTCATTTTCATTTCCAAACGAAGGTAAATAGCAAAACAAGAGGGAGGTGCGCATAAGCAGACAAGCCAAAAACAGACACTGAGAATAAAGATGGTGTAGCTCCAGCCTGAAGTTAACTTCAAATCGAAAAACATTAAATTAATAAAATTTAAAAATAATTCAAGATAGATATTTATTTAAATACTCACACGAAATCAAATAATTTTCTATTATCTTATGCCAAGTAAAATCCGTCTTTTAAGTTCATAATTTTCAAAATGATAGAAACTGAACAATTTTACGATTGTGATCATGCAGTAGCTATCACTTTCCAGTGATCTCTAGATATTAAATCACTTAAAATTTTGACTATGTCTGTATACTTTTGTTATTATTATTACAGGTAAAGGTTTCGCAAATATTTTAGGTTAATTAATAATACTTTTCTGATAACATCTTGAGGGTCCCGTGAACATCGTCTGCGGATCCCCAGGGATCCGCGGATACATTAATTGGCAACCACTGATGTAAGCAATTACTTCAACAATTAAATTGGACAATATTAATTATACACAATAATTTAATCCAGTTTGGCAAATAAACGAATAGTTCCATAATATAGTACAAACAGTTATATCAAAAATATTACAAATAAAGTAACTATTTATTAAAATTATTTAAAATAACATAAGGTAAAATAATTATAATAATATCCATTCAAAATAGTTTTTAACAAAAAAGAGAATTTTATAACTTAACTTAAGTTATATAAGAAAAAATAATCAAAGGTAACTAACTCTCTTCTCCTTTACAGACTTGTAACTCTCTTAAAGTCTCGTTTTTTCTTAATTTTCAGAATTATTTTTTTAAATACTTTCTTCACCATTCAGGTAATCTATTTTTAAGACAAAAAAATGTAAAGAAGAACCTTAATGTATTGTTAGTATTTGTTCTGATTCGATATCTATAAAATTAGAAGATTTATAGAAATTTTCTGAAAACACATGTTTTCAGCCGCGAAGCTGAACTACAATGGCTGCTACGCTAAAAGTATAAGCAAGAAAAGTATTTTATCCACGGTTTTGTATTTAGAAAAGGATTGAGAATAACATGTAAAAATAAATTAAAATAAAAAAATTCGCACTAGTACTATTTTAAATAAATGAAATCGAAATCTTCTTCGACATTCAATTAATAAATGTAATTTGAAAACATTTTTCGTTTGCATCTATTTTTTTAATTATTAATATTAATATTAATTTTTTTTTCTGTATTATTGGCAATTACCTCTGGTCTGCCTTTAAAACGAATAATTCTTTCGATTTTTATTAAATATCGAGCAGTATGACCTAAATTTTACTTATATTTACCTAGTTTTATCAGCGAAAATTCCTTGTTTTTTTATTTATAGGAGGTTATTTTACTTTGTTTCTTATTTTGCAGCTATTGAAGTTTCTTTTATAAATACATATTCAGTGGATAAGTCAAACGTCATAGGTGACAGGATGGAGTCCTGTACAACTCCCTGAACTCATTCTATTCTGTTGTTACTGAGTTATGTACTCGGATTTATGCGTTCCAGAGGAGGTTTATCGATATTTTTAATCACGGTAATGTCGTTATCGATCAGTCCTATATCACTCAAATATAATATGAGGGAATAGATTACGTCGAACGATATCGAATGCTTTATCGTAGCATATGAAGCAAATATACATGTCTTCTTTGATATACAGCATAGTATCTAATTAATATTAAATATTAAAGTTATTGGGCGCCGGTAAACAATGGATGACCCTGATAGCCGATAGAATAATGATGAATAAACAAAATAAATTATGAGGAAAATACATCACGGTTAAGATTCATGAATACAAAACTTTGTATTAAGAGGTTATTTATTTTTTTCAGGGAATTCAACTTTTATAACTTTTTCCTGTTTAATATAAACTTTATTTAAACTCTTTGTTTTGCGAGTATACTTCTTTTTTTTAACTTTCTAATTAATTATATGGAAAATAATTTTTTTTCGTAATGATGGGCCACGAACATACCTTGCGATGGGTAAAATAATCATAAAATACGAAAATATGTTATTAATTTAACACAACCTAATATATTTTTTACTACGATAGATTTTTTTAACATCAGTTAGTTAAAAAAGCCTTCATTAACCTTCTGGCAGACCATTACCATACCATGACGGGGGTTATCTCCTCTCTGGGGCTATCTCCTGTGGGTGGAGGATTTCACAGGCGATGAGTATCTTTTCTGCTGGAAATTCTAAGAGCAAAAGGGATTTGAAAAAGAAGAAGCAAATACTAACATCACAATGAACCCTTTGTTTGTTTTCATTTTTACTTACTTATATATGAAATACCACATAAGGGAAAGTATTGCAGATACATACATTTCATATATTGAGGAAGTAATTTTCAAATTCCAGTTTTCAAAGGGATACACATTTTAGGGTCTCTGAGTCAAAATAACCAAGTCCCGCAAAAAGGTGTGTGTATCTGTGTGCGTTAAGTCTAGCGCGAAAACGAAAAGTCGTATGAAACTAAAATTTCATATTTACAATTTGGCCCGAACCAGGCATCATTCCTTCTATTACAAACTCTATTTCCCCTCTAACCCACTAGTTTTAGTCCTTGCTTCCTCTTGAATTCCTGATAATTCACCGAGGCGTCTGAACAAAAGATGGCCTCGAGACCTTGTTTAGATTGATTATTAGAGTGCTCCCAATGGGAAGTTTCTCTTTAAGTTTTCCATGTACACTATCTTTTATATTTATCTGTTGTATTATATTGAATAATTGTAAATTTCAATAAAAAATATTTTTAAAAAAAAATACAGTTGTCTTAAATTGACAACTATACGTCCGAGATGTTACAGAAACTTGTTCATTAAAATCAGCTAACCAGAAGAGCCACTGTATAAAAGAGTCTAACGGGGCTAAAAGGGCGATATTTTATAAATAAAAAAAATTAACCATATTGTTAGCATTGATAAATAACGGGTATATATATAATTTGAACGAATTCGATATTCAACTAAAGGAGAAACATATTTGTCTATGCATTTTTTTTTGTTTTTAACATACAAACAGTGACAATGATGTATAATATACTGTTGGAAAGATAATAATTTTAGAAAATATATTATCTTATAAAAAGCTGTAAAATGTAATGCACAGTGGCGAATAGGCCTTAACTAAAGTGATTATTACACGTAACAATTTTATATTACATTATTTGATCTGAAATATACCTATTGTGGCGGATGCTACACACGCTCGCTCACAGATAGCGCTAGCGGCGTCCCTATGACTTACTGGCAAATATAAGTAGACGCTATATCCTATAAAATTACATATTGTTGCTAATTAATGTCAATGTAAATATTTATACCTATTATACCTATATAACTGTTTTATGAGAATAAATAAAGCGATCAAGGTAATTTGACCTAGGGCCAAGACCCTAGTCTGCTAACAAAGCTCTCACTGTCAATTATCGACATGGATGACTAACATCCCCAAGAGCTGGCACAGCTCTTCAGATCACACAAGAGGTAACTCCCTAGGTCAGGTTTGCTCTGCCTTTGTAACACAGTGGCGTCTATCTTTATTTCATTTCCTTATTGATCCATCTCTCTTTCTAACCTTCGCTACTGTCGTGCTACTACCGCGCAGGGCGAAGTCTCTCCTTCTCCACGCTGCTGTCGTGCTACTACCGCGCAGGGTGAAATCTCTCCTTGTCCACGCTGCTGTCGTGCTACTACCGCGCAGGGCGAAGTCTCTCCTTACCCACGCTGCTGTCGTGCTACTACCGCGCAGGGCGAAGACTCTCCTTATCCACGCTGCTGTCGTGCTACTACCACGCAGGGTGAAATCTTTCCTAACCCACACTACTGGCGTGCTTCTACCACACAGAGTGTAACCCATCCTAATCAGTCCTCTCTGCTAATTGGTAGGTGCGGGTTCGCCCCCTACCTGGCAGAGTAACTTCTTACCTGGTGCTGCGGTACGTGCTACTACCACGGCGAGCACCATCTCCATCAAACTCTCTTCCTTGCATGAATACGCAATTGTCGAGGCCTTCTGATACTCTTTCTTGTCTATTATAACAACCATACCTCGACACTATGATTCCAACGATAATTCTATAAATCCTTCTGAACTCTCAAGTTTAATTAACAGTTCTTAAATTTATTTTAACAACCGAAGTAATTGAAAGTGTGTGTTGTACGCACCACATTTTTATAAAAGTAAAACAAAAGAGGGCTGTTTTGAATTAAATAGTATCTAAATACCGAAAATCCATACAAAGAATATTTTTCTTTCACTTATATGTAAGAAATGTATAGTGAGTATTACGATCATGAAAAATTTCGAATCCAAGTCACTACTGAGATAACTGGACTCAGTAGTCCAAATAACCAAGTCCAGCAAAACAGTAAATCTATATGGAAAGTCTAGCTATAAAACGATAGCCATATGAAACTGAAATTTCATATTGAAGATAAGTATATGCTGGAACATTACAGAAACATTTAATCAAAATGACAAATTAAAAGAGCAACTTTAAAACATTCATTATAAACATTTTGCGAATTTATAAGATACGGCTTAAACGATTCTGATTAATCATTTTATTTTGACACAAGATTAAATGGTCTTTATTTTTCTGAAGGCATTAATTTCATTTAAATAGTCTGAGAGGGATAGAATAACTTATTTTTTTAAATTTCTTTATCTAAAGTACTTTTAATTTTGTAGATTCAAAAAAATTGACTATTTTTGCTAGTTATGATCGCTAAAGAATAGGTGAGTATGAAATATGAATGAATTTGATGACTAACTAAAGGAGAAAAGAACAAATATTTTGGCGAGTTAATTTTTTTTTTCCTGAAAACAATAATCTTAATAATGACGTATAATAAGACTAAATAATAATAAAGACGGAAAGCCCAAGAATTTCGTGAAAAATGGTAATTAGTATACAAAACGGCAGAAGCGTAATGCTGTGAAACAAAAAAGGCATAAAGTTAAGTGATTGTCGAAGGTATTAATTTCTTTTGTAATATTTTTTTATTCTAAAATGAATTTTTATATAAAAAATTGTATTTTAAGAAGTAAGGAAAGTAAAATTTGTGTATTAAGTTCGATTTAATTTTGCTTTGCTGGGCTCAGTTTAAGAATATATAAATGGTGAAAACTATGTAGCAATTTTATTTTAAACGTTCTTCATACCTAATATTTACTCTACCAAACAAAGTATCAAAAATACGGTAAGGGTAAGTCATATTTAATAGAAATAACATGGAATATAAAATGTATTGATTAAAAAAAAAAAAACACAAAATTTTTTTACAAAATCATTATCGTAGTTAATCCAACTAACAACGGGGGAGACGGTGAAAAAAAGGTTATTTTCTACCCGCTTAAACTTTTATTTTTAATTATTTTGATGACAAAAAAAAATCACCCGTTTTTTATGTTATTGAAAATTGTATTCTGTACAAAGGACTTTTTTAAAACAAAAAAAAAAATGATGTAACACTATGATGTTTTCCATTTTTTAGGCAATTGTTCCTGGAAATCCTAGATTACATATTTACAGTTAATGTTTACCATAAAGGAAAGTGAAAAAAATAATATAGAGTGTTTTTGTATATACGGACATCAAACAAAGATTAAAATCTGCATAGAAGGCTGAGATTGTATCAATGAATATGTTCATAGCTCCGTTAGCACATGTTGCTCGTAAATCACATATTAGGAAAACATACAATGTTTTATTAAGCATGTCTAATCGAGTTATTCGTTTTTGTTTTTTCACCTTAACACGCAAAAGGAAATCACGCAAGTTAAAAGTTCAGTTAAAAAGAGCAAATTATGTGATAAATGGAGTGCTACTTAATTAATTCTATGGCCGCCTCATTGGTTATATTAAGGTGTCTAGCGTAAGCATTTATTTGAAACTTAGAAATATTTTAACTAATATTAGGCATGATAAGTAAGTAAAAAAATGGACCAAAAAATGTTTTCAATTTAATAATTAAAATAGAGTTTGAGCAATAGAAGAAAAAGACACAAACGTCAGTAAAATATTATAAGGTATATTACACCAGCTTAACACAAATATTGCTCCCTTAGATTACATGGAATACACATTATATTGACGAAAAGCAAAATAATAGGAATTTTAAATCGTAAAAGTTGGACCACATTATTTATATTTATGAAGTGTTCTTTAAATACAGAGGATTTAATTTTTTTTTTTTCTTAATATACTAAATAAATAAACATAAAATAAGTTATGACAGATTATTGAATAGAGCTAGGCGTGGTCTAGTGGGTGGATAGGGCACTAGTCCGGGTTCGAACCTCGGCTGAGGCAAAACTATTTATCTTGTTATTTCAGCGACCCTGGAGTATACCCCTCCTGGGGCACACCCAGTCTCTATAAGGTGGGTATCCTAAATTGGGGAAAAACCTGGCGGGTGAGCCTGAACAAGACCTAATCAATCACTCCTTACACGGCTGTTGGCTGTGAAATAGTAGGAGACTCTATATGTACTGAACCCAAGACACTATAAGGGTTATAGAGGCAAAGGTTTATTTATTGAATAAAAGTTTAGTTTCGTTTTAGAAATATATAAGTAGGCCAACTTCCTGGTAGACGTTATATCCGTACCAGTATTTTATTTTCTATTAATATTGTAAAGAAATTAGGACATTTGAGAGTAAAATACTTTTATATACCTCCTTAACTACCTATCTAGAACAAACTGGGCATCACACGATACTCAATCGAGGTTCTTCATTTTATAACATGTAAAAATGATAACAAAAAAAGAGTGTTCCAAGTATATAATAAATACAATATAATATATGTTCGATAAATATTAGGCCGTTCTACAAAAGAAATCTTGGATTTATTTTTTTAAACAATTTATTTAATTTCCAGTCATCGCAACGTTTCAGCCTCTAGAGCCATTCTCAAGCTTTTGTAATCAATTAAAGTTTTATTGCATTTATACATTTTCAACATCTAATATCAACACATAATAAATTATTTTTAATAATTATGTCCCCTACCATGCATATCCATGTTACGTATAAATTCATTTCACCGCTTATCAGCAGCGTCGTCATAATTTTTAAAAATATCATTTTTTTAAAAAACCTGTACTCAAAAATATCATATATTTCATCATCAATTAAAAAAAGGGGTCTATTTATTCAAAAAAGTAAAGAAAAATTTTTATTAACTTCCTCAACAATTTTCGGCCGTCTTATAGGTGTTCTCGTGCGCGACTAAACTTGGGGTGGGGATGCCAAAGGCTTTATATAATATCATATAATTTTTTATGATTTTCTAAAACTAGCATTCTTTCCAAGCAGAAGAGATTTATTTTTACTCTAAACAAACGATCCAGCTAAATTCCACATGTAAAATACATAAGGACGTAATTGGAATTCATCCAAAATATATTGTGTATGACTAGCATGTCATTTAATAATTATAAAAATAAAACTAGCTCCATACCGAGAAGTTATGATACTATTGCTGCTGCTTACTACGAAACATAGACTACACCATTATAGAGTTCATGTTTGTAGAATGAAACTTATTTTACTAAAAAGCGGACAATAGTAAGAAGATGGCAATTAAGAAGGAGATAAAGAAGACTCCCCAGCTGCTAGGGGCAGATGCACCTACAGGTGGGCCAGCAGGTGAGCTAGAGCCAAGAAGTCATTGGGAATACTCTCTCTCATCGCGCCATCTGCTTCTTGGAGGACACGCCACCTATTAAAGATCTATGTCATGAGGGTGTTAAATAACCACGGAGCTCCGCGGAACTATTTAAATACAGTTCTGGGGTAAGAAAATATAATCGAAACATATATTTTCCACGTACTTTATAGTTTTAAATTACCTATTAAGGTTACCTAAGGAGTAGTGACTAGTACAACAGCCTACTATGCACAAGCTCTCGGGTTCAAGCCCAGCTGATAGACCTATTTTTTTTTTTTTTAGAGCGAAATATCCTTGGTTATGCGGTACTACGAAGGAACGTAAAATGGTGTTACCGAGCATGTGCGATGTAAGATACTCACTCGATCCTACCCTAATTAAACCTGGACAAGAAATATTTCGGACTCCCACTGTAGCATTGTTCGATTAGCCCCTTTAGCATGACGTGACGTTAAATAAATAAACTAAGAAACAAAAATTTCCTTTTCCCGAATTTTAGTAGAACAATGCGAGTTGAAACTAATTTTGTAGTGGTCCAACAGAATAAATCTCAATCTTCCCACTGTGGTTAGAATTTGACATTATGTTGCCAAATAAAATAATCATAAAAAAAAATTATTTTTTTTTAAACTTTTAATATTAATTTGGAAGGAAAGATCGCAATGTAAAATTCATTATATTAAAAAAAAAAAAATATATATATATATATATATATATATATATATATATATATATATATATATATATATATTAAAAACGTAGCTTATAAAAAAATTACTACTGATTTTTATTTGAAGCACTAGTATTTCAAATGATCGTTTATCGGGTTTGAAAGACCACTAATGATTTCCTACGGTGCTATGTGGATAATAATAATAATCATAATAGGGTTACCGAACCCGAAGGTTCGATACCGATACCACCAAATTCTGTCTTCACAGACTCGTCCAATGTTCACCGTTCAAGCCCAAGCCCCCGAGATCAGCCTTAACGCAATCCTCCCATCGACGCTTCGGCCTACCTTTCGGACGTCTACCAGTCGGATCAGCGAATACCAACTTTTCTCGGAATCCGCTCCTCGTCGAGGCCAACAACTTTACTCGCCCATTTGAGTCTCCGCGATGCTATCAACCCAATTATATTCACAGGATACAAGTTCCGCAATTCCGTGTTGTGCAACATTCTAAGCTCCCCAGTGCCCTCATCTATCTTCGGACTAAATATTTTACTCAGTACCTTATTTTCGAAAACCTTAAGCCTTTGTCCATCCTTCAAAGTAAGCGGCCACGTTTCACATCCGTAAAGAATAATAATAGTTTTATAAATTATAACCTTTAAGTTTTTAGATAGAAGCCGCGAACTAAGTAACTTAGCAACTGAATAATAACGCGCATTTCCCACCTTTAATCGGGACTTTATTTCTTCCTGGATTTCATTTTTTCTTGTTATCATTGAACCTAAATACTTGGATTTCTCTACGTGTTCAAAAGTATGCCCTGATATATCAATATCACCAAGATCGCCACCGTTTCTGCTACTAATCATATATTTCGTCTTATCGGTATTTGATTCGAGTTCTATTTCTTTACCGGTTTTTATTAACACACTTGTATGTGGATATAACATCAAAATTAATCCAATAGTTAAAATATGTGAAACCGAAAAAATTGTTAAATTAACTTGTATTTTCAGCATTAATATGTTTTACTTTTGGCATAAGTATTTTTACTTTGGGAGCAGTGTGGTCTAGTAAATAGAACACTTAGTCTACTCTTCTCCGGGTCCTGGGTTCGAATCCAGGCTGTAACAGAATACTATTTATTCTGTTAATTTAGGCAGAGGTGACCATAGGGTAAAGAGACCCTCCTGGGGCAGACTTAGCCTCTTTAAATTAAAACCATTCAATAAAACCTGGCGGCTGAGCCAACAGCCGTTGGCCTAGAAACAGTACGGATCTCTATATGTAATATATGTATATGTAATCCTTAATGGGTTGTAGCGGTACAGGCCTTTTTTTTTATTATTTTTACTTTCACTTCCCTGTATATGAAATATGTAGAAAGGGAAAATATTGCGATCGTGATTTTTTATTAATTCTACTTTTCAATGGAAATAAACGTTTAGGGTTTCCTGAGGTGGAATAACCATGTCTCGAAAAAAGGTCTGTATGTGTGTGGGTGTGAGTGTGTAAAACGAAACTAAAACTTCATATATACAACAATTATAAGCCCGAGATATTACAGCAATTTTTTTTTTCATTAAAATGGGGAGCCACAAGAGCCACTTTATAACATGCATTATGCACTTTTTTTTTTTTTTTTTTTCTTAAACGGCTCCAACGGTTTTGATTAAACTTGTTATAAATAAAATCTAATGGATTTAATATGACGTAGGTTTTATTGTATTGTCAATATTGTAGATTCGAAAAAATTAACAATATTGTCGTGGTAGCATTAATAAAAAAAGCTTAATACATAACTTGGACGAATTTGATGAACAAAAAAATACCGCTACATACAAAGCTGTAAAACGTAATTAAAAGAAAAAAAAAAGTATGAACTTACGTAATTATTGTAAATAATAATTTATAGTAAAATTATTTAATCAGTAAAATTATCATAATTTTCATTGAACTTTTTATTGAACGTTTATTCAAGTCTAACTTAATTTAAAACTCTTAAATAGATTTTAAGAAGGGAGGTAACTGATAGTCGTGTGTTTTGCACACCATCATTTTCATAAATGCATAGCAATGAAATATAAGACCCTAATCCCATAGAACACAATCGGTGAATTTTTAACTCTTTTATTTATTTTATTGGTGACAACATTTGAAATCATGGATATCGATATACATATGATATATTGCTGTCATGTAAATAGCACATTATATAACCTTGCTGTTTGTTCTAGTACTGAATTTTAAATTATTTGATTGTTTTTAATGATAAATGTCATTTATTTCAAGTAAGTTGTATTGGTATAAGATAAACTTTTTAAGAAAAATTAAGAACCAATTATTTATCGTCAATGGTTCTGACTTAAAACGTAAATAGTAACCCTATTTCCACAATATATAATATTTATATGGTGTATTTATACAAATTTAGAGAGAATAATACAACCGCTACCAATACTACTAACACACACACACACACACATATATATATGTATGTGTGTGTGTGTGTGATCCCAAAAACAAATTTTTCAAATTAACTAGTATTACATTACAAGGGTATGTATAACATGGTTTAAAAATTTGAATTAAAAAGAGCTACGGCAATTACCCTGATATAGCGGCCAATGAATAAATATGAGAAGTGTGTATGGATATAAGAACAGAATTACGTGCTTCAGCTAAATTGATGAAACATTAATAAGACTCAATTACGAACATGGGTAAAAAAGTAAAAAATTTCTTTTTTCTTTCATATTTGTTTTATTCCTTAGGGAACAAAAATAACAATGATAAAATAAATGAAAATGAGAGAGATTGGTGCAAGCCAATAAGGTTTGGTTTTTTTAATTTTTCGTGGAAACAAAATAAAAAGAGAGGCAGGGACCAAATTGGAAAGCAAATTTAATCAGAAACGGTGGAGCAATTAATATGAAGCCCGACACACGCCGTTGTTGGCTGTCTCTCATAGCGAAAATCGCAATCTCGTCATGAACTAATTCCAGCCGGAAATTTCATGTATTAGTATCAAAAGACTTTAATCACAGGCGGAGATTAATAACTGATGAAACAGTGCTACCTCCTACACCATCTTAATTTGTTTCAAAACTATTATAATACCTAAATTCTAATCATAGTATTCCACCACAAAACTCTCACTAAATTATGCTCCCTATGTTTTTGCGATACCTTCATCCACCATTTATATGAAAAAAAAAAATTTAATCAATTGGAATATACATTTTATCTTTGCTATGAAGCAAACTTATGTAACAATTTATTGTGCCAAATTAAAAAAAAAGGCACAATAATTCAGTCTTTACCAAGTTTTCAATGTGTGATATTCTTATAATTTTGTTTTAAGATTTGAAACTCGGCCGTAACTGTAACCAGACTGTCAGAAACATTGATTAACAAAATTTCGGTAGGTAGACTTTAGGCTTGATGACAAAGAAGATCGAGAACGTTCTCTATTGACAATGATGTTCTGCAGACATTGGTGAAAGAAGACCACAGGAAAACTATTTTTCAAGAATTTCCAGAGAGCCTTAACCTAGCTAGTCGACCGTCGATGATCACTATAGGAAAACATCAAATTTGAGTTCTACAAGCATTAAAAAAACGGCAAAAAAACAACAACATCAATATGAAGTCTGTGCTAAACTTCTTTGCAAAAACAAAAATGATCCTTCTTTGACCAAAATAGTAACTCGTGATGAAAGTTGACACTTTATGATAAGAGCAGATGTTCTGGACAACTCATTAAAAAAAAAAAAAAAAAGTGATGTCAACTGGCTGCATCTTATATCCTAAGGAAATTATCAACGCAGAATCGTATTGTAGTGACATGCAGTACACCAGAAATATATAATAATGATGCTATATTTGGTAAATCGTAAAGGGGTCCATTTCGTTGCGTGATAACGCCCGGACACATGTCACATGTTACGCCACAAAAAACTGTGCAATTTGGATATAAAACTCTGCCACATCCGCACTACTTTTCGGACCTCTTGCCTACGGTTTATCATTTTTTTTTTTTTAGACACCTTGACCTTTACATAAGTGAGAAAAAAAATTATAGGCTGAAAAGAACCATAAATCACGATTTTGTAGTCAATCAAATTTAAGACCGGAAATTCTATTCCGAAGGAATCGAAATAAATATATTGATAGTATTACAGATTATTTTGATTAAAAAAAAGGTTTTAAATCTTTCTTTCAAATCCGAAATTAAAAATTTTTTTCTATACATACCAATACTTAATTTTTGTTTAAATTAATTAAAAAAGAAACCTATTAGAATTATTTTTACCAAGAAATTAATAGTACTAAGAACAAATCTATTACCTGAGAAATTACATCTTTTAATAATATTAAAATATAACGGTGTAAAAGCGACGCAAGAAGATTCACCTAGCCTAGATAAACAAGTATTTAGCATAAGACAACAATATTTCCCTCTCAAGGCCTGTGAATGTTGATGTAGAAAACATAAAGGCGTTACAACAGGTTTTGTTGAAGAGGAGACTTTGTTGAGTCTGGCCTGAATCCCTTTAACTCAACAAATTCCTATTCTCAACACTAGCCAAACAGATCAAACCCAGTCTCCTTAGTCCCGTCTCTAACTTTAAGATATCCTCTTTCTTCTATTTTCCGTTCCCAGACTTTTCCATTTCACAAATGAAACTTCAATTTTATATGAAATCTTCATTTTAGCTTTTCCATTTGCATACTTTCCGAGGTTAAAAATCCTTTTTTTAACCTGAATTTTAATAACTAAGATTTGAATAATGTTTATCCATCTCATTTTTTTTATCACTACATCTCGGTTGAGAAATAGGTCAACGCCTTGAAAAATGTTCAAGTTTACATTATTGGTATATAAAGAAAACAGCTTCAGATTTAGGGGGTCTCTTAAATCAAATTTGTATTTTAAAAATATACAATATATTATATTAATTTGATCCATCTGTAGCAGATAACTTAATGGGTAGAACACAATACTAAACTATGGGCCTCAGGCCGGAATACCGTCATGTTGGGATTATAATTTATTATATTTTTTATCAACCGTGGGTTTTGAGGCCATCCTATGGGTTTACTTAGGCTCCGTAAATTAAGAAAATGAAGTTAGTTTTTTATCGACTAAATACACAACCGCAGACTTTTAAACGGTATAGACCTTTAATAAGTATTTAATTCCAGACACTCATAGCCTCTCTCTTTATATATATATATATATATATATATATATATATATATATATATATATATATATATATATATATATATGTATATATATATATATATATATATATATATATATAAAGTTATCTCTTATCATTCCTATTATGTAAAAAAACATTAATTTGTCTTTATATATATATAAAGAGAGAGAGAGAAAGAGAGAAATCCTTAGTTATGCCGTCCTTCGGAGACGATGTATAAAGGTGGTCTCGAGTCTGTGCGATGTCAGGTACTCATTACAAATCTCTTTCCTAATTAAACCTGGACAGACTAAATTAGCAAAAATTGATGTGTGTATATATATATATATATATATATATATATATATATATATATATATATAGGGAGAGAGAGAGAGAGAGAGAGAGAGATAGAAAGATAAAGGAAGCATTAATAATGCGTATGAATAATTATAAAGTGCAATGACATGTTCATTGTTAAAGTAATCCCTTGTTTTCGTGGGATCCCTCAATGGCTATGAGAACACACTATCAGTCACGAATGCAGAGCACACAATTGTATATATTTTGTTCAGTCCTTTTCCTCAGAAGACAATTATTTAATTGTAGCTTTTACGCTTCCAACCAACCTAGTACAATTTCCTTGTTCTGAAATCGCATGGTTTGAAAAATAAAAAAGTAATAGTAGAGAATTAGAATTATAATAAACTGTTTTCAAAGTCGTATGAATCAATGTCAAGTCAGATGTATGAATGAATTTAACAGATGCGGTTTATGATCTGTCATATACATTTGTGAAAAAAAAAAACCTTATAAAGAGATACTTATGTTAAAAGGCATTATGAATTTATACGATATATATATATATATATATATATATATATATATATATATATATATATATATATATATAATATATATATATACACATATTCAAATGGAAAATTCGATATAAACATAATACGTATGATAAGAGATAATATTTATTATATAATACTTTTTAATCTGATCACACCGGAGGTCTCTTCCAATAAGATTTTTAAATAAGAATGGATGGAATACACACACGAAACGACAAGAAACTCAAAAGCCCGTAGAAAACGATTACTACAGCGCTTACTCGACAAACGTTCCAAACTTCCAATTTATTACAAAAAGCTCATTAACGTTACCATCACCTGAACAATCTGCACATATGGAATCGAGATTTGGGGCTCTACTAAACCATCAAATTCCTCTCGCATTCAATCCTCACAATCCAAAATCCTTTGCAAAATCCTAAATTCTTCGTTACGAATAAAATCATACATAATGACCTAAATATCCGATTTGTTGCAGAACTAACCCGAAATAGACATGATTCTTATAATTCCAAACTCCCGACTCACATGAATCCTCTTATACGCAACATATCATTCCCATCTATTCCTGACAACCCTCCGAGGCTATTGAAAAGACGATGGCCACGAAACCAACTAAATTAAATTGACATTGAAGTGATATCACTGGGTAGTTCTTCACAAGGCATTTTCAAGCCCATAATTTCATTTCATTATCAACATCATTTCATTCTTATGAAATGAAATCCACGAAGAAATAAAGTCCGGTTCAAGGCTGGAAATGCGTGTTGTTATTAAGCGGCTAAATTATTTGGCTCGCGACTTCTGTCTAAAAGCTTAAAGGTTAGAATTTACAAAACTTATAAACCACCGTTTACTTTGAAGGATGAACAACCGCTTAAGGTTTTCGAAAATAAGGTAATGCGTAAAATATTTGGTCCGAAGAGAGATGAGGCCACTGGAGAGTTTAGAAGGTTACACAACGCGGAATTGCGGTGACTCAAATGGGCGAGCAAATTTGTTGAGATCGGCGATGAACAGATTTCGAGAAAGTTTGTATTCGCTGAAACGACTGGTAGACGTACGAAAGGTAGGCCGAGGCGTCGATGGGAGGATTACGTTAAGGCTGATCTCGTGGGCTTGGGCTTGGACGGTGATCATTGCACGAGTCATTATAGGCGGAGTTTGGTGGTATCGGCACGGTAAGCCTATTATTATTAAAATTTGAGGGACTATTTATGGTACGCAGCACAAGGAAGTGATATTAGACTAATTACAAGGATCTTTGAGTTATTTGATTCTTTTATCTTTAAATAATTTTAAGTCCTGGTGAAGAAGTGACGCAGAATAGTAAGTATGGTGTACTTAAATTAACAAGAGTTATCCTAATTCCGACTACTTACTAATTGTCACGGTATCGAGTCCCGCTGTCCTGCCACACTTACTGATTCAATTGTATCAGTCGAGAATCGATCAAGGGGTGATGAGACTCCTGAAGCTCATCTAGCCTCTATAAGCTGGGCATACAGTGTAGGGAGAAAAACCTGGCGGTTCAGCTCGTCTCAGCTATGTTACATCCCGTTACGAATTACGGAACTCGAGACCATTTATGGATAAAAGTTGCAGTTTTTTTGCATAGTGTGTTTGTCCTGTGTACTTAATTTATTAACAGCTATTGGCACGGCAGTTCTATTTCTACTTATTTCTCAATTTTGATACGAGAATGGGAGAATCCTAATTTCAGGGAGATTTCGATTTTTAATAAATAAATTAATTGATGCCAATAACACTCAGAACCTTTGCCTGGCTAAAATTCAAGGAGATAAATTTACAACGATAAATTATTAGCCATGCAGTAAAATAAGAAAGCTAATATATGTTAAACGCGCTACTAATAATTTACAGAACATTAAGTAAGGCAGTCTTTAGGCATCTCATTCCAAATTTATCCAGCCATCCTCTCTTTATAACTTTTTCTCTCTCTCTTTTTGTAATACACTGTGACCTTTTCAATACCATTACTTATACCTGCCAAATTAAAATTCATGCCGAACCGGAAGGGAGGAGGAATAACTAAATATTGAGGACGGGCAAAGAAATTTAGAAAAGAGCTGAGGTCAAAAAAGACAATAATATATTTAAGAAAAAGGGGAATTGTTAGCTTTGACCGTTGATTAGTTCAGTCTACTAATTACGCTATCGTAAAATAAGTTTAGCAAGGGCTTCAAAAGAATACCGTTTTTTTTTTTTCAATTCACCCCCCTTCCTCACGAGGAGCCCCCGGATTAGGGGTTACTTAGTACGTGTCTCGACTCCGATAAAACGTCCTTACTCCCAGCCTCGTCCTTAATGTAAATTTTTTCTTCTTCTACCACACCCGGGGCCAATGGGTTTAATTTATAAAAAAAGAAAAAAAAAAAAAAAAAAAAGAAATGGCTTTTTACGCGTATTCTTCTTCAGTTATAATCACAGAAGAAGACTTCATTATAAAATGCAAATCCTGCGAGAAATTGAACCCGTTTTACTCCTTCAGTAAACGTTATAGCTTAAACTCGCGAAAAAATCGCTAAAGAACTTGATTTGTAATTGGTTTCAAAATAATATTCAGACGAAAATTGAACACGTATCTGTATCTACTGAGCCCACAGGAACATACTACCTACATATTTGTAGTTAGCCAAAAATTTAATCTTTTTGGGAGGAAAGGGACGGAGGTGGATTGCGCTGTTCAACCAAAAATATACTCGGTGCCTAACATTTTTTATGCATACTCTAGAAGCAATTAAGGACTCTAACAACTTCAGTGACAATTATGAGCTAAGAAAATGTAAAAAAGAGATAGAAATTGAAAAAACAACGGGTAGGATTGAAAAAAATAAAATAAAATAATAAAATAAAATAATTATGTAAAAAATAGTATTCATTGACAAAATTATAAGTCAGCTTTTATAGATTTTTGTCTTTGTGTGTCCATATATAATATCTACGAACCATTAAACACATACTATACACACAAATATGGTAAAGATAATAATTCATGGTTATTGATAATAATAGATTTTTTTTTTTTTAAACATATTATTGATATCTACAACTGTATTTAAAAAAAAATACATCAAGTAAATGTGATGGTTATATAGAAAAATGGTCATGAAATACATGTAGAGCCACTACCCAGAGGCAGCACTCTAAAAATATTCTAAACTAGAAGGTCTCGTGGCCATCTTCTTTTCAGACGCCTCGGAGGATTATCAGGGATCGATGAGGAAGCAAGGATTGAAACTAAAGGATTGTAGTGGGAATGGAGTTTGTCATGGAAGGAACGGTACCTAGTTCGGGCTAATTCAGCGACATAGTGAATATTAAGGTCTTTATGGATGAGTTTATTTGTGACGAAATAAGGAGCATTGAGGATTTTACGAAGGATTTTGGATTGTAAAGATTGGATACGAGATGAGTTCGATGTTTTAGTAGAGCCCCATAGCTCTACTCCGTAAGTCCATATCGGTCTGATGATGGTCATATAAATAAGTCTTTTATAATTAAGAGGAAGGTTGGAGCGTTTGTCCAGTAAGTGTTGAAGTAGTCGAAAACGTCGCAGTTTCTTGTCGTTTTAGTCTTATATGGGGATATAATAGAATTTAACTTGAAAACTATTAGCTGTAGAATTTATGTTATTATTAACACATATTTGTATATCCAAATGAGTTTCAAAAATTAATTAAGTTACAAGTTTATTTATTATTTAGTTTTACAATTAAGTTATAGAAGACCTACTAAACCCGAAGCTTAAATGCCGATGCCACCAAGTACTGCCTACACAGATTTATCTAATGATCACCGTTCAAACCCAAGCCCCCGAGATCAGACTAAACACAATCCTCCCATCGACGCTTCAGCCTACCTTTCAAATGGCTACCTGTTGGTGATATTAAGTTTAGGAATTTTTTATTCACTGAACATATCATTTTACATAAACATTTAAGTAGCCGAGAAACTTTTAGCTCAATTATACTGACTGGGTACAAGGTCCGCCATTCAGTGTTTTGTAACCTTCTGTGTTCGCTAGTGTCATCATATCTTAGACTAAATAAAAGTACCTTTTTTTTCAAAAACCTTAAGGAGTTCTTCACCCTTGAAAGTAAGCGACCACGTTTCACATCCACATAGAACCGTGGGAATTACATTTTGTATGAATATTTATATATAATTACCGTAAATGTAATGATATTTTTTACCAAGTATTACATGTTATTTTTTCCAATGAGGTAGCTCTAGAAATAAAACTATTCATTAATAACTATCTAATTTTATAAAATTGAATAAAATATCACACACTCAAGAGTTCATCAATACTCAATTAATAGCCCAACATTTTTTTAACCCCTTTATTTAATTGCAATACATTTCGTTTTTAAATGAATGACTTGTTTCTATCGAGAAGAAAAATACATATAAATGTTGAGGATCACTCGTAAATCAGAGATAGACTCAAAGCGCGTTTGGCTGTGGCTTTAATAAAGAGTGAACTTTGTAAATAATTATATTTCAATTACCGTAAGCACTTGAGTAGTTTTTCTTTAATTGAGTGAAATTGAAATAAATTAAAATATAGTACCAAGTATAACAGTGAAATGGATTTTATCTTGAAAGCATTATGGAAGGGGGTGGCAAGTATCTCCTTCATATGCCGTTAAAACCTCTTTCCCCGAACAGTTGTTTATGTATGTTTACAGCACGCCCTTGGGAGCCTGCCTAAGCGGGGGGAAACCGAATCTGTTTGGAAATATTTATCTTGTAAGGAGACTATAAAAAAAGCGAAGGGCTTTGAAGGGGAATAAAAAAAAAAGAAAAGAAAAAAAAAAGGAAGTGTGTTAAGAAAGGAAGTCAAAGCAGTTGAGAGATGTATGGTAAGTGGCCAACATAGACAATAGGCCCGGTAGAAGGATAGCGACCAATACTGGCGATAGTGTCGTTAGGGAACTCTCTGTTTACCGAACCCCACCAACATCTGCTCACAAAGGCTCAGGTATTTGTGAGGCCTAGCTAACTCTTTGTGGGGCTATTAGCCGGGCTCTCCATTGAGTAGCTGCCCACTTGAGGATTTCCAGCTGCTGGTCCCCGCTGTCGATATAGGATCCTTTCTATAATGTAATATTGCACGCGTCAATCTGTTAAGTCTTATATCTAACACCGATATTAAAAAAATAATATTAAATTTTCCAAAATCTAGTGCGAGCAACACACGTCTTTTATTTTCCTCCATTCTTTTAAATATAGTTACGAGTTGAAATTTTTTTAAAAGAATTATATTTAGTTTCGTTGCATACCTGTGTTCTATTAAAAACTACAACAATCAGTTAGTTTTGGCCAATTTTTATCACTCTCCATTAGCTCTGTATTACTGTTCTTGTATTCAAATAAAAAATAAAATAAAAATGTTATAAAAAATTCGTTTATCTTATATATGTATCTATTTTTATCAATGCTAACAAGATGACATGGATATTTTTTTTAAATCAACCAAAATTATACGTACTTAAAAGGAAGAATATTTAAAATATCAGTATTTGTAACTAATCTATAAAGATCCGTTGGTTGCAGACTTGGCCAGCGATAGATACACCTTAATTCCAAACTACCAGTCCAATCAAACCCGCTTGTCAGTATCCTCTCAAATACATCTATTCCCTATAATCCTCCGAGGCGCCTAAAAAGGATTGTGGTATTCGCCTAATTACATTGTTCTGGAATTCCACACTTCCTGTTGGTAAAGCTTTTTCTCTAACCTCATTCAAAATTTTCTCTAAATCCAGAACGATCAATTGTCTATATAGTAAATAACTATGTATTAGTACTCAACTTTACACATTGTATATATACAGTTATTGATTTGTAATCTCCTCTAACCTCTATCCGTCACTGCGTCATAGTTAGAAATGTTCCACATACCATGGCAGTAGATAAATCTATCTGTGCGTATTTTATTCGCTTTATACTTTTATTTTATGTTTAACTATATAATTATTCTTCCGACGGTCCTTTACGGATGTGAAACGTGGCTGTTCACTGTTCATGAACAACGGCTTAAGGTGTACGAAAATAAGGTACTGCGTAAAATAATGAGGCCTGATAAGGCCACTGTGTAGTTTAGAAGGTTGCACAAAGCGGAATTGCCGAGCTTGTAACTTGTTAATATAATTGAGTTAATAGCAGTGCGGAGACTCAAATGGGCGAGTAAAGTTGTGGAGCCTTTTACAACTTATCGACAAACAATGTCGTTGACAATCGAGTAAATAAAATTTAGTGTTTACAATAACAATTACAACTCAAATATGAACCACTAATACAAAATAAAATATTACACTCTAACTGGTCAGGTTTGCGCTGAGTTGCAATTAATAAAATAATAATTTTAAAATAATTATAATTAAATAAAAATAACCGATTTATAAATAAATATCAAGGGTAAAACCAGAGGTTTTATTTATTTTTTCTGAGAAAGAAGGATAGAGGTTAACGTTCTTAATAACTCCAATTAAGTGGTATATTCCAGCGTTTTATTGAAGATGGGACTCCGGGCCGAACTTACTGGGGCGGCAAAATCCTTAATAAACAATATTTAAAAAAAAAAAATTGAAAAAAAAACTATAACAATCCTCATTTCGAAAAAAGTACAAAAGGATATATTTTTTAAGAAATTGATATTTGGACATATTTTTATTCTCATCATTTACCTCCATCAACAGGTACAGTGGTGACAAAATTGTTTGTTAAAGCTATTTAAATTTAAATTACAACTGACAATTTTACAACTGGACAATCAATTATTCACACATTGAGGCAAGGTTAATTTTTCACCTACATGAAAATATATAATTGTAAATTATGTGTATTGTTATTACTAAGTATTACGTGAATGTAGTATTATATTTAATTGATAATTGTTTACTTATTTTTCTCAGTCTTTCCTTTTTTTATTCTGTGTATTGAATTTCATTCAGTACCTGTAGCGAAACTAGAGAGCGCTGGTATCTAAATGGGACAAGTTATGTCTGATAACAGAATGAAACAGGTTTTTATTTGATTATAATTGTTACATCAAATTTATTTTATTCTCATTTAAACTTATGAATACAGAAAAGGCATAGTTCTATATCAATCAAAAGACATATTCCATTAATTTATTTATTTTTGATGCGCTCGATGATAACAGTCATACGTTACATCGTCTCTCAGATTTTTGCTTTTTTCAGTAGGAATTCGCTAGAATTCAGTCTGGAGAACATCACTAGACCTCAGGAATATTACGGCAGTGAATATTGGAGAAGTTTCGGTAAGCAAAGTTATAATTTACTTTGTACAATCACGAAAAAGTGAAAGAAGGGTCACTGATCAGCTGATTGCCGCTAGCTCGGCAAGCTCGGGCTTGCTTTTCTTTTAATTATCTTTCTTTTATCTTTAATTCTTATCTCATTATTTATTTATTATTATTATTTTCTTAATCAATGAGATATTTTCATCAAGTCATGTCCTCAAAGTCTGCAAGTAAAAGATCTAGATCTGCAGGTTCTAACTCGTCTCCCACAAAACAGAGACCCCGCCGTGAACAAAATAAAAAAATGATTCCACCAGCGACCGCGTCAGCTACCTCATTAGGTTCTGAACCACAGCCCAGCACATCATCACAAGGAATAACTGATGAATCTCCGTTTTTTACACCGAATCCATTTCAGATCCTCCAAAATGAAAAAGAAACCATGGAATCTTCTCCTATACCCAGAGAACCACTACCTCCACCAATATTTGTTAAAAATATTAAAAATTTTAAACTGATGTGTGCGCATTTAAACAAAGTAACAGATCCTAATAGTTATTATTGTATAAGTAGAACCAATGATACTAAAATATCTCCGACTACTGCTGAAACCTACAGAAAGATTGTAAAATATCTGACTGAGACCAAAGCTGACTTTCATACTTATCAGCTGCGCCAAGAGAGAGCATTAAGGGTCGTAATCAGAAACCTACATTCCTCAACACCCGTTGAAGCAATCAAAGAAGAACTGACAGAATTAGGATTCCAAGTGAGGCAAGTCACCAACGTTCTAAAAGATAAAAGTCCACTGCCTCTATTCTTCGTGGACTTGGAACCATCAGCAGGAGTCGAAAAAATCTATGACCTCAGCAGACTGTACTATACCCGTGTAAAAGTTGAAAAACCTTACACAAAGAAAGAAATAGTCCAGTGCCATAACTGTCAGGCATATGGTCATACCAAAAGTTATTGCCATCACATACCACGCTGTGTGAAATGCGGTGAACAGCATAAAACAGAAGAATGTACAAGATCAAGATCAGCACCCGCTGTATGTGCTCTGTGCCTCAAGGACCACCCGGCTAACTACAAGGGATGTGAAATCTACAAGAAACTCAGAACCAGATACCAAAAACCTCAGGATCCGAATGAAACAGCTGTACCAACCAGAAGCAGAAGAGAACCATCAAAACTTGTAAATTCTAACGTGTCATTTGCCCACTTGCTTGGAGGTGGTAACCAGAATCATGAAGTCGAGGCACTGCCGGAACAACATTTTCCTCAACATTCTCAATCTATTGTACAAGAATCTATCCCTCAAAGTTTACCTAATCTTCAAAAAACTCCTCAACATCAAATTTCTCATATCCCTCCACCATCAAACGTCACAGATTTTACCAGTCTAATGACATCGTTCATCTCCGAAATCAAATCTCTTGTTATGCCGCTTATATCACTCCTTACAAATCTAGTATCGAATCTAATCCCTGCCTTGAAAAATCCTTAAATGACTTCACCTAACTCCTTATCCATTCTCCTTTGGAATGCGAATGGTGTTAGAAATCATACTGACGAACTGACAGCGTTGTTGCAAGACAAAACAATCGATGTTGCACTTATAACTGAAACAAGACTAACGACTAAACAGTACTTCAAAATACCGCAATACATGACATACCGTACTGACCACCCAGACGGTAAAGCCCATGCCGGTTCTGCTATCATTGTCCACCAATCCCTCTCTCATCATTTACTCCCACTTCCCACCTATGATTTCCTACAAGCCACATCCATAGTAATCAAGACTTTTTCCTTTCCGGTAACCCTCACATCTGCATATTGCCCTCCTAAACATTCCATTTCCAATTCTGAATTTGTATCCTTCCTGGATTCCTTAGGAAATCGTTTCATTCTGGGTGCAGACTTAAACGCCAAGCATCAGCAGTGGGGTTCCAGAACCACGAATTCTCGGGGACGAAATTTGCTGTCTGCACTCAACTCCCGAAATTTTAATATCCTGCCTCCTGACTCCCCTACCTACTGGCCAACCGATCCTAACCGCAATCCTGACATCCTCGACTTCTTTATCCACAGCGGATTAGGCTCTCTCAACTTGTCTTTAACTCGCCTTGATGAACTATCCTCAGACCATAGTCCACTGATCCTAAAAGTATCTCTCACTCCAATTCCAAAACCCATTCCACCATCATTCATCCGAGGCCCTGTCAACTGGAACCTTTTCCGCCAAATCCTGACCGATAATATTGACCTCAGAGTAACCCTCAAAACCCAAGATGACCTAGATAATTCCGTCTATTCCTTTACCACCGCCATCCAACAAGCTGTCTGGACTGCTTCCTCTCCTAAACACTCCAATATAAATCCAGACCAAAATCATTTTCCACAACCTATTATAGACCTTATCCACACCAAACGCCGAGCAAGATCATTATGGCAGCGCACCCGACACCCAACAGATCGCCGCTCCTATAACTTCTATTGTAGACAATTGAAGAGGGAGTTGGCGAACTTCCGTTCCCAGTCCTTTAATTCCTACCTCTCCTCTCTATCAGCTCGTGATAATTCCCTGTGGAATGTCACGAAAAAGATCCTAAAATACCATCATGTTTCCCATCCTCTCCGACGTGGTGATGACTCCTGGGCTGCGTCTGATGAAGATAAAGCCGAGGAATTCGCCACACACCTCTCCAAAGTATTCACTCCTTACCCGGAATCCCACATCAATCACACCGCAAAAGTGCAAGACTTTCTTATGTCACCGATTCCACTTTCCCTACCTCCTAAAGCTATTAATCCCTCTGAGGTCAAATATCTTCTCCAAAAACTGACTCTCCGTAAATCTCCTGGACACGATCTCCTTACTCCCCAGATCCTCCGACAACTTCCGCAGAAAGCTATTATATTCCTTACTTATATTTATAACTGCATCCTCCGCACCACCTATTTTCCTCTGTTATGGAAACATTCCACCATCATCCTTTTTTTAAAACCAGGTAAACCTTCCAACAACACTTCATCCTACAGGCCTATTAGTCTACTCCCCATCCTCTCAAAAATCTTCGAAAGGCTTCTTCTTAAACGTATCCTACCCATATTAGAATCTCAAAATCTTCCTTCCCATCAGTTTGGATTCCGTCCTCAGCATTCCACAGTTCAACAGGGGCTCCGAGTTGTAGACCATATTTCCTCAGCTCTTGAATGCAAAGAGTATTGTTCTGGTGCGTTTCTGGACATTGCGCAAGCTTTTGACCGGGTATGGCACACTGGATTACTCTTCAAGCTGAAAACCCATTTACCCCAGTCCCTATACCTCATTCTCCGATCCTATCTCTCGAACCGTTCCTTCCGAGTTCGCTGTGGTGAAGAATTTTCTAACCTTTATCCCGTTGAGGCCGGTGTTCCTCAAGGCAGCGTCTTGGGACCCATCCTCTACATCCTTTACACTGCTGATATTCCTACACATCCTGATACCTTTCTGGCAACTTTTGCAGACGACACCGCCATCCTATCATCCAGTTCCAATCCTGAAACAGCATCCTTAAACCTTCAGAGACACCTTTTCCTTATCGAACACTGGTGTAATAACTGGCGTGTAAAGGTGAACGAAGCCAAATGTAAACACATAACCTTTACTCTTAGACGAAAATCCTGTCCGCCAGTTTATTTCAACTCATTACCGATTCCTCTCTCAGATACAGTCCGGTATCTTGGCTTACTGTTAGACAAAAGATTGACTTGGAACCCACATACAAGACTTAAAAGACAAGAACTCAACCGACGATTCGGACAGTTATACCGACTACTCAACAGAAAATCTGAACTTACAGTTGAAAACAAATTATTAATCTACAAGACAATACTGAAGCCCATCTGGACCTACGGACTTGAACTGTGGGGGACAGCTAAACGTTCTAACATCAAACGCATTCAATCCTTTCAATCCAAAGTCCTCCGTACAATAGTAAATGCTCCTTATTATGTCTCCAATTATACCTTGCACCACGACCTTAATGTTCCATTTATTTTAGACCTAATTCCATCCAAATTTTCCAAATTCCACCAGAACCTCATTCATCATCCTAATCCTTTAGCTCAATCCCTATCCAGCTCCACTCATCCATACAACCCACCTAGAAGGTTGAAACGGCAGTGGCCCCGCGACCTTTTGTAAATATATTGGAGTTCTAGCACTGGCTAGATTCTCCACTCAATGTGATGTATGTATGAGTGTGTGTATGTGTATATAGGTATAAGTGAATTATTGACTTTTGTATTGATTCATTATTGTGTATATATTTTATTGTAATTTTATGTTGTGTAAATATTGTATGAATGTAGTATGTTTGATATCATTCAGCAATACTATTAATGTCCAAATTGGGACAGATTGTAAAATTTTCTCAATAAAAAAATTGTTATTACTAAAAAATTTTTCATTAATACTTATATTTAATGTATTTCACTATAATTATAATATATATATATATATATATATATATATATATATATATATAAATAATTAATAGTAAGCTGTAACACGCAACCTGTTGAGTTAGTATACTTAATCTCGCCACAATCGCAGCAAATGATTGAGTTATTTTAATTGAATTTACCATTCTATAATTCAAGACTAACGACGAACCACTATAATCATAGGGGCAGGACAGAATAATAAATCATTTAACGTCGACTCAATGAAGAAATTAATAGTATTCCCAGATGAGGGAAATAAATTTTATGAAAACAAAAAAAACCTACGTGGATAGCGATCATAAACTGCTTTAATTCCATTAATTTTTAATGATGAAATGGTTAAGCCAAAAGAAAATACGAAAAAGAAGGGAAAATTTTATACAAAACAGGGGTTTGAGTAGGATTTCATTAATCCTTTTTTACACATCATGCCTCCAGGGACTGGAAACCGTAAGCAGAAACCAGTTATAGAGGCGGCCAGAACTGGAGTAACTCAGCATGCCTGTGCTGAGAAGGTAGATATGATTTAAAGAACATTCGCTCATTAAGGAAAAAAAAAAATTTGCATCAGTCGTTTTTAATAGAAAAGAAATAGTTGATTTTCCAAGATTTCAATCCTCATCATCGGGGAGCCTTGATACCCGGAATATTTTTCTTCTAAATCTCCTAACGGTCAACTACTGCTGAAAATATTGATTTTTAAAATATTTTTTAAAAGTTAATAAATTGATTTTCAGAAGGAAGTGAGGTATATAGTGACGGGAAAAAAAAAAATCTCACTAATATATTAATGATACAAAAATTATTTTTGGGGATTTCTAATAAATGTAAAACTTTAAAAATGGGTCGGACATACAGGCATTCAACCATGGTAATATAGTAAGAGACTTTGAACCCAATCTTTGAACAAAATTTTGTCAATGAAACATGTATTATATTCTGAAACCGCCAAAAAATATAGTATTACTTTTAATATCAACGAAACCATTTTCGATGGTGAACAAAAATTCAAAAAAAAAAAAAAAAAAAAAAAAAATATATATCTATATATATATATATATATATATATATATATATATATATATATATATATATATATAACATATATATTGTAAATATTATTGCATATACCCATAATTGTAAAAAATTAGCTTTCATATTAGATTTACCATGCTTAAAAAAAACAAAATTAAGGAGAGCTCGTGGCTGAGTGACTACCGCCATAGTATCTCCCGCTAAAGGTTGTGAGTTCGAATCCCAGCCCCGAAGGGTCTTATTTTAAGGATTTAAATTAATAGGGATTCACTCAGCCACTCCCCTGGGTATGTGAGAGCCATCAGCCGACTGGTGGCCACTCACAAAGAAAGGGATACGATGTAATGACCCTACCCTACAAAACTCATCGTGAAACGCGAGTGTATTCTCACAGCCTAGTACACCGCGCGGCCAAGGGCTACATGGCCTGTTGCACCGCTGTAAGAAAAAAAAACAAAACAATAATGCCACAGCTGAAACATTGCTGCAGCTTGTTGTATTTAATAAACTTAATAATAGGAGGATGAAGAAGGAATATTATAAAGGTAACCATATAATACTAACCGATATTTATTTAATAGATCAGTTATAGAATGGAAATACATAAAATTTTTTGTGGGCAGAAATGGTCGAAAAATTATTCTTTTCTATACTTCAATACTAGAAAAGAAGTGATCTAAGAAGCCGAATAATAGAAATAGAAATAGAAAAAAACAAAAACAATAAGGACATAGTCCCTTAAGAAGAATAATATAAATGATAGAAATAAAGATATCACATCTGGCCAGGAAACATTAAATAGGTTGTATTATTTACAAACTTATTTATTTACATGTTAAAAGAGTTGAAAAAAGAAATTTTTATATTAAAAAAATACGTAATAATAATAATCAATTCAATAGAAAGAAATGCTACAAAAAACTAATTTTGTACAAAATAAAACCGAGATATTCGTAAAAATGATTGAGTACATTAATGTGTATCTTGTTATATCTGAAAAGCTGTTGAATGAATGTATATTTCATAAATAATAATGCACTGAAACTAATGACACACACTTATATTTTAATTAATAATACATATATAATAATATGGGAAGGTTACTGGGCGGTACTACTACTTGCATTAGTGTGGTAATACAAACTTTTGCTACTTGTCCTAATTTCCCGCAAGACTTACATTTAATTTTGGATTTTTCTACTCGACAATCTTTAATTTTATGGTTATTTCGCCCACATCGGATGCAAACTTTGTCTAAACCAAGGGCTTGGTAGTCTAGTCCATTCCTGCCCTGACTAGATGTTCTGGGACTTCTTGAACTATTTCTAGAATATTTGTGTGAAAAACTGTCCATTTTATTTGTATCACATGCATTATAATTGTTGTGACTGCCACTAGGTCGCGCTGTGAGTTCCCTACTCTCAATTTTAGAAGCCTCGAGAGCAATAGCTTTTTCTACAATCTCATTGAATGTTGAGGCATTGGATTGCAAAATTTGCTCCCTGAGCCAAGTGTATCTTAATCCTCGAATGAATTGCGCTCTAAGAAAAATATTAGCTACTGATATAATTTGATTACATTGTTCAGCTGAACAGCTTACTGCGAATTCACATTCAGCTAAATCTTGTTGAAGAGCAGCAACAAACTCAGAAATAGTTTCCTGTCCTTTTTGAAAAAATATTAAGAAAATAATGCTGGGCCACTACCACATTTTTTTTTTTGGAATAAGCATTTTTTTTTAATGAGGCAATTAATCGTCATGTGATAGGGATTTTACTGGTTTTTCTGGGCCTAAAAAAACTGCAAGTTTATTATAGTGTTCCGAACCAATGCTAACACATAGAAGTTGTGAAATTTGTGTTTTATCTGTGATGCCTTTCATTGTGTAATAATTTTCAAAAGGATCAAGGTAACAGGAAAACTTTTCTCTATTTGATACATAATTTTCAAAAGGTTGTATACTGGAAAAAGTAGTACCTGCTTTCTGCTCAGGATGTTGAAGCTTAGAAGCAATTTCGTAGATCATCTCCTTTTGTGACTCTTGAATTGCGGCCAGAAGTAATTTAAATTGCTCCGTATTCATTGTGACTGATATAAAATAAAGTTCAGAAGGGAAAAAAAACAAAACAGAAAAACTCACAATTTCGAAATGAGAAAAATTATTTGAAAAAAGAAATCACTTGTTCACCTCGTCGCCAACTAATGTGTATCTTGTTATATCTGGAAAGCTATTGAATGAATGTATATTTCATAAATAATAATGCACTGAAACTAATGACACACACTTGTATTTTAATTAATAATACATATATAATAATATGGGAAGGTTACTGGGCGGTACCAGTGTTGCCAGAGAAAGTTACTGGTAACCAGTGTAGCCACATACTTTTATCAAAAGTTTAATTTAAAATTAACAATTGCCTTTTTAGGATAATAGGTGTTGGAAAAGGAGATGTTAAAATGTTGATTAGGAAGAAGCACGACGTATAGTGGAAGGAATGAAACTCCAGACTGGAGTGGAACAGGATCGATCGAAGGCTCTAGTTCTGTGATGGGGTTATAAAGGTCAGAGTGGCGTGATTCCGTTACCAACATGCGGACGGAAGTTTAAAAGTGAAGGAGGCTGTGGATATAAGAAGGATGCTGGGATTTTATTGTTTGGCATAAGAATGGACCAAGGAAGTGCTATCCCCGTAAGGAGGGGTGGAGCTACTTAGTGAATAGGTGAATAGCATCCCGCAGTGTGGTTTCCTAAGATTGCAGACCGCGATTCTCGTGATATTTTATAGGGTAGGGCCATCGCTTCTTATGCCTATTTTTGTGAGTAGCCCCACTTGACTGATGAATACAAGTGAATTCCCATTCAATACATCGTTAAAAACGTCCTCTCGGAATTGGGATTCAAACTCTCAATCTTTGACGAGGTATGCTGGCGCTCTATCCACACATCCAAATATACTACATTAATGACTTGATTCTATAAACTATATTAACTAGGAACAGGTGAGCCTTGATTCGGAAATATGGGGAAATCCAAAGCATACAAAATGTATAAAACATCCAATAAGATAGTAGGAGAGGATTATCAGAGACTAGAAGATATTAATTAAAGGATCGGATGGTAGAAGGCGTGTGCTGCTAAGTTAAGACAGAAACAGGGGCTGGATATGAAACGATACAGGGCCGAGTATTAACTTATGTCTTGGGAGCCATGTCTCCACAGCTGGTGCATCCTCCTTTCTAGGTCCTATAATTGAATCCACCCTTCTTCCTTCTTCGCATTCAATATATCTTCGGCTTTCAGTGTCTGTATTCCGTCTAATGTCTGTACTCGGCAAAGAAACCTTCAATAATACGTACTCAAATTTCTGCCGCAGCGTTTTACAAAAAAACAAAACACGGAATTGTTATTGGTATCAGAAGCTACCTTAATTATGTGCTCATATTATTTTAGAATAAACTAAAAACTACACGGTCCACCTTCTTCAAAAGATGTGAACTAAATCGCATAAAAAAGAATATAGACATTACTTTGATTTGACGTTTTAGAAAACAGATTTTGATTGCAGAAACGAATTATTCATGATGCAATAAATTCCATCATATGCTCCTTAACTATTGCGAAATAAGCAGTTACCATAGGGTGAAGATGATTCGTAATTCAGTAAATTAATTTCACAACTTTTCTTATATTGCGCAACATAACTAGATCAATGAGTTCACACAACTTTAACATATCATCCAGGATAATAAAGGCTGAATTTGACTCATGGGCAGACAATACAATACATCATGCAGGATAATATAACATGAGAATTGAAAGCTAAGGTTTCATATCTGTTTATTCATTTAACGTCACATTATTTGCTATTGTAATGATGGAGTTTTGTTGACCGTAGAGAAATTAGATGAGGAAGATGGTTGGGGGTGCGGTCATAAATTAAAAACACACAATTAAAAATAAGCGTTATTTTAATTATGTGCCGACGTTTCGGCCTACAATGTGGGCCTTCATCAGGGCTAAAAGAAACAAGATAACAACCAATGTAATTATAGACTTAATAATGCGTTAGGTATATAATAATAATATGACAGTAATAAATTATGGGAACATAAATAATATTAAATGTGAAATGATAATAAGATGACAATTATAAAGTATGGAAATAAGGTGACAGTTATAAAGTATGGAAATAAACAAAATTAAGATGATAGTTATAAAGTATGGAAGTAAACATAATTGAGATGATAATATTGTAATGAGAATATATAAATAGAGACTAAGTAAATGAAAAAAAAAATGATAAAGGAAAAATATGTGAACAATTAAAATTTTAAATATTAACAATTTTGAGTTGATATATGACGGTAATATATTAAAAACATAGTTAAGAGTATAGGTAATATATAAAAAATATAGTCATTACAAAAGAGAAACAGTATGAATAAAAAATAATTTAAATTTTAAAATAATGTAATATTAAACTAATAATTATATGTCAGGATATGTAACGGAGAAAGATATGAGTATGGAAAGGGGGAGAAAGAAATGGGCGATGAAAAAAGACCCTTATCAATAAGAAAGAAACACTTACGTGACAACGTGAAAGCTTTGCCTACAGAAGTGATGTTTCTCAGTTTAAAAAACGCTAATTGCGTGGAACGGAAAATATGAGAACTAAAATGTCCGTTAGGAAAATTCCAAGAAGCTAAGTTATGTTTACTGATTCGATTGTTAAAAAATAGCCAAAAGTTATTACTTGAGAGTACTAGAGTTATTACTTATGAGTATTTGATAAAATTGTAAGAAATAGTGACGAGGTAAAGATTAAAAGATTTTAAGTAATAACGGATGACGATGATAAATGATGAATGATGATAAGGTAATAACGAATGACGATAAGGAGCTGTCGAAGGAAATGATAAATAAACAGTAATCTAGTAGGTAAACAAATAAATAAATAAAGAAGGGGAGTACGAAAATTAAATAAATATATAAATAAAAAAATTGATAATAAATAAATAAAAATTATGAAGAGATGATCAGATGGTTGTTTAAAAAATGAGCTAGGGATGCTTTATTAAATTTAATATTTGAGAATAAGCTAGTGACAAGTTATGTTTGTCAGTCTTTTGATTAACAGGAAGGGGTTCTAGTTGTATGTAAATGCATTCTGTAATGAGTCGTTTGTCATGGTTGGGAACAGTGGCAAGAATGGATGTTTTATCAAAATCAAAGGAATGGTTAAGGGTTAAGGAATGTTCTGAAAGTTTTGAAGCGGTAGAATTTTTGGAGGAAATTGTATATTTGTGTCGGGTGATGCGATCTTTGAGAAGGTTTTTGGTTTCACCAATATAGGCAGAGTTGCAATTAGGAGTTCCGCAAGGGACTCTATAAACAATTTTTGAACGGTGGTCTGTTGGTATACTGTCTTTAAGTCGGCTGTAAATATTGGAGAGTTTGTAGTGGGATTTGAAAGTAAGTCTGAGGTTTTAGCAACGTTAATTTTTTGATGATGGGGATGTTGGGAATAAAAGTTTAATAGTCTGCCAGAGTAAGTCGGTTTTGTGTACCAGTCAGTGGATATTGTGTTATTAGGGTTTCTAATGATGAGGACTAGCTATTTTTTAAACAACAATCTGATCATCTCTTCATAATTTTTATTTATTTATTATCAATTTTTTTTATTTATATATTTATTTAATTTTCGTACTCCCCTTCTTTATTTATTTATTTGTTTACCTACTAGATTACTGTTTATTTATCATTTCCTTCGACAGCTCCTTATCGTCATTCGTTATTACCTTATCATCATTCATCATTTATCATCGTCATCCGTTATTACTTAAAATCGTTTAATCTTTACCTCGTCACTATTTCTTACAATTTTATCAAATACTCATAAGTAATAACTCTAGTACTCTCAAGTAATAACTTTTGGCTATTTTTTAACAATCGAATCAGTAAACATAACTTAGCTTCTTGGAATTTTCCTAACGGACATTTTAGTTCTCATATTTTCCGTTCCACGCAATGAGCGTTTTTTAAACTGAGAAACATCACTTCTGTAGGCAAAGCTTTCACGTTGTCACGTAAGTGTTTCTTTCTTATTGATAAGGGTCTTTTTTCATCGCCCATTTCTTTCTCCCCCTTTCCATACTCATATCTTTCTCCGTTACATATCCTGACATATAATTATTAGTTTAATATTACATTATTTTAAAATTTAAATTATTTTTTATTCATACTGTTTCTCTTTTGTAATGACTATATTTTTTATATATTACCTATACTCTTAACTATGTTTTTAATATATTACCGTCATATATCAACTCAAAATTGTTAATATTTAAAATTTTAATTGTTCACATATTTTTCCTTTATCATTTTTTTTTTTTCATTTACTTAGTCTCTATTTATATATTCTCATTACAATATTATCATCTCAATTATGTTTACTTCCATACTTTATAACTATCATCTTAATTTTGTTTATTTCCATACTTTATAACTGTCACCTTATTTAAATACTTTATAATTGTCATCTTATTATCATTTCACATTTAATATTATTTATGTTCCCATAATTTATTACTGTCATATTATTATTATATACCTGTGGCAACACTGGTTACCAGTAACTTTCCCTGGCAACACTGGTACCTCCCAGTAACCTTCCAATATTATTAGATTGTATCATTAATTAAAAATATAAGTGTGTGTCATTAGTTTCTGTGCATTATTATTTATGAATTATACATTCATTCAATAGCTTTCCAGATATAACAAGAAACACATTAGTTGGCGACGAGGTGAACAAGTAATTTCTTTTTTCAAATAATTTTTTTTTAATTTCGAAATTGTGAGTTTTTCTGTTTTGTTTTTCTCCCTTCTGAACTTTATTTTATATCAGTCTCAATGGATACGGAGACCATGGAAAAACCAGTAAAATCCCTATCACATGACGATTTAATTGCCTCATTCAAAAAAATGCTTATTCCAAAAAAAAGTGTGGTAGTGGCCCAGCATTATTTTCTTAATATTTTTCAAAAAGAACAGGAAACTATTTCTGAGTTTGTTGCTGCGCTTCAACAAGATTTAGCTGAATGTGAATTCGCAGTAAGCTGTTCAGCTGAACAATGTAATCAAATTATATCAGTAGCTGATATTTTTCTTAGAGCGCAATTTATTCGAGGATTACGAGACACTTGGCTCAGGGAGCAAATTTTGCAATCCAATGCCTCAACATTCAATGAGATTGTAGAAAAAGCTATTGCTCTCGAGGCTTCTAAAATTGAGAGTAGGGAACTCACAGCGCGACCTAGTGGCAGTCACAACAATTATAATGTATGTGATACAAATAAAATGGACAGTGTTTCACACAAATATTCTAGAAATAGTTCAAGAAGTCCCAGAACATCTAGTCAGGGCAGGAATGGACTAGACTACCAAGCCCTTGGTTTAGACAAAGTTTGCATCCGATGTGGGCGAAATAACCATAAAATTAAAGATTGTAGAGTAGAAAAATCCAAAATTAAATGTAAGTCTTGCGGGAAATTAGGACATGTAGCAAAAGTTTGTATTACCACACTAATGCAAGAATCAAAAAGTAAACTCGGTGCAAGTTCGACTAACACTATCCAGGCCATGCCCATTGCTCCAGACCCACTCATCTACGGTCTCAACAAATTGCTATCGATTGTTGACTTATTCGAAATGGGGGACAGCGACAAATATCTCATTGATGTCCTACTGGATGGAAAATCACAGCGGTTCGAGGTTGACTCAGGTGCAAAGTATTCTCTTCTATCCGAATCTGATTTTAATTTGCTCGGGTTAGACATTCCGCTCGAACCTTCAAACATTGCCTTTCGATCATATTCGGGAAACATTATTCAGCCTAAAGGGAAAATTACAGTCACTGTTTCTTTTAATAAAAAAGAGATTCTGGGGGAATTACATATTGTTCCAGCCGGGCATGACGCTTTGTTAGGTCGTCAGTGGATTCGGAGTTTAGGCATCGAACTTCAACAGCTTGACACAGAGGATCGACTGAAATTTCCAGTTTCCAATATTCAAGCAGTTCAATCACTCGACGATGTTTTTTCTAATTTCACGTCTATATTTGAAGAAAAAGTTGGCTGTGTTCCAGGATTTCAAGTTACTCTTCAACTCAGGGAAGGAGCCACGCCAGTTTTCACAAAGGAGCGCAATATTCCATATGCCTTACGTGACAGGGTTGATAAAGAATTAGATGTTCTCCTGGCAGACGGTATTATTTCACCAGTCTCCGTAACAGATTGGGGTTCTCCTTTGGTTGTAATTCCTAAACAAGATGGTGGCGTACGACTTTGCGTTGATTATAAGTGTGGAGTTAGTGAGCGCTTGGTCCAGGCAAATCATCCTATTCGACGTATTGATGATGTTCTGAATAGCCTTAGAAATTCAAGATATTTCTGCAAACTCGATCTGTACAAAGCCTATTTACATCTCAAAGTCACTGACGGAAGTAGTTTGATCCAGACGATTTCCACTCATAGAGGTACTTATCGCATGCATCGCCTAAGTTTCGGGATAAAAACTGCCCCTTCAGAGTTCAATCGAATCTTGTCCCAAATCTTGAAAGGACTTCCTAAAACTGAATCGTACTTTGACGATATCATCGTACATGGTGCGTCAATGGAAGAATGTATTCAGAATCTACAATTGTGCCTGAGACGACTTTATCAATATGACCTACATGTTAATAAAAACAAATGTTTGTTCTTAGTACAGAAAATCGAATATTTAGGTCACGTTGTGGAGTACAACAAACTGAGCAAATCTCCTAACAAGATCAGAGCAATTCAAGATATGCCACGTCCTTCAAACTTTGATGACGTTAGACGTTTTCTAGGGTTAGTGACATATTATTCAAGATTCGTACCAGACTTCTCTACAATATCGTATCCTCTCCGGTGTCTATTAAGAAAAAATGAGCCTTGGGTATGGACTGCCAAATGCGAGGAAGCATTCTTAAAACTCAAAATTGAACTCTGTGGCGACCGTGTTCTCATGCCATTCGATCCAGCTCTGCCAATTGCTCTGACTACAGATGCCAGCCCAACAGGAGTAGCTGCTGTCCTCAGCCACACCATCGAAGGTACGGAAAGGCCGATAGCCTATGCATCAAGATCACTGACGGTCTCCGAGACTAACTACAGTCAGCTTGATCGAGAAGCTCTAGCTATAATTTTCGGTGTGGTTCATTTTTACAATTACTTGTACGGAAAACACTTTGATCTTGTGACGGATAACGAGCCTTTGTCCAGGATATTTCATCACCGTAAACCCCTTCTACAAATGACATCTGCACGTTTGCTTAGGTATGCATCATTCCTTTCTGGGTTCGATTATGCTGTGAAGTGTAAAAAAGGTAGAGACAATCAAAACGTTGATTGCCTATCTCGGGCCCCACTTCGGAAATCGAGTCCCTCATCTGATGAATTCTTGGGTGAAGAAGTAAACCAAGTGTGTTCTGACACACTTTTCCAGATTTCCAGTACAATGATAACAGCTGATAATATCAAGAACAAAACCGCTCTAGATCCCGAACTTATTAAAATCATCAATGATTTAAAGTTTAGAACACAAGATTCAGAGTATACGTTAGTAGATAATATCGTTTTCCGCCAAGATCGAGTTTTTGTCCCATACTCCTTACGTTCCACTATTCTAGAAGAGCTTCATCAGACTCATCTGGGAATAACCAAAATGAAGCAGTTAGCTCGCCGGTATGTATATTGGCCAAACATTGATAGAGATATCGAACAAATGGTCAAAAGCTGTGAAGGGTGCGCTCTAACGAGAACTAACCCTCCAAAAGTTCCAGTCCATCCTTGGGATCCTCCACAAGATAATTGGGAAAGGATACACCTGGACTATGCTGGTCCATTCTTAAATCGGTTTTATCTCGTGGTTGTGGATGCCAAGTCCAAGTGGGCCGAAATAAAAATCAGCAAGGAGGCCCCTACTAGTTCTTCGACCATTTTTATGTTGGAAACCATCTTCGCTTCGCATGGATATCCTCAAATATTGGTTTCCGACAATGCATCGATCTTCCAGAGTGAGGAATTTTCGAAATACTGCTTAACTAATGGAATATTTCAAAAGTTCATAGCACCCGGACATCCTGCCACAAATGGTCTAGCCGAACGAAATATTCAAACCTTAAAACATAGGCTCAATTCTGCGGCTAATGACCCGGGTTCCATAGAAGAAAAAGTACAAAATATCTTATTCCGTTACCGAGCAACACCGCTTGCTTCCGGAAAATCTCCAGCAGAGCTATACTTACACCGACAGCTGAGAATCCGCTTAAATTCTATTTTCCCATATAAACCTCAGCCTTCACAAATCCGTACTAATAAGTGCCGTTCTTTTTTAGTGGGAGAGAGAATTCAAGTTCGATTATATACGAATAATAGAGAAGTTTGGGAATTTGGAGAAGTACAAAAGAAGCTGGGTTCTCGTCATTACCTAGTAACACTAGATTCAGGAAGATCGTTGAAGCGACATGTCAACCAGCTTCGAAATACAATGGTCCACAAAACTAGGAAGAAAACCACGTTTGGGCCATCTCAATCATATGACATCCCCAGGATTCCAACTCAAACTTCGACGATCCCTACCAGGAGTTCCGCTCCAGAGGTCCTGACGACGCCAGAGGAAGGTACAGCAGATACCGGACAACAGCCGGTCGCTCAACAAGACGGCAACACCGGCCGTCCTAAAAGAGTTCGTCGGCCTCCATCACGCTACAAGGATTTCATAATGAACGACTAACCATTATATATAAACGAAATGTAAATTTCATAAGTGGGGGAAGAACTGTGGCAACACTGGTTACCAGTAACTTTCCCTGGCAACACTGGTACCTCCCAGTAACCTTCCAATATTATTAGATTGTATCATTAATTAAAAATATAAGTGTGTGTCATTAGTTTCTGTGCATTATTATTTATGAATTATACATTCATTCAATAGCTTTCCAGATATAACAAGAAACACATTAATACCTAACGCATTATTAAGTCTATAATTACATTGGTTGTTATCTTGTTTCTTTTAGCCCTGATGAAGGCCCACATTGTAGGCCGAAACGTCGGCACATAATTAAAATAACGCTTATTTTTAATTGTGTGTTTTTAATTTATGACCGCACCCCCAACCATCTTCCTCATCTATTTGCTATTGTGGCTAATCGGACGATGCTATTGTGAGAGTCATACATTTTACCTATCCGGGTTTAATTAGGATATAAATCTTTTATGAGTTCTTGACATAGCATGGGCTCTGTACCACAATTTGAAGTCATTTCGGAAGGATTATGCAAATTAGGAGTCTTTACACCCTTTGAAAAATAGTGAGACCGTTTGTCGGGTTCGAACCCACGATTTTAGGCATAGAAGGCTGTTACATTACACGATAGGTTTTAAAACTTCTTGTATACGGCAGCATTCTAAAATTACTGAACCAAATTTATGGCACTCTTATTATTTTTTTTTTATCAGTGAGCTATGCAAGTAAATAAATAAAACATATAAAAACAGAATGGATATACATATTTATTATCATTAATTTTTTATTATTTATTATTATTCATGTTCAGAATAATACTAATGATCAGATTAATAACCTTGCGCATATTTTGCAGTACCGCTGTGTATAAGAAAAAAGAAATAATTGTAATAACATAGAGGTATAGCAAAACTAATATTGATTCTTTGCCATATTCTTTATTTAATTATTGTTCTTAATGGTATAGAATATGGTTATGTAGCACTATAATTACTGAGGTAATTGAGAGGAATCATAATATTACTGAATTAAATTGTTTGATTTGAAGAAAAAATTAAAATAATTTGGGTGTAAATATTTTCATCTAACATTTTATATTTCTTTTTCTGACCATTTACATGCCTTGGGAAAATTTATAACAAATAGTTTAAATAGAAAACGGGATTACATTATTGGAGGGAAAGGCAAATTATCTAACCCAATCCGAGAAAAAAAATCTCTTTATAGAACTAGTTCGTTTGAAATTTATATTATGATTGAATTTATAAATGATGTCATAAACTTAACATCAACTTAAAACATGTTTTCTACAATCTCCAATCCCTTAATATTCCATTAGTTCTAAGCATAGACCGAAATAGATATTACTCTCTTACTCCTCAGCTCCTTGCATTTTTCCAATACAGATGCTAATTTAAATAAATAAGCAAATTGAAAAAATAATTCTCAAACGACCTCTTTTACTTTAAGTTACCTAAATATGAAATATATATCCAGGGAAAGTGTTGCGATCGTGAAAATTTTCGAATTAGAGTTTTCACTGAAAATGCAAGTTTTAGGGTCTCCTATATAAAATTAACCGAATCCCGCAAAAAGTTCTGTATGTAGTAAGTCATGAGCAGAATAAAACTGAAATTTCGTACTTTCAGAGCGTATAGAGCCTCAGATGTTACAGCAACTTTTTCTACAAAATCGATAAACCAGAAAAGCCACTTTATACCATGAAATTTTGATTGAAATTGCTGTAAAATTTAATCGGGTTTAATATAATGTAACTTTCATTCGAATTGAAATAGCCTGTCATGGGTTAAATGCCAATATTTTCTTTCTCTAAAGTATCGTTATTTTGTACATTCGAAAATTTTAATTATATCATCTTGTATCTTGTTAGCGTTAATAAAAACCGACTTAATATACACGTTAAATGAATTTAGTAACTAAAAAAGGAGAAAAGAGAAAACATATATATATTTTTTTTTTTCTCGAACATAACAATAGTAATATGGATGTATAATATACCTATGCATAGATAGCAATTTGAGATTTTTTTTTTATCTTATTAACAAAATTGTTGAAGGTAATGAAAAGCAACTAATAGCGCATGAATTAAATGCTTATTGTACTTAACAATTTTATAGAATTTTAAATTATTTAATCTAAAACATAGCTTTCCAACGAACAGAATATAATCCTTTAAACTTTTTAAACTATAACTTTAATTAGTAATTCTAAAATTGATAATAACAACCAAAGTAAGTGAAAGTCGTTTGTTGTCTCTAGATTTTTTTAATACAGGTCAAAATTTCGAGAAATTAATAATAAAAAGTATTGCTCAATAAATAAAACAAATATTGCCTAAATTAAATTAAATGATAAATAATATGAAATCGACATATGTTTTTTATATAGATATAAATCTTAAAATGATGACTAGAGAGGGTTTTGATTTTTTTTTTATAGAATATGTTGAGATTTATAAGGAAAGTTTTAACAAAATATGAAGATCGCTACAAGCTCCGAAATGAATATGGCCTTCCACTTTCAGTAATGTAGCTTTGGACAAGAAATCAATTTCATGATGGAACACCTCCCAGCACCCATCCTCCTCTTTCCAAATTTCTTCTATAAATAAAAAATATTACATAATAAGTGACGTTGAAACAAATTTTCCCAGCTTGAGTGAATAACAAGGCATAATATGATTTCGGTTTAAATAAAAAATACAAATGAAAACGTTCCACGAAATGCCAAAGGCACTTATGAGTAATGCAACTGTCCCTAAACCGAAAATAGTACAATACAAGGAGGTAAAACGAGACTCAACCGCCAGGTTTTTTTTTTTTATAATATAGGAAATTCAATTTTTTTTTTTTTTTTTACCCTTAGAACAAATAAAATTAAAGTAATATACCCCGAATTCAATAATGAAGAAGAAAAATCTGGTGCGTGCGTGGTGATGGAAATGAGGGAAACTAATTAAGAATTAATTAAATTGAATTTTTATAGACACATGAGTTTTATTAAAACTTCTAATATTTGATTTATTATCTCAAACAATCGGTTAGTTTCATCGGCTTTTCAGCACTTTTACACACTTAACTTTTACAAACTTTTGTATAAAATAATATTTTTTTCGTAAATCTTAAGCTTTCTCTAATATTACTGTTCTTATGCTCAAAAACAAAAAATAAAAAAAGCAGTTTTCTCCCTTGTTTGTATATTAATTCAATTCTTATATTTACTTGTTATTTTTTTTTACCAATGCTAACAAGATGATGTGGTTATTTTTATAGAATCTACAAAATTAAAGGTACTTTAAGCTCTGTCAGACAATTTCAATCAGAATGAAACCTACATGATATTAGAGTCCATTAAATTTTACATCGATATAGCGAGTTTAATTAAAGCCGCTTTTGAGAAAATCGTAAAAATGTGTAAAATGGCCAGGGGGTCAATTCATTTGAAATCGACCGATTCTCATTAATTTTGCCGCTAGACATTTTTGATTTTCATGATTTTTTGACCACTTCTGAGCAATGCAACTGTCCCTGAACCGAAAATTGTACAATACAAGGAGGTAAGACTCAACCGCCAGTTTTTTTTTGTTTTGTTTTTTCTCCATAAATCTGGGATTTAATAATTGGATTCCCGCTTTATAAAGGATGTGTAAGTCTCAGGGGAGTCTTCTAATCCTTAATTCGAAGCCGTAAACAGAATGCATCACAATTCTGTTACAGAGGTATTCAAACCAAAAATCTAGGGTTAAGAAGTACAATGACCTACCCATAGATATATTCTGCTTATCCGTTACAAATTTCGTCAAACTGATTCATAAAAAGAATTTCAGATGGATGCATGTGCTCCCTAAACGATCTATCACTCAAAGGACATATAGAATATAATAGAATAGAATGGAAAATATAATATGTCTGGCCAACCGAAAAAAAGGATCATAATTAATTTTTATTTTCACTCAAGAAACTTCTTTCTTCTCTAATACCAAAATACAACACAAAAAAAAAAAAAATTATACACAAAAAAACTAACAAAAATTTTATAAAATCTTCTAGTAACAATTGTGTTAAACAAAAATTAAAATAAATTAACAACTAATAAATTTTAAATATTAAAATTTCCGAGCGTCTGTTTGGAATGAAAGAAGGTATTGGAAAATTTGTGATTTGAATAAGGATAAAGAAGCAGCATGGTGGATATAGATTGGTAGAGAATTCCCGAGGTTCTCTCTCTTTCCCGAGGTTAGTAGAGCGGATAAAAAAAGAACGATAAGAAGTTTTAGTTCTGCGGGTAGGAACGTAAAGGTCAGAATGACGTGATCTTGTTTCAAGTGAGTGAATTGAGGATTTAAATTGAAGGAGACTGTAGATGTAGGGCGGGTGTAGGGAGTTAATGGTTTGCTAAAGGTATGATCCTAGGAAATATTGTCTGCGAATGGGGGAAGAAGCCACTTAAACTCCCCGTATAAGTGGTTAATGTGAGACCTCCTCGAAGCGCCGTTGATAAGTAACAAGATACAGGTTTACATTCCGATAAAGTGATTTATGTTATCCATGTAATAATTCTTAATTTAAGCATATCTTGACAGTCATATTTCCCGTCCTCAAACACTTCAAGAGTTCAATATTGTAGTAAAATAAGCACTATTTTTTACTTTTTTTTTGTTTTATTTACCTCTAACTCGTCTTTTTAGGCTATACGATTTTTTTCTGAGGCCAGAGGATGAGGGCGCGGGATTTGTGCTTTAGTGGGTATCAGAAAGCTGGGCAATGTGCCCGCTATTGTTTACGCGAAGCAAACCGCTGTGTGTGTATATATAAAAAAAAAAAAAAAAAAAAAAAAAAAAAAAAAAAAAAAAAAAAAAAAAAAAAAAAAACCTGTACCACTACAACCCATGAAGGGTCTTGGGCTCAGTAGATATAGAGATTCGTACTGTTTCTAGGCCAACGACAGTGCAATGAGGTGATTAGGCCTTAATCACGCTCAGCCGCCAGGTTTTTCCCCAATTAATTTGGGTACCCACTTTATAGAGGCTGGGTCTGCCCCAGGAGGGTCTCCATACCCTAGGGTCGCCCCCTAACCGAATTAACAGAATAAATAATATTTCTGCCACAGCCGGGATTTGAACCCAGGACCCGGAGCACAGCTGACTATTGCTCTATCCACTAGGCCACGCCGCTCCCTTATATATATATATATATATATATATATATATATATATATATATATATATATATATATATATATATATATATTATATAATATATAATAAATTAAATATATAATAAATTATATGTATATATTATATTATATGTATATATATAATAAATTATTTTTAATATGTATTCTGTTAATTATGAAAACGTACGATGCTGCGTTTTACTATTAAATGCTGAAAATAGCGGATTCTAGCGGGTGTCGATCAACTCTTGAACCGCTGGTATATGAAAGAGGAAAATTTTCTAAATTGCCCGTAGTCAAATTTAATTATTACCCAGTTAAATCCACCCTCCCCCCATTCGCCTAATTAATCAAAACCGTTTCTGAGAAACATCTCATCCCAGTTTAACTCGAGAACTCTTAATAATTCGTTATCTTAATTAAACAGTAATTATATTTCATTAAAATTTCGTCCTTTTTACAACGTTTCAGGAACAGAAAACAACCAAAAAATCAAGATAATCAACAATACGCTGTTAATTAATTTAATTTAACATGAATGAAAAAAAAATAAACTGCAACCATGGCGTATTTCATACGACGATATTACTTTAAACTAAAGTTTTAAAAGCCTTAATTCGGATAACGTTTGCCTATATGGTTAAAATTTTGAAAAAATATTCTTAGATTAGAAACGCATTTCCTGACTTAATTATTTCTTTACAAACCTCAGCGTTTTATAGCTATGGCATTTAAAAGTTGATAAACGTTAGGGGAAATAGGCAGAAAATGAGTTTAAACATTCTGAATTAAAATGTTTTGATTACATAAAGTTGTCTCGCTAAATAACATGTTCTGTGAAAACATACTTTTCAAATTACACGACCCGATAATCGGGGTACTGAACGTATTTACATGAAGAATTAATCGAGTAATTTTATTCAGTTTTTAAATGGGATAGTGCCGACATTCCGTGGAAAATCGGTCGACCCATGTTTTGACCCGAAACACGTGTTTTAACGAAAAGAAAACAATATAATTTTGTGAGTAACGTTTTTATTCAATGTTCCTTTGACGCTAGATTTCACCATAAAATTACATTTATTTAGAATAATTTTCCTTGAAAGAGACATTCTATTTTCAACATGATTTCAAAAAATAATTTAAAATCTACGCATGTTCATGGAGAGTAATTAATCTCTGATAGATGAAAGGTTTTCCATAAAATACATAACGTTAAGTAAATCACTAAAATTTGTTTATGTAGTAAAATTACCTGTATTTCCATTGCATTTTAGATAACTCTTACCTGAAACAGAAATGAAAAAAAGTATTTTACTTAAATATTGCATTATAATAACTGAAAGACAATTTTAGTTTATTGATGACCCTTATATACACATATATAAATAATAATAATTATAATGGTCAGTTAAAAACGTTCAAGAATAAATTTAAAACATTTTTCAGGAATATTAATGTAAGCTAGTCGCAATATGTATTATCAATTAATTGGTCGTTAATTCTTTAATAATCAATTACCGTTAGGTTTTTTTTTTTTTTTTATCGAATTATTTCCATATTGCATTTAAAAAAAAAAAAAAAAATTAGTTTTTATTTTAACATTTTCCATCACTAACTTTTAAAAAGCAAATTAAAAAAAATGTCTCCAGCGATAAAGCCCAATTAAAAGTTCCAACAGATAATCCGGGCTTTAATACAGATAACTGATATTTACTTTAACGTAGAGTTTCTTTTTTTTTTTTTAATATCATAGGATCTACTTGCAATTAAAAGTTTAAACTGATGGAGTGGCCGTCCTGTAAACTGAAGCTAAATAACGAAGCAACGATAAGCATGATGGATTTCAAGATAATTATCTCAGTGCTTCCAACTATACGTAGGCTATAATTTCATCATTTTTAATTTAAAATCATTTTTTAAGCTATTTTGATTTATTATTTTCAATAATGAACCTTTGTAAACGACCAAAAAAAAAAAAAAAAAAAAAAAAATTACACTCACTCAAAATCTTTCAAGATGCGTAGAATACGAATTCGCCACAAAATTAATAGTCCATGCAACGATGATCCTAACACCTAGATGTTGATATCAGCTGGTTAGTTTTAAAATAGCGGCCGATTAAAAATGATTTAATTCAATAACTCAGATATTTTTGAAAATAAAGAAAACATTTATCAGTGTTTTTAACAAAAAAAAACTGCAAATAATTATACAAAAGAGCAAAAAAGAAAAGAAAAAAATTACCCATGAATATGCTCATAACTCGGTTATTTTTGAGTATGTATAGAGTTTAAGAATCAGCAATGCGCGATAAACAAAAAAAAAAAAGAAAAAAAAAAGAAATAAAGAAAAAAGTTGAAATCATTCTTATATATATATTTCCAAAAGCATCAAATATTATGCATATAGTAGTATGTAAATGTACTGTAATTATAATACGTGTATATATTAAAATTAGGTGCATCACTACCGTTTAGGGAAGAATATAAGACAATCTTTATTAAATAAAAATCTTTACATTTACTATTTTTCGTGTAATAAAAATAAATAAAAAACGAGCTGAAAGAAACAATACGTTTGAAGAAAATAAATCATTCAACAGCTAGGAGACGAAGAAAAACCAGTCCAGCAGGTCGTGGGTATATTAAAAAAGTTTTTTTTTTTCTCAAGGCGGCTATGCTAATCTTTACAGTTTAGAACAATTTATAACACTAAATGAAGTATTAGTTAATTTATGAAATTATATCTAGATATTAATAAATAATTTTCAGGTTTATTCGACGATTAAAGTGATAATGGGGATATTAAAGTCAGTAATTTCATTGAGCGATTCCGGAGAGGATATTCCCCCAGAAGGGAAAATGGTCTTTTATTTAAAATAAATAGTTTGGATTGCCGCTAATTCAGTGATTACATATCTAAAAATAATACAATAAAATTGCAGTTGTCTCCACTGTTTTCATAAAACACGTCTTTTAGATTTCTGTCAAAGGTCTGTGCAACTTCAGACTATGAGCCATTCCTTATCTTCTACAATACCGATTTTCTCATTCCGAAGTTCTTAATATTGATCTAATGGTTAGGGGAGATCACTGGGATTTCCTGGAATCTAGATTTGCGTCCTTATTAATGCTTGCGGCAAGGGTTTATTAATTTGTGTAGTTGTTTATTTATATAAAGAAGAGATTGATAAATAAATATCTGTTTGTTTGTTTATTTTATTTTTGTAAATATTCGTATACTTGTCCTTTTCTTCTTTCCTTCCTCGTTCATCTACCTTTCTTCATTCAATACGTTTCTGATAACTTCTAATATTGATATCATTTACTAACAGCTCGCTAAACTCCGAAAGATAATGCCAGAATTTACAAAAGATACTTTATAAGCAAGTCTATTAACGAGGCGTTCAATTATTCTGTAATTTTCGGCGATTAGTTCCTAAATGTATATAGACTAACCTTCATGAAGAAAATAATGTTCCATTTAATTTTATTAATGATGTGAAAACTAAAGCAATGAAGTTTATGAATCCCACGTGGTGTTTGAAGGCTTTCAATAGCTCGGAAAGAACCGAGGTAAAATCTATAAAATATTTTCTTCATGATCCCATTTTCTAGAGACGGTATTTTTATTGAACGCCCTTGTTTACATTCCAGTAGTGATAAGAGGAGTTGTGAGAGTAAACAAACTCGGTTAAACGAGTTTTCAAAGTACACAACATTCTAGAATGGAACAACTTTCTGAAGAGTTACAAACGCCAAGGAGCTGGCAAAACAAATTGATTTTTTTTTTCCGATTGGAAGCTTAGGTTTCGTTGAAATGACTGAGCCGTAACACCTTACCAGGGGAGAGGATTCGGAAGAGAAACTTTTTTTACCCTTAAAATTTAAATTAAAACCACAGCAACATTATATAGTCGAAAGGATTCAATCTCCTTTCTAACTCAAAACGCAAACTTCTGGCTAGAAAGTATTCCTTGGCAATGATTATTTTTATTGCTTATCAAGGTTTTGTTGGTTATTTAACTATAATTTAAATTATCAAAATACCAATAAATATTAGTTTCTGAAATAGTGGAATAAGTAAAAAATATTACTAACTTTTCGAAATATTCATCATCTTAAATTATATTTGCCAAGAAATCTATTTTAATTAAAAAATATATCTATTTTTCCCTTTTACAGAAATTATTTTTCAGTCATTGAACAATTAAAATCCCCTCCATATCTTGTTCCTACAGATATTATTACTAACTGTATATTTGGTATTATAGTCAATATCTTTAAACTCTAAATGTTTTGTTTGCTGGATCCAAAACATCTAATATGTACTGTTCAGAAGACTTTTCATGCCACATTTATACAGCATGTTATTAGAACACAAACCCATCGAATTAAGCAAACAAAATAAAAAAAAGAACTATAGCAGGGTAATAAATGCATATTGAAAGAGGTTGAAAAAATAGTTGAGCCGTAAAAAAAAATAAAATACTTATTTGTTGAGATCTATCTCGGAATGGGAGTCTGCAGTGCAGTAGCCATCTTTTGTATTTCTGCCAAATGGCCTTTGCCGTTCAATTTTAGAGGAACTATCAGAAAAAATAATATCAATGTCTCGATACACATCTGTGAATAATATAATACCATACATCATTAGTTTAATTTAGCAAGACGTGACAATACGGAAACCTTAAAATTTCAATTTTAAAAAGTTGATGACATTTGTTGTTTTTTAAAAATGAAATGTTTTCAGAGCGAAACCGAACGAATAGCACGAATATTGAAAAACAAAAAGATATAATACATTTTTCGAATCCACACATTTATATCTTGATATCGTTATCTAGCAGTTCGAAAAAGGAAGACCATATTTTTCAATTAACAGAAGTATTTTGACCTATGCTTGAAGAACTGGTTTCGGGTATTTTTACTAAGAGAGACATTTTACAAAATATCATGTATATGGGAAGATACTTTTGGATAATTGGACGAGTCTATTAGGTCTTGATGGAGCGGCGTGATCTATTGGATAGAGAGCGCTAGTCTGCTGTTCTTCGGGACCTGGGTTCGAATCCTGGCAGTGGCAAAATGTTATTTATTTCGTTATTTCATCCGGGGAACGACACTAGGGTGTGGAGACCCCCCTGGGCTAGACTCAACCTCTATGAAGTAGGTACCCAAAAAATGGGGACAAAACCCGGCGGCTAGTCTCCTCATTGCAGACCGTTAGCCAGAAACAAAACGGATCTCTACTCGTGTATGTAATAAGCCCAAGACCCTTCAAGGGTTATAAGGATACAGGTTTTTTTATTAGGTTATGATAGATCGAAGAGTTTAATCTACCTTATAAAAAACATAAATATTTGAGTGTGAAAAGCTAAAAATTTCTCGGCCAACAGAAAATTATATGAATACATATGGGACCGATGTGGCTAAGCGGGTAGGGCGGGCACTACGCTATTGAATTTCAGAAACGGATTCTAACATGCTGGGTCAGGATAATTATTTATTCTGTTATTACAACCGTAGAGTGATTCTGTGGTAAGCAGAACCTCTATGGGCCCATTCAACCTTTATAAAGTGGACCCCAAAATGTGAGAAAGATCATGGCACATCTTTAAGCCTAAACACAGGACGAATCCCAAGATAAGAAATTGTTGCATTAAGTAGTAATAATATTTATAATTAAAATAAAAATATTCCCATATTATTTAGTAATAAAATATTAAGTAAATGGTTTTTTTATATAACAATTACGACTTTTTAAAGAAATTTAGAAACAATAATAAATTATTGACATTGGATTTCAATAGAAACACGTGTTTTATAAGATAATCTATTATATTAGTATTTACGACAATCAGTTTGTTTTATAGGCTTTTCATCTCTCCCACTTTTAGAATAGTATGTATAACATATTATTTTTTTTTTAAATCTTCACATCAGAACATTCCAACCTTTGGATATCGAATTCGGTCAACTTATATATTTACCTGTTTTTTAGCAATGCTATCTGATTAGGTATGGTCAATATCATAAAATCTACAAAATTAAAGGGGCTTTAAAAGAAGAAATTTTGAAATATCGAAATTTAAGCCCTGCCAGACTATTTCAATCAAAATGAAATTTACATGATATTAAAGCCCGTCCAATTTTACATCGATAAATCGATTTTAATTAAAATCGTTAAAGTCGTTTTTGAGAAAATCGTAAATAGGTGCAAAATGCATGGTATAAAGTAGCTTTTCTGGTTAGCTGATTTCGATGAAAAAGTTTCTGTAACATTTCGTGCGCATAGTTGTATCAAATATGATATTTCAGCTTCATAGGACATTCCGTTTTAGTGCTGGGACTTACCATACACAAAGACCTTTTTGCGGGACTTGGTTATTTCGACTAAGGGAACCCCAAAACGTGTATTTCCCGTTGAGAACTGGAATTCGAAAATTTTCACGACCGCAATACTTTCCCCTACTATATATTCCATATAAAGGCAATTAAAGTAAAATACATGTAGTTTAACAATTAGGTTAATAATTTTAAAGCTTTAAGAGGCAATGTGTATATAAAAATAAGGAAATTACAGAAGATACACTTTATAAGATAAAAATAAAATATATGCATCATGATCTGTGCATCTTCAGATTATGAACCATTCCACATCAGAATTAAAGTGATCAGAATCGTCATGATTTGAAATTAAACAGGATTTAATTTCAAAGCAATATTCACGAAGAGTATTAATTTATTATTATATAAAAATATGTATACGTCTCGAGGACTTATCACCTCATCTTCAGAATAACGTATTAAAAATTGCATCTTGATGCATAACCAAAATCATTGCTAGAACAAGATTAATTAAGCAAAAATTCATTTTATACAACATATTTGGAATACTCACACATTCTACCGTTTGTTAGGACATAATACAATAGATTTAACATCTCTTATATATTTTTTCACCCCTGATTTATAGAAAATAATACAATAATATAATGTATAATTCAATACCACGATATTCTGTAAAAGCTACAATTTAATATCATGTTAAGAACGGAATACTGTACTTGAGAGAGTTAATTAAATATTTTTAAATCCACGGGTCATGATAAATTCAAAAGATCACTTATGCGTTGTATAGTAGTGACTCGGAATGCAAATTACAATGCATATGACAACCGCTGACACAGCTTCACTTGAGACACGTCCTCGGCTTTTGTTCACATAACACCGTCTCATACACATTTTTACAGGCCAGTACGTGTAAAATAAGTAATATCTTTACACAATTTTTTTAAAATTGTGGTGAGCGCAACACACAACTTTCATTTATCAATGTTGTTAAAATCGATTTAAGAACTTATCAATAACTTAAAACTTCAAATCAGATTTGAAATAACAATAAATAATTTAACGGAGTTTTGATGGGAGCTTATGATTCAGATTAAATAATCTGAACAATTTGAAGATAAGATTTTTTTCGAATCTTAAAAAATAAAGGTATTTTGAGGAAGAAAATGAAAACAAAATCGGCATTTAAGCCATTTCAGCATATTTTAATCAGAATTAAACCTACATCACATTAAAAAAAAAAAAAAAAAAAAAAAAAAAAAAAAAACCTGTACCACTACAACCCGTGAAGAGTTTTGGGTTCAGTACATGTAGAGATTCGTACTACGTATTTTTTTCAATTTGGGTGTTTATGTTTTTTTTTTTATTTGTTTCCTTCACGTTTATTTACACAAATCAATTGATCCAAGAGCGGCATCTATATAATACTAACATGCTAATATGCTTGGAATAAGTAAAATTAAGGTCATCCGTAATTTTATGTCAACAAAAAATTAATTAATATATCTACTGCTGAAGAAATGATTTTCTTAACAAAATCATACTGCTAATTAATATTTCTGCTTCAGAGATGGGGTTCAAAGAATACCTTAAGGTACCTTCATAAAATCCAGTTTTTCCACTAAATACGGATGATACGAAAGGGAAGAGAGATTATTTCTACTGTCTTTTAAATTTTTGTTCGAACAAGTTTCTAGAGAAAAAAATACCACAACCACAAATATGGAATAATTTAAGGGCGAAATCCTGAATCAGAGAAGCCCAAGTAGGGAACTGCCTTCAAGACCATATAAGGAAACCAAGAATTTATATTTCGATCAAATTATACATGCATTAATTAAAAAAAGGTGCATAACTGTTAAAAATATAGCCCAAAAGAGAGATAAATAAAGCATTTATTCACAACAGCCATGGTGGATAGAATACTAAAAAGTTAATATCAAGGTCAGTTAATGTAAATAGTCAAGGTAATTTTAATGAAAGATGGGGAAATCAACATTTAGTCCTTTTAGGCTCATTGAATGACAATAAGACCTGGAATAAAAACTAACTGTTTCCCGCGACTTCGTCTGTGTCAATTTCTGTTATTATGATCACAATTAAGAAGTTTTTAAAAGAAAATATTTTAAAGTACTTCTGCGAACATTATCTTTTTAGTTTTAGTTTCTTGTGGCAGAAAAAAAATTACAGATTTTCTCCGCAACCCGATCTTGACAATGCGACACATAGTTGGCCGTGTGAAAAGCAGTCTTAACGTAAATCGATTCTTATGGGTTTAAATGTTTGCCCCAGTGATTTATAAATTGTAACGGCAAAATATAACTTAACGGGAAATGGAATTATTTTAAAATTGGTAGGGAAAATCATTTAAAATCATTGGGATGCGAAATTAATTTTCCCCGTTTTTTTCCACATTCTTCACTCTTTTTTGGTCGCAGCTTGATGTTATCTAACTTTATGTTTCTTTTAAACTGATTTTATAAATCTGTAAAAATTAATTAAATTACACGTTATTATATAACAGTCAACATACAATAAGTCACCAGCTGGAAATTACATCCCCCCCTCCCCCCCGGAGCTGGATTTTCTGGGAGAGAAAAGTAACAGTTTGCTACCGTGAAACACATTGGATATTTTTTTTATTTTTTCCACAGCCGACTTCATACATCGAAGAAGATATCCCCTTTAGAATCTTGAACGGTCCGATTCTTACTTTATCGGTCTTCCTCCAGTTCATCTAAATGGACTATCCAACACAAAAAGAATTTTTCAATTCGAACCAGTAGTTTCTGAGATTAGCGCGTTTAAACAAACAAACTCTTTAGCTTTATAATATTAGTATAGATTATGTTAAATTAAATTAAATACACTTAAATATATCTATTTTATATATATATATATATATATATATATATATAGATAGATAGATAGATAGATAGATAAGTCGGTCTATGTGTCTTGAAGTTCAAGTTTTGAAGAGAGATTTGTTAATTGTTTTTGATTTACCTCGTTGCAAAGATTCATTATAGAAAATAAATTAGCAAAACAAAAACCGTTAGAAAATGATTTAAAGGTGAAGATAAACTCTGGCTTTCAAAAGAGAATTTTATTTAGTCGTGATTTAGGCGTATCGTGATCCACAAACACAAATAATAATATCCTAAAATGGCCACTAAACTTCAAAAGAAGCTACATTCGGTAAAATAAAATTATTTTAAAACATAAAATAGAACTAAAACTTACAGTCCTCGGTTCAAAAGTAAGGACCAGACTGATTGTAGGTCAACGTCTAAAAAAGGAGGACCCAGCTTTCCTCAAGGGAGGGTCTCACGACATAAAAAAAATATATTATCTGCGACGGCCGAACTCAAACAAAGGTCCAGAGCATTAGCAGCGACACTGAATTACCGCGGGTCCCTGTTTTGAATAATTTATGTTTTAATTTAAAACATTACACACCAGACGTCGTTACAATTATATTTACATCATTACATCATCATCAGTCTGGCCAGAGACAGCAACCAGTGAACATCGCTCTACTGTATCGTTTTCTTGTTTACATTGCTCAATTCCAAGTGTTATTAATTCTGCACACTTTTTTTTTTTTAATTATCATTTTTACGAGTTATAAACATTAATTTCGTTGTAGACTTACTTATTAATAATTTAATACCCTTTCTAATAAACAGTGAAGAAAGGTTAGTGTTTTCTGTGATTCACCTGTAGGAGCATCATATAATCCTTATCTCTTCACGTATTAAGACGTCAATACCAGGTACAATTTATAAGCAAACTTGACTATTTACAAACAACCTCGCCTACACTATTTACTTTTATTCCTTGTTTTTTTCAATTAAACATAAAAATGGTTCTCTGCTATGTGATAGCTCCATCACGCGTTACGATAAAAATAACGTAAGCTGTAGCAAATGCGGGGTTGTTTATCATGGGAAATGCTATGGTTTACATGATAAAGACGTAGAGAATCTCAAAACAAATAAATAACCTTGGTTTCGCTAATTGTGATTCCGTAAAAAAAATCGATCTCGGTTAGTGAGAAACCTTTATTGATTACGAAAAGCAGCCAGCAGCAAGCAGGGCTACCAGCCTCATCCGATATTCTAGCGGCAGTGACCCATTGAAAGGCACCCTGAGGTTCAGACGAATCACATTGAAGAGCTCACTTTGGAAAACAGGTCATTAAGAAACAAAGTGGGAGATCTTGAGATCCGCCTCAATAAGGCCTTCTTTGTAGGTCCTTGGAAATTCGGGGTATCCCGGTCCGCCCGGGAGAAACCCCGGCGGCCCTGGTGACCAGTATTGGCGGCCGGCCTGGGCATGAAGATTGCTCCGGAGGACCTAGACATGGTTGGACGAAGAAGATCAAAGCCTGGTGACCCAAGGCCGCCTTCTGTCGTTGCCCGCTTTGTGAGGCAAACAACCAGGGACGAGCTTGTAAAACAGCGAAAGGTGAAGAGAGACTTCACTACTCGGGATATTGGCTGGGAAGGTAACGATTGCCACCGAATATACCTAGGTGAAGAGATGTCTCCACCAAATCGACATCTTTACTGGCTCGCCCGACAAAAAAGTTCGCCTGGCAAATTAAAATACGTTTGGTTTGCTGCCGGGAGAATGCGTTGCCGCAAGGATGACGGACAAACGGTGGTATACATCGACAAGATACAGGATCTTGATGTCTTCTGCTGACGCCTGGGCAACCGTCAACCCTCCTCCGGTTTCAACCAGCTTCTCACCACGGACTCTTTCAATAATCTACTTTTATATTTATCTGTTTTTACTTTTAATTTTTTTAATCTTTATTTACTACTTTGTATCAATAATCTTAAATTACTTTCGTTTTCTGATATTTTTCACAGGACATTTTCTATTGTTATATTCAGTTTTCATTTTTCGCATAAATTGACAATTATTCAAATTTTAAATCCGATACCTGGTTAGACCTTCATGTAATAGACTCGGCCCAGAACCTTCTCTCTTCATCACGATTGCCTGTCCTATTCCTCTCCTTCCATGACTTAATACAAATATCTTACAATATCCAAACTCCTACAATCCTTCCTAAAACCATAACGTTCCGTAACATTAATGCCCTCACCCGCGAAAACTTACTACCTAGAAATCCTCAATTGGGACAACATATATTCATGTTTCTCTATAGACTCAATAGTCAATATCTTCACTTCCAACCTCATTAACATCCCCGACAAACATGCTCTAATCAAAACCTGTACCTTCCGCCGCCGGCCTGCTCCTTGGATGTGTCAAGAGATCAGAGATTTACAAAGGAAGCGTGAGGCTGCCCGCAGACGCTTCAGGCGTACAAGACTTGCAGAGGATTATGAAGCGTTTAGGGTACTTCGTAACTTGACACAAACAACAATAAGACGTGCGAAATCCAACTACTTTCATGAAGCCCTGTCCTCTTCCCCTGATTAGAAAACCAAATGGCAACTCCTTCGTAAACATTCCCTGTGTAAACCCTTTACCTCATCAAGTTTCTCAATACCATCTGACGAACTAAATTCACACTTTTCATCTGATTCCACCAACATTACTCTAGCCTCTTCTTCCAATTTTTCACTCCCACCATCATTTGATTGTGATAAATTTTACTTCTCAAATATTTCTCCCACAGACCTTATTTCTTCCATAATGAAATCCCACACCACTTCCATCGGTTCTGATGGAATACCCGTCAAACTGTTATAAAAAATTATGCCTACTTGAAATCCTACCAGTTCTTCTTTTCATTTACAATTTTTCCCTCCAGAACTCTGTATTCCCTACTTCATGGAAAAAAGCCCTAGTCCATCCTATCATAAAAATCCCTAACCCTGGGGGACCTAGTCCCAGAATAAAGTTCTTTTTTCATTCATTCATTATGTTTTTAATCGAAAAATCTAACATGCACCATCAAATATTTCATTTATAAAACATAACTGTATAACGAATATTTTTATTAACGATATAAAATTGGAACCATAAGTGAAAACCACCACACTAAGGAACCAAACACTACAAAAACGCTGCAAATTTTTACACAATGGTTTATTATTTTCGGATAACTATACTAGGGTGTATTTGCTTATATAGCTGTTTACAGGCAATTAACTAATATGAAAAGCAATAAATAATTCAAAGGAAAAATTTTAATGATTCGCGTTTGTTTGTTTTTTTGGGTTAAAAACACTTGTACATATTTTCTCGGTCTTCGAAAATAACGGAGTCGCAAGCTTACATATAGGCAAGATTTCAATTTTTTTCCCTTCACAAAGGTTCATTATTAAAAATTATGAAAAAAATGACACATTTTCTAATTCCTAGTCAAGCATTATTATTAGATGGGAGTTGGATCTAATTCTACATAAAATTACGAGAATTGGGGACTACTAAGAAGGATTGAAGACATCAAACTGCAGTAAGCTTCCCTATTTGATGCCTTACAATAGAGAAACAGAGGCCATGATCAGAATGGAAGTGCCATCAGAGAAGGCCGGTTTTATTGCGAGGATCGGTCGACCCCAGGCCCAAGTACAATTGAGTTTGGGTCAGGGCTAGCCAACTTGGTTTTAAGGTCTATAATAGAACTCTTTTATAAAGCTTAAGTTTATTCATCCAAGTCCTGGCAAATATAAATATAATAGGGTAAAAGATTTGCTGCGGAAAACACACCTTGGTTAATAATACTTACCTATAATTGTATAATATTATAATAATATTTATAATACTTACCTCGGTTAATAAAATTAACTACTAAATAAAGTTCAAGTTGAAATTTATGAAATGTTTGTTGGAAACATATGTTCTACATTAAATAACATGACAATATAAAAATATTATGTAGCATAATCACTTATGTCCTATTTTTACTTTCACTTACCTATATATGAAATATATAGTAAGGGAAAGTACTGCGATCGTGAAAATTTTCGAATTCCAGTTTTCGACGTAAATACACGTTTTAGGGTCTCTTGATTCCAAATAACCAAGTCCCGCAAAAAGGTCTGTGTGTATGTGGTAACTTCCGGGCGAAAACGAAAAGTCCTATGAAACTGAAATTTCGTATTTAAGACAACTTTACGTCCGAGCTGTTACAGAATCTTTTTCAGCAAAATCAGCTGACCGAAAGATCTCCGTTATACCATGGACTTAGCACCTTTTTACGATTTTCTCAAAAACGGCTCTAACGATTTTGATTAAACTCCTTATATCGAAGTAAAATTTGATGGGCTTTAATATCATGTAGGTTGAAATCGTATGACTGGGCTTAAATGCTGATATTTTAAATTTTCTTTCCCTAAAATACCTTTAATTCTGTAGATTATATAAAAATAACTATATTATCTTGTTAGCATTGATAATTAACAGCTAAATATGCAAATTGGGCGAATTTGGTAAATAACTAAAGGAGAAAACTGAAAAAATAGTTTTTTAATCAATTTTTTTGTTTTTGAACATAAGAACAGTAATATAGACGTTATGTTATGCACAAGCTTGTAAAAGTTAATAGAGAGTGATGAAAAGCCGATAAAACTATCTGATTATTTTAGATAATAATATAATAGATTTTTTAATAAAACACATGTTTCTATAGACATTCAATTTAATTAATTTTTTAATGGTTTCACTCATTTTTATCTCTAACTGTATTTGAAAATTTGTTAATCGATTTTAAAAACGGAGGTAAGTGAAAGTCTTGTGTCGCCCGCACCAGATTTTTAACTTTACATTACATTGCACAACTTATATAAAGTAACATTTTTTTGCGAAATCTTCATATTTTTTTTTTAAATCTGTCTAATGACATATTATACATTAATATTATTATTCTTATGACCAGAAAAATAAAAACCTATACAAATATGGTTTCTTTTTTCTCTTTTAGTTGGCCATCAAATTTTTTCAACTTGTATTAAGCGGTTTTTTATCTGTAGGGATAAGATGATATGGTTAATTTTTTTCATAAACTATCTCAATCAGAATGAAACCTAGATAATATTGAAGACCATACCATCAAATTCTATAGCGAGTTCAATTAAAATCATTAGGGCCGTTTATGAGAAAATCGTTAATATGTGCAAAATTCATGGTATAAAGTGGCTCTTATGGGTCGCCGAATTCGATGAATAAGTTACTGTATCATCTCAGGCGTACACGCTACTGAAATATACAATTTCAATTTTACACAAATCATTATTTACGAATAAGGCTTGTCACACACTGAAATTTTTTCGGGACATGGTCATTTGGCCTCAGGGTACCTAAACATATGTATTTCCGGAAAAAACTGGAATTTGAAAATTTTAACATGAAGCAATGTTTTATTAAATCAAATATTAACATTATTTAGAGCTAATATTTTGCGGCATTAAAAAAGTAAATAAATAAATAAAAAGTGTTAAATAAACCTTTTCATTTTATTTTACTACCATTATAAAAACTAAAATCGACCATGTACCATTATTTGATTTAGAAATATTACTGTTTAACGAATATTTTTATTAACGATATAAACTTAAAAGCATACGTGAAAACCACCACACTAAGGAAACAAACACTACAAAAACAATGGTTTAGTATTCCAAAATAACTATATTAAGGTAAAAATGTTTACATAGCTGTTAATAGCTGCTAATCTTTTCGATTGCTCTTCATCTTAATTACAACCGAATTTTGGTGGAATTATATCTATTGTAAAGTGTGACTTGAATGAATAACTTTTTTTTTCTTCTTCTACACTGCCGAACAAAATTAAAGGATCACTTCAATAATTTGAAATTACTCAACTGTATAGGATATTTTTGAAAATATTCTTTTTTGTTTGGAAGTCACCCTTCATTATAAGGGTAATAAAAGAAATAAATTATTTTCTAGAAATTTTTAATAGGAAAAATAAACAAAAAATAAAAATGTCCTACAGTCTCAAAATGAAAAAGTAAATCTTTGAAATGAAATAACAAAACTGAATAAAAAGGAAGAATTTGAGGAAAACGATCAATAATTGGTATTCCCACCTCTAGCTCTGATAATTGCTTCCATTCTCCTGCCCATTCCAGCGACCAGGGCTCTTACATGTTGTTCTGGGATGTTGTTCCACTCTTCCACTAACATTTCCCTTAAATCTGCCAAATTTTCTGGGTCTCGGGCGCGGACACGTCTTCCAAGCATGCCCCATACATGCTATATTGGGTTCATATCTGGACTTCTGGATGGCCAAACCATAACGTCAATTTCTTCTTGTCTGAGGAAATTTTGCACTGATCGAACAACGTGAGGTCGGGTATTATCGTGCATAAAAATAAAGTTACCAGCGATATTTCTGGCGAAAGGTATTACATGTGGCTCAAGTACCTCCTTAATGTACCTGTCAGCAGTTATAGAGCCACCATTCACAAGAACCAACTCTGTAAGTGAGTTTAAATTTATGCCCCCCCCCACACTATCACTGACCCACCACCAAACGCAACCCTTGGAGAAAAAGAACATGGAGCATACCTCTCTCCCCGCCTTCTCCATACCTTTTCCCGTTCATCTGGAGATCGGAGACAGAATCTTGACTCATCGCTGAACAATACGAGGCTCCAATCGACCTGAGTCCAGTTTAGGTGCTCCCGAGCAAACCTCAAGCGCTCAACCCGGTGTTCCCTGGAGAGAAGATGTCCAGTAGCTGAAGGATGGGAGGTCAATCCATAATCGTTGAGTCGTCTTTTCGCGGTTCGCTCTGAAATTTGCACATTCCTGAACCTCTGGTGGAAACCACGCAGACTGTTACCAGTTGATCGGCGATCCAGAAGAGCATGTAGTTGCAAAAATCTCTTGTCACGATGGGAAGTTGACCTCGGACGGCCTTGCTCAAATCTTCTTGTATGGCCTCCAGTTTGACGGTGCCTATTAAGCACCTTGGACACTACGGATTGTGACCGCTGTAGCCGTTGCGCAAAACCCTTCTTCACTCAATGCAACAGCACGAATTGATTCCTCTTCGGTCAATGCTCTTCTGTTGGCCATCACAACATTTTTACTAAACTCACAAGTAAAAACTAATGTCTCTTAAATGTTAGAAAATCTTCAATGAGATGAATCTTTGCTAACAACTAACCATTTACTGATAGTAAGAAAGAAAAGAAGAGGATTAACTGACCCTTTTCTCCATAAACTGGTGGGAATAGAAACAGGTAGAGGACTAACTTGATAAGATACAACACAAAGTCCAGTCTGGGACAAAGGAATTCCTATTTTTATCTCTTATGTAATAATAATATAAATATTTTTAAGTGATCCTTTAATTTTGTCCGGCAGTGTATCTATCGCGCTTTGATGAATCTAAAACTCTATAGGCATTTTTCTCTATCATCAAAGATAAATGAGTTACGGGCGTATTTTTTCAGATCAATCAAATTCAGGAAGAAATAATTTTAACACGGAAAATGCGTGATATTATAGATCAGCGAAACTATTGGGTTGTTTCACATGAAATGTCCGTTTTTATAGTTTCTGAAATACGTAAAGGATTTTTCAGCTCTCTGTTGTTTTCTTCCGAATGTTTACATATTTAAAGTAAACAGTCACTAATCCTCTACCTTTGTATTATAAACATTAGCTTCCCAATCAATTACCCACTTTTCAGTATACCTCCAAATATGAACATGAAAACACGCGATTTTCGAGTAATATTTTTGTACGAGTTTAAAATCGGCCATTCAGCAGTTTAGGCCGCTAGAAATATTTACAAAACGTTGGGGAAAGGGAATGTCAATGAACGGACCATTCGCCGTTGGTTTGCTAAGTTTTCAGCTGGATATACCGACTTGGAAAACTTGCCCCGAGGAAGACCTCCGTCCGTTAACGATGTCCTCAAACATAGTAGAAGGAAACCCCTACCAAAAAGTTAAAGGACTCTCAGCACAACTAAATGCAAGTGCATCTACCGTTTCCAGACATTTAAAGTGATTAGGAAAGTAAAAAAGCTCGATACACAGGTACCTCATGATCTCACGGAGCGGCAGCAAGACCCCATGTTTCAAAACATACCGTGCAAAAATTGAAAGAACTGGGCTACGAAGTTCTTCCCCACCCACCATATTCTCCCAACTTGTCTCCAACAGATTACCACCTGTTCAGGAATTTAGACAACTTCGTCAAAGGCAAACTTTTTGAAAATGACGATCAAGTGAAGAGTGCGTTATCAGATTTTGTTTCACTTCAAAGCTCAGAGTTTTTTCAGTTCGGGGATAAAAAAGTTGGTTTCACATTGGGAAAAATGTGTAGAAAAAGAAGGCTAATACTTCGAATAAAATTATCTTGTTTTTATATCGTATTTTTAACAAAATATAACATATAATACGGCTATACGGCTACTGTCGAGAAACATAAAGGTTAGAATTTACAAAACTATAATTTTCGCGACGGTTGCAAACGGCTGTGAAACGCGGTCGTTAACTTAAAAGGATGACCAACGTCCTAAGGAATGATTATTTTTTGTCTCATTTATATTTAGAAATATTGAACTGCGCATGATTCAAAAATTTGATAAAATAATCGTTTTTGGATGATGAATTGATTCAACACATATGTTCAAAGCCGTAAAAACGATAACAAGACAATCAATTGGTGGTGGGATACACAGAAGGGGGCTAGGAATACAGAACGCTTTATTACCGAGAATATCGACAGAATTTCAAATTTGAAACCCAACGAATCCAATCTAACTTTACGATCGATTTCAATACCTCATTGTTTATAAATGTGATCCATCTATCACAACCGAATTGAGGGTGTGTTCTAGGCATTCATTTATTCCAGGAGAAAAAAAACTTTGAACGCCGGTACATTACTAATATAAAAACTATTTATAGTAATTTAAAGATTTACAATTACGGTGAGTGTGAGAGCATTTTTTTATTTTTTAAGCTTAAGATATTATTATTTCTGTTATTTTATTCCATATTTTGATTAGATTTAGAGTAAAATACATTCTCCTACTATAATTTATAATAGAGATAATAATAAAAACTTCATTGAAATAATATTTTCGAAAAACCAAATCTTAGATAAACAATTGATAAAGATAAAATATGTATGCCCAAGCTTATATTTTAATGAAATATTTACAGAAAGAGAACGAAACAACAAATCAAATTTATCCCACATTTCAAGTTACAGTAAACAAAAAAGAATTAAAACTATCCCATTGCTTTCCTCTCATGCGCTCACAACTATAAGCTATAAGCGTATAAAAGCATTTTTTTCATGATTAACACTTTAATGTGAACACATGAAGTGAGGAACTAAAGTATTTTTAAAGTAAAAAACAAAACAAATATACCCTTATCATAAGTGTATTAACTTAATTAAATTAATAAAAAAAAAAAAAAACTGTTGTTATGCACTTAACCGACTGGTAGGCGTCCAACAGGTAGACTGAGAAGTAGGTAGGAGGATCTGAATTGGGACAATAGTCATCGGATGAAATTTTAGGGGCAAATATTGGTTATATAAGCGGCTTCGCTAAACCTATTATTGTTATTTTATAATAAATAAATAGTTTTTATTTGTTAATCTACTTCATACAGAGTAATTGTTTTAGGTAAAAATAAATTCATATTTTATTCGGATGATGATGATTTTAAATGACTTAAAACACAATTCAAATAAAAATATAATGGATTCTTGACGGGAAAAAACAAATTTGTTTTCCGTGTTAGCTTAGTGGTTTATTGTTAACTAATTTTCGTATCCACTTTTTTTACTTTCACTTATCTATATATGAAATATATAGTAAGGGAAAGCATTGCGATTGTGAAAAGTTTCGAATTTGAGTTTTCAACGGAAATACGCTTTTTAGGGTCTTTTGAGTCTAAATGACCAAGTCTTGCAAAAAACTATGTGTGTGTGTGTGGTAAGTCTAGCACAAAAACGAAAACTCATATAAAACTGAAATTCCATATTTCAGGCAACTATACGCCTGAGATGTTACAGTAATTATTTCATCAAAATGAACTAACCAGAAGAGCCACTTTATAGTAAGCATTTTGCATCTTTTTAAGATTTTCTCAAAAACGGCTTTAACGATTTTGATTAAAATCGCTATACTGATGTAACATTTAATGCGCTTTAATGTCATGTAGGTTTCATTCTGATTGAAATAGTCTGACGGGCCTTAAATAACTATATTTTAAATTTTCTTCCTCTAAGTACATTTTAAATTTCTACATTCAAAAAGATTAACCATATCGTCTTAATGACATTGATGAAGGACGGATAAATATACAAGTTGGACGAATTTGATGACCTATTAAAGGATAAAAGAGGAAAACTATTTTTTCAATGAAATTTTTTTATAACAAGAACTGTAATACAGACTTATAACATATTGTTAGAAAGAGAAACATTTTGAAAAAAAAAATATCTGATGCACAAAGTAAAAAATGTAATATAAAGTGACGAATAGAGAATACATTTATTACTGATTAACAATTTAATATAGCTATATTATTTAATGTAAACTATATGTTTCCAACGAAAATGAATACACGTTTTATTAAAATCAACTTTAAATACTGTTCAAATTGAAGTACATTTAACACTTTTAAGATTTATTTTAACAGTCCAGGTAAGTGAAAGTCGTGTGTTGCCTGAACAGATTTTTTTTAAATACTTTCATTTATACTGTATTCCGAATTACTACTACCTCAAACTTCCAATCTTGAAAATTATTAATTAATCTAAAATTAATCGCATCAAAATCTGTATTTGCTTAAGCTCATTACCACAGTGACCGGATTTCAGTTACGGTTCCGTCCACAAGTTGGAAAGAAAAGCACTAATGGAAGTCCTAATAAGTAGATCAAAACCTTGCTTCATTTGACATTCATTTATCCAACTATCTCAGCCTTTATGGAATATATCTGTATTCAACTATTTGTGTTCAGAAACTAGATTTTGTTGGAACGAGAATGTAGGAATGAATGTTAATATTTTAGTAAAAATCTGGTGAGCACCACATACAATTGTGACTTACTCCTTTTCTTGAAAGTAATTTTGAAACGTTTTAAATACGCCGAAAGTTGAAGAATACTTTTAATTACACAAATATATATTTCATACATAAGTAATGGCAAGTAAAACATAAATTATATTGAGTTTCTTCTAAAACTAAACTAAACAGTAGAAATTACGAATTTGGGGTCTGTTACCTTTCACAGTTAGATAACATATTTTCTAAAATCTTCAACTTCCCAGCGGAATATTCATACATTTTTTTGCGGTAAATAGGAATTATATATATTTTATATATATATATATATATATATATATATATATATATATATATATATATATATATGTACAATTTTTTTTCATTCAATTTGTTGATGAGAGAGAAAGGAGAGTTTGGAAGGGAAGTGAGGAAATGTTAATTATCAACTTCGATAAAGCCAAACATATTACAGCAAATTACGAATGTTGATGAATAGTAGATATTTAGTTATTTTACTAACAAATACTTTATTTTTTTCAAAGAATGCCAACTTTTTTTTTCTAGGGCCAGGGGGTGAGTGTAGGGGATAAATGCCGAGATAAAAGCCCTACGGCACCTAGACGCGAACTCATTATTTGGTTTCAAAGTTTCTGGTCATCTGTAGTTGCTGTGCCAACCCACACAGTCACCCCATCCCTGAACAACAAATGCCAACTCCCTGAATACTCTCATAAAAAAAAAAAAAATAATAAAAATAAAAAAAAATTAAAAAAATCAAAAAAAAAATCGGTGATTAAACAGGACCATCAACAAAAAAATATAGACACAAAATAACGAAGCATATACTATCACAAAACTTCTATAGTTTACTTTTCTTTTTTGTTTTATTTAGATTTTCTATGTTAGTTTTTTTTTTTTTTTTTTTTTTTTACTTTTATTGACAACGAAAATAATCACTTTTACAAATTAATTGCAGAAAACATTGTTACGCAAGTCTGCTCGGTTACCTATTAATAACTGATACATTTTAAGTAAATAGACGTATTCAAGGAATTAGGGAATATTGTACATACATTACATAATCTTTAAAAAAAAATGCATTAAATTGACAGATACATGTTAGACAAGTCTTTTAAGTCGTTTAAATTTTACCTGTGCAAGTACGACTGTAAATCAAGAATGCTTATGCAGTGGTTAGCTTGTAAAAAAAATAAATAAATAAAAAAACTTAAAAGATTTACTAAAGCGGTGACAGAGAGAGTTGACAAGAGCAGTTGTAAAATAAAATAAAATGAAAAGGAATACATGATTCTTGACAGTGACTAATGTTGTAGCCGGAGGGCATGGCTCTGTGCAGATAGTGTGGCATCAATAGCTTCTGCCTTCTCTCAACTGCCTGATTAGGCCATCTTCACCGCCCTTATCCAGGAGAGAAAAAAACAAATTCTAAAACGTGAACATCCACCAGATTGTGGAATTCCTCAACCAGGGTCGCATGTTTTTAAAGTTAAAATACCAGGCCTAGATAAAATATCACGCCAAATGGAAAAGCAATTTGTAACTTATTTTTAAAAATTTGAGATGAGCAGCATAAACTATTGTAGTTTGGAAAATTTGGCCAATGTATTTATATTTTAATTTTAATTATTTATTATTTTTAGGACTACCTCTTTGGATTGCAAAGTGATTAGACCGTGCTCTAAGCGTCTCCGCTTATAATATGATTTATCTGTTAATTTGACTACGTTTTAAGTTGTGATTTTTTAACAAAAAGGACCTGTGACGTTATTAGTTTTATTTAGTGTGAAGAGAAGAAGAACTTTTTGGTTTTTAATTATTTCTGAGGTGAAAAACATGTGAACCATAAAGGTTAGTTTTTTTTTTGTTTTTGTTACTTTTATTTTTCAAGTTTAAAACCTTAAAAAAAAGACTGTAGTGAGCGATTAAACTTGAAAAACCGTAATCAGAAGAAGTGTGGGGCTATGTCGCTCGAAGAACCGGGTAATATGGAGCTGCAAGAAGAGGCAGGTCCGTCAACGACCAATGAGGTTACTAACGAATGGGAACTTGTTACGGGACGAAAAAGGCCATCTCCTTCATCTGACCCAATAATTATCAATAAAAAACGTAATCAAGTAGAAGTTAGCAACAGGTATGACCCTCTCCTAAATACAAGTAGTGTCGAACCTGACATGCCGCCAAATCAAATAGACAATGCAAAGGTAAAACCACCTCCTATATTTCTAAAAGGTATTCAAAACATAGAAGCGTTAATAGCATTTTTGAAAAAATAAATAGGCAATAGTTATTTTAACATTAAAGCTACAGCCAGAAACACAATAATTTACCCAGCCACGCCGGAATCATATAGAACAGCCGTACGGTGCTTGAAAAAAGTGAAAGCCGACTTTCATACCTACCAGCTGCCTGAAGATAAAAATGCGAGAGTGGTTATAAAGGGCCTCCATTCTTCCACCCCAGCATCAGTAATTAAAGAAGAATTGAAGAGTTTCGGCTACGAAGCTACAAATGTCACAAATGCTATCTCGGCCAGGACTAAATTACCATTACAAATGTTTTTCGTTGATATCACGAAAAACACTTTTAATGAAAAAATATTTGATATCAACTATATTTATTACACCCGAATAAAGGTGGAAGAGGCTCGCAAAAAAAGGGAAATACCTCAGTGCTTTAGGTGCCAGGGTTTTGCCCACACCAAATCATATTGTAACCATCAGCCTCGCTGTGTACGGTGCGGTGAAGCCCACGAAACCTCTGCATGCCTTAAAACTAAAGACACGCCCGCGAAATGTGCCAACTGTGAAGGGGCACATCCCGCCAACTACAGAGGATGCCAGACCCTCAAAAATCTGAGAGCACAGCGAACCCAAAGGTACCGCCCGCCGCCGGTGTCTGTCGAACCTCCTCCGGACCTAGAACAGTATCCAGCACTACCGCACAGCCTTCATCAACCAGCGCCTCCAGAACCTGTTCGTGCACCCCCAAGGATGGACCGCCAATTCGGAACTCGGCCCAGCGTTGAAGCTCAGCAGCAACCACAAGCAAGGTCAGGTATGAGGGAAGACAGTAAACAGCTGGTGCCCCCAGCTGGCTCTGTTCCTTTTCCACAGACAGATTTAATAAATAATTTAAATGCCCTCATCCAGCCCCTTTACAGCCTAATTAGCCAAATATCTTAACTCACTCAAGCTTTAGCTACAACTTATGGACATTAGTTCTCTGACTGTTGGCTCCCTGTCAATCCTTCTTTGGAACGCAAACGGACTACTTCGACATAAAACTGAACTGGAACTTTATGTTCATCAAAAACGTATTGACATTGTACTTCTGACGGAAACACATCTCACATCACGTAACAAACTTTATATACCAAATTATACTTTATACAGAACAGACCACCCCGATAATACTTCTCATGGAGGGACAGCTATATTAATAAAATCTAACCTTAAACATAACCCTATACACGTAGACTCGACGGCTCAGATACAAATAACAGGAACACAAATACAGACCAAATACAAAACTATAACACTTGCTTCCATTTACTGTCCCCCTAAATACAGCATTACTGAACAAATGTTTATTAAACTATTTAAATCATTTGGTAGAACATTCCTTGCAGGAGGCGACTTCAACGCGAAACACCAATACTGGGGTTCACGATTATGCACACCAAGGGGCAGGAGACTCAAGTCTGCTGTTACCCAGCTATCATTAACGGTATTTGCCCCCGACAGACCAACTTACTTACCGAATTCTCAATACAAAAAACCTGATGTACTGGACTTTTTTATGGCCAAAGACTTGTCTCTACTTATTACAATTACAACTGAAACAGACCTTGGCTCTGATCATTTACCGGTGAACTTGATGTTGGGGGTGGAAAAATCCTTTGTGGAAAAAAAACCATCGCTTACATATGGCATCATCAATTGGGACCTTTTTTCTGAACGAATTAATGCCCAGCTGACCGTTCCTAAAGCATTAAAAACCGAAAAGGATTTGGAAGAAGCGGTTGAACTCTTCACGACAACTATTCAAGAAGCTGCTTGGTCCTCACAAGAGACAAAAATAAGGCAAACAGTAAGCTCACCGTCCTACCCTCAATATATCAGAGACTTAATCAGAGCCAAAAGACGGACAAGAAAACTATGGCAGACCAACAGACTTCCTTCTGACAGACGACTTTTTAATAAACTTAACAACGAACTAAAAAGAGAAATACGGAAATTTAAACAAACTAATTTTGACATCTATCTGGAAAACTTGACGACGGATGACAACAGCCTTTGGCGACATACTAAGCGACTTCTAAAGCATCACGAAGTATCTGTCCCATTGAGAAAAGACGATGGTTCCTGGGCTGTGTCGGACAGAGAGAAATCCGCACTTTTTTCTGACCACCTTTCAACTGTTTTTCATCCTCACATAGACTTAACAGACATACACCACGAAGATTATGTGCAGAAATTCTTAGACTCCCCTCTTCCTATGTCTCTTCCGCCAAAATCCTTTACTCCTTCCGAAGTATCTAGACAGATTATGAAAATGCCAAAAAGGAAGACTCCTGGTGATGACCTTATCACTGCTGAGGTACTTCGAAAAATCCCCAGAAAAGCTTTAGTCTTTCTTACAACACTGTACAACGCTATACTTAGGACAACTAAATTCCCTATTCAATGGAAATATTCTACAATTTTAATGGTACACAAACCCAACAAGGACAAACATAGACCTGACTCTTATAGACCTATTAGCCTTCTTCCGGTATGTTCTAAAATATTTGAAAAACTCTTGCACGAACGCATTATTAACATACTGACAGATCAAGACATATTACCAGATCACCAATTTGGATTTCGATCTTCTCATTCCACAACACAACAGCTACACAGAGTTACTGACTTTATTTCTACTGCTCTAGAACTAAAACAATACGCATCTGGGGCATTTTTGGATGTTACTCAGGCTTTTGATAGGGTGTGGCACCAGGGTCTTCTTTTTAAACTGAAACCTATTCTTCCTTGCACATATTATTTAGTTCTACAGTCTTTTCTTTATGACCGTTTCTTCTCTGTCCGACAGGGTTCAGAGACCTCATCAATAAAACCAATCTGTGCAGGTGTTCCCCAAGGTTCTATCCTGGCCCCACTTCTCTACCTTATATACACTTATGACTTACCAACAGACCAAAACATCCTAACTGCGACATATGCCGACGACACTGCTATTATTACGAGAAACACAGACCCAATACAGACCAGTATGACATTACAACACCACTTGGACAATGTACAAAACTGGTGTTAGAAATGGAAATTAAAAATTAACCATGACAAGTCACAACATGTTACATTTACTTTAAGACACGGAACCTGCCCTCCAGTTTATATAGACAATCACCAGATACCACAAACAAATACAGTAACGTACTTGGGACTAATCTTTGACAAAAGATTGACATGGGGCCCACACGTCAAAACAAAACGCAAAACTTTAAACTTTCGACTCAGATTATTATATTCGATACTACATAAACACTCTAAATTACGCATAAGACAGAAGCTTAACGTATATACTTATTTATTAAAACCTATATGGACTTACGCATGTCAAATTTACGGACCTGCTAAAAAGACACACATTCAAAAAATACAAACCTTTCAATCCAAATTTTTAAGACTGACAACGAACTCACCACCTTATGTTTCAAACGATACTCTTCATACCGACTTACGCATTCCGACTACAACAAACCACATTCGAATGTCGTACAAAAGATTTTACGACAAACTACATGGACACACTAACCAATTTGTTCAAAATATGGCTACAACTGACATCCCTGACATAACTCGGCGAAGACTGAAAAGGAGTTGGATGAGGAACCTCCTAGCCTAAAATAATAGATCCTGTTTGAATGTCAGGAGGATGCACCACTGGGTGCTGTCTCCCTCATGCCTAACCATGCCATGTCTCCTCGTTAATAAAACATTTTACAGGTGCAAATAAAATCATTAATGACAAAAAAAAAAAAAAAAAAAAAATTATTTATTATTTTTAGTCTAGAAGAAATAATAATGTTACAAGATTTTTTTCATCCCAAAAACTAAACTAGCTTTTATTATTTCTGTTTATTCATTAAATAACACGATTCATATTAGTAACCTCTTTGTTAAGTAAATAATTAGTGAGCGTAACACCCCACTTTCACTTACCTCCCTTTTTAAAATTAGTTTAAGCATTTTTATATACATTTAGAGATCAAAAAAATCTGGTGCGGGCAACACACGACTTTCACTTACATCCGTTTTTAAAATCTATTAAAGAATTTTCAAATACAGTAAGAAATCAAAATGAGTGAAACCATTAAAGAATTAGTTAAATGGAATTTCTATAGAAACATGTGTTTTATTAAAAAATCGATTATATTATTATCTAAAACAGTCACTTAGTTTTATGTTCATTTCATCACTCTCTATTAACTTTTAAAAGCTTGTGTATGAGATAATATTTTTTCTAAAATCCTTAGCTTTCCAACGGTATATCATACATGTATATTACTGCTCTTAAGTTCAAAATCGAAAAATTCATTAAAAAAATATTTTTTCTATTTTCTCCTTTAGTTGGGTATCGAATTTATTCAATTTATATATTTACCTGTTTTTCATTGGTGGTAACAAGATAATATAATTATTTTTATAGAATCTACAAAATTAAAGGTACTTTACTTTAGAGGAAGAAAATTTAAAATATCGGCATTTAAGCCCTGTCAGACCATTTTAATAAAAAAAAAAAAAAAAAAACTAAAATATATTAAAGCACATTAAATTTTACATCGATATAGCGAGTTTACCCAAATTCGTCGGAACCGTTTTCGAGAAATTCGAAGAAAGGTGCAAAATGCATGGTATAAAGTGCCTCTTCTGGTAAGCTCATTTTGATGAAAAAAGTTTTGTCACGTCTCGGGCGTATAGTTGTCTTAAATATGAAATTTCAGTTTCATAGAACTTACCGTTTCTGCCCGGGAGTTACCACACACACAGACCTTTTTGCGGGGGCGTTTATGACCCCTGGGTTTTACGCCTCAAAGCCCCAAACAACAACAACCTTTTTGCGGGACTTGTTTATTTGGACTCAGGGGACCCTAAAACGTGTATTTCCGTTGAAAACTGGAATTCGAAAATTTTCACGATCGCAATAATTTCCCTTACTATGTATAGTAAGTGAAAGTAATAAATTGTTAAAGAATTAATTAGATTGAATATCAATGGAAACATGTGTTTTATTTAATAATCTATCATATTATTATCTACAACAATTATGTTATTATCTACAGTTAGTTTTATCAGCTTTTCATTACTCCCCGTTAACTTTTACAATTTTGTGTATTAGATAATATTTATTCTAAAATCATTAGCTTTCCAACGGTATATTATACATCTATATTATTGTTTTTTTGTTTGTTCGATTAACGTCACTTTTATGTTACTATGGCTAATCGGACGATGCTACAGTGGAAGCCCTAAAATTTGCCTTTCCAGGTTTTATTAGGATAGGGTTCTTTAACGAGTAGCTGACATCGCACATGCTAGGGACCGCAATTTAACGTCCCCTCCCTCCCCCCTCCCCCGAAGGACGGCATAAATAAGAATTATTTACTCCCATTAAAAAATCCTAGGGCTACCTGCGGTTTTGAACCTAGGACCTTTGGCATAGGAGACTGTTATGCTAACCACCACGCTACAGGTAACCCCCTCTCATCTATATTACTGTTTTTAGGTCCAAAAACCCAAAAAATACTTTTAAAAAGATTTTTGTTCTTAGCTCTATTAGTTGGCTACCAAATTCGTTTAACTTGTATATTTAGCTGTTTTTTAGCTATGCTGATTAGATGATATGGTTAATTTTATGAAACCTACATCATCAAAGATACTTTAGAGAAAAAAAAAACAAAATATCGGCATTTAAGCCCTGTCAGACTATTTCAAACAGATTTAAACCTACTCGATATTAATGCCCATCAAATTTTACATCGTGGTGGCCAGTTTAATCAAAATCGTTAGAGTCGTTTTAGAGAAAATCGTAAAAAAAGTGCGAAATGCATGGGATAAAGTAGGACTTCTACTCAGCCGATTTTAGTGAAAACGTTGCTCCAACATCTCGGACTTACTGCTAGGTGTCTTAAATATGATATATCATCAGTTTTCAGTACAAATCATCGGCTTATCATAGAACCGGTATTTTACTACCAAAGTTTAAACATTTCTCAATACGCATCACATTTTCTATGACATATTCTAATGCTAATACAAAGACAAAAACAAATGAAATATTTAAAAAAAAGATTTTTGGAAGAACACTACTATTCTCACGACAACCTACTGCTTTAATAATAGATTTTTTTCCAGAATAAATTTTAAATTTTTGTAGTTAATTGGGATATGAGTTTTTTAAATTTATTTATTTTGTTATCATCATTTGAAAAAGTTCTTTCAACTAGAGGTTTTAAATATACATGTTGCGAGTTATCTACTCCATCTTTTACGATACTGTACGACATTGAACTACCATAACCTCCCTTTTTATAATAAAATATGTTCATAAGTTTATAGGCTAACAAAAACTTTATATTAACTTGAACAATTTATTTAATAGCATATTAACTTTGTCTAAAATGTTGCGCTTCCCAACGCAATATTTTATTTGTATTTCAGGAATAAGTTTTTGATGAGTTAACTACAGAAAATTTATTGGTTATCTATTCCATCAGTTAATTTGTGGTTAATAAATTAATAAGCAGAATTCTTCCTCCTCCCCCCCCCAAAAAAAAAAAAAAAAAAAAAAAAAAAAAAACACGTCTAAGAATGTTTTTTCGTCTACTGTCAGTAAAGCAAGAGGTGTATTTTGCTCCTGCTGTTATAAAGACCCTTTAGAAGCATCTTACTTAAAGCTGTTTCCTGGGGTATATTTAAGACTCTACTGACACTTGCTTCCATGATTCTCTTTTTAGCAGAGCTAATCCATTAATTTTTTTTTTTTTAAAGAGCGTATGATGAATGTAAACTCTACAGACTTGGAGAGTGTAAAGCTTTTTGATAACGATGCCTTATATAAGCCTTACAGGTTTACCTATATTAATTTATTGATGTTATTCTTATTATTATTCTTCAGATGCTATTTATTCATACACTTATTCTTCAGAGTCCAGTAAGTTGAATAAATAAAGTAAACAAAATAAAATTGAATAGAAAGTTCAAGGTTATAAATACAGTATACCTGTATGCAAACTAAAAGCATGAACAAGAAAGTTTGATGCTAATAAAGTTGGTATACCCACGTTAATATTCATGAGCTTAATTCATGGAATGTACACAAGGTACATATTCCATGTAAGAGGTATTCTTCGCGCAGAATATTTCATACATAAAATAAAACTGCAAAATGGGTAGGATAAATAAATAAATATATATATTATATATATATATATATTTATGGAGAGATTTTAGGTAAGGTTTTACATTCACTTACCTATATATGAAATATATAGTAAGGGAAAGTATTGCGAACATGCAAATTTTCGAATTCCAGTTTTCAACGGAAATACACGGGGTCCCCTGAGTGCAAAAAAAGTCCCGCAAAAAGGTCTGTGTGTATGTCCCGGGCGAATACGAAAGGTCCTACGAAACTGAAATTTCATATTTAAGACAACTGTACGCCCGAGATGTTACAGCAACTTTTTCATCAAAATCAGCTAACCAGAAGAGCCACTTTATACCATACATTTTCTCGAAAACGGCTTCAACGATTTTGATTAAACTCGTTATATAGATGTTTAATTGGACGGGTTTTAATATCATGTAGGTTTTATTCAGATTGGAATAGTCTGACAGGGCTTAAATGCCGATATTTTCAATTTTCTTTCTCTAAAGTAGCTTTAATTTTATAGATTTAAAAAACAATTGGAACATCATATTATTAGCATTGATAAATAACGTGTAAATATGATTTAGCGAATTTGATAAATAAGTAAAGGAGAAAAGTGCAAACATATTTTTTTAATGCAATTTTTGTGTTTTGAACACAAGAATAGTAATATAGATGTATTATATACCGCTGGATAGCTAAAGATTTTAGAAAAAAATATTATCTAATATAAGGAATATTCAGGTTAATGAAAGTGATAAAAAGCTGATAAAACTAACTGATTGTTGTTGATTAAAATATTATAGATTATTTAATGAAACACATGTTTCTATTTAAATTAAAAATAATTAATTCGTTAACAATTTATTTGTATCTTTAAATGTATTTAAAAATTCTTAAATTGATTTTAACAACGGAGGTAAGTGAAAGTCGCGTGTTGCGCGCACTAGATTTTTCGTTTCTAAATTTGTTTTAAAATTTAATATGGATTTTTAAACTTAATATGGAATAAAAGAAATCGTACAAATTAATATAAAGTTGGTGTGAGCCTATAAACTTAAGAACATATGTTGTTGGTAAAAAGGGATGTTATGATAGTTCCATGTCGTACAGTATCGTAAAAGTTATATTGTTTCATCCAATAAACAAGAAACATAACATAATTTTATTTCATTATTTGATGACATGATTTGATTTTATTGTGAAATAATACTTATTATTGATATAAATGGCCGGGGGTTGGTGAGGGCTGCGATGCGGTGTGCGAATATTGTGAAGGGATTATATTTTAAGCGAGGGGTAGGTCTATGAGTTAGTAAAATACTCTGCAGCATGTAGGATGTTTTAATAGCAAAAATATTTCATGTCCAACAGGTTTTAACTACTTTGTTATACGCCTATCTTGTCATTGCCTGTTTCGGAGGTTCTGAATAGTGACGGTTGTTTATACTGAATATAATTTTAATAAGAAAATGTGATCTTCTTTTATCTATTTTTTTTTCGCCCTGTCCTGCCTGTTAGGCAATACGGGTGTTGCAATATTGGAAAAATAAACATGACTGCTTAACAGCCCAATGCTGCCTTTACAGCGATTACAAAGGCGTCACACCTCAGCTCCTTCTCTGTCTGGAAGCCTCTCTACTGCTGGGTATCCCTCTCTTCTGATGTTCTCATCGGTTCGGTCTTCGATACATATTGAAGTGGGCTGGCCCGATGGCGTTTTTCCAACCGTACACAAAATCTTTGTAGTATGGGTAGTTATGCCTGTTGACGAGCTTGGAGAAATCATTTTCCGTGAGGGCGCAGATACCTGTATCCCTGGATAATTTCGCCCTTGAATGAATCGAAGGCGGTGCAGTCTATGATGATGTGCTCAGCAGTTTCCGGGACGTTGCAGCAAGGGCATAAAAAAACTGATCTTCATACAGCATTTCTTAATTGTGTATATACATAGAGATAATATCTTGTATCTGTAGAAGAACTGTTAGGAATTATGTCACAGATTTACCAATGGAGATGGGTAAGAAAATTTTGCGCAACGAGGTGAACAGAGACGGCTGTAATCTATAAAGACTCTCATCCTTATAAGTCAAGACTTATACCAAGGTATCGAAGCGTTAATTATGTCATTTTTATAATAAGATTTTATCCTCTAATTTTAATATTCCTAGAAGACTAATGGCAGGGATCGTGTCACCCCAAAATAGATTAGTCTTCTTTACAAGAAAACATTTTTATAAACCTAAATAAAAGTATTTTTCCACATAGGTAATCATATAAAAAATAGTTGTTTTTTTTCAGCTCTCAAAAGAGCTTCTTTCAAAAACAATTAAACAAGCAGTGTAATAAAATTTCATGCAATATTTACTTTCAACTGATTTTTTTTTTTATTTTAACTTATCTAAATATGAATTATACAGTAAGGAAAAATATCTTGATTGTAAAAGTTTTCGACTTTAAATTTTTATCGAAAATACACGTTTTAGGGTCCCTTAAGTCCAACTGACTTTGACTTACAAAACAGTCTATATGTGGTCAGTCTAGCTCGAAAACAATAAATTGTATAAAACTTCAAAATTTAGAAGCATATTTGCCGTAGATGTTTCTTAGCTACTTTTTCATTAAACTCGGCCAACCAGAAAAGCCAAATTATACTTTGAATTTTACATATTTCTACGATTTTCTCAAAATAAACACTATATCGGTGGAATATCTAATGGGCCTTAATATCGTGTAGGTTTCATTCTGATTGAAATAGCCTGACAGGGCTTAAAGGTAAATATTTAAAAAAAAAAATTAAATACCTTTTATTTTGTAGATTCGAAATAAATAACTATTTCCTCGCGTTGGCAACGATAATAAACATGTAAATATACAAGTTGAACAAATTTAATAAACAAATAAAGTAGAAAATAAATCTTGGTTACTTATTTTTTACTTAATTATAAATAATTAAGAAGGGTTTATTTTTACTTCATAAAAAGAAGAAGTTTTTAATATATGTCTGATAAGAAGTAAATAAAAAGTTATAATTTTTTTTTTTTTTAATGTTATGTCTTTGTTGACTTCCTCTTCGCTGCTTATTTTTATATACATAATGCATTTTAAAGCCTTAAAAATATTAACCTAATTGAGAAAGGACATGTATTTATACCGAAATTATTCATTTTAAGTATCGAATTATTTTAATTTATTCTTTATAATCGATGTTTTGTTTCACTATTTATTCAATTGCACGTTTTTTCTCTCTAAGCAAAATGGAAAAAAAATCAAATAAGGATATAATACGTACTTTAAAAAGTAGTAATAATTATATAAAAAATTGTTTAATAAATATTTTATGACTAAATAATATGGAAATATTTTTTATCTTAATTCTAAATATTATTATACACTTAATGCTTCCGCTATTAAATTAACATTAACACATAACTTTTACGGATTCTCTAGATATTGAATTATACCTTTGGGCAATAGAAAGGTCATTATAATGTGTATATATATATATTATATATATATATATATATTATTTATTTATTTTTTATTATTGCATATGTTATATTGATTTCTATAAATTAGATAGTGAAAATAAATAAATATAGGTATAGAAAAATAAAATAACAATTTTAAAAGTTCTTAAATTGTTTTAAAGTGGTGGTATATGAAAGTTGTGTGTTGCGCGCACCAGATTTTTTTTATTATAAGTTTTGACCAATTTATCTATTTTTTTTTTCGTTCTAGGTCGCACTACATATTTTTTATCGAATCCAATAAGCTAAAATGTGTTAGAATTTATTTATTAGAATTTAATATATAACCCTGCCTAGACTACGTAGTATAGCCTCTTGAAAACAGACGCATTTGATCCTAAATAGACTAGCACAATAGCACCAGCACCAGTTAAAGAGTGTAACAGAGAGGTATAAACAGGTTGTAGATAATTAGTAAAGGGCAGTTACATTTTGCGTGGCTAATGGGAGGGGGACCCTAAAGTAAATAAAAGACTTTTTGCGCGAAATGTCTTTGTTGACACGCCTATACTTGTTGATAAATACCTTTTATTCTGTTGAAACTTGTTAGCGTTTCCATTGTAGCGCCAACTTATTACTCCATTTTAGTTCGGGACAAAGGACGTGTCTTGAGTTCACCGTTCGCATTCCTATCTCGATTACTAACTTTGTATCAGACGAAAAATATCACCATCCTAACACAAATTTCAATTAATTACATTGCTCGATTTATCTTATGCTTTCATAAATAAACTCAAAAGGAGACAAACTAGGTAACATTATTATTATATTTTTTAAGTAAAATGGAAATAACATATATATGCTATCATTAATCACCATAATAAGTAAGATACGTGTGAAATCATGTTACAATGAAATCATATTGCTCTATGCACAATAGACTTTTAAAATGATCTAAAAAATTCTTAACCGATACTTAACAAACTTATTATATGAAACTAAAATAAAATACTGGAAGAAATTAGTCCGGGTGGCGGTCATTAAATGAAACAACTGAATAGTTTCAACTATTTATTGTTTGCCAACGTTTCGACCCCCCTTAGTGGGTCATCATCAGGGCGCATGGTGGGAGAATGGAAACTGGAAACAAAACTAAAATAAAATAGTATAAACAGTAGTAATCTCTATATGTACTGGGCTTCAAAACCTCCATAGGTTGAAGAGGTACAGAGTTTTTTTTTTGTTTTTTTTTCACTATAAAATATAGCAAATAGACAAATACCCAAAACTTGTCGATAAAAACCCTTTAACAAAAGTTCTCGAAAACAAGAAGGAACGTCATTTCATGAGTTAAATACATAATGATGACAGTATTATTAGAATGTAGAGACTATTGTATTGTATAATGTTATATAATTTATTAAAAAACTATTTTATTTATTTACAATTGTTTTTATCTTATTGCAATTCGCAAAAAAAAAAAAAAAAAAAAAAAAAAAAATCAATATGCAAGTATGTTAACTACCGAAAATTTTAAGGTTAATTCAAGGCCTCTATAGGTCACCGGATCAGAAGTCGTTGGGGTGGGTAGTACGGATTGGTGGAGGATTAAAGTGTTTGGATTTAAATGTTGTAAGCCAGTCTGTTGTGAAATGTTTTATAATATTCAGTGGCTGTGTCTGAAACTATCAGTATATTCAAGTACTTGAGAAGTAATTAATTCGTTGGTCACATAAAACGATGCATCCACGATTTTTCGTATAATTTTCGATTGGAAAAACTAAATTATTTAGATTTTGGAGGTCTTGGCAGATTCCCCATAGCTCTATCCGTAACGTCTATAAGAGTTTGATCAGTACTTTGTAAATAGTATTTTTGGTGTTCAAGGATAATTTTGATAGTTTGCCAAGTAGCCGGATTAATACTAAAAATCGTCTGTTCAGCTGTTGTCTTTTAAGTATAATGTGAGTCCTCCATGTCAAACTTTTGTCTAAGTACAGTCTCAAATATCGTACTTCCAAAGTTGGAATAGGTTTACCCTCGAAATAGATTGCTGGACATTCACTATCTTTGAGCGTGAAAACGATAAATAAACTCTTAGATTGAATCAGTTTTACTTTCTATCTTTTGGCCCAACTAGATAAATGATCAAGGTGGTCTTGCAACATGAAAGAAGCCAGAACTGGGTTTTGAAGTGATGTTAAAAGAGCTGTGTCGTCTGCAAAAGTGACTAGTAAGGTGTGATCATTCTTTGGTAAGTATATATTGTATATAGGATCTCTTGGACTCCGCTTTTCCCTCTACAAGTGCAGGAAAAGGCCCAGTCTGGGGTTCCTTTAGCAAATTGTTAATATTGTATAAAGTTATGATTGTGAGAATGATGTTAATGCATTTATTGCTTCTTTATTTCATTTATTGGTATTTATCTCAATTATAGGTTGTTTTTTTTTCTGTTTTTGTATATATATATATATATATATATATATATATATATATATATATATATATATATATATATATATATATATATATATATATTATATTTTATGTAATTTGACTTTATCATTGTATACTGTATATATTGTGTGAATGTGATCTCATATCGCTATTACTAATGTTCATATAAAAACAAATTGTAATATATAGTCAATTCTCAAAATAAAAATAAATAATAAATAAATATAAATAAATATATATAATATAATATATATATATATTTATATATAATATATATATAAAACGTTAGGAATTTGTATGTTATTCACTAAACAAGAATATATTTTTTAAGAACATATGCTATACGTCAAATGAAATTATAAGTGATTAATAAAAATTGGAAAATATAAATGTGTTACAAAACCTTTCTAAATCATTTTACTTAAACTCACTATTTGAATCATTAAAAATTAATATAGCTATGTTGAATAGTGCACGACCTAACTTTGTTTCATTCATTTAACAATGTAAATTTAAACATTAATATTGACACTCGGATTTGGCTTATACGTCGAAAATTATAATCTTTACCTTCATCAAAATACCTTAATCACTCCAAATAATTACCCAAAGCGAAATCATGTTACAATATTTATGGAAGGAAGAAAAAAATAATTTTTTCTCCTTTGAGCACTTAGGGGAATTATTTAGGTCTGAAAAAAAAGAAGCAGATGGAAGACAAGAGATATGTAGAGGATGAAAGGGTTGTAAGGGCTTCGATATCAAAGAAAAGCCACAAGAGGCATGGAAGTAATTATGAAAATAGCTTTTCCCCGATCCCCAGGCCCCTACTTCTTCTTACCGGCCTTCTACCTCCTGATAAACCTCTTTGCACTTCTGTAAAAAGTAATTGGTTTAGATGAAAAAACAAAATGGCTAGTTATTTCTTTATTATTTCTCCTTTTCTTTTTTTTATGTTTTGTTTGAAGGGAAAAAGAGCCTTCAAAGGAGGAAAATTTCCTAGAAGTATTAAGACTTAATTTATACCTGACCTAAATAATGATCATAGAGGAATTTATATAACTAAAGGATGGAAAGGGATCCGAAGATTAATTATCAATAATTATTAAATTAATTTTGAAGATTTTCGTCAAAAAGGTATGGTCAATCCATTCGAAACCGACCCACTTTCATTAATTTTACCGCTAAAGATTTTAATAATTTTTTAACCAGTTATTCTCTCTCCTTTCGTGAATAACAAACCGTGAATAAATTTTTTTTCCGGTAAATACTTTTGGTGCTGCAGCCGTTTTAAGTCAGCTTCGTGACTGAACACATGTGTTGGAAAAATATCTCTAATTCTGGCAATTTTGCAGTTATCGATGATAATTAAGATGATTTATATATTTTGATATGCTTTATATTACCTAAAAATTGAAGAAAGGAGTTAAAAAAATTCTTGAAAATCAATAAAAAATGAGACGTTGAGAGAGTTAAAAGTTTATAAAGGAAAAGAGACTCATCTTTGATTACTTTTTTATACATAGCTTAGTCACAGTCCTACTTGCTGTAAAAATTTCGATGCTGAGAACATAGCCCTTTTTTGTATATGAATTTTCAAAATCGGCAAAAAATCGTTTTTCAGGAAGTTTAAAGGAAATTATCTCAAAAGGGACTAAGTGAAAAATTATGAAACTAATACTGGTTACACATCTAAAATTTTATTTTTATAAGTGACATAAATCCGGTGACTGACACAGAGCTGGTTTTTCTGTTATAAAATTTTCTTCTCTGTTAAAATAACATCTTCTTTAAAACTCATTAACTCCCGTAATATTGCATTTTTTCAGAACGAAACTGTACTGTATACAGTTTTGGTCTTTACAGCATATTACCTAAGTAGCCTAGAAAACTTTTTAACAAATTCACAAAAATTTGAGTCACCCGAAACTTATATTTTTGATATTTTCCCAACAAATGTTTTTCTGTCGCAAAGCTGACTTATAACGGCTGCACCACTAAAAGTATTAACCAGAAAAAAATCGTATCCACGGTTTTTTTTATTCATAAAAGGATAGACAATAACTGATAAAAAATTATTAAAATAAAAAATATTATATTTTATGTAATTTGACTTTATCATTGTATACTGTATATATTTTGTGAATGTGACCTCATATCGCTATTACTAATGTTCATATAGAAGAAAATTGTAATATATCTCAATAAATTTAAAAAAAAAAATGTTGAGTGACAAGGTCTGGACGACTTCGAACGGCTTTGCTCTGATTGATTAAATAAAAAAAAAAAAAGTTTTTTCTATTATACATTAGGTGGTCGAAATATAGTGTGCATAATCAAAACTTTAGGGCCGTTTTGGGGAATATAGTAAAATGTTGCAAAACGCATAGCATAAAGTTGCATTCGGGTTCGACATTTAAAAAAAAACTTCTGTAACAACCTCGTCGGTAGTAGTCGTAAATGTGAAATTTCAGTTCCGGAGGACTTTTCGTTGTCATGCTCGAATTACCCACACATTTCCACTTGTGTGACTTGGTCATTTGTACGATCGCATTACTCTATTAATATTTCATATATAGTTGAGTAAAAGTAAAAAATTCTCTAAACTGTATATTTATAATCATAATACAACCTCTTCCGATATTGATATGTTTTTATAATTGGATGCTAATATTAATGGCTTTAAACGTAATAATTTTTTTACCATAAAATATATTACAATAGTCATAAAAGTAAATCATTAGAACATGATAACTGATTCATGTGATAAGATGAAATGGTAATTTATTATTTGCTAGAAGACAAGGTAATAAATACAAGAAGGAAGTGTCCCTGCAGACCACATAAGATGCCGAGATGCCGGTAACATTAACCACCAAGAGGCTGAATACGGGATCTGAGGTGATCCGCATCCGGGCAAATCTCCTTAACCAGGCAACCTGCTGCTACACGGCTTGCCTTTCAACTTGCTCAATAAGCACTAAATTATAATTTCTAGAGAATACACTGCAAACATCACGAATATGCTGGAAACTTTTTAATAGATAATGTGATTATTTCACTAGAAGAAAGTGCATTTAAAAAGATTCTGAAAAAAAGAAATAGGCCTTTCAATATGATGGTTAAAAAAAAAATTAGCTAATTGTTAGGGATTTTAGAATAGAGTTTCAAAAAAATATGTTTTTTCTACGAAAATAGTATTTTTTTTTAATTTCCGAAAAAAATTATTTTAGGTTATTAATTTTTTTTTTAACAATTTGTTGCTACTTTATTTCATTGAAGGAACCTGTATAATATATATTTCTTGAAATTGTATCGCAAGCATACCCATGGTGAATAACAACAACAATTTTTTTCTTCTGAACGGATCAACCGACTTTCAAGAAATAAAATATATGTTAATGTTTTTCTAAAAGAGTAGCAAACAAATTTTTATTTTGAAAACGTTCAAATTTTTATTTTAAAGTTTCTAAAATGAATTTTTAGGTTATGTTGGATTGGTACACCTACATATTTTGCTACATTATTTGATTGGAGGGTCTTGCATGATATATATTTTTTTGAAATTGATCTCAAATGTACCCAATCCTGAAAAAAAACAGCTTTTCGTCAACTAAATAAGGATTAAAGGGCCAAAAATTTGCAATAGATTGTTTATCATAGGTGTAAATCAATGGTATAAATTTAGTTCTGAAATACATAGGGCAGATTTCACAGGCTTATTCTGAAATAAACCAAAGATGTCTGGAATGCTCAGATGGTTGGGCAAGGGTTGAATTTTTATTCGAGCTATAATATTTGGAGTTATGTAAGAACGTTTAACGTAATAATAAAAATATATTCTTCAGGATCCATTCCTCTCTTCAAAGACAGTTCCCTTAGAACCTTCGTTTACTATTGATCACAATTTCAATGATTTTATTTCTTCAATGATGACTAAAATCATGATGAATATACTTCTAATGTTTCCATAAGTTATTTCTTATATTAGATTATCGTTCTTCTCGATATTTTAATAACTTGCTTAAGAATATTTACTAAAGAAGCAAACATGTAGTATATTAGGAAATATTCCAAAGGGATCGACGTTTTTAGACGATTTATTGAACCTTTCTTTCTTGAAGTGCATGATATGGATAGACTACGAAATTCTATTGCTCCTTCAATCCCCCGTTCCAAAAGCACCCGCATATCCCATCATTCTCTATTCACCCAGTTCTTTCAGAATTGGAAATGTTCTTTTTAAATTCATAGTTCCTATTGGTGAATATTTATGTGTTATTATTTGATCTTTTTTATAGATACCCAGACTAAATAAAAAAAAAAAAAAATCTGGTGCGGGAAGCACACGACTTTCATTTACCACCGTTGTTAAAATTGATTAAAGAAGGTTAGAGAAATACGGTTAGAGATTAAAATGAGAGAAACTAATAAAGAATTAATTAAATTGAATTTTCACATGCGTTCTTTTAAAAAATCTATTATATTATTACATAAAATAATTAGTTAGTTTTATCGGCTTTTTATCACTATTTATTAACTTTTACAAGCTTGTGTATAAGATAATATTTTTTCTGAAATCCTCAGCTTCCAACGGTATATTATACATCTATCTATATTACTGTGTTTATGTTCAAAAACGAAAAATACCAATAAAAAAAAAATATATTAACAGTTTTCTTTTTTTTTTTTTAGTTAGATATAGAATTCGTTCAACTTGCGTATTTACCTGTTTTTTTATCGTTCATAACAATATTATATTGTTATTTTTTCAGTATCTAAAAAATTAAAGGTACTTTAGATGAAGAAAATTGAAATACCGGCATTTAAGCCCTGTTAGACTATTTCAATCAGAACCAAACCTACATGATATTAAAGCCCATCAAATTTTACATCGATATATTGAGTTTAATCAAAATCTTTAGAGTCGATCTTGAGAAAATCGTAAAAAGGAGCAAAATGAGGTGTATAAAGTGGCTTTTCAGGTTAGCTGATTTTGATGAAAAGGTTTCTGTAACATCTCGGGCGTATGATTGTCTTAAATATGACATTTCAGTTACATAGGACTTTTCGTTTTCGCCCGGGAGATACCACACACGGACACGGACATACACATATACACAGACCTTTTTGCGAGACTTGGTCATTTGGACTCAGGGGACCCCAAACGAGTATTTCCGATGAAAACTGTAATTCGAAAATTTTCACGAATGCAATACTTACCTTACTATATATTTTATATATAGTCAAGTTAAAGTAAAAAGAAAGGTTGAAAATATATGTAATTTTTGTAAATATTCATCAATCTGAAAATTATTTACATAATGGAAACTATAAATATGATCCTATCACATTTTGTTTTGTTTTTATTACCTAATTTCAATTTTTTCTTATATTTTCACTTTGCCAATACTTTATATTACTTTCTTCCAACTGACACCTGAGCAACTTAATGATACATAATAATTTAAATAAATTATACTTCTGGGACTACTCCACCTCTGTGTTTTTAAGTTCGAAGCCGATTGGGGATAGGGAAGAAGAGGAACTATTTATTCTGATATTTAAGTGATGGATATGGAAGACCCTCTTAGTTGGTGATCATTCAGCCTGTAAAAGTTGGATACCCAAAATTTGGGAACGCAGTCGAATGTGATTTCGGCCTAATGTTCATCTTGCTCGGCTGGTGGCATATGAATAGAACTAAAACTCTCAGGAAGACTAGTTGTGGATTCTACGATGGTTCAGAGAAAAAAAAATCAGATTTATTCGAGCTAGTAGGTATTCATTCTATAAAGAAGGCGTTTAAATGTATTTATTTATTTATTAAATTTTATTATTAAAATAAATAAATATTAGAACATTCTCTACTTAAACAATAATTTATTTATTAGAAATTTTACATTTTCTAATAATATTTAATATTTATTTTCTGACAATTTGAAGTTTTTCTTTATCTTCAAAGGTTCATTAGAACTAAAATTGTTTTAGTTCTACCATTGAATTTCTTCTTTCACTACCAATATGCTGTTCCAAATTTATATTATAAATTAATAATATTAAACTTTAGAAAAAAATATAATATTTGGAACACTATATTGGAAGTGAAAGAAGACATTTAGAGGCAAACCTAAAAAAAAAAATCATTTTTTATCAACCTCTGAAAATGAAGAATAATTTCGAAATGTCAGAGAATAAATATTATTAACATTTATTAATATTTTTTTTTTTATATTATATTCATTAATATACTGATTTTAATAATAATAATAATGTCCAATTCTTGCTGGTAAGGAGTATCTAAAAGACACAACAATGCAGCGAAAATTGTTCATCAAGCCATTGCATTAAAGATGAATCTCCTAAGTAGTGAATCTCCCTATTACAAATATAACCCATTACCAATAACTACCGGTCACAAAACTAAAATTTACTGGGATCATCCTATCATTACGGACCACACAGTTTTAAATAATCGGCCAGACATTTTAGTTATTGATAAAAATAGAAAATTGGCACAGATTGTTGAAATAGGCGTCCCATCGGATGACAATCTTCAAAAAACGGTTGCTGAAAAGAAAAGGAAATACCAGAAGCTGGCAGAGGAGCTAAAGCAACTCTACGTATTGGAGAGCTGTGGGATTTACCCAATTATACTATCTTGCAATGGCCTGATTCCAGAGAGTACGCTAGAATCAATCCAACAGCTAGAGCTACCTGTAAGGATTCTAGAGGAGACTCAGCGAGCAGTCCTTCTAGTGAGAAATTTTTTAAATATAACATAATTAGAGCCTAACCCTTGACTCATTGAGTCCGGGTAGGTGAAAATTTCCAGCGAAAGCTGAGAAAGTGCGAAATTCTGAAATAATAATAATAATAATAGGCTTAGCGAACCCGAAGGTTCGATGCCGATACCACCAAATTCCGCCTACACAGACTCGTGTAAAAAAAAAAAAAAAAATATATATATTATATATATATATATATATATATATATATATATATATATATATACATATTATTATTATTATTCTTTTTTAGAGAGAGAGACGTTTCCTTTGGAGCCTCCAGTAAGCATGCAACTAATAGTGGAATAATATTTTCATAAGAAGTCAATACTGAATACAAGATTTATTTTTTTTATCTTATTTGAAACATTTTTTTGTTAAAACTCCATATAAGAAAGGGATTCAACACAAACGGTCAAACCTCCCTTCTAACTACAAAAGGCTCATCTAAACGACTATCATAAGACCAATCTGGACTCATGGAATAGGGCTATGGGATATCCAAAATATCGAATATCTCACGTATACAATCCTCAGAATTCAGAATCATTCGTAAAATCCTCAATGCTCTTTGATGTTCCGTATTTTACTGATTTGACCTGGACCCGGTATCAAAATTCCATTCCTAGAAAAACTCCATTCTCACTCTAACCCAATAATTTTTATCCTCTACGATCATATACTAGCATCCTCTACGATTCCTGATAATCATTCGAGGAATTGGCAGTGTCTCTACATATATTTAATGCCATTGTATTATATACATTTCACATTTACTTGATTCATTTTTCAATACAGCTGTAAATATTAATAAATAGGTTGAAAGGAAAGTGGATATTGAATTGATTGCTACAAAATTAAATGTGAATAAGAGGAGCAATAAAATAAAATTGCAAACGATAAACTAAAACAAAGGAAAGAGAAAAGGTACTTAGATAGAAGTTATCAAACTAAAAAGTTGGCGACAAGGGCCAAGATTTGCATTATGGACAGGGCTGAGGACTTTGAACAAGACGACATGTGTGCATCACCAGGGACACACACATGATGAAACTTTAATAATGTAGCGACAAGTTCGGCCCTCATTCATAATTCAGGCTGGGGGGGCTTCCACATCCCCTGACCTCACCTGCCCCTGATAGATCTGCCTCCGGACCTAAAGTAATTGCGCTCTCCAACTCAACCAGGCCATCTGTATACCGTCTCTCGGACCCTTAATCTACAATTTAGGCTCACTCTAATCGACAAATTGGGGAATCATAATTAAGGAGGCCCATTCACTTCAGAACGATGGTGTAAGTGGTCATAGACCGCATTCTGATACAGGGAGATGTTAGATGGATAAATGTAAACTTCAAAATTAAAAAAGATAAAAAAATAAATAATTAAATTTGACATAAGCGGTACAGATGTACTAGGCAGCAAGAACGGCTTGTCATACTTAAAGAAAAATTATAAATGGATGACATAAACTAAAATTCGCTGAAATACACCTATTGAAATGAATTTAAAAAAACCTCTATTCTGTAAAAATAATTTAAATATTTTACAAGCTAAAAAAAACAGAAATGGGATAGTATAAAATAACTTTATTCTGGGACTAAGCCGGTTAAGAATAAAGATTTTGTACAATAAATTGAAAATATAATATGTCTGGCTGAGAGAACAACCAAATCAATAATTATTTACAAAGTGTAACAAAAACAAGGAGCGTAAAAAATAAATAAAGAATCCTAATGAAAATGGATTTAAAATAATTTAATTCATCAACAAATCAAGATATTGGACAATGTGATTTTTTTTAATTTAAAGTCCGATAATGGAACTAAAATTTCTCTATTAGGTTTCGTCTATTTGTGATGTCAGAAGGTGGGATTTGAATGAGGAAAAATAAGAATCGTGGCAAATATGAGGAGATAGGTAATTTCAGAGACTAATAGAATTGACAACGAAAGAAATGATGAACCGTGCAAGTGTATGAACAATGAATGAATCGTGTAGGTCACTAGAGATTAACTCGAGAGACAGAAGACGGATCTAATAAAAAAAAGGTACAGATAGCAGTTAGGGAAGGGATACTTAAAAAATACAATTAGAAAGAATAAATTTATATCTTTAATTGAACTCTTTCTAATATAAATTTATTTTGATAAAAGAAGTGTTTGAAATGGGAGATAATTAACATAAATCCCATAAGAATTTCAGCAAAGATAACGTTAACAGTCATTAGAGACAATAAATAATAAAGAAGGCGGCTGATGGCTTTTTTTATACTTAAATTACTTTTAAGTTACTTTAGCAGAGGTCGCTAACCTTTCCGGGTCGGCACAGCAAAATGAGGTGACGCATTGGGGGAGTAAAATAAATCACTAGGAAAACACACTAATTTAATAGAATAAATCTATTTATTACCTCAGTTTTTGTTTAAATAAATTTTATTATATAAATGTGAGAATTCAGATTGGACTATGATCTCTTATTAATTTTCATTGGACATACGTTCCTCATGGATCTAATAAAAAAAATGTATATCTATAATATACATATAATATCTATATAATAAATATTATTTCTGAAAATAACAAGAGACTGCGAAACATCGACAAAATTTCAAATAAGCATTACTAAAAGGATTTTTAATTAGACAATAAAAACAATGTAGTACTGCTGCATGCACTAACTCTACGTATAAAGTGATATCGTGCTTTTAAGTTTTCGCAAACTGCTTAGAAACCACGCGACCGGTTTTGGTACTTTTCACTATTATATATGTCGCTCTTTTCTGAAATTTTATAAATAAAATACATTCCTATTAATATTTCCTTTTTGAGTGAGTACTAAATTGTCTGTAAATAAGCCATCAGGAAAATCTTCAAAATCCATCCTGAATTATGAGCACAAACTAACGAATTTTGATTTGTTGACCAATTTATGTTACTCAGGTCTGCCGATGATTAAATATAATAATGGATGGACGTTCTGAAATACATAAAGACATCTGTATTACATGAAGTGATAATAAGAAATAAGTAAAAAGTAAAATCTCAACAGGGTAAAGAGAATAAAATTAAGCGAATATATGAAGTTAGCAGTTAAATAAAAAAAAAAGAGGTACAACTGAGATTGAATGTAGATTAAAAATTATTAAATGTACATTGCTAGGCCGAAAAGAGGGTATTCAATTATTATAAATTAACTTCTTCATATTCATAAATCCAACAAAATCTAAAATTCTCTTTTCAATTGAGCGATAATTAAACAGAAATTGTAAAATTGATAAAATTTAAGTAAGGAATGTCTGCATTCGATCAACAGTTTTACAAAAAAAATCTGGTGCGGGCAACACACGACATTCACTTACCTCCATTTTTAAAATCAATGAAAGAATTTTCAAATACAGTTAGAGATAAAAAAATCTGGTGCCGAAACACACGACTTTCACATACCTCCGTTTTTAGAATCAATTTAAGAATTTTCAAATACAGTTAGAGAAAAAAATGAGTGAACCATTAAAGAATTAATTAAATGGAATTTAAAAATGGAATAGAAACGTGTGTTTTATTAAAAAATCTAATATTATTATTTTAAATAATCACTTAGTTTTATCGGCTTTTCATCACTCTCTACTAACTTTAAAAGCTTGTGTATGAAATAATATTTTTTCTAAAATCTCAAGCTTCCAACGGTATATCATACATGTATATTACTGTTCTTATGTTCAAAAACAAAAATTGCATACAAAATATATTTTTTCAGTTTTCTCCTTTAGCTGGGTATCGGATTCATTCAATTTATATATTTACCTGTTTTTCATTGGTAGATAAGTAATCAAGATAAATAATAAAAATCTACAAATTAAGTTTTACTTGAGAAAAAATTTATATCATTTACCTGTATTTTAATAAAAAAAAAAAAACTAAATATAAAGGTAACTTTACTTTAGAGGAAGAAAATTTAAAATACTCGGCATTTAAGCCCTGTTCAGAACATTTTATATACTTTTATGTGTTTGCAGCCTGTTTAAATAAGCTTTATGACTGAAATGAATGTGTTTGGGTGAATGCAGATTCATAACTCAGATTTATTCTATTTTAGGTACTGTATAATTTTGCGAGATTATTAACTCAGTTTTTTAAATGAGTTCACTCTGCCTTGCTGTGAAAATTTCGATCTTCAGAACGTAACCTTTTTTGTTTACAAATTTTCAAAAATAGCGAACCTGAAGATTTTAACGGGCGATAGCCAGGAAGGTTAGATAGAAATCTCAAGTTTAAATTATATTATGGTATAATTTTATCGTTGCACTAATTGTTGTAAGTTTTAGACCGTGGGAGCAATGTTCATTTTTAATATAAAATTTAAAAAAAAGGATTTTTTGCAAAGTTCAGCAATATTAAAAATGAAATATCTCAAAGAGATTGAGAGAAATATGATGAATCTTAAGCAGATTATACCTCTACGTAAGACTCATAATACATTAAACATTATTCCCTTGCTTTGCAAGATTGCCGTTACTTATCAGCCTACATTAAACCAAACCAAAGAAATAACACTAGAACCAGTTGAGTTTCAGCCACTACATTTTATCCTACAGTACGAGTTATATACAGGTAGGTGTAATATGTATGGATTTGATCATTTTTCACTTCCTTTAAATTTTTCAGATACATATTTTTAGGTATATGTTTCAGATTATATATATATTAAGATATATATTTCATAATAAATATTGCTCATCTTGACAGTAATTAATTTTTCGAAATTCATATTAAAAAAATGACAATGTTCTCAAGGTCAAAATTAGATCGATGATTAAACAATATAAAAAAAAGAATGAAAGGTGAGTCCCTTTTTCGTTATAAAAGTTTATCTCGCTAAAAGGCTCGTAATTTATTAATTTTCTTCTAACCACTTTTTTTACTAATTATTTAATATATTGTAGGAAAAAAAAAAAAAAAAAAAAAAAAAAAAAAAAAAAAAAAAAAAAAAAAAAACATATCTGTATCTTATTTTTAGTTTTTGTTTTGATTTGATATCTAAAAAATTACCATAAAAAGAGTTATAAAGATTTTCCCAACACATGTTTTAATGCTCACTTCAAACGGCTTCAACACTGACAGTATTTACCAGAAAAATATTTTATCCACGATATATTAAGGAAAGAATGGATAATAACTGATAAAATAATATCACGAAAATAAAAAATGCTAAGCGGCAAAATTAATGAAAATTGGAGGAATTCAACTGGATTGACGGATACATCAACTAACAGCTGACGATAGTATCCGATAAGGCGCCATGAAGAAGGTGCGAGGCAGGTCGGGCAGACAGTTTGCCGCTGACAAATTTGATTTATTCTACCTAAGGGAGGCTCCCCATAAATTTCACACCTAGAAAGAATTGGGCTCGGCGAGGGAAGGCAATTTTATAAAAAGGCCAAGCAAGGCACTATACATCAGCACATGGAAAGCCACGTCTTGGCCCAAATGATCTTCACGCAAAATCTTTCCTCCGCGCAAAATTACCTCTACGTAAAAGAATATTTTCATATTCCTCATTCTTGAAATACATTTTCTGTATATTTTTTGTTTTATTATTTTATATGAATTTCTTACAAGCAAATTTTCATAACGCTTTCCAAACTCCATAATTGTTATTTAAATAAGTCAGTCTATTTAATTTATTTTTTATCATATATTTTCGTAACAGAAATATTTGTTATCACTCAAAGTGACTTGATAATTTTGAACTTTTAAACAATGAATATTTGATAAAAAACGCTGCAAATGATCACACAATGGTTTAATATTAATAAATAACTATTAGGATATAACTGTTTATATAGCTGTTGAAAGTTAATTAAGTAATACGAAAAGCAATAAATAATTCAAAGGAAAATGGTACATCACCACAGCTAATTTCAAAACACTATATCTCTGCTAGTTCTGAACCAATTTCAATTGTTTTGTTTTTTCATTTTGTATGATTTTTTTTCTTTTAATTGTTCTTTCGTGACTCTAAGACCATTTAAATATTTTACTCTATCTTCAAAAATAGATGAGTCATGGGTATATTTATGGGTAAATTTTTTTTTTCTTTTCATATTTTACTTTCACTTACCTATTATATGAAATATATAGTAAGAGAAAATATTGCGATCGTGAAAAATTTCGATTTACAGTTTTCAACGGTAATAAATGTTTTATTGATAATTATTCCCATTTTTTAAAATTAAAAACACAGATAAAGTTTTCCTCCACCTTAAGAATAACTAAGTTATTCAATTAACACACTTTTAATCGGCCGCCATTTAAAAAAATTACCAGGTTATATCAACGTCTAGGTGTTGGGATCATCGTTGAATCATCTAGTAGTTTTGTGAAGAATTTCAAAAAAATTAGTCTTGTAGTTTCGGAGAAATGATGTTAGTTTCAGGTTCTACGTATCTTGCGACGTAAGCACTCAAATTTAGAGGTTTTTTTTTTCGATTACAATAGTTCATCGAAAAAAAAAAAAAAAAAAAAAAACCCTCTAAATTTGAGTGCTTACGTCGCAAGATACGTAGAACCTGAAACTAACATCATTTCTCCGAAACTACTAGACTAATTTTTTTTTTTTTTTTTTTTTTTCGATTACAATAGTTCATTAAATTTTATTTTATGTAATTTGACTTTCCTTTTGTTTATATTGTAAATATTGTATGAATGAGATCCTGTAGCACTATTATTATTGTCTATTATGACAAATTGTAATATATACGAATAAAAAAAACTATTGGAAAAAATAGTTCATTAATGAAAATAATTAACCAAAATGAGGTCGATCCCGAAACTAAATTAATGAAAAAAAAGAAATAAGGAATAAAATTATAGAAACGAAGAATGTGATATAAAAAATAAATCATAGTGGATCTGAACTAACAGATGAATTTTAAGAAAAAGTATGATTTATGAGAATAAGAATGACGACGGATTTATTATTTTTAAAAATAATGTTTGTAGACTCATAGAAAACTTCCTGCGTTTATCATACTTCTTCGAACTTGGATTGAAAGACATTAACTAAAAAATAAAAAGATCATAATTAAGTTTTAGTGTTTGTTTCTTACCCAAACAACTTTCATAGAGAATAGAAAAATATAAAGGATGAGATGATTCGGTTAGCTGTCTTAAACGATTAAAAAATAGTTAAAAAACTATTAACCCGCAGCGTGGGTCGAAACGTTGGTTAATAATTTTTTTTTCTAATCTTTTATGGCCGCAAAACCAATCACCTCATCCTTCGTATGTAACACGCTGTCAACTATTTAACCTTGAATATAACAAACAGTTCTTGGTTTTATTATATACTAATATTTGATTACCTTTTTAACAAGACGAATTTTATTGGATTGCATGAAATAAAATAATAACATAAGGAGTTAAAGTACCAAATTTGAAAGTTTTTAGTCTTATGTTATTTCTAAGAATAAATATAATAAAAAAACTGAAATTTTAAGTGACTGATAAAATTAATTTCAGCAGTACATATTTTTTTATGACTCTCAAAAGTTTTGCTTGTAAGGCTGATAAAAGAGCTAGTAGTATGAGTAATTATACGAATAAATAATCTTCATAAGATTATTTTAAAACTTTATTAATAATTATTGACATTTAAAACCCTTGTGAATTTAATAGAACGAAAACCGATATTTGAAATAATAAAGGCTCATCAAATTGAATAAAACGGAAAATAATAACCCTTCGAGAATAAATTAAAAAAAAAATGTTATAAAAGGCAAATCTTCAGTAGAAAAAACAACCAGGTCTCAATTAATTTCTTCGATCGAAAGGCTGAGAAGGATCCGAAAAGATTTGTATGCATAGATGAGAAAGAGCTAGGATTTGAAGCTGATGGAGCTTCCTGCCCTGTAGAATTACTCTAAAGCAAAGTAATTAAGTTTTGCCAAACCTCAACTGCCGTAAGTTGAAAGTTTTTAATGAAGTTTGCCGTACAAGTGTAACCTGCCATGTTTCAGCTCGGGTGTCTATACTAATTTTAACTTAAACCTAGTAAATCCCTTCTCACCTGTAAATGTCTTCAACAAGCGTTCCAAATAATTTTTTTTTTAAATAATGACGGTGCAAAAATATAGTTCGTCGGAAATAAATAAACACTCATGTTGCTAATGAAGGTTTAGTTTTTATGATTTGGGCGGCACTAAATTTAATCGAATATATGTTATCAAATAATAACTAATGAGACAATAAATTGTTAAAAAAATATACAAGTCAGATTAGTTGTTTATAATATACTATATAGAAATCCTGGCAAAGGTTTTATGGACAATAAATTGATAACAATTATGTAAGCTTATACCATAAATTTTAAAATCGAGTTGATTAGTTGCAACGTCGCAACACAAACGAGCTATAAAAAAGTTTTATGCTCTACGTAAAACAACAGCATTATACAGAGGATGAAAAGAATTTGAAGAAATACATCGAAGAGGTAAAGCCTATTCTAAAGTAATACATATAGTTCTTAGCGGTAATGAAAATAAGTAATCGAAAATGTGACAGATATATGATAGATCATAATTATGGCAAAAAGCTGACACTAATTTCATTGACTGAATTGGTATATTTGCTATAAAACATTAGAAATTCTATAAACTGCGCTTTGTTTAGGACCGCTGTATTTCTCGAACTTAGAAAAAAGTATAACAGTAAGGAGGTGAAACTAATATTCATCACCAAATTCTGGCTACGTTAGTAAAGTACGTTGTTTTGTAGTTTATACTAAATACATATACAGAATTAACATTATAAAAGAATAAAAACGCTGCAAATTATTACCCAATGGTTTCCAAATAACAGTATTAAGGTATAACTGTTTATATAGCTGTTGAAAGGTAATTAAGTAATACGAAAAGCAACAAATAATTTAAAGGAAAATGGCATATCACCATTGCTAATTTCAAAACTATATATCTCTGCTAGTTCTGAACCTATTTCAATATTTTTTTTTCTTTTTCATTTTGCAGATAAACCAATTATCTATGAAATAGAACTAAGGTGAAATAGCTTAATTGTTGGTATTAATTCATTTATTAATTTTGTTTTATTCGTTATTCGGGTTCAACGCATCTTGAAACGCAATCCCTCAAATTTCAGGATGGGAGGGTATTTTTTTTGGTCGGTTACAAATGTACATTTTTGAAAATAATAAACCAAAAGCATTTTTAATAGACTGCATTACTATTTAATTTTTTTTCTTTCAATTTTCATCCAAACAATTGAAATAAAATTTCCTGATTCCAGAGCACCTTACTTTTTTTTCTCAGTTAACTTAAATTAAAAATAACTGAGTTATGAGGGTATATATAGGCAAGATTTCATTTCTTTTCCATTTTTTTGTTTATCTTTACTGATTCTAAAAGTTATTACATATTTTACTCTATCTTAAAAAATAACTGAGTTATGGATAAAATTTCAATTTTTATCTTTTCTTTTTTCTCTTTTTCATAATTATTCGCTGTTTTTTGGTTAAAAACACCTATAAATTTTATCTCTATCTTCAAACATTAAATTAAATAATTTTTTATCGGCCGCCATTTTAAAAACTACCTGATATCAACATCTAGGTATTAGGATCATCTTTGCATGCCCTCGTATGTTTGTGACGAATTTAAAAAAAATTGGTACAGTAGTTTCGGAGAAATGCCGCAAACGAATTTTGTTTTCATTATTCGGGTTCTACGCATCTTGAAACGTAAGGCCTCAAATTTCGAGGGGAAGAGGGGGTGATTTTTTTTGGTCGATCACAACAGTTCATCATTATTGAAAATGATAAACCAAAAGACGATTTATAAATAATAAAATGCACAGCTTGTTGAACATGGAAACAATATTAAATAAAATAAAAAAATGTGGTTTGAAAAAAAAGTTCAAAACAAGGAAAAAGCCGAGTTGATAACAGAGGATTCACTACCCCTATCAAAGCCTACGCCTTTTTTTTTTTTTTTTTTTAAAGCTATTTTCATTTAACTATATTTGTTTGTTTATTTATTTAACGTCACTTTATGCTACTGTGGCTAATCGGACGATGCTACAGTGGGAGTCCTAAATTTTGCCTATCCAGGTTTTATTAGGATAGGGATCTTTGACGAGTACCTGACATCACACCTTTTAACGTCCCCTCCGAAGGACGGCGTAACTAAGGATTTTTTATTCCCATTAAAAAATCCTAGGACCACCTGCGGGTTTGAACCCGTGACCTTTAGCATGGGAGGCTGTACGCTAGCCAACCAGCTACAAGTGATCCCATTTAACTATATTATTGACTCAATAGCAACTGTTGCTGAATATGTAAACACATTATTATGGAAACCATACTCATATGTACAGGCGCGTTATCATAGTGAGGGTTAAATAATCGCCAGCCTCCCATTAATTTTAATATTCTAAAAAGAGAAAATTTAAGAACCTATTTCAAACTGCTTAAACATTATAGATTAAGAATAACTAAAATTTGAAATCATTATCAAAATGTATAAGGGTTTCATCTGTAAAATGTCTTTATTGTAAATAATAATAAATATTATTGTAATAGAAATCCAAAAAAGTTGCCAAAGGGTATAGCCGGCCGGGTAAGGAAGGTAAATCTGCCCCCGCGGCTTTTTTTACTCAAACTTGGGGAATCAATTAAGTGTCGAATAAAAATAACACACCTTAATTTTAAGCTTTTAAATTCAAACGGTTTTCGAGATTTTTATAAAAAAACCTCTGTCTTCGATTTTTTTTTAATATTGAAATTTGAAATTAATTAATGATGATTTTTTCCCTATTTCTTAGGAGTCAAAGACATGAATTAATTATATCTCCGGAATTCTTAAACGAAAAACCGATTTTTAGCTAAAGAAAGAAAATCAAAATAAATATTTTTTTTAGCCTTCGTGAAAGGTGTCAATCACTGATTATTTTTTGAAAATTTCTTTTATACTCCTCTATACACAGAAATTTTTTCGAATTTTTCGAAGTGGTGGGATAAGTTTCTAAACATTTTTCGATAATCTAAAAACTATAAGTTTCTTATAAAGCAAGATTTCTGAGGAAAAATTAGCTTTTAATTTTTTTCATATTGCTCAATTACTTCGAAAAGTTTCTAAACAATCTTGAGGATAGAGGAGCATAAAAGACATTTTCTGCCAAAATCCGGTGATTGACACCTTCGATTTAGATTATCGAAAAATGTTAATAAAATTATTTTAAACCGAAAATACATCCTCGCTAGAGAAAACGATAGAAAATACATGAACAAGTGTGATCTTCAGGTGAATTATTTATATTTGACACTAAATTAATCCCCATGTTTGAGTAAAAAAAAAGCCATAGGAGGAGATTTACCATACTTACCCTTTAATTAGGCTATACCCTTTAATATACTACATAATGTTAAAAAATTCAATACAAATGTTTGGTAAATCTCAGACTTTCTGTTTCTCCTAATAAACAGCTTCAACAAGATTGCGTACTATCTCCATACTTTTTTTTTTTTTAAATATTACCATTGTATTCAAGAACTTGTGGATGGAATATGATGTTTTGAAAACAATCACACGATAAAACAGTGTAATACAATAGTAGGTTGGAGAACATAAATCATGGAATGCATTTCAAACAAAGGTAATTTAGTCTTGAGGCAAAACTGAAACTTGTTAAAGTGGAGGAATCAATAGCATGAACCAGGAGGCCCGTGCAGAGTGTAATTTAAATAGAGGGCCCTGTTTATGGGCTCTGCACTTGGAAACTTTAATTAGTACCGGTGTTAATTATGGCTCCCTGAGGACCTACTCAAGTCGTTTTAAGAAAAGGCTATATCCTAGCCCCCGCTTTGGTCCCGTGGTATAAGGCTCATACTTTTTGGAGAACCGTGAAGCAACTCCAAAACGGAATGCATAATCTGGCGGCTAATTGGACCTCTTTTGTTGTTTATTTAAGCCTTTGAAGGCTTGATTAATTATTTATAAGGTGTCTGTTCATTCTATTCCAAAGTCACAGTCTCGGCAACGAGATTGGAACAAATTAAAAATGAATGAACCTTCTTAAGATGAACAATTTTCTTGAATATTAGCTTCTCAATAAGGATCACTTTAATTTTTTATGTAGGTTGAGTCCATCATTTTGGAAATTATTTTCGGAGAAAAATCTCAGAGAAGAAAATTAACCTAATGTTAAGAAATCGATTGGATTACACAACGAGGATTTCTACCCAAACGTAAAATCTGTCACAGTATCACAGTTCTATACATTGCTAATTATATTTCTAATTAAGACAGCAGTAAAGTTGAATGAAGTAAAGATTATCCATACCTTCTCAAAAGAAAATAAACCTCCTTAAGTAGGTACTAGATGTATCAATATCATCACAATACCATTAAAATATTACGGTCTAACTTGCATATTGTAACATGAATTCTTTATTTGAAACGGTAGACTAGTTTTCAAACTTTTGAGAGATATATTTGGAAGAATATAAAGAAATAGAGAATATAACTAGATTCTATAATACATACAAACATTAGTAGTTGATTGACTTTTTACACTTTCACTTATCTATATAAAAAATATATAGTAATGGAAGTTTTTTAATTCCAGTTTTCAACCGCAATACACTTTTTAGGGTCCCCCGGGCTCAAAAAACCAAGTCCTGAATGTGTGTGTGTGTGTGTGCGCGCGCGCGCGTGTATGTAAGGTAACTCTAGCGCAAAAACGAAGTCCTACGGGTCTGAAATTTCATATTAAAGACAACTATACGCCCGAGATGTTAGAGCATACTTTTTATCAAAATCAGCTAACCAGAGGTGCCACTTTAAACCATGCATTTTGCACCTTTTTACGGTTTTCTCAAACACAGCTCTAACGATTTTTATTAAACTCGCTACATCGGTGTAAAAATGTAATAGACTTTAAAATTAGATAGGTTTCATTCTGATTGAAATAGTACAACAGAGCTTAAATGCCGATATTTTAAATTTTCTTCCTCTAAAGTACCTTTAAAATTTAACATTTCAAAAGAATAACCATATCATCTTGATGACATTGATGAAGAACGCCTAAACATACAAATTGGATGAATTTTATGACCAACTAAAGGATATAATGGCAAAACTATTTTTGAATGAAATTTTTAGTTTAAAAGACGTACAATATACCGTTGGAAAGAGAAATATTTTAGAAAAAATATTATCTTATACCCAATTCTGTAAAAGGTGATATAAGGTGACGAATAGGGAAAAACTTATTACCGATTAACAATTTATATAGTTATATTATTTACTCTAAATCATACGTTTCCAACGAAAATGAATACCCGTTTTATTAAAATCAACTAAAAATATTTTTCAAATTCAAGTATCTTTTATAGTTTTTAAGTTGATTTTAACAATCGATGTAAGTAAAAGTCGTGTGTTGCCCGCTCCAGATTTTTTGTTAACTGTTTACGATTTACTGAAGGAATTAGTCCGGGTGGCGGTGGAAACTGAGTTTCCACTCGCCTACCAGACGCCCTGATGATGACCCACAATGGGGGTCGAAACGTTGGCAAACAATAAAATAGTTGAAACTATTCAGTTGTTTCATTTAATGACCGCCACCCGGACTAATTCCTTCAGTAATTCTCAACGGTCAACTAATTATATCCACAATGTTTACGATTTAGCAAAAAAAATAAAAAAATAAAAATAAAATAAAATAATAAAAAAAAAAATAAAAAAAATTGCAATAAGCAAATATGATAACTTCAGAAAGTCGGTTAAATCAAGGCATCTCTAGGCCACCGCCTCAAAAGTTGTCGGGGTGTGTTGTGCGGATTAGTGAAGGATTTAAGTGTGTTGGCCAATGGGTTCATGCTGTAAGTCATTCTGTCATGAAATCTTTTATTATATTCTATGGCTGTGTCTAAAACTGTGAGTATGTCCAAGTCCTTGTGAAGTAATTCGTTGGTTATATAAAATGGTGAATCCACTACTTTTCGCAATATTTTCGATTGAAGAGACTGAATTATTTGGATGTTAGAATATTTGGCAGATCCCCATAGCTCTATCCCATATGTCCATAATGGTTCGATCAGTACTTGTAAATAGTAATTTTGGTGTTCACGGATAATTTTGATTGTTTGTCAAGCAGACGGGATAGCAGTCCAAATCGTCTGTTCAGCTGTTGTCTTTTAGGTCTAATGTGGGTCCTCCATGTCAGTCTTTTGTCTAAGTACAGTCCCGAATATCCTTCCATTAAATAGCAAATATAAAACATAAATTAAATTTTGTATTTTTTTTTAATTCAGCATAATCCTAAATTACCTATAATCTAACTTATACTATTATTTTAATACCGTATGTTGAGATATAATTATTACGTTGGTACTATTCCAGAACAATTTATTGATAATTTCTTTTACAAAGGAATAATAGATACGAAATAGATTTTAATAACGAATGATAAGAGGGTAACTAAGATTGTTAAATCTTCTGTTAACGGAGGTCCTAACAAGTTCCGATTAACACTGGTACGATACAACGGATACAAAAAACCTAGGCCATTGACAAATCTATTGCGTGACCATAGACAGACTGGCAGGGGTAGCAAGTCTTATGTATACTCACGTCCTTGGGAAAAGAAGGCTGAGCAGGTGGATGCAACACCTGACGCCTTTTGTTCCGCAGTCTGTCGTAGTCTATTCCTAAGGCGGTCTATCAGAATAATTTGTATAGCACATATAGGCCTAACCGAAGCGTTTCTGATGGACCCATAATCCATCTTCTGATCATAATATAAGCCTAAGGAGGTCAACAAACCTATACAGGTTTCTATACTTCCATGTTATTCCTACATTAACACTTACTTTATTTCATATTATGGATGTTTCAAAATAAAAACTACAAAAAATCAGAACATACCACGCCTTCATAAATGTTTTATTACATTTAACATAACACACATTAGATATAAACCAGTTAGCAAAGCTCAGTGAAAAGTTGAGGGCTCACAATCGTTAAAAGGATAACGCTGTAATGTCAGGGGCTGCTGAGTTTGAACAAGCAACTTACACCTTTATTCTCTCGACTTCAAAGACATTTGGCACCAAAATTAAGCGGGAATTGAATGCAGACACTTAATTAAAACGCCCCGTTTTGACTTAAACGGTACAGATGTACTAGGCAGCAAAAACGGCTTGTCATACTAAAAGTAAAATTATAAATGGATGACATATAAACTAAAACTCGCTGAAATACACCCATTGAAATGAATTTAAAAAAACATCTCTGTAAAAACAATTTAAACATTTTACAAGCTAAAAAAAACAAAACAGAAATGGGATAGTATAAAATAACTTTATTCTCGGACTAAGCCGGTTAAGAATAAAGATTTTGTACAATAAATTGAAAATATAATATGTCTGGCTGAGAGAACAACCAAATCAATAATTATTTACAAAGTGTAAAAAAAAAAACAAGGAGCGCAAAAAAATAAATAAAGAATCCTAACGAAGATGGATTTAAAATAATTTAATTCATAAACAAATCAAGGTAAATTTTTTTGTTTACATTTAAAGTCCGATAATGGAACTAAAATTTCACTTTTAGGTTTCGTCTATTTGTGATGTCAGAAGGTGGGATTTGAATGAGGAAAAATAAGAATCGTGGCAAATATAAGGAGATAGGTAATTTCAGAGACTAATAGAACGGACAATGAAAGAAATGATGAACCGTGTAAGTGTATGAACAAACAATGAATCGTGTAGGTCACTATAGATTAACTCGAGAGACAGAAGACGGATCTTAAAAACAAGTTCATAATTCGCTTTAGTAAGTCCTCGAGTTCAGCCCAGAGGCCATTCTTAACAAAACAGCGAAAAAAAGTGGGGAAAAATAAATGAGAAGTTTGGGCCTGAAAAATGGGAGGAAATGAAACAACTTACGAGTGATTACAGTTCGTATGGAAATTTGGAAAACATGGGGTTTCCAGGAAAGGAAATGGTCTATAGTAACCAAAAGGTTTTTGACTCTGTTGAAGAACTGAAGATAATTGGGTGATCATTTAGGATTAGACTAGGAAAGGTGTTATTGGATCTGAAGAGAGAATTGGAACCTACAGCAATGGCCTGAATTTCATAGTATTTAGTCTTGCATAGCATTTAGTTAATACAGGTTTGCCAAAAAAACTGATCCTATCCCGATCTTCATGAATATTGTAAATTGCTGAAGAAGGATAAAAATAGGCTTACCGTACCCTAAGATTCAATGCCAATACCACCAAATCTTACCTGCGCAGATTCACCCCAAGGCCCCGAGATCAGACTGAACACCCTCCTACTGAAGTCTCGGACGCTGACAAGTCGGTTCAGTGCATCCCAACTTTTGCTGTAGAAGGATACCTCCGAATATTGAAAATAAATAGTTTATGATGATTAACCTATTAGTTAACAGGAGTTATGAAGGAACCAGGAAATAAACGAATTTTACAGAAGGCTGATGAAATAAATACTCATGAAATTGGTTGATTGATTTAATCAATTGCGTGATTCTGGGAAGGCAAAGGTAAATATGAGTTTTAATAAATACAGATGTTTTAATCAAACATATGAAATTATATTCGAGGAATCATTTACCTTTAACATGTGACCGATTGCTAAAATGAGGATGTCTTATTGTTAGAATAATATCCGACAGATAATATCAATTTAAGATTATAAATCTAGAATAAACAGCCAAGTCACTTTTTAGCAGATATTGGCATTTAAAGAATGCCGCATCCAAATACATACACATCCAAATTTAATCATTGCTGCATTGTAGTTATTTTCCCCAAAGTTTTCAAGTAGATCTAATCAAAGAGAAAAAAAAGTTGATTTTAGTTGTTGTTTTTTTTAAAGTTTATTTTGTAAATAGGTAATGCAATAACGGATTTAAAGAGTAATTCACTTTGCTTTTCTGTGAGTTATATGAAAATTTGTATCCCTATTTCCAAATGCATATAATTATGCATCATACCATATAAATCTCTATATAAAAGTATTAGTTTACAAATAGCGTATTGCACTATGACTATGTGTATATAAAAGTAGGAATTAATTCAAGTAAACACAAAACAAGAAAAAAAGAAAAGCGCAAACAAAATACATATTAATTAAAACAGAAGGCAAAAATACAATAAAACTGTGGACTGACCATTTGTCCCAGCTGTTACTCTGAATCGTCCCTAATCAGGCGGAAACAGGCGTTCAGTTTTCCAGATCCAGTTGGTGGTTTGTTTATCCAAGGGCTGGTTTCCTTCCAGTGGGAACATCTCTTGTTTGTCATCACTTACAGCTCCCCCCCCCTTACAAACCCTCCGGCGAGGTTTATTTACCTTCCGGCTTGTTCGATTTTATATCGATTAGGGGATGTCTTATAGCAGATGTTTTATTGTAATGCGGCTTGATTTCGATCAAAGGAATACGAAAATAATGGTAGAATATGACGGAAAAACAAAATAAACATTAGTAAAAGGGTTTAAATGCAAAATAAATGGATAAAAGAAATAATAAACTAAACTGAATTAATTGAACATTTAAAATGTAGCTGAAATACTTACTAGTGAAATGAAAGAGCGCCTTATCAGAAAAAAATAAATTTGGCATACTGTTCTAATAAGAATATCTAACGAGAAAATAAAATTATGTACTACTATAAAAGATGTACTTATATTCGCCAATACACACAAAAACCACATTACAGAGAGAAGTCGGGATTATATAGAGCTTATGAGTCCAAAGAAGCTGACTTAAGGTCACGGTATGCAAGCACTTGGATGAGAGATGTAGAAGGTAGAGGTAGATTTAAGTAGAATCGATTAGTTTAGAAGGCCAAGAAAAGTTTCTTTATGTACCTCAACATTAAAAACAAACGGATACATACATAACATAAATTTTGTGGTTGTACATCAATTTTATTAATGAGGAAGATTCTTACTGATATTCACTAACTATTTAATTGAAACGTTGATTTCGAAAAGATACTGTGATGGGCCTGATGTGTGTGAGGGAGTGAGGTTATAACACACAGCTGGTGGGAGCAAAGGGTTATGTGAAATGGATTTGTCACTGCCTCAAACATGTTTATATTTTAGTTCTCTTTATATTTAATTGAAGGTCATTTTTATATATTATTTTATTTTCTGTTATGATTATATTAATTGGAACATTCTCTTCTAATTTGTTTATATATATTTATTTATCATAACATATCAAAGATGATTATTATATTACGTTTTCGAGGTACCTTATGCCTCATCTTCAGATTTTCAAATATTATTTCCTTATGTCCATTTAAAATTGTTTCTAATTCCACTTTTAATGTTCTTCTTGCTCTTTTCATATGGTGTTCCATTTCCATATTAATATTATTTTATATCAATTACTATTATAGAAGAGGCATAAGGTACCTCGAAACATAATATAATAATCATCTTTGATATGTTATGATAAATAAATATATATAAACAAATTAGAGGAGAATGTTCCGATTAATATTATCATAACTTAAATTACTCTTCTATAATAGTAATTGATATAAAATTTATTTTCTGTGTTTTATGATAGTAGAAAGATTATTTTACTTTACAGTTACAAATCCATTGCAACCTCTCACCAGCTGTTGTCCATTTATCTCGTTTATTATTCTTATTGTGCACTCCTCATTGTTGTCTCTCTTCTCAGTTAATTTCTCCGTTTTATTTTGTGTACCTGCAGGATAATAAAAGAATATTTTTGACGCCACTTTGCAGCTATTATTCATTTCACAAAGGAGGTGAGCCTTTAAAATACTAAAGGATATTTTTTTCGAAATTGATATTTTGACATATTTCTATACTCACGGTTTGGAATTATTTTATTAAATCCGTCATCAGATTTTATGTAAAAAACATAAATCCTTTAAAAACTTATTTGAAAATTTCATTTCATCCAAAAAGGTAATAAATCCACATTTCATTTCATTATAAAAGGTGTTAGAAACGTTTCCTTCCAAAACGGACTATATCCTCTGTAAACAGATAACCTTTCTTTTTATTTTATTCCACTATATTTCCCACTATACGGCAGAAGCATCTAATCCCTAATATATTACCATTAATTTATTGGTTTTTTTTCATTTTGTGCATTTTCATTGGTTCATTTAGTACCTCTTGAATCACTGCTATTATTTTGAACAATATTTTTAACCTAATAATCAGTATTTAGGCTGTTTTAAAGAACTTAATTGCCTCGCTTCGATTCTCGTAGGTTCCCAATTAAATTAAGTTTTTTCATAGTATTTCTTCTCGCATCCACATAGATTTGATATAAAAATCTTAAGAAACTCAAATTTTAATACATTAATGGTATTTTATTCAGAAAATGGTTGGAATTAGAATTATCTGACCTTGCTAAATATAAGAAGAAAAACCGTGATTGATCTAACAGATTTTTTTTTTTGTTTTTGAATAAGGCAAAAGACCGAAATAAATGTTATTAATTTTTCAGTCTTATAGTTAAATATTGTTTACTCGTAGTTAATAATATAAATACAATTATTAAATTCACAGAAAGAATGATTAAAAGTGCATAACAAATTTCATAATTAAAATAAAAGGTCCTTTAAATATTCGCTTTCTTTATGAAGAATAGACAATAAATTCTAGTGAACCAACAAGGAAAGATATTTCCCAGAGTGATAATAGGGAAATAAACATGACTTAATAATTGACATTATAAAGACGTTAGTTATGAGTAATGCTGTATGAGGAAAGTTATGATGACAGTTATCTCGCGTTATATTCTTCCAAAAAGAATATTCCTTTTAATGCCCATTATATTGTTAAAATGTCATGGAAAAAGTGGAGTAATTTGGAAAAATAAGTTGTTAATAAAATAATAATTCAAATTCAGATTTTAATAAAAAAAACAATCTAGTAAATTGTTCTAGTAATAAATAAATGCCAGATTTTTTTGTTTCTTGTAAAATTATCTAAAGTGGATATAGAATCTTTTGGAACTCAACGTCTCAATTGCAGGATTCATCTTAACTAGTGGGCATCTAGTTCTCTTGCTTCACCGTATATTTCCTCACCTCTCATTTTACCACGTTCTATTAATCAATTATAAGGTTTGCAATAATTTTCATATTTTCTAGACCAGCTTTAAGACATTTAAATAACGCTTCTACTATTATTTTTCCTGTACACTCTAATATCTTGTAAAGGTGTACATCATTAAAATAATTAGTTAAATGCGATTAATAATTAACTAAAATAACAAGAGTAGTACAAGTCATGAATAATGAAATAAAAGAAAAGAAGGCCTTAAACCGCTTTAAACGACAGCTGTACATCCTACGTAATTATGTGTAATTGGGGAGTTAGGAGATTTCAGCATTAACAAGATTCCAAGAAACGATAGAGAAAATCGTTCCAGTATAAAGGATGATTCATGGTCTATATAAAAAAATGATATAATCAGTTTTTGAAACTGCTTTTCAATATTAAATTGAGGCAAACAATTTAGAACTCAAATATGACAAAATCATGGGTTTATCACTGCTTTTTAAAAAATCTTCGGGTCATACATAATGTAAATATATCGCTACATAAATGAAACATATGGCAAGGTGGTGTGCTGGACCGGGTTAGGAGGGGGAAGGATCAACACAATGATAGCTTCCATATGCTTACAATGATTTTATAAAATCATTAGCTGTCCAAAAGTATATTACATAATATGCTACTACTCGTATTTGTAAGAAAATATTTTACTTTGGTACTATATATATATATATATTTTTTTTACTTTCACTTTCTTATATATAGTAAGAGAAAATATTCCGATCATAAAAAATTTTTAATTCGAGTTTCCGCCAGAAATATATGTTTTAGGGTCCCTTGAGTCCATATGACCAAGTCCCGCAAAAAGGTCTGTGTCCGTATGCGAGTGGTATAGTGAAGAAAGAAAAGTCCCACGAAACTTTATGCTACTGTGGCTTATCAGACGATGCTACAGTGGGAGTCCTAAATTTTGCCTATCCAGGTTTTATTAAGAAAGAGATCTTTAACGAGTACCTGACATCGCACAGACTCGGGACCACTTTTAAACGTTCGCTCCGAAGGACGGCATAACCAAGGATTTTTTACTTCCATTAAAAAATCTTAGGGCCAAATGCGGGTTTGAACCTGGGACCTTTGGTATAGAAAGCTGTTATGTTAGCCACTATGCTATGGTGACCCCTGACTATTTCAATGAGGATAGAATGTCTGATATTAAAGACCTTTTAATTTTACATAGACATAACTAGTTCAGTCGCAATCGATACACTGTGTAAGTACACTGTAAGTACACTGTGTAAGTACACTGTAAGAAAGTGATACCTTCAAAGAAGTACAGCCTTCAGGAACACCCAAGTGCAGTAGGAAGAGGTAGGGCAGAGGAATACAGCTTCAAGAGGCGACATCATAATTAGTTTTAGCAGGGTGCGGGATGAGAGGTTGCTTTGTGGGTCAGGGAGCCACCCCGTGTTGCTACTCTCCCCACTTTGTATCTTGGCCTGCAATGTAATTCCCTTTTCCATTCGGAGCATGCTATTCATGGGACTATCTCCACCTGCTCTTTATTTTACACTCCTTATTTCATATATTCGACCCCAAGGGAAAATGGCTTCCATCATTGTCGGCGGTTTTAAATGTATGCAGCAAAATTTAAATAAAAATGTATTTGCACTGGATGGTCTGATATTAATAAACGTATCAAGGGCACTGAGTTTCAGTCTTGTATATCTTTACAATAAATTTTTCTCACGAGTATTGATGAAACAATATTAAAGATATCAATTTAAAAAATAATGATAAACCTTTATTAGTACTTAAATATAAAATGTATTACAGTTTATTTTTAAGTAAAAAATAAAGGGATTGCCGCCTAAGACATACTCACCAGTCAGAAAATTACTATATTCTTGCAATAAGTGTTTTGTTTTTTTAGATGTGGATGCTTTGTAGACTTCAGAGATACTATTATTACCAAAAGAATTCAAATTAAATTTTTAGGCTGTGAAGATGGATCATCTTCAAGATCAATCACGTCCTCCCACCCGAGTCTACTGGTCTCCAGGTTCGGATCCCAGCTGTGGCAGAATACTGATTTTTTTTTTGTTTTTTTTTTTCAGTCGAAGAGCACCCCTGGGGAATAGAGACCCTCCTGTGGCACACCCAATCCTTTTAAAGTGGGTACCCAAAAATTAAAAAAAAAAAAACCTGGCGGCTGAGAGTGATATCTGCCTAATGTTCTAATTGAACGGCCGTTGGTCTAGAAACAGCACGAATCTCGATATGACCCTTCATGAGTTGTAGAGGTACAGAATTGTTATAAAATGAATTTCGTCTAGTAATGCTTCGACCTCCCGCTCCAAGAGAAAAGTATTGTAGATTGGCGACGATCCAACTAACACAAGAGCATATCAGACCATAATAGTGACTCATGAGGGGGCAGGTTTTAGCAGGGTTTTATACTAAGAGAAGACAATTACGAGCACCATATAAAAAAAAATTGTCCGAGAGAACTCATTTGAAGAATGGAACCGTCGGTAAGTGACGACACCAAAAGGTGCTACCCTAAGCTTGTTAAACTTGGTAAAACCAATGAATAAGCAGATCTACCCGAACTACAAAGCCTTTTTGCACGGGTGGAAATAATCTATTAGAAAAGGCTATTTTCTTAGAAGTGTATTCTCTCTATTGGAAGGATAGATGAGAATAACCAGCGAGGCCGTTGAACATAGGATTTTCCTAGACACCAATGTTTGAAAATTTGATAACATAGTATGCATAGCTAAGGTAACGCATTTGGTTTTATATCAGCTATGTGTTGTATATACAGTGCCTACGTCCCTCAACTGTAAATATATACATCGACTTAATGCAATGAAGGTTTTCAAATAAATACATATATGAATAATCTGTTTACATTAGCTCAGTAATAATTTTTTTGCATCATTCTAGATCATCTGAAATTCTATTTTCCTAAACACATACAATATTTTAAAATTAATACTCACATTAATATAAATTTGAATAACTAAAGGTAATATTATGAGCTATGCCAGTAATCGGCAAATACTCAGAAAAAAAAGTACAGAGTACTGTCTTCAAAATAATGCTCGCTGCGGAGTACAGTTCTCGCAATGTAAAATGCTAGATCTCTTTCGAAGAACGATATAACTAAGGAATTTTTAATCCCTTCAAAAAATTCTAAACCATCTGCAGGGTTTGAAACCGCGAACGTAGAGATATAATATAAATCTTTAACCACTTATTAAATCTTTTAAGGGCCACTGGTGGTGAACGTGGCTAGCATAGCAGATATCTATGCTCAAGTTCAGGGGTTCAAACTCGGAAGAAGACTCTATCTTTTTTTTTTCAACCAAATTCATATCTTTTTACATATCTTTCGAAAGATGAAATAACCAAGGGTTATTTACTCCCTTAAAAAATCCTAGTGCTATCTACTGCTATGCAGCTGAAATTCGCTGGTTCAAACCTGGCAGATGGTCATATGATATTTTGTTTAATTTTTCAACCAAAATTATCCAACATCCCTTTCGAATTACAAATTAACTTAACTTACAAAATAAATTATTACTTACTTAAAGACTCCTAGACTATCTGCTGGGTTTGAACCCGCGACCTTGGACATAGAATAAAAAAAAAAATCCTCAATGCGCAAGCGCACGGTCCTAAAATCAATAGTAACATGTGATTCCATCGGTAAAAATAAACATAATAATGGACCCCTCTATTGATTTTATCCGAAGAGATTTATTTAACCGATTTTAAAATAGATAATATAAAAAATAGATGGCCTAAATAAATTAATATATTAATAGACCTCAAAATGGACGAAAACCATACCTAATATATGTAGTTAATATACTCCTACTCAGAGACCTCATATAAAAAACTACTCTAGTACCTAAGTATACAAAAAGTACTGAGTACTATACTTCGCAGCAAGCATTATCACTGAGCTATTCACTAAAATTGAAAACCCAATATTTTTTATAATCAAAACATGGTAAGAATTTTACTTGTTTGCTTTTCATAAAAAAAAAAAAAAAAAAACTAGTTATGAATAGAAGAATTGATCGAAACATTTTAAAGCAAGCCCCACACACATGGTAATTATACATAGCAATAACAAGGTAAAACTTAAGGTAATACTGTAAATGTAACTGGCTTGCATCATAAGTTTAACATCGGTACTGTAAATACATTTTTTACATTAACAATACCATTTAAAATTTCCAAGAATATTAAATATTTTGGAATATTAAATATGGAATATTAGAAGTATTTAAAAATAATAATACTACCTTCATCCGAAAATAGCATAACAAAACAAATTTGGATAAATTATAGACCTAATGTAAAGAGCATCTTAATGACATAATATAAATGAGTGAAGGAAGAACTTATACTCAGCAACGCGAACGACAAAATTATATCTTTCAGATTTTTTTTAAGTTAGTAGGTTTACAGCAGAAAACATAACTAATATATATATATATATATTATATATATATATATTATATATATATATATATATTATATTATATATATTGGTATATTTGTATACATATTTATATTTATATCAGCTTCTTTGAGCTTTCAGTAAATTAGTTTACTTATTATATTCAACTAAATGAACTAATTCATTATTTACAGCTAGATGATTCAAAAAGACGGGTAATATTAATTTTAAACAGTAATTTATAAGCTTTTTACATATTTTTTAAAGGTTAAAAAGTGTTATGTTTAATTTTTTCCCCATAAAAAATATGGAAATCTATTATACTAACTAAACCAGGCACCTAAATCGATAAATTAGCTAGATCTGTAAGCAATTTACTGATAAAACAATTAATTTTAATTATATCAAAAGAAATGTATGTATACTTTAAAATGAATAATTTATGGTTTATTTTAAGAACTAAAGAGATTGATACTAATGGTATAAATTAAGCCTAAACGCCAATTCGTAAAAGCACAGTATTTCAAAATAATGAATTGTTTTTATAATATAAAGAATATAAGAATGTATTCAGATAATGTAAATTTTATGGAATAAAATTTATTTTGTTAACTGATGATGGTGGAGCATATGGTAAATCAAGACGATCTGCATTGTAACCTAGAATAAATTACAGTAATGTTCATAATATAATTTATTAAAAAAATATTCTTAATCATCAAAAATACCATCAATTCCTTGAAGAAACAACTGAATTCTTAAAACCTTATTTGATGTGGCTAGTTGAAAAACTTTAAAATTGTCTGCATAGAAATAAATGATGTTTCAGTAACTAATATAAGAAAGAAATAGGTTCGAGTAATAGCTTAAAACACAAAACAAAGTAATTCTGTACAAGTTGAGTTCTATACCACAAATGCATTTAAATTAAGCTATTAGTATATAAAAATTATATTTAACATTCACTAAGATGAAAATATTCCAAGTTCTATCATATAGTTTGCAATGCTTCTATGCTTGCTTGTTTTTTAAATGTTCTTGGAAATTGATCATTTGTTTTTATTTAGATAATTATAAATGTACATACAAAATTAATTTTTTTAATTTACTGTCTGATAGGCAACAAGAATTATTAAGCTAAAAAAAACAAAAAAACATATTCATTTCAAATTTATAATAGCTCATAGATTAAAATTTATATAGAAGAAGATACTATGGCAAGGTATACCCTTTATAAGATTCATGAAACAGATGTAAATAAAATAAATGTACATTAACGCACCAACATGTTAGATATTATCATTAAAACCGAATCAAACAATGAAGATTTCATTCCTATACAACCATCAACTTACCTCTATCCAAGGCGAACCCCAAAAGATCAGACTTAAGGGGTAAAAATTAAATTGAAAGAATCCGGGTAATGATGATACAGATTCACTACGTGCAAATAAAACATAAAGTCATTTGGATATAGCCAGAATTTATAGTACTAAAAAGGATAATATAATAGAAAAATGAATATTATTATCCCCATAGAAAAAGATTTATATTATTTTAAATGGCCTGTTAATAACTAATCAATAACCTTGCGAAATCAATTGAATGGTCAGGTGGATAAAGGAAAAACTGAATTATTGCAATACATAAGGGCTTAGGGGGATATATTTTACAATATTTCCCCATTCATCGGTATAAATTAAATAAACGATTCAGAACTGGGTTCATAAAGATAAAGGTGCAATTGCGAGATACATCTCTGCCTTATAGTGGATAAAAATAATTTAAACTCAATGAATAAAGTTGGAGGCTGATATTTAATTTCACCACTCTTTTTAATGCTATATAAACTCGGTTTAAAAACATATCAACTTACAACATACAAACAATATTAAATATCATCTTGAATTTTTAATAAATTAATATGCACATTACTGTAAGACTTTTAAGCTTAGGTTCATATCAGTTAATTATGATCTGGTTTCTATCTCATTTGCTTATTGTTTAATATGCTTTAAATGCAATGCCATGAGTAATATTTGTTTAATAGTTCGCTTTATAGTTTGGCACCGAAATATACTTCTTATTGTTATGCATTTACAGATAACAGATGGAATAAGGCAAGGTACTAAACCAATATTATAAAATATTAATGTGAAAAATCAATATATGAATGAAAATAAATATTATTCTGGGACGAGCAGTCTCTTACGGATAACAAACAGTGTAAAAAGTTAATAATATATGCCTGTTCTTTTAAGACTTCAGTGTAGAATTGGATCAGCTTAGGTAACAAGGACTAGTTTTCATACATAGCTTTAAATTTTACATCCTTTTCTAATTATGTTTGTTATTACATATACTAATTAAAAATATAATACTGTTAAATCATTAAATTAACAGGACATTATCTGTACAAACATCATAACTACACAAAAGAGCATTACATAAGGTAATTTAAATACTCACAGATGAATTAAAACTGCCATCTTTCTTTTTCATCGCACAAATTTTTAAATTTTCTCGATTCCTCGAAAGTGCGCTTTAGCCAAAAAAATAAAAACCAACACACACAAATCTAATCACAAACACACACTATTTACACTTTTAGAACTGTTAAATCTAAAAACAGAAACATCCCGGCACAGAACCGACCCACTATTGAATAAGAGAATACTGCAACAGAAGGTGAAGAGTAGATAATTGAATTATAGAGAATACTGCGTTCTGATTGGCCAGACGTTTCCTGCCTATCTTTACCTTTCAGTCAAAACACTGCCTTTATAACGCCTTAAAATCAAATATTAAATATATTTAAAAGTTCATTTTTTTTTCTTTTTCAGAATTCTTATTGTATCCTCAAACTTTAATTTTATTATTTATAATAAAAACCTAACAATATACATATAATAAACGACTGTTTTGATAATTAGAAAATTCGGCTTGTAATTATATAAACCGTTTTCATCACTTGTCATTACCTTATACAGCTCTGTATTTAATGTAACATTTTTTTCTAAAATCTCATGCTTTCCAACTGTATATTACACCATATATAATATTACTATTAAATTAATATTCTTATGTGTAACAAATGTTTACTCTAATCTCCTTCATTTGGTTATCAAATTCTTTTTTATTGCATATTTTCCCGTTTTTTATCATTGCTAATAAACTGAAATGACCAACCTTCCCAATTTACAAAATTAAAGGTACTTTATAAAAATAAAAATTAAAATATTGGCATTTGAATCCTGTCAGACTATATACCACTCAGAATGAAACCGACATGATATTTAAGCCCAATAAATTATACATCGATATATCGGGTTTAATAAAAGTCGTTATAGCTGTTTTTAAGAATACGGCAAAAAAGAGCAAAATGCATTGTATAATTTGGCACTTCTGGTCAGTCAATTATTGTGGAAATTTTGCTGTTATATCTCTGGCATATAATTGTCTCAAATATGAAATTTTATTTTCGTAAGGCTTTTCGTTTTTATGATAAGCTTACAACATACAGACACATTATCCAAATATTAAATTAGATCTTTCACTAAGTTCTGACAAGCAGTAAATGGGATGAGACAAGAGCATTTTAGGCAGGGAAAACTGCAATAACAAGTTACTCCTTTTTTCGCCTTTTTTACAAGGCCTATAATTTCCAGAATAAGATATCTCATCCATCTCCTTTTTAAACTACCCTTGTATTTATCAGTTTTAACCACTCTTATCAGTCTGTGCATTCCTTTGGATCACTAAAATATATTCGCTCCGTCATAAGAAGGTGTGGACTTATTATACATAACTACATACTTTCACATATTAAACCCTTCTGTAGATATTAATTGAGGAAAGAAAGAATATTTGTTTATTTGAGAAGGCTCAATTAGATTAATTTTTGTTAAACTTATTTTTTTTAATTTTATTTTAAAAGATTGGCACATGAATTTAAGTCTCAACCTTTAACTGGTGATATGGGGTCTACAGGACCCCAGGGCCTCCTTAAAGTTTTGTGAATCTCATTGTCCCGATCCGATCGGATTGTGAAAACCTGACATTTCCTATCTCGACATGATTGTAATATAGCATCTGTTTATAGCCAGTGTTTATTCGGTATTGCTTTAGGACAGTGTTTTTTGGGTCCTGTAGACCCCACTTCACCATTACTGTTCGGATTTATTGAAAGTGTTTTTTCATTTTGTTGAAAAAAATGGCTTGTGATAGTGTTATTTTATGCACCTTTTTAGATTTATTAAGAAGCTAGGATCATCTTTGCTAAAGGATCACACGAGCAGACGGTCAGAAAACCCTAGACTTCCTCTGGAGCTTCGGTTTAAATTTTAATCATTATTAGGGAAAAACCCAGAAGAATCTAACCCATATAGTCAGGAAAAAGAGATGTTATTTTGTCCAAGAAACTAGGATAGGAAGTCATCTATATTATGTATTAAATGTTAGAAAAATATTTGTGGACAATGTTTGGTTTCCTATTACAAAATCTTTGGCTAATTTTAGCTGGGCATACTTTCATTACAATATAAATTTTTTTTATCATTTTTTGCTTTTTAAATATAATAAACTTTAAATAAGAACTTGTTAAGATATTATTTTACAAATGTTTTCATTCCTTAGAATATAACATTAAAAAAAAAAAAAAAAAATTAATAAAATGTATTTAAAAATATCAGGCATTTATTCAGTTTTATAAGCATCTTTTCGTATGGTAACTGTTGAAAATAGGTTGAAATAACGTATTTTACAAGAATAAACAATTCTAGATGTTGGGATCACTTGTAGCTGGGTGGCTAGCATAACAGCCTCCTATGCTAAAGGTCACGGGTTCAAACCCGCAAGTGGTCCTAGGATTTTTTAATGGGAGTAAGAAATCCTTATTTATGCCGTCCTTCGGAGAGGACGTTAAAAGGTGATCCGGAGCCTTTTCGATGTCAGGTACTCGTTAAAGATCCCTATTCCAAAAAATTCTGAATAGGCAAAATTTAAGACTCCCACTGTAGCATCGTCCGATTAGACATAGTAGCATAAAGTGGCGTTAAGGAAATAAAGGAGATATTTCAGAATTAAAAAAAAAAAAAAAAAAATGAGGTCTAGGGTCTGAGAGACCTCACCCCACCAATTTTCACTATAAATTTTACCTCACCAGTTAAAGGTTGTTAAAATGTACCGAACAAAAATCGTAACCGGGAATTGTTTAACTATAAACAGAAGCGGCAAGCCATCGGTATTAATTTAATCCAAACCCTAAAATTCGGGATATTGCCCGGAAATCCTGTGTAAAATAGTCCTATTTCAACTGAATCCTAAAGAAACTGTGCGCTGTAGATGCTTAGATAATTATTAGCAGAGAAAACTTTCCATGGGTAGTAGAATTTAGGGGAACTGAGGCGAAAATATTACTTCCTCAGGAATTCTATTTAATAAGTAAACCTCTGTGACTGTCCTTATATTACTTCCTGTAAGGGAATGTTCCTTTTAGGATATTGGCTACGGGACAAGGATGTTAACATAAAACAAGTATCAAGCATGCTATAACATGTTGTACATCGGATATAATATGTAATGAGACCCTTCATCTTTCTTCGCAGTTCCAGGGATAATGAAAGTTTTATAAACATGCTGCGCACGTCTCATAATTTCAACTCAACTTTCCTGGTTTGATTTTGATTTTTAACTTTTTCATAGATGCTCCTGTAAATATATGTTTAGTTACTATGGAAACATCAGTTTTCAAAATTTAGAAATTCCATATTTACCGAAGAATATAAGCTTTTTTTACGACTTTATTTGTGACAGAATATTTCTATATATTCCTAAGCTTTACAGCGGTATTTACTATGGTAGGATGGTGTAAAGATATTCCTAATTTACCTCGAAAAAGCAATTGATTATATTTACGACAACACACTCGTTCTAAACCACAAATCTTTTATATTTAGAGCAAGGGGGAGGGGAGTACTGATAGGACGTAAATGTCAGCCATGTAGAAGGGATAGGGTACCTTCCTGTTTCATGTGCAACTCAATGAAACGAAGGATGTCTATTAATTTTTGGCATTATGCCCTGTCGTAAAGGAGTTGAGGAATCAATACTTGAGAAAAGATTAATTAACTCCAGAAGAAGCAATAAATAGACTAAATAGGTCCGATTGGTTGAAACTGGCGCTATAATTATGTGAATTAATAAAATACAGAAATTTTACAGTCCAGCATTTTAACTATTAAACTATAAATAAAATTAAAAACACTAGATTACAATGTTACAACAATACACTCTTAATCATTATTGTCGTCAAGGTTATTGAAAATGGATACATATATTGCAACAACCACAATTCTAAAAAAACGGTCAACTAGACAGACGACTCATCGCTGTTGCCTCGCGATCTTAATTTTATAAGTAGCAACAATTATTAATTCATTCATATTCCTAATTTTTTATGTTTTCAAGTTTCTATTTTGGTTGATTATCAAATTTTTTCAATGTATTTATTTTTATACGTTTATTATTAGTGAATATATGCGAGAGACGATCGGTTATTTAAAGATTAAAGGTTTTTTAGAGGAAGGAATTTTATAAATATTTTAAATTCGGTATTTCAGCACACGAAGACTATTCCAATAAGGATAAAACCTGTCTTATATTGAAGCCCATTTAATCAGAGAAAATTTCAGGAGAACCCGTGTTGTGAGAGGCACTTCCTCCTAGCCGTAAAATCGTTGCTGAGTAGCGCTCTCACCCTGAACATTGCTTCATCAGTCGCCTCTCTCGTGGCCACATGTTGTCGTCAAACCTCATTGCTGCTTACTGTTACAATTTTATTCAATTTTGAAATTCGTGTTCTTTGAGATTATGACCTTTGGCATGTCGAGGCGGTCACATGTATCCTATTTTTATACCAAATAAAAGTGGCTCTTTCCTCACACCCGTAGGCAAAAAGAATTTTCTTGGTTCTTACCTATACCAAACAAACCAACCCCCAACGCTCTCCCTATATCTACATTCTCATGCATTTAAAACAGTCAATTCATTCACAAGAGATAAGATGCCGTCTATCCAACCTTTATATTCCTCCCTCAGAACGGAAAAATATGAATGCTCTTTTCTAGACCGTTCCACTCTTTTCTGGAATTCCCTCCCATCACACATCCGTCATACTCTCCACATCTAAATACTTTATTTTCCAGTACCTTCTAGCTTCCAAAAATGTCACTGCCTGACAACGAAATGGTTTTAATTCGATCGTATTCAATATTTTTATTTGTTTAAATTTATTTATTTACGATATTTCAGCTTTTCTATTTACTGCACTTCCTTTTATTTTATATTATATTACATTGTTATAATAAGAATTAATATCTAATTATTGGACTATGTTGCATTATTTCAAATAATTTATTTCTTGGCCAGGGATAGATTCTATATTATGTTCAATCCAATGTCATTCTTAGGGGACTTAGTTGCAGAATAAAGTTTTCTTCTTTCTTTAATAGTGCTTTATTTAAGTCAAAACTGTTGACTTCCACCTACTTCTCTCCTTCAAATCATTCTCCGCCAAAACGGACCTTTATCACACAAGATCGGTGCTTTAACTTAATTTAAATCAGTAACTGTTTAATTAGATGAATTTTCAATCTAGTTACTCAATTTAGTTTAATTCTACTATTATTCGAACTTCAAGGAATAATCAATAAGAAATCTGTCAAACAAAGAGCAATGGATGAAATGAAGTGTGGAGAATAATGCATATAGGTACCAAAAATGGAACTAGAGTTCACTGCTGTGGCGACACATTTCGACAGAAAATTCCCCTCCTCACTAAATTTCAATATAAGAAAAAAAAGAGGTTTCTGAATTCATCATTTCTGATCACTGAGTTCTAGAATACAGATCATACAATGATACCCATCGCTATAATTTTATAATTGTAAATTTAGTGTTTTGGATTTTTTTCTAGACCTCAAAACAAACTGACATACCGTTTTATAAGACTCCGTTAATAAGGTACGGGGATCAGTTGTTCACAGTGCAACAATTCACTGCATACTTCGTAATAGATTACCGAAATCTAAAATAATACTTTAATGAGAATTTAAAAAAGATCTACATACATGTTTCCTGTGAAGGATTTGAATAAAATATAATAGAAAATGAGTCCCTTAAGAATTACACAAATATTACAAATAAATATTACATATCTGGCTAAAATACATTAAATAAACTTAATTATTAACAAAGTTAAAGGAGAGAGGGAAACAGATTTATATGCATAAAAAACATTTAACCCTCCAAAGCTAGTGTGACATATCCGTAACGCAAATTTTTTCCATATTCAGGGGTAACATGGAACATAAGTGAGAGTGAAAAAATAAAAAATTTTAACAAAAATAGTTCTCGGACTTGGAGGGTTAATACAGCAGTAAAAAGACAAGTTAAAACAACTAATGTTAGACTGAAATAAATAAGAGATTCGGTTATTATGATGGTTGAGCACTTTGAATCCAAAATCTAATGTAAAATGGTACAACCTACATGCATCTATTTGGGATATATGTGTCAGAAAAGGAGAGATTTGAATGTGAATAAGAATGAAGCACGACGTATATATGGAAGGAATGGAATTCCACAATGCAGGAGAACGGGCAAGAAAGGATCGATCGAAGGCTAGAGAACATTCTGTAAAATAGAATATAAAATTATATTACTAAATGGAATCAATATTCAAAACTTGATACTTGATAATACCTACTTTAAAATACTCAAGACAAAAAAAATAGGATACGTGTGGTATATACCCATGAATCCTCTGATGGATAAGACCCATTAGTGGAATGAATTAAGACGAATCGGGCTATAAAGATAAATGATATAGGAACCCAGACAAACTGACAGAGCGTAAATAATAAAGGGAAAGAAAGACAGAGACAAGAATAATGTTAGTCATGTGGCGCACTTCACACGAGCTAGGATTGCAGCCCCAACCCCTTCTAATTACAAAGGGAATATCCACGGTTTTTTCACCACCCCCCATGTACGCCATTATTCGACCGCACTACGTGCCTGATACATATTTCATTTGTCTCGTTCATTTACATTTTTTATCATTGTTTAAAACATTTGTGTTAGTCCCCTCTTAACCACACGAATACCAGGGGAGATGTCTGGTTTTATGAAATGTAATTTACAGTTCTGGTTTGTAAAAACAGGGAAATGTTCATTTTATTTTGTAAATATAAAATAAAAATCTTCTTGATGCAATAAAAAAATTGGTCTTGGTCATTTCCAATATATAAAGTGTCCAGAAAAAAACATATAATAATAATAGTAACTCGTCTATTTCAGAAAAACTGATATTTACAGTATGATTATTATGTTTTAAGGTCTCAAAAATACTTTTAATGTTTTTTTTTATTGTTTGTTATTTAGATTTCGAAAGCGTTTTTTTCTCACTTTCAAATTAGAAGGATTTATTTAGTTCAACAGATCACACCCTGCCCTACAAAACAAAATCATTATCATTCACCATGAATTCATTATTTTTTTTTATTTTCAACGGTTCAAAATGATTGGTTGCAAATAAATATTTTCGAACAGAATTTTCCAAATATGTTATTGATTTTGCTCGTAAACTATAAATTACAGCTCATTTCTATAGAGTATCAATGGTGCGATCTGGCTGTAGTGCCGAGGATGTATGTATGCATGTATCAATGGTGCGAAGCTTAAATTAAAAAAATCACAAATTTAAAAACGGAGTTGTTTGACCTATGATATTCGATATTTCCGCATAGCAGCCCTCAAAAAAAAAAAAAAAAAAAAAAAAAAAAAAAAAAAAAAAAAAAAAAAAAAAAAAAAAAAAAAAAAAAAAACCCTATGTTTTATTAAACAACTTTTTTATTTATTGTACATTGGTATTTCGGGTTCGATCAAAATCGCTGAGGGTAAGCCAGCCCGGGTTTGAATGCCAATATGAGACATTTTCAATCTTCTTTAATTGTCCTCTTATGTTTTCCGTTTCCATGTCTTATAAATAATATAATGACAGAATATTATTAGTTCTATTTCAATACAAAAAAACTAAGGATTTAATTGAACAACAAATGTTGTATAATATTACGAACATGTATATTCAACTATGTTATTTAATCAACCTAAAATGTTTATTTCCAAAACATTAACTGAAGTTCGAATCGCCAATTTTTTTTTTTTAATGAATAGTTTGAAGTCTCCTCAAGTTTCAAACAGGGCGATACTCTTTTCCCAGTTTTATTTAATTTAGGCATTGGCACCCGTCATTTAAAAAGTAATTCGTTCGGAAATGGATTTTATTATGGAGTGTAACATATTTGCGCTGTGTAAATAACTCCTAATACTTGTGTAAGATTATAAAGTTCTGATAAATTAACCAATTACAGCAATAGTAAATAATTAGATCTGAAAGTAAATATGGCCCTGCGATTGGACATATCAAGCTGCCGTAAACATAAAGTTCAAACGTGAAGCAAATCAAAAGACTGATTTTTGGCGTTTTAATGTTAACCAAACGTAACGCTTTCTTATTCTACAAGTTAGCAATCTATTCACGCCAGAAAGGGAAGGTCGATATTATTTTAATGGAATGTCCAAGAATAAATTTTAAGCCCTCCAGCCCAGTTTTGAAATGCTTAACTCAATATTGCAAAGGTTAAACTTTTGGTAAGATATCACGTCAATTCACATAAAGTGGTGCTAATGATAATAACAATAGGCTGGGCCGATGCCGATACCACCGATCTTGGTCTATCCATGTACAATCCAAATTGACTAACGTCCTAGTCCAAATCCAGTGGTCAGAATTAACACAATCCTCCCACCTGCGTCTCGCCCTACTTCTTGGACACCTACCAGTCAGTTCAGCGCCTAATTACTATTTAGAAATCCGTACTTTACTCAGCCTGCCTCGTTTGATGCTACATGTTCATTTATACTATAGTGGTATAAGCTCTCTGATCCCAGATAGTGTTAAATTTTCTTGTAACTCATCCTTCTTTAGACCAAAATTTTACGTAAAACCTTATTTTCGAAAAAGGTGTTGTTCAGCCTTAAAATAATAGACCACAGAAGCTCAGCAGAGTATGGTTTTGAAATGATTTTTTCTAAAATTTTAAATTAGCCACTTTTTCACTAACATTTGTCTAGAGGGAGATTTTAGTCCTCCTATTTCTGTCCGTGATCAACGAAATTGCGAGTCATTCATACTTCTAAAACTGTAAACTGCTCTCTGAATCTGTGTTATTTATCTTGTTAAAAAGACACGTTTTGAATTTTGCATCTTCAAAACCCTAAAGCATTGCAAAATACATATGAATGCTACGTAGAAGGATGCTTTGAACTTGGAACTAGAGCTCTTTGTTAAGATGTAACGAAGGAGATAAGGAGTAGTAAGGCCTCGAATTTAGGTGGGTGGCTTTGTGGAGCTAACTGCGGAGCAGTGCGGCCAAAGATAGGGGAGAGATAGCCAAGAAGAAGAAGAGAGAGCGGGCTAAATATTTGAAGCCGGGGAGGAGTCAATCTGGGTGCGGTTGTGGCCGCCTGGAGCAGCCCTGATAAGAGCGTCCTCTGGGATCTCTCTCTATTATTCAGCTGTCCTCTCCGACCTCTGTAATTCCTCTAGTCCTTCCAACGCCCATGTCATCCTCTTCCTAGCCTGTCTCTGCGCTTGTATGGTCTTCAGCAAGTGCCGTCCAAGGCCTCTCCTTAAGTCCTAACATTCACAAGGCTTAGGTGTCTCAGATAAAGTGCATACTAAACTTGTCTATGGAATCCGAAACCGATCCATCATATTTAACGATGAAATAAAGTCTTAAAACTTTTAATTATCGATTTTTGCCTAAAAAAGAATTTCACTTAAATCGGTATATGCGAGAATAACGAGTATGATTCCTGATTCCTGTTTCATTTTCGAAAATATTTTTTAATAATAGTCTAAAAAGTTTTTTTTTAAAACATGTTTGTTGAAATTTACAACTGTATCAAGAAATATATTATGGTAATAAAAAAATATATAATACAATGAAATGAATTACATGCAGGTACTACCCATTCGCAGTACTCCAATAGGAATTCTAAATCAAAAGCTCCCGCGACCATCATCTCTGACGCTTCGAAGGATTATCTAGAAACTAGTGGGTTAGAGTGAATATAATGTCTTTCATGGAAGGATTGGTACCTATTTCTGGGCAAATCAGTAACATATATAACATTAACGGTTATTTAATTGCTTCATCCGATTCATCTTTGGGATCTCTAGGGACACCTCTGTCGCTCGATTCTGCGAAGAGTTAAAGTGGCTTTATCCTTCCTATCGTCGAAAATACTTCCTGGCTTCTTTCCTCTATCAATCTATCCGATCCCGACGTCCATCATACATCATTGATCTCTTATTATTCAAATCCTCAATTCATTTCCGCAACACCCGTATGCGGCCTTCTGATTGGTATATTACGCCCCATCGAACTGCAGCTTTCGACAGATCTTTCATAATCCGATCCTCTTCCATGTGGAACTCTATTCCTTCTGATATTCGTAATTCTACTACCCTTCCGACTTTCAAGTCTCGTCTATTCCAGTACTTTCTGTCCATTTAATTTCCTAACAATCCTGACTGATCCAGTTTCCATGAAAATATGTAAATAGAAAAAAGTTATAGAAGTGTTTTTTAATTTTTTATTTATTTTTTTTTTTACTAAGTAAGAAGTGTATTATATTTTTTGGTCTAGTATATGTATGGGAACACGATAATTATTTATTTATTATATTTTTTATTTATCACTTATATTTTTTACAAATATTTTCACATCCATTAGTTTTCGAAGATATATATATATATATTGGTTTATGATATTTTTATTTTTGTCATTTGTCTTATTGTTCTCATTTTTACTTATTATTATTCACTGTATATTTCATTTTTTTATCTTACTCTAAGACTGTAAACATCACATTATTTTATAGTCCGTGGTCTTATAATAGTCATGTAAATGAGCCTTTTGTAATTAAGAGGAAGGTTTGACCGTTTGTGTAGTAAGCGTTGAAGTAGCCAAAATCGGTAAGCAGATTCTAAAAAGTAAATCAGAAAAAGTATAATGACGAGCAATTAAACGAATCCGCAGATTCTATCAATAAAAGGAGCTAACAAACCTCCCCACACTTTCAGAACCACAATTCATCACTTCGACTTTATCATAATCTTTACATTTATTCTCCAGACTTATAAGTTATTTGGTGACCCTTGCATAATCCCATTCGATAATACTGCACTCTAATTTAAATTATAGCTTCTATATAACACCAATTTTTATTTGTCTATCTTGTGATTAGCCTACTGGTGGCTACTCACAAAAATAGGGAGTGATAATCCTACCCTATAAAATTTCATCGAGAAATGTGGTAAGTAAATTCTCCCAGAAGGTTACACCATGCGGCCAATGGCCTACACGTCCTGTCGCGCCAAAGGAAAAAAATAAAATAAATTTCTTCGCGTGATCCTCATTCGACATTCGAATATTATTTATCAGGAAAACCCCTTGATATTTTTTCTTAGGATGCCAGATGTTGATTCACACACATGCTGATTTTTAGAGCGGTTTAAAACATTCTGAAGTTATATGGTCCATATAAGTGAATGTCCGTTAAGGTTTTAAAACAATCGATACAAGTATTCAAGAGCGCCTCATTGCGTATTCATCATTTTATTCGGCTCAAAAAATAAACCAAAAATTTATAGAATATCTCAAGCTTTTTTTTTTTTTAAATTGTTGCATTATGAACAGAAAATCTTTTCTGTTAAAATTGTAGTATTTTAGAGTATGTTCAGAAGAAGCATTTCCATTAATGTGGCAGAGGGTATTTGCAGTTTAAATAAATTATGTAGTAGCTACACCTCTAAGAATGGACGCTGGTGTACCACAGGATTGTCCAACTCTTTACAGTGTTTAAATAATGATGACGACGGAATGCTTTAGTTTACAAGAAACATACACCATGAAGTATTTATCATATGTCAGACCTACATGGAAAGAGAATATTGAAAGGAATATAACCTGAACTATTAAAATTTCATAAACTAAAACAATATAAAATATATTTTTATTATGTAATCTATATGTTTGTTTGTTTATATATTTAACGTCACTTTATGCTGCTATGGCTAATCGGACAATGCTACTGTGGGAGTCCTAAATTTTGCCTATCCAGGTTTTATTAGGATAGGGATCTTTAACGAGTACCTGACATCGCACAGGCTCGGGACCACCTTTTAACGTCCCCTCCGAAAGACGGCATAACTAAGGATTTTTTACTCCCATTAAAAAATCCTAGGACCACCTGCGGGTTTGAACCCGTGACCTTTGGCATGGGAGGCTGTTATGCTAGCCACCCAGCTACAAGTGATCCCCTTGTGATCTATATATTGATATTCAAAACTGTATTGGCTAATACGTCTAGTAAATATAAAATATATAAATTTATCATATGATTTATAATATTAACTAGCTGTACCCCGCAGTTTCGCACACGACTGTTTTATTTTATTTTTTTATTGCTGTGAATTAAGAAAATTCTTTATAATAACTGTGTTGGTTGAGGCCATATAATAGAAATATACCTGAGATAGCAGTGAGTTAAACTTTTAACTATGTCTATGTATGGTAAATAAAATATGATTGTTGATTGTCGGATATTAATTTTATTCAGTTCAATCTACAATAACAAACTATTAGCAAGTAGCCATACTTGTGATTATCTAATATTGACATTTTTGCTTTAAAATATCATTCTGTACCATTGTAACTTCTTTTGAACATAAATGCGTATTTTTTTGTGTACCCTTACAACCGAATAAGCTCGAATTTTTTTTATGATTCAGAACCAAGTTCTATTATCTTTTCAAAACTTTTTCAGCCTATTGATCATTTTCAAAAACCAACATCAATGAAACATATGTTTTTGTTTTTTTAATATTTGATAGAAACACAAGAAACATGGCTATGAAACGAAATATACTTGAATATAATTGTTATATAGATTTTAGTATCTATACTATTGCTGATCAGTTTAAGACGACTTTGCTCTAGGCAGTCAGAAATTCGATTATAGTTCAAATGAGTACTAATAATTTTTTTAGGAGACGTATAGATTTTGCGTTATTCGAAAACCAATTTTGTTTTACGTTTTAGAAAAATATTTTTTTCAACTAGAAGAGGAATTTACCGAACCCAGCCTTATTGGACATTAAGACGGTATGACGAACCTTCGAGAAAATTTCAGTTACACAACCCGAGCCATTTTTGAGATACTGTGATGACCAGACAATTGATTGAAATTGCACTTTCTTTTATAAATATAGATTTAAAGCTTAAAGAACAAAAATTCATAAAATACTTAATGTTGTTATTTATATTATAGTTTCGTTATTTTATATTTTTTAGCATTAAGTAAAAATGAGAAACTTGTCGATCAGTTATTTTAATAATAACTTTCCAAGAATTAAACATTCATATTATACTTCATGTGATACTTAATTCTTTCCGTCACGTTCAAATAAACTTTTCTAATTTTAAAAATGTTATTATTTTTTTTTTGATTTTCATAAATAGCAAATACATATGTAAAAATTTAAAACCTACAAATTCATGTTTTGCAATAACAAAATATCACTACAGTGGTGTTTCGTTATTGCTAACTCTGCAGTGCGTCGTCAGCTTAGAAATTAACGAAGAGCTGTCAACTGCAAAAAGGGATGTTGACGTAACAACAGGGGCTGTATCAAAGCTAGCTTTGGACCTACCTGTTCGGGAAATTTATCTAATTTAAGGATATAATATCAAAGTATTAAGGTGTTGATCAAATAAGTACAATGAACGTAATTTCTAACAAAAATATTTGTTTTGGATAATTTTTTTTATTTTTTAAATATGAGCTTTTCATACTTCAGTTTATTTTCCTCACAAAATTTTCGATAATGAATTATTATAAAGATTAAATTAAAATTAAATAATTATTATAAAGAAAGTTGTTCGCGATTACGCGAATTAAAAATAATAATATTTATTTTGATTTAAATTTAATCAGATTGAGCCTTGGATACGGCACAGATGTTTAATTCGACAGTCTTTTGTTTTTTACTATAGCGTCAGTGTGAATTGAGATTCTGTCCCGATTGTATGTTTTTGTAGTCCGTGACGATATTTGTGGTGATATACATTCCCGTCACGATAGAGGGACTCAATTTTAAGAATTTAGGTTCTCCTAAGTTTTACAAGATAAAATCTAGGAGCAGCTGGAAGAGACTGCCGAGCCGAAGCGGGCCCGTTCCAGAAGATACGAACAAGGCGATTAGGTAAGCTGCTGTCTATCTTAAATTTACTTGTAAAACGATTTGGAGATCCCTTATTCTGGGCAAAATCTAAATTTAAAGTTTTTTATTATTATTTTTTATCATACAGCCCACAACCAGAAAATTTTAATTGGTACAATCCGTACCAAAAGTTCAGATGCATATTAGATTAAATGTATTCTAGGCAACTTACATATCAAACATAATGGAGTTAAAATAAGTGTTGAAAAAGTTGAAGGGGCAGAGAAGAAAATATTCATACGGAAACAGACAAAAAAGGAAGGGCACAGGAAAAGTCGGAAAGTACCACAGAAAAAGAAATGTTGAAGGAGATGAACTGCCTAAATGATTAGGTATAGAAGAATGATAATGAACAGAAACATAAACCGATAGAGGAATAGTAAAAAAGAATAAATTTCATTCATTTTTTCTTCATATTTCATAATTGATGTTTCAGGGCTAATATTATTGTTTGATATTAATATATATATATATATATATATATATATATATATATATATATATATATATATATATATATATATATATATATATATATATATATATATATATATATTGGGTTGATGCAAAATTAATGCAGGTTTTTAGTAGGTATTGTAAATACGCCATATCTTTACTTTAACCATATATATTTAATCAAAATAATTTCCATCTGAATCAATGCACTTTTGCCAACGTTCAACAAGCTTTCTTATTCAACCAGAAAAAAAATCCGAATCCCTGGACTCAATGAAATCACGAAAAGAATTTTCAATGTCGTCCTGGTTTTGAAAATTTTTCTCCCTCAAAAAGTTGTCCAGATGCCTGAAAAAGTGGAAGTCTGTAGGAGAGAGGTCAGGTGAATAAGGCGGATGTTGGAGAACTTCGTAGCCCAACTCGTGCAGTCGTCGAAGCGTTGGTTGTGCAACGTGTGGTCTGGCGTTATCGTGGAGCAGGATCGGCCCCTTCCGATTCATCAATGCTGGGCAAAGACGTTGCAATTTTTGAGTTCCGAGTTCCGCCGCCATTTCTCGTGTGGTTTTGGTTGGGTCTTCTTCCACTTTTGACCTCAGCTGGTCGTTGTCCAGAGCAAGATGACGGCCCCGACCTTCCTTGTCTTCGAGGTCGAAATCTCCTCTGCGAAACTTCTGGAACCAACGCTGCACCGTGCACTCATTAATAGCCCCCTGACCCCACACTTCATTAATATTACGAGCCGTTTGCGCAGCGCTGCGCCCTAATTTAAATTCGTAAAAATAAATTTGACGAAAATCGCACTTTGACATTTTCGATTCAAGACCTTTGAACACACTGAACAAAACAATTTTACTAAACAAATTCATGGTGAAAGAGAGGGTATTAGATAAGGTTTGTTTTGGTATAATAATGATCAATGTTAGGATTAGCTTTGTTTACACAATTGGAATTAAGATATTGCAATAGAGGAAACCTGCATTAATTTCGCATCAGCCCGATATATATATATATATATATATATATATATATATATATATATATGCATTGGTATTAAGGTATGGAGGAGTAGGAGTAAGGTTCACACTTCAGTCTACTCCTCCTAGCCTTGTGTAAAATTGTTGTTATAGAATATGGATAATTTAAAAAAAAATTTTGAAATTGTAACAATCAAGAGATAGAAGCGGAGAGAGGAAAAAATGACCGTTATTAAATCAAATAAGGATTTTTAAAAAAATTGACAATATTAGCAGATGTTTTTATGTAAGTAGAGATGTAACACTGTTTAAATTATGATAGTGTGATTATGAATTGATTAATTGTGATATTTATGTTTGTTGAATGTTTAAATTAATTTAATTTTCAATTGTTAAAAGTGATTGCCAAAAAAATTCTGAAGATGGGACATTATTAGCCCCGAAACGTCAATTATGAAATATGAAGAATAAATGAATATTAATTAAAAGAAGAGGATAATCTAAAAACAATAAATTTCAGCAAAACTATTAATGATTTTAGAAATATCAAAAGAAACGTGTAACATTATTATACTAAAAAAAAAGGCTATTTTAATTCTATTTTCAGTAAATGTTCGAGGAAATTGCCGCAAAATTAAAAATGCTTTATAATATATTTAAAACGATGTATTTACTGGGTCACCTGTGGTGAAGAAGTAAGCTAATAACTTTCTATGCCCAAGGTCGCGAATCAAACCTGGCAGGTAACCATAGGATATTTCAATCATCATTCTAAATTTTACTTAAACATCAAAGGAATAGATTGTTTGTTTATTCATTTCACTTCTACGTCTAAACAAGCATTAATTTTTTAAATACAATAACATTTAGGGATGTTTTTTTAATAAGTGAAAGTATAAATTGTATCACAAGCAATTGTATGCGCTGTAAAAAATAAGTTAAATATCTCATAAGTTAAATGCGCACTAAACATCAAAATCTGTATTTGTCCTTATTTCTAAAATGGTAAAAAAGAGATCACATCAGCCAAATTTCGAGATAAAATTCTTATTATAATTTAAAAAAAGCCGTGGTTCCCAATCAAACAACTTCAAAAAAACAAGTTCATCGTGGATAGTTTGTGAATCGAATTTCCTAGTAAGTACGTTTAAAGCGATTGATACCGAAACTACTCCATGTTTGTTCCTCAAAAACCTTTAACATGTTTTCTTTAACATTAATTCCCTTTCTTATTCAATATCACTCCTAAGAATGAGATCGGTGAAGTGTTGTTCACGAAACTGTAGGCAAAATCTGTAAGAACACCTTTTCGAGCTAAAAACTTATTTTAATATGCTATATAACTTATTTTTCAGTAGATTATCATAGATCATCATAGATGGGCTTATATAACTTACGATGGAACTAGAACATACCTTGCTCGGTTATTGAACGATCCGTGCAAAGAACAAGTTATTGCGGCAGTACCCGCATTAGGTTGTAGGCAATTCCACCTTAGCTTCGTTCCCTTAACACTTACCATAAGTCACGAATTATCTTTATACGGGCATTTGAATTGTGGTTGAATCAACAAACGTATCCCGTTTCCCACAGTTGAGCTCTGAAGGGTTACTTTCGGTTTTAGAGGGTAGAGCGGCTTAAGTTTTCTCCCTCTTCCTACGGTCAGAATAAATTTAATTAAATTCTTTACCTGGCCCTTTCCCTTGGCAAACTCTACATCAATTAGTCTCTCTCTCTCTCTCAAAAAAAAAAAAAAAAAATACAGACAATAAAAATATTTGCTCGTATATAGAAATATATTACCTATGATATTAAATCTATTCAAATAGCAATCATCATTGTTCGGTATGTCACTCGTTCAAAAAGATTATCACCTAACTTATGATTTCTCCACCATCACCATTACATTTGACGTAGATGCATTTTTATGATTTATTCCACTGATCCTCTCTTTGTAACTGAATTTATTTGGATCTATTCGACTATCATAATTTTTAAAAAAATTGAAGCTTGTCATCCATTAGATAAATGTTTAAATATCAACCGAACTATAGGGCAAAGGTTTCTAACACTAGAGATAAGTTTAGTCCTAAATTAGTTTAATGTTTATGGGCATATGAGTTCCAAATACTGAATTGAACTTCTGTTCAGACCTTTCTTAATTACTGGTTTCCTTTTTCTAAATATTACTCACAAGACCTAGTAATATCCTTTGAATAGGCTGCAACAGCAGAAACCTAACCTCACCGTTATTATTTAACTGTTATTCCGTTATTCTCTGAGATAATGTTATCATCAGCTTCATTGAAAGTAAACCATTGGATGTTAGAACACTAACCATTCAAGTTTAATAATGGAAAATATTAATCTAGATTTACTTAAAACTCGTATTCTTTCCTTTCAGAAATCGTTCATGATTATTCCGAGAGGTTTGAAACATAGTGTCATAAGTCATAAGATAAATTACCTATAGTAATCTATTTATTTATTCTGTTAATAACCTAGTGTATGGAGATCCTCCTGGGGCAGATCCAACCTCTTTAAAGTGAATACCCAAAATGGTGAAAAAACCTAGCGTCTGATCAAGACCTAATCACCTCATTGTCGGCCTAGAAACAGTACGAATCTCTACGTGTACTGAGCCAAAGACCCTTCATGGGGTTGTAGACTTACAGTTTTTTTTTTTTTGTATGTTTTTTAAACATAGTGGCCCTCTTTGATCTGTTTAATTTAGTTTATTATTACAATATGTCATTCAATTCCGGCTATATGGTACGCTGATGATTTATTACTGATGAGAAGTTATACAAGTACGTTAAACCGGTAAAGAGATAGAGCTGAAAATAAATAAGGATAAGAAAAAAAATGTGATCAGTACTAAAAATGATGACGAGCTTATTGATATTATATATTAGGTATAGAATCTATGAGTACTAGAACAAATTAAATTCAAGAGCGGCCAAAGGAGGGGAAATGAAATGAAATAATCAACTTCTATATAATCCTGGGACTAAAGTCCCTTAAGAATAAAATAAAAATACATATTTGATGACTGTAACAATGTGGTCATGGCTTTGAACAAAATAATATAAACACAACAAAATTGGTATTTTCTAGCATCTGCAGTTTAAGTTTATAGTCTGTTTGACTGGGATTGAAGAAGGTGGTTAAAAAGGAGCGATTTGAAGGAGGAAGCGGTTCTTATATGACGGATCTCAGGAGGGATAGAATTCCATAGAGAGGTTGCTTGGCTAGAAAGGACCGGTCAAACGCAGTAATACGGTGAGGAGGAGGGAAAAGGTCAGAAAGACGGAATCTGGTGGAACGGGACTGAATTGATGATTTAAATTGAAGGGTTTGGAAGATATAGCTGAGACGCTGAGTTCTGATAACTGTTGTGCTTTGAGGATGCTGAGGGCTCTAAATTCAATATTGAAAAATCAATATATTAATCAAGTATATTAATTAATTATCCAAATATTTTTGGAAAGAAGAGATGCTGAGGTGATGAGGGTGCGATTTTATAAGCAGAGAGGGTCAGTCATTTCCAGCCACGAGAGTTGAAGTCCAGCTAAAGAAGAGTCGTTTTCTATCCTCAAGATGTCCAGTTCCATCTGAAGAGGAAGAGAGGTCCGTCAGGGGTCAGATAGGAGCTGGAGGATGAAGCCTAGAAGGGGTGCCTTTGACTGATTCCACCTTCGCCAGGAGGACTTCGACTAAGTGTTTTAAAGGTATTTTCTTTGGTTGTAATATTGTATGGCAAGTTTAACTATAATGTCTTTCAGTATTCTCAGGCATTGTGGAAATAGATTGTATATGTTTAGGTTAATTTAAATAATAATGTCATTTATAGAAACATGTCTAATTTAATCTTACTCTGCATGCCACCTACTGGGATCGGTAAACACGATACCTTTCGAAAGGAAATCTATTGGTTTCAGTTATATTAATCTATACATACATTAAATACATGAAGTAAGCTAGTATTTGAATATACTGCTTAGAAAAGCAGTCTGTCAAAAACAGCATAACCTGATAGAGGTAGGAAGCTAGGAAATTGTTACGAGGATGAAGCTACCTTAACACTGCGTAATACTGGGTCATATGTTTGTCTCTGAAGATACAAATCGTATTGCACAGTTCATAATACGCTTGAGTTTTGCTTCGAGCTCACCTGAAAGTCCGCTATACTCATGCGACAGATGAGACCACTGGAGAATTTAGAAGGCTACATAACGCGGAATTATAGAGCTTGTGCCCCTCTATGATAAAGTTTTCGTATCGTGGCGGCTCAAATGGCCATGCTAAGTTGTAACGCTCAGATAAGAACAAATTCTCAAAAAGATAATATAGGCTGTACCCGCTTGGGAATACTGTCAAAAAGATATGTCGAGGCGTTTGACGAATTGGTGCAGGTAAGAATTAGTGGTATCGTCATTAAGCCTTCGAGTTTCTAATCTTATGAATATTATCCTCCCCTCACGCGGGCTTTTACATTTGTACATATAATTACAATATAATTTATTTAAATTATAATTATAATATAATATAACGGCTTATAATTGTTTACACTTTTACGCAGACATTCTATAAAACAGGCTTTCATTAAGTTTCAGCACGCTAATAATAATTTTCAATATGCATATCAATCAAATTTATTCCAGAGAAGAGGTTCAAAGGCTGCGACGAGTCTCCTCGTTGAAGTTGTCCCCTGTCACGTAACAACACTAAAATGCATTACCGACACACGAGATAAGTAATTGAACACCTGTTCGATGGAAATGAAGACGGAGCATTTAAATAGATTCAGATTGCGTTAACCATTCCAGTCACGGAACCCCCTACCCTTGCATTTATCCCGGCTAATTTCCCGCCTCCTTCAAAGCATTATAGTAGCTCACCATTATTTTCCGATATCTCGTTAGCCTAGCCTCCTCCTTACCTTAATAGGATTCACCTTAACTGCCTCGGGGTATTCTACCTTCCGTGTCGGAGGAGGGAAAGTGGGGAAGCTCGAGTAAGGAAAACATTTAAAAAGCATTTCCGATCATAAGGAAAATACTTAGATTTTGTGCAATAGAACATAATCATATATGAGAAGTAAACAGCAAATCATAACAACTACTCAATGTGCACAATTTATCACAAAATAAACAACTAACACACACTTGAGCTTTTAGTAAACTAAAAAAATGCATATTGCTTATCAGATGTATTAGAACTTTGGTTTACAGTTACATTGGTCAAAATAATTAATCTTAAAATACGTTCAATAATATAGAACAAAATAGAATAGAACGGGAAACTTTATTCTGGGACAATATCCCTTAAGAATAACATTTATGAACAGAATAAAAATTATAACTTGCAGAAAACTATATATAACTACAATTAAATAACACAAGTGTTTCGGCCGCTCATCTATTGTAAAACATTTATTAGTTTAAATGAGGGACCGACAAAAAAAATGTATCGATTGTAATTTTACAAAACAAAATTATTTCATCTCTTTTGCTATAGTTTTAATTGTTTTTGTATTGTGAGTTTGAAATTAGTTTGCAGAAAATAATTCATTAATTAAAAATAGTGAAATTTAAAATCAGAACACATAACGTAAATAAAAAAGATATCTTTTTAGTTTAACCTTTTAATTGTTTTTGTTTACATCTATCACCGGGTGAAATGAAGAGGTTGTAACTAGTTAGTAATCTATTTATCGTCGTCGGTTATACAGTTAGTTTGTGAGTCCGTATTTTTCTTTCATATCGTTAATCGTATTGATTTCGGTTAAATTTCGGATTCCATTTTTTTTTTTTTGTAAATACAGAATTAAGTTTTATTATGGTTTATTTTCCAGATTGAGAACTATGTCTAGGATTTGCATTGTTCTTTTTTTTTTTTCTCTTGTAATATAAAATTAGTGTAAATTTTATGTTTATATTCTTAAATAAGTGTTATTATTTTTCCTTCTTTTTTTTTTAGTTCTTTTATAATTTTCTAAAATTAATTGTATTATGTTTACCAACGAATTTATCAATAAATCAGGAAAATCAATTTGAAATTCCATTTTATTATTTATTACTTTATTTTTCAATACATTTGAATATTTTGGGCAATTAATTTTTCTGCAAAGTTAAATTAATTGACTAATTTTAAAGAAAAACAGATTTTAACAGCGTTGGTAATTTAGGGAAAGGTCGTCCTTTGCTATCCTTGCTATCCTTACGACGCCTCAACATCAAGAATGACATAAGAAAAAGGAGGAAAGGGTCATATGTTAAATTTAAACAAAAATTATGTCAGGAAATCTGATTAAATTATTGTCTTGAACCTGATAATTAATCAACAATTATAATAGGCTATATTAAAATAAAATTGTTTGTTGATTTTTTTTTCTTTATAAATATACATTTTAAATTAAGGGTAAACATAAAAATTCAAACAATGGAATAACATCAACAGTACGTGGAAAAGGACTCGAGGCTGTGTAGGTTGCAATTAGCTAAGTTCCGGAAAATCAACTGTTGAATTAAATACTATTGAAAAGCAGTGGACAAAAAAAATACAAACACAAAATACGGAATGGATGCTCATAACTTATTCATAGATTTCCAACAAACTCATGACTCAATAAATAGGGCAATGCCGTATAAAACAATGGAGCTCGTTTCTATACATCCCGAATTTCTAAAACTTGGAAGAGTATGCCAATTGGAGGTATTTTTATTTAATGAATTATTAGTTCTCACTGTTGCAGTTATGCAAAAAAAATGAAGCATAGTTCTGGATTGTATTGATAGAAGTACATGGATCTAATATATATTCTCTCTAATAAACTTTTTTTTGAATGCATAAAAAGTAGTTTTGTGATGATTTCACTGGCATTATGTAAGAAATATTGATAATTTGAGTTCAAAATAGCTATTAATTTTACAAGAGAAATATTTCCTTAGGCTTTATTTATTATGTTTTTCTGAATAGCAGAGACGGATTCCGTTTATTTATAACAGTAATGTTTATTTATCAATTACTTGCTGCATAACTCGTTATTAATGCCGATGTTTTAATAATTAAATTAATAAATATTTTTGTTTTAAAAAATCAAGTTCCCTCCCATTCTTAAAAACATTCTATAAAGTTAGAATCGGTCATAATTACTCCGAGATATTTGAGGTGCGATCGGGTTTAAAAAAAGGGTGACTCCCTTTCACCTGTGTTATTTAATATAGCTTTAGAATGTGTCATAGAAAAAGTGATGTGTACCGAGAAAGGCTTAAATATGGGTAACAAGATTCCGGTTTTGGGGTATGCCGACGATCTGGAACTGCTAGGTGAAGACACGGAAACCATACAACTAAATACAAGTGTGTTAATAAAAACCCTTAATGTTCCATTTATTTCAGACCTAATTCCATCCAAATTTTCCAAATTCCATCAGAACCTCATTCATCATCCTAATCCTTTAGCACGATCCCTATCCAGCTCCACTCATCCATACAACCCACCTAGAAGGTTGAAACGGCAGTGGCCCCGAGATATATTGTAAATACGTATGCTGGAGTTCTGACACTGGTCAGAACTCTCAAGTGCGGTGTCATTGTGGCTATGGCGCCCTCACTTAGTTTCCGCTGGCTCTTACCAGTGATGCGGCTGAGAGAGAGGCGCTGGGATCCTTTGGGCTCTGCTTGTCCTTCCACAAGTGGGGGGACAAGCCCCGTCCGGGGTTCCCGAGCTGATTGTAAATATTGTACATAGGTATGAATGTGACATGTTTTGTTTATTTATTTGTTAACTTCATTTATTTGTATTTATTTTGTCTACTTAATTTTGTTATTGTATACGTTTATTTATTTTGATTTTATTTTATGTAATTTGACTTTCCTTTTGTTTATATTGTAAATATTGTATGAATGAGATCCTGTAGCACTATTATTATTGTCTATTATGACAAATTGTAATATATACGAATAAAAATAAATAAAAAAAAAATAAATAAAAACCGGTAAAGAAATAGGAATCGAATTAAATACCGATAATACAAAATACATGATTAGTAGTAGAAACGGTGTAGACCTTGGTGATATTGATGTATCAGGGCATACTTTTGAACAAGTAGAGAAATTCAAGTGTTTAGGTTCAATTATAACAAGAAAAAATGAAATCCAGGAAGAAATAAAGTCCCGGTTAAAGGTGGGAAATGCGTGTTATTATTCGGTTGCTAAGTTACTTAGTTCGCGGCTTCTATCTAAAAACTTAAAGTTTAGAATTTATAAAACTATTATTCTTCCAACGGCTCTATACGGATGTGAAACGTGGCCGCTTATTTTGAAGGATGAACAACGGCTTAAGGTTTTCGAAAATAAGGTATCGCGTAAAATATTGGATTCGAAGAGAGATGAGGCCACTGGGGAGTTTAAAAGGTTGCACAAGGCGGCATTGCGGAACTTGTATCCTGTGAATATAATTGAGCTGATTGCATCGCGGAGACTCAAATGGGCGAGTAAAGTTGTTGGGCTCGATGACGGGCGGATTCCGAGAAAGTTGGTATTCGCTGATCCAACTGGTAGGCGTCCGAAAGGTAGGCCGAAGCGTAGATGGTAGGATTGCGTTAAGGCTGATTTCGGGGGCTTGGGCTTGAATGGTGAACATTGGACGAGTCTGTGTAAGCGGAATTCGGTGGTATCGGCATCGAACCTTCGGGTTCGCTAAGCCTATTATTATTATTCCATTCTTAAAAAGAAGAAAAAATCAAAAAATATTCTTCAGCATTTATCGTTAACAATATACATACCAGCGGGGTTGGAGATATTTCTAATGGTATGGATGACATAAACATTTTTTTCTTTTTTAATTTGTTTTTGTCTTTTCCTTTATTGTACAACAAACAAGTAACAAATAAAACAATCGCTAAACAAATAACGCAACAGTACTTACCTTTCAGAACTTACACTACCTTTTGAGTGCAAGTTTCAAAGTACCTGTACAGGGTCACCTGTTGTGTAGTGGCTAGCATAACAGCCTAGGTCTATATCCAAGGTCGTAGATGAGAGGAAATAAAATGTGTGAAATAATAATAATTGGGATGAAGAGATTTTAAAATAGAGAAAGTCCTTACATTTAAAAATAGCCATATGCATTTTTTAAAAACTTAATATGTATCAATTACAAGATATTTTTTGAAAAACTTTGCCTCACGCCTATCGCTAAAACAACAAAATTTGCAATTTTTTCTTCTTACTTTTATTATTTCTTTATCAGATCATCGTTCTGGCCGTGAGAATTATTTGAGCCAATTTACAAGAGTGTTTTCAACTACTTAATTGTAAAAGATTAATCTTTTCCCCATTATTAATAGATGATCAATTTGAGTAATGATGGCTTTATTATACATAGTAACTGCACCGCTCTGCCTCATTTAGTCTTAAATTATGAGTGTTTAAAAAAATAAATATAAAATAAGATGCTAAGCTATTTTTAAGTTAACTTAAGCATTCCAAAGAATGGCTTCTGTAAAGAAAATAAAAACCAAACTAAGGCTCCCCAAACGTAATTATTTTAACTCTTAAATAATCGAATTATATATAATTGCCTTTACCCTACCTCTAATCAAACAGGCATAGTGAATTACTAAATAATATGCAAAGCAATAAGAATTCAAATGAAAATGAAATAACACCGTCGCTAATTTCAAAACGCAGTATCTCAGCTCGTTCTGAACCAATTTCAATGAACTTTTTTTCATTTCGTAGGAATATATCAACTATTTTTTTTCGTGCATTAATGATTCTAAAACTCTTTACATATTTTTCTCAATATTAAAAAATAAATGAGTATAAATAAGTGATGAGCGTATTTATTAGTGAAATTTCAATTTATTTTTTACGTTTTTTTTTTTTTGGTCAAAAAACAATAATATTTTTTTTCTCTATCTTGACAAATTACAGAGTTATGGGCGTATTTGTAGATAAAAATTCATTTTTTTTCTTTGCTTTTTTCACTTTTTTTTTTTAATTTTTCGCAGTTTTCTGGTTAAAAAAACTTTAATTATTTTTTTCTTTGTCTATCTACAAAAAGTATGGTGCTCCACTCTTGTCGCATGTTGCTAAGTTGACCGAAAAACGTTTACAATCGTTTCAAAATGGCGTACTACGGAAAAACTGTGAAAGGAACGTCATTCAAAAGATCTAAAACCTCTTATTTTTTTTTTTTTTTTTTTCTAAAACCTCTAGAATTCACCAGAAATTAAAAGTAGGCTTTCTGAATTCATAACTGCGAGGAATAAAAAGTTCTATGAAACGGTCTAACTTATAAAAAATCCCATATACAATAAGCTGACACCTTCTGGATTACCTAAACGATGGCAGAATAATGAGATTTTTTTTTTTTTTTAGTATTAAATTAAGGTTCTGCTTAAACCAAAAGGTCAGCCCCATCACCTCATTATAGATTCTTAGAAGATAATTATATATTACCGAGATATTTACATCCTTAAAATGCATACATGTAGAAAAAAAAATTACAAAAACCAAGATTTTAGGAAGAGCTAACAACAGGGGCTATGCAAAAAAAAAAAAAAAAACAATAAACAAGAAAAAAAACAAACAACTGAATTATTAAATTCATTTTAAAAAATAGTTTCTTTCTCTGAAACAATAACGTAATCTACTAACATGTCCGTGAAACGGTGCAACTCGCTAACAATTTATTAAAAAAATTTGTTGGGAACAGTTGCCCTGAAATGTTGTCCAACTGATCTATTGTTTATTTTTTCCTTTACAGTTAATATAACCATTTTGATTCAATTTCATCATACAACAATGAAAGGTGCATAGTACCACTCTCAGGAGAGCTACGGACATAACGGAATATAAATTATGCATTTTGCAAGAAAACCGGATTACAATGCCCTGAGAATTTGTTAAGAAACCGTTTATTGTCTAACAGTTTACTCTCCGAGAACACTTGAAGGTCCATTGAATGTACTTGCAGGATTCGCAGAGAATGGAAATATAGTTTTTTAACGACTTTTTTAACCCCAAAAAAGAAAGGAAAGGTATCAATCAGATAACAGAGCAGGCATAAAATGGAAATAACCGTGAAACGAAAAGAATCCGTTCATCGAATCATTAATAAGCTGTGTACTAAGATGCTACATGTAATGTAAGACTTAAAAATACTCACGCAACTAAATGTTTTAATACCTTCAATAACGAGAATTGTATTTAAAAAAATGTATCCTGGAGTTCGCCACTGTAAGAATTGGTAAGTTCATTTTAATATTTTTTTGATGATATAAAAAATTAAAACGGAAACATTACGGTTATTCAGGGCTATCGTATAAGATGTTAAGGAACAAATTCTAAGGTTTTATAACACGTGGCGCTGTTCATTGGCAGTAAGTTGTGAGTGATCGTACGGACTGCAGTTAGTTGCGGGGAAAAAAGTATTAGTATTTTATTCGGTTAAATGTTATGAATACTTAAATAAATTTAATATCGGTGTTGTTAAAGTTATGACGTAAATTTATTATCTCTTTTCGTGATAATTTTACTTTTTTTTTATAGATTAATGTTTTTGTGTTGAAGGGAATATGTGGTCTATATACATTGTTCATATTTTATTTTAGAAAAGCGCCAGTAAATAAAATTTAAATTTACCTTCCAATAGTCGAAGTCGCTTCAACCAGTTAAACTTCATAAACTCTGTGACTGACTAGGAACTTCTAATAAATTTCTTCATTCATTTCCAGAAATTAAAAACACTGAAGGAAATATAGAGAAGTATAAAAACACGTTTTTGAAGAAAAAAACACGTTCGTTTAGAGGCTAATCGAAAACCATGTTCTAAGAAGGAGAGAATGTGATTAGCTTAGAGAGGATACAGCAGGATAAAATTGTGAATATGACTTAATAAGATCCGAAAAAAGGAAGTTGAGATTTAATGCATTTTCGTTTTGAATGGATGCATGAAAATCGCACGCCTATGGGGAAACACTTGCTCGTGTAAAGAAGCAAGCGTTTCCTAAACTTGAAACGTTCCAAAAGTGAAAACATGGAAAATTAAGGATATGGTAATGGCAAAAGAACGAAGGAATAATATGGCCATCTTGTACGTCTAGCTATGGCCATCTGAGACAAATTGTCTCATAAGTCGCCACTAACTAGTTTTTTTTCAGGTGTTAATTATTATAATTCTAATGAATCAATCGTTACCAAGGTTTTTATAATGATGTTGAATAATTCAAATTTTAATTAGAAAACACGTGTTTTCATTTTTTTTTTTTTTTAGTAAACGCTATATTAAATTCTATTTACAAACAAATACGCCCGTATCACCGTGAATGCAATCTTAGTTATATACTATAAAAATACACCCCTCTTGATATAAACGATAGCCCATCATTATTACCACGCTAAGACTGTTGGTTAAGGTACGCAGTCAACCGTTTAACCATTGATGTAGAAAAATGCTTTTTACACTTTAGACTGTGTTTATACCAAACGAGGAACTACCATGTACAATAAAAATAAAAAACTTGGGAAGAATAAAAATGTTTACTATATATTTTGGTATAATGTTATATTCTAAATTAAGCTGTATAAAGCCAATTAAATATTCAGTAAAAGTAAAAAAAAATCACTAGCTTTAAACCTGGGCCAATAAGTGACTAATCTATTAATGATTCATAAAACATCTTCTTTCATACTTTTTTTTTCAATATTGGCTAATTATTTACACCGATAATCATAATTAAGTAAAAATAATTTTATTAGATTTAGTTTTACAAATACTTTAAACATTTAAAACTATGTTTGAAAGCTTGCGATAGATTTGTTTATTCTCTATTAAGTCTGGAAAGTGTTTTTTCCCCGTCAAGTTGTTATATCGTTTTTTAAATTTAATTTAATTTTAAATTTAGAAAATGTTGGACTTATTAGGTCTACAATTCTTAAATTACATTATAATGCGTAATTTATATTATGTATTAACAAAATGATGAAGAAATAATTAAATAAAACAAAGGTTGGTGAATAATTTTGATTTTTTTTTTTTATAAACGAAGTGATCATATTAGGTTGTATACATTTTACTCAGACGAAAAAGCGTTCCTATTCAAACATCTATTTACATTGTTTTGTCTCTTATTTTGTAATAATATATTTCTGTATACATTATACTGTAAAGCTTTATGAAGAAAGATATGTATTCATGTATCAAATTGCGGTTTGCTCCAGAGAAAATAATATCTCGGTATAGGGTGGCCTTACATTTTGTTAGAATGAAAATGTGGTGAGATGGGTTTGTTTTATGCTCCTTAATTGGATTCCATAAAGGCACCATCTGGAAAATCACGTGCGGAAATTTATATAATAATATGTCCCTAAGGCGGGGGTGTCACCTTGTATAAAATATGACAAAAGTAAGATTCATCCCGCGCGCAAGGGTTTTGACGTCATACAAATCCGTTATCTATCTTTTTATATATTGGTTGTTTCAATAAAGTTTAATCAATATTTATAAAATGTTTTTTCTATATTACTAGACCTCACTAGATAATGAAATGTTTGAAAAAATGTTTTAATTTTCACTTGTATATGTTTTATATTTTTTTAAAAAATTGGTACTTAAATCTATACCTTCTAGTTTCATGAATTAATAATTTAAACAGAATACAAAAATTAATTATAATAAAAAATAAAATAAATCTTTAATAACCATCAACATACTAACTTTATTTTACTACACATTAATAAAATAAAAAAATCTGGTGCGGGCAACACACGACTTTCACTTACCTCCGTTTTTAAAATCGATTAAAGAATTTTCAAATACAGTTGGAGATAAAAATGAGTAAAACTATTGAAAAGAATTAATTAAATTGAATTTCTATAGAAACACGTGTTTTATTAAAAAAATGTATTATAGTAAAATCTAAAATAATCAATCTGGTTTATCGGCTTTTCATCACACTTTATTAACTTTTACAAGATTGTGTATATGATTATATTTTTTCTAAAATGTTTAGCTTTCCAGCGGTATATTATACATGTATATTACTGTTGTTCTGTTCAAATACAAAAAATTGCATTAAAATAATATTTATCAGTTTTCATCTTTAGTTGGATATCGCATTCGTTCAACTTACATATTTACCTGTTTTTTATCAATGATAACAAGATCATATAGAAATTTTTAAAGGTACTTTAGAGGAAGAAAACTTAAAATATCGGCATTTAAGTCCAGTCAGACTATTTAAATCAAAATGAAACCTACATCGTATTAAAGCCCATTAAATTTTACATCGATATAGGGAGTTTAATCGAAATCGTGCTTTCGATGCAAAATGCATAGTATAAAGTGGCTCTTCTGGTTAGCTGATTTTTATGAAGAACATCTCGGGCTTATAGTTGTTTTAAATATATTTATAGTGTTAAATTTCAGATACATAGGACTTTAGTTTACGCGGTGGAGTTACCACACATACACAGACCTAGGAGTCCCTAAAACGAGTATTTCCGCTGAAAACTGGAATTCGAGAATTTTCACGATCGCAATACTTTCCCTTACTATATATTTCATAAATAGATAAGTTAAAGTAAAAGTTAGTAAGTCATAATTTATTACGCAATGTCATTGGAAATATATTAATTTCCTTGAGTAATTTTAAATACTATTTTTTAAACCTATTATTCAATTTTGAAGTTTGAAGTATATATAAAAAAAAGCTAAAAAGCTTAACATTTAATAATAAAGCACTGAATAGCACTTTATAATTAACTATGAAATGATTTTTCTTGTGATATAATAAATTATGAATTAGATAATACATATAATAACATATCTTGATATCATGCGATGTTATAACTACATCATTTTATCTGAAATCAACCTCTTGTAAATAAATTCTGTAAGTATAAAAAAGAACAATGTTTTTATTCAATAATTTTTAATTTAAAGTCTTGTCACATAAATTTCACATGTTTGAATAACAGTAGGAAAAATCACACTAAACCTTCATAATTTACAATGATAAATATTTAATTAATAAAAACAGATGTTAAACATAAAATAAAGAACATATACTAAAGAGAAAATTAAGTGTCAGGAAGAATAAAAGTTAGTGTACTAAAAATTGTTCGTTGTTTTAAAGAATGTGTTTGGAACGTTTGTGTGTATTGTTAAATAATAATTTATGTTAAAATTTTAAATTCTATAAGCAAAGTAAATAATAAATAGTAATACTGATAATAAATAAATAGTTGGATGTGATAAACATATTAGAGTCCCCTGAGTACAAATAACCAAGTCCCGCAAAAAGGTCTTTGTGTGTGTGGTAACTCCAGCGAAAATTTCATATATAAGAAAAATATACGCCCGAAAAAAATATTTTTTTAAAGCAATTTTTTGTTTTTTAAGTTAAGAACAATAATATACATGTATGATATACCGTCGGAAAGCTAAAGATTTTAGAAAAAATATTATCTCATACACAAGCTTTTAAAATTTAATAGAGAGTAATGAAAAGCCGATAAAACTAAGTAATTATTTTAGATAATAATATAATCGTTTTTTTAATAAAACACATGTTTCTATAGAAATTTTTTTTTTTTTTATAACTTTATTTCTTTATCCACACCTGTTTATACATACATATAACAATCAGTGGATTGTCTGTCAGAATTACAATAAAAAGTGGCATGTCAGGCATGAGGAAGATGACAATACCCAATGGTATCTCTTCCGTGGCATGTTTTAATTCAAAAGATTATAGAAGATCTCTCATCCATGACCTTTTCAGTCTTCTCCTGATGTTGTGGGGCATATTGGTTGTTGCCATTTGTTCTATGAGAGGGTTGTAATGTCTTAGTAATTTGTTGTGAAATCGAGAGTAGTGAGTTCGTATGTATTCGCTGACGGTAGGCATGTGTAAGTCTGTATGTAAAGTTGTGTTTGAAACATACCAAGGTGCTTGCGTAATTCGTCTAAGTATTTTTGACTGAAAAGTTTGAAGTCTTTGTATATGAGTCTTTTTTGCAGCTCCGAAAATTTGAGAGGCGTATGACCATATTGGTTTTAGTAAGTATGTGTAGGTGGCAAGTTTCTGTCTTAATTTTAGTTTTGATTGTCGTCTGAGTAGTGTGTGCAGCAGTCTACTTCTTTGGTTTAGTGTCTTTCGTTTTTTCTTAATGTGCGGGCCCCAAGTCATTCTCCTGTCAAAAGTTAGTCCAAGGTAGTTGACACTGTCTGTTTGTGGTATTGGTATATTATCGATGTACACTGGTGGGCAGGTTTCACGTCTTAGTGTAAATGTCATATGTTGGCATTTGTCATAGTTTAGTCTTGTTTTCCACAGCTTGCACCAATCCTGTACTTTTGTAAGTGATGTTGTATAGTCAGTGAGGCTTGAGTATGATCTTCATGTTTTGATAAGATTGCAGTGTCGTCTGCGTATGTTGCCGTCAGGATGTTTGAACTGTAGTGGTGCAAGTATTGAACCTTGGGGCACACCTGCCAGCACTGGTCTTATTGAAGAAGTTTCTGTACCTTGTCGGACGGAGAAAAATCTGTCAGAGAGAAATGATTGAAGAATAAGAAAGTATGTGTGTGGTAGTATCTTTTTGAGTTTAAACAGGAGACCCTGGTGCCAGACTCTGTCAAATGCTTGAGCTACGTCCAGGAATACACCTGTTGCATATAATTTTTGCTCAAGCGCAGTTGAAATGAAATCAGTCACTCTGTGTAGTTGATGTGTTGTGGAGTGGAATTTTCTAAATCCAAATTGATGATCGGGTATTATTTGATTATCACCTAGTATGTCTATTAATCTTTTGTATAATAATTTTTCGAATATTTTGGAGCAAATAGAAAGCAAACTAATTGGGCGGTAGGAAGAGGGGTTGTTTTTGTCCTTGTTTGGTTTATTAATCATGGAAATGTAAGAGTATTTCCATTGAATTGGAAATTTTGTAGTCCTAAGTATTGCATTATAAATAGTCGTGAGAAACACTAGAGCCTTTCTTGGCATTTGCTGGAGTGCTACAGCATTTACAAGATCGTGGCCAGGAGCTTTCTTTTTTTGTAAGTGTTTAATGTTTTCTGCGACCTGTGATGGAGTGAAGGAAGGAGGAGGCAATGAGAGCTGTAGTGGAATGTCTAAGGTTTTGAGTACAAATTCGTCGTGTTCTTTATTAGTGTCGTCAGTATGTGGTGTGAAAACAGATGAAAGATGGTCAGCAAAGAGTTCAGATTTTTCTTCATCCGACACGGCCCAGGAACCGTCTTCTCTCCTCAAAGGAGCCGACACCGTGCGATGCTTTAAGACGTTTTTTGTGTGTCTCCATAAGCTTCCATCATCAGTTCCTAAATTTTCAATGTAAGATTCATAAGTAGTCCTGTTGAATTTTTGTATCTTTCGTTTCAGTTCATTGTTAAGTTTGTTAAATGTCCGTTTGTCTGATGGTAATCTGTTTGTTTGCCACACTTTACGAGCTCTTCTCTTTGCTCTGATCAGGTCCCTTATGTATTGTGGGTAGCAAGGTAAGTTCGATGCATGTTTGTTGCTGGGTTGAGATGAAGACCACGCTGCATTCTGTACAGCCTTGGTGAAGACATCAACTGCCGTCTCAAGTTCTTCCTCTGTTTTCAGCGATAAAGGAATTGAAATAAGAGATTCTAAGTACACTCTGTAGAAATCCCAGTCCATATTTTTCTGAGTGAGTGATGGTCTTTTATTTACTTCTGAGGGTTCATCATGAAGAATCAGGTGTACTAAGGAGTGATCAGAGCAAAGATCGAAGCCAGTTTTAACAGTGTGAGGTACAGTTCTAAGTCCTTTAGTTATAAAAAAGTCAAGTAAGTCAGGAGTTTTGTGTAGAGAATTTGGCCAGTATGTAGGGGTATTTGGAGAGATTGTGTCCAATGAAAGATTTTGGAGGACACTTAACAGATTTCCTCCTCGTGTGGTGCAGAGCCGGAAACCCCAGTTGTAGTGTTTGGCGTTAAAATCGCCTCCGGCGATAAAGCATCTCCCTAATAGTTTAAAAAAGTCAGAAAACATTGTTGGTGTCAAAACGTACCTTGGCGGACAGTACACAGCTGCAAGAGTGATAGTGTGGTACTGAGTGTAAAGTGTGATGCCTGTTGATTGTATTATCGGTGAGATGGGTAGTTCTACAGAGTTATGTTTAAGAACTGCTCTAATCAGTATAGCCGTTCCACCATGTGCTGTCTTGTCAGGGTGGTCAGTTCTGTACATAATGTAATCTGGAATGTAAAATTTTGAACGTGGTGTTAAGTGAGTTTCAGTTATTAGTCTGTCCTATTTTCATGCAAATATAAGTCAAGCTCAGTTCTATGTTGGTTAAGTCCGTTAGCGTTCAAAAGGAGTATTGACAAGGTACCAACTGTTAAGTGACTAGGGTCCATATGATGTGCACCACACTTGTGAAATCTGTGATAAATGTTGGAGAATACTGAAAAGGGGATGGATAAGATTATTAAGTTCTCTGATTATGTCTACCATTTGGGAAGGACTACTTACAGTTGGAGGTACCTGCTGGGTAATACCTTTTCCCATACCTGACAGTATTGGTTGCTGTTGAGGTCCAGAGCTAAATCTCGGTTGTGCTGGCAGAGAGTGCTTCTGAGGTCCAGAGCTGGTTTCTGGTTGTGCTGGCACATGATTTTGCGGAGTTGGAGGATACTGAAGAGGTAAAGAGTACTGAGTAGGCGGTGCATACTGAAGGGGCGAAGGTTGCTGCGGCGGTGGAGGGTAGTGGGGTGGCTGACTGAGGGTCGGGAAGTCTTCTGAGCGAGGAGGCATCTGCGCTGGTTGGATGTGTGTTGGTCGTTGGAACTGTCTTCTGGCATTTCTAAGGTCCCTTAAAGTTTGACAGCCCTTATAGTTTGCTGGGTGTTCTCCACCACAGTTAGCACACTTAGCTGGGGTGTCTCTCGGCTTGGTGCAGGTAGTGCTAACATGATTAAGACCACATCTAACACACCTCGGTGGATGGTTACAGTATGATCTTGTGTGACCGTACTGCTGGCACCTTAAGCACTGTGGGATGGTTCTCTTTTTTCGAGGTTCTTCAATTTTTATTCGAGAGTAATAAATATACTCGATTTCAAATATTTTTTCGTTAAATGATGACTTTGTGATGTTCACAAAGAACATCGGTAATGGTGTTTTAAATCGAGAAATTACATTTGTTACGTTCGTAACTTCGTATCCCAATTCCTTGAATTCGTTTTTTAATATTTCATTGTCAATGGTGTGATGAAGACCCTTGATCACAACTCTTGGGGTACGATCCTCTAAAAGTTGGTATGAGTGAAAATCTGCACCATTTTGTCTTAGTGAACTAGTGAGTTTTCGGTATGTTGTCGGGGTGTCTGTGTATACAGTTATACCTTTCAGGGTTGATTTTATTTTAAACTTTTGATGGCCTGCTTCTTTTTCTAAAAATGACACAAAATGTGAGTAGTTTTGAACACCATTGATAAAAATAGGTGGTACCTTTTCATTTTTGTTTGTCGTTTGTTCAGAGAAATTAGTAGGTTCAGTAGTTTGTGTGAGTACTTCAAAGCTGTTGCTGGTAGGAATAACCTGACTTGGTCGTTTTTGTTGTGGTGTGTCTTTGTCACTATTGAGAGGCCTTTTTCTTCCTATCACTAGCTCCCATGCATTATTTTCTTCACTGTTAGTAAGAGTGTCCATTTCACTAACCGAAAGCGCGGGCGCTGACGGCTCCCCCATCGATGGGGTGGAATTTTTGTTTATGGGCACTTCTACTAAAACGAAACGAGCCTAATAATTAGTAATTTAGTGATTGGAAACACTGCATTAAACTGTAAAACTAAGAAATTAATTGAGTTCAAAGAATATTAACAAAAATTTGTAACCTGTATCTGTCTCATGTGATTTTCCGTAAGCTTGACATATATAAGTTATTATAAACTACCGGAAAAGTTAACAAACTTTTAGAAAAACGTTTTTGAACACTAAAACACACTTAAACGCACTTTAGAACATGGTTTTATTCAAAATAAAGCGGCACTAGAAAGAGTAACCTCATTCCTGTTTGGCGTCCAAAATGGCGTCTCTCTATAGAAATTAAATTTAATTAATTCTTTAATAGTTTCACCAATTTTTATCTCTGTGTTTGAAAATTCTTTAATTGATTTTTAAAATGGAGGTAAGTGAAAGTCGTGTGTTGCCCGCACCAGATTTTTTTTAATTATCAAAGGAAATAATATATCTAATCTTTAAATATAAGAATAAGAGTCCATTGTATTGTAAAGCTGCTAAGTGGATAGACTAGGATTGTTTGGCAGGTTTTTATGGTGCCTTATGGCGTGCAACATATGGCTGGCGGCGGCCGAAACACAACGCTGATTTAAATATAAACAAAAAAAAGTTTAGGAATGGACTTAAAAAATAATTGTATCCCTCTCTAGAACCTGCTATATAGTCCTACAACCATTGAAAAAACAATAACACTCCATTATTACAAGTTTTAATTTTAGTTTTTTTCAATCTAATCTTTTAAAATGCTAACATTTCATTTTTATTTGTATTTCTTTTTTTTTTGTAAATACTGTTTAAAATTCCTTGTTCATTTTCATCTTTTCTGAACTAATTAAGAAAAAAATAATTAGCACAGCAGTTTCCTCATCATTACGTGCTTTTAATTTACTACAGAAAAATACTTCTCACGAACTTAATAAAGTATAACTTTTTGAATCTTCTATTTTAAAAATAGCCTAAATATACAGTTTAGTTGGTATTGACGTGCTATTAATGAAGTTAACGCCCTTTAGCGTTGTTTTTTCCTGAACCTCTGGTTTAATTATTTTGGACCAAAAAATATATCATTTTTACAAATCATATTTATACATACATGAGAAATCATATCACTGATACGTAATTACGGTTCTGTAAAGGAATTACGAAAGGCTATTCTCTCGGGGGGGAAAAAAAAAATACTTGTGCTTTATATATTTAGCTGCTCTACAAAAGAAGTTTTTGATACATTTTTTGTTTAATAAATGCGTTACCTAACATGCGTATCCATGTTATATATCTATTCTTCAACCGCTTCATTAGCAGTGTCGTCATAATTATTAGTAGTATCAAATTTTAAAAGCACCTGTTTTTAAAAGGATCATAATATTCATCATCTAATCAAAAAATGGAAAAATCTATTTATTCAAAAAGAAAAATATTTTTTTGTATTTACTTACTTAACAGTTATCGGCCGTCTTGTAGGTGTTCTCATGCGCGATTACGTCGGTGTGGGGATGCTTGAAAATGGCCCTAAAAGCTGAAACATTGTGATGTCTAAAAATTAAATTAAAAAAAAAAATATATCAAAGACTTCTTCTGTTGAGCGGTCAAATATATATATTGAACCAAAAGAAAACTTAGGTCAATGATAGGGGAAAAAATTGTTTCTTCCAGGCAAAATTCGATAGCAAATGTTTATTTTATTAAATATTCATTTTTTTTAAAGTATATACCTTGAAATATTTTCGAATTGATTTTTAGTTGGTTTACTTGACTACGTGATCCAGATGGTTAGGGATGGACACCCCATCTCTTTTCTCCCCTTATTGCAATATCGGATTTAATATAATTTCATCGACGCTCCCTTCCTCACTTATTGGTTTACAACGACTGGTTTTTTTTTTTGTTCACTCCTTGTAGTAATTAACTGTTATATGTATTGTAATACAGATCTAAACATGACATGTGCCAAGAAAACTATTTTGAACGAATATGAAACATCGTCTGTATAAAGTACGTCTTGCAAGCGAAAGTAACTTAAGAGATTTTATACACAAGCTTTTAAAATTCAGTAAATTTAATTAAATATTGTTGTGGTAAAAAAAAAAAAATGTCAATGCACCACTCCACTATATTAAACATTTTTTAATATTACTTTTCCGCTACAATGTCATCTTCAAGTAACAATTGTTTTCCTAAAGCATATCAAAATATCATTTGTATAAATAACAATTCATAAATTTATGTCATATAAATTCTCTAAAATAAAATTAAAATGATTATTTATTTTTTTTTAATAAATATTATATGTAGTTAAAATAAAAAAATATCTGATGCGGGCAACACGACTTTCACTTATCACGACTGTTAAAATCATTTTAAAACTATTAAATATACCTTAATTTGAAAAATATTTTATTTTGATTTTAATAATTATATGAGCATATAATTATATAATGTTCTTATTATAAAAAAAAAAATAAATAAAAAAAGTTTTGCTCTTCGATCCTTTTTTAGTTGGTCATCAAATTAGTTCCACTTGTATATTTAGCCATCCTTCATCAATGTCATTAAGATGATATGATTAATATTTGTCAATGTACAAATTTAAAGGTACTTTAGAACAAGAACATTTAAAATATCGACATTTAAGCCCAGTCTGACTGTTTCAATTTGAATAAAACCTACATGATATTAAAGTCCATTAAATTTTACATCAATATAGCGAGTTTAATCAAAATCGCTATTGCTGTTGTTGAGAAAATCGTAAAAAGGTGCGAAAAGCATGGTATAAAGTGGCTCTTCGGTTGAGCCGATTTCGATAGTTAATGAATCACACACAGTGAAGATATTAAAATATTGCTTTTATTATGAGAACATAATACATATTCTGACCACAATACACTGTGCTGAGGAGTTTGGGTGACTACAAGTGAAAATTCCGAGGTCTCCTTCTATGAGTGTGACACAAGTAAATATTACAACTAGAGTAATGAGTTTTGAGGATACAAGGGGATATATAGCAAGGAATTGTAGAGGGGATAAGGAGGCGGCATGAGCGGTCAAAGCCAAGTGCTTTCAGGTGCAGGAGATGGGTACGGTGTCCCAAGTACAGGCATGTGTCCTTTTTAGGTACCTGGTTTAGGGTCATCGGTGGTAGTCCCAGTTATAGACAAAGTAAGTCATTAATAACCACTGTATATTATTTACTAGTCAAGTCTCATTCTATAACTGATAAAAAAGTTTCTGTAACATCTCGGGCGTATAGTTGTGTTCAATATGTAACTTCATTTTTTACGACTTTTCTTTTCTGCGCTAGTCTTACCACACACACACGCACACAGAGCTTTTTTTGGACTTGGTTATTTAGACTCAGGGGACCCGAAATTTGTATTTCCGTCGAAAACTGGAATTCGAAAATTTCCACGATCGCAATACTTTCCCTTACTATATATTCCATACATAGGTTAGGGAAAGTAAAATGGGCGGGAAATGCGATTAGTATTCGATGGGAGGATTGTGTTAAGGCTGATCTCGATGGTTTAGTTTAGGCTTGAACGGTGATCATTGGACGAGTCTGTGTTGGCGGAATTTGGTAGTATCGGCATCGAACCTTCTGGTTTGGTAGGTCTGTTTTATGATTCCAAATCCGATTTACAAAGCTCTATTACCTATCGGAAATTAAATGTATAATTAAGTTTTATTGAAGTAAGTTGTCAGATGTGAATTTTTTTGTGTCAGCAATATGATAACTATAATAAAACGGACGCAGTCATATATTTGATATGGCTTGTTTTAAATTGAATTAATGGGAATTTCAAAGAGGTCTGCCCTTGAGGAAGGACCAATAGCTTAGACAGACAGTACTTACGCAATAAACTATTCTAACGACAGTGAGGTGGCGTGAGGAGAGAGAATTGCCCTTGCGTGCTGGGAATAGACCCTGTGACCGGGCAACATGTTACGCCAATGGGTTGTGAGCTTTGCCAATTGCCATGCTACAAGTTTGTGATATATGAGCAACCGCGGCTGAGTTTACGAGCTGTGCTGATAACGGGCTGCTAAGAAATTGTCGTGATAATTAAGGAAATTTTTCAATTTACACGAGCAGTTTTAGTGTATTTTGACATGGCTATGTTCTTTGGTTGAGGGTCAGTAACTTTCATTGTGTAACGTTTTTCACCCTCAATTCGACACTCCCTAGTGTCTCACTCTCTCTGCTCGGATTGAAATTTTGATGACAGTTTCTGTGTCAAAAATTTAGTGGAGAATATGTTCGTTGTAAAATTAGTCGCTAGAACCTAACATTTAGCAGTTATATTTTTTCAAATGAAAAAATTCACGTTCTGCTACGTTTAGGGCTTTATTTGAACGCTCTGTGTCAAAAGAGAAGCCCGTGGCTGAGTGGCCAGCGCGCTAGTTTCTCATGCTACAGGTTCTGAGTTCGAATCCCAGTCCCGTCGGGGCTTTTATAAGGATGTAAAAAAATGGGGATTCACTCACAACCTCTCCCCCGGGTTGTGAGACCCGTCAGCCAAAGGGTGGCCACTCAAAAAATTTGTCGTAGGGAGTGATGAACCTACACTAAAAATGGCATCGTGAAACGCGAGTGTAAACTCGCAGGCGTTTACACTGCGAGGCCCAGGGCCTACACGGTCTGTTGCACCACTGGAAGAAGAAGTGTCAAAAAAATAAAATAAAATAACTGTGTTAGTGATGTTTGCATTGAAAATTGTAAGTTTTTTTCAGTTTATAAACTGGAACGAGTAGTTGGACAGCTGACAATAACCTAAAGTTAAATGCTGAGAAAACTAAGGCGACAGTAACAGGTTCGAATTCTCTCCTCAAATCCTTTCCCCAATCCCAACACTGTTTTTAAATTATCAACCAATAAAGCTCCACCGCCAAAAACCTTGAATTAAACCTCGATCAATCTCTTTCCTGGAAAAACCATGTTTCCGAAAATTACATAATTTACATCTTAAAACTCCTGAATTACCACCGTCACCTTCTTTCATTTGATACCCTAGGCTCTTGGTTTGTTCACTAATGTTTCTCCCATTTTGACTACTGCTGTACGGTGTATAGGGGTGTCTCTGGGGATCTAGAAGCTAAACTAAAATTATTATTTGACTTCCTGATACATTTCATTTTTGGGATATCCACGGACACCTCTGTAACCCGATTCTACGAAGAGTAAAAGTATCTTTACTCTTCCTATCGTTTTAAGTACTTCCTGGCATCCTTTTTCTTCCAAGTTCTCCGATCCCAACGTCCATCGTACATCTCGGATGTATTGTCATTTAATTCCTACGTCCACTCCCGCAACAGTCGTTCGCGACCTTCGGACCTGTATATAACGCCTCATCGAACCGCAGCTTTCGACAGATCTTTCCCTATCCGATCCTCGTCCGTATGGGATTCTATTCCTTCTTATATCCGTCATTCCAATACTATTCCGACCTTCATATTACGTTTGTTCAAACACTTCCTGTCTATAAATTCTCAAATAACCCCAATTAGTTAGCAAATTTCAATAAAAATTAGTAAATAGGGCAGACAGGTACGATTATTTATTATATTTTATTTTGCATCGTATTTAAACATTTATGTATTTCACGTACACTTTTCATAAAAATTGTAAATTTATTTTAATTAGCTCTGTATATATGAATATATAAATATTTTATTTTATTTTTCGTATAGTTTGTTTTTCTAAATTATTATTATTAGAAGCTACCTGTTAATTTATCGCTATTATTCATATTTTCGTTATTTCTGGTGTCTTTTTGTTCGTGTTATTAATTAAGACACTGAAGTTCCAATTTTATTTCTCTGCAATATTATTCTGAAGGGACTGAAGGTCCCAGAATAAACAAAAAGCTTATTATTATAATATAACATTTGTCATTAGAAGTTTGAATGAAAAAAGTTACTGATGTAAAGAAATAATTAAAAATAAATTTTGTTAGTAAATGATTCCTTTCTTTCTTTACCATCTAAACTTCATCAATCCGTCCGTCTGCTTATAGTCGCGGAAAGCGTGACAGGTGTCAAACTAACCTATGGCAAAGAATATTTTTTAATTAAAATATTCAGTCACACATTATTCGCATTTGTTTTCTTAGACAAGTTCGCAGTTTAACACATCTTCTTCATTCATTGTTTTATCACACTTCAATGCAAACTTGTTCTATTCATGAATGCATTTGGGATCAAATTATGATTGGAGTTAACCCCTATGAAATTACTATTCGGAAAAGCTATAAGTATGGCTAAAGAACGTCAACAGATTATCCACAGCCTTCCCGACTTCCTTCAGTGTTTTGTCTGAGTTTGTGAATAAAACATGAATATCTCATGCATGTTGCAAGTAGCGGAGCACCCGAGCAAGGCATCCTAACGGCCCAATATGTTTCAGGCCCCGTTGGTTTCACCTCAAAATATATATTTATAAATAAGTAATTTTCGGTCATTTGAATTGAATACCGATCTGTTTACTCCCCTTTTACCAGTCCTTTATCTTTGTAATTGTAATATTTCTTATGACATTTTCTTTTGACCGTTTCATTTTCGTTATTCGTTAGGTGTTCAAACGCTTAATGTAGATTAAAAAGATAAAAAATCTAAAATGAGATATTATTGATTATTGATAAGCATTTAAGAATAATCAACCTTTCATTTTTTTTCTTTCGGGTTCTGCTACTAGCCTCACATTCCAAAACTTAGAACCTCTTAACACTTGTGCTCTGTATCTCTGAATTTTTATCTTTAAGTTTTGTTTTTTTTAGGATTGATATCTCAGCGGGTAAGGCAATGCGCTATTAATGCCCAGGTTTCGGGACTGAGACTGTGGCTCGTTAATTTGTATTCCGTTTACCAGCCTTGGGTAAATCCTGGGGTAAAGAGACTCCCGTGTTTCTTTCCCACGTTTTGTCCTCCAAATTGCGGAAAACATCCTGGTTGGGAGGCCAAATAACCACCTAACTATGTACGAAACCTTAAATTTACCATTGTCTTAAATTTATTATACGCATCTCTTCAATATATTCTAAAAATACAAATTTGTTATCGAGTCACATCTTTAAAAAGGTCAAAAATGATCTCATGGATTTATAAAACTTTCCATTCATTTAACAATTTACTTACGATTTCGTACATACTACTGTTTCTAAAATCTTGCGTACTGTATGGATGAATAGAACTTAGGCGATACAGTACGGTGGCAATACTGAATCCCATAACCTCCTTCTTAACATACATTACAAATAACATATGTTCATAAGTTCATGGACTTAATAAGACATTCTGTTTAATTCTATAAATTTTTCTATTTACACATTAATTAAAAAATGTGACTTTAGTATTTTTGTTCTTCAGCTCTGGGAGGATTGTCTCAAGCTGAATCGCCAGACCTTGTCGACTTGTGTTTTAAGGATGCACGTTCATTGGTTGTGCCCTTTTAAAATGCTCTACTTTCAAAAAAATATTGTCATATCGAAAGTTTTTACATCCATCCAACTTATAAAATTGTATAATATAAAACCACTTTTTTACCTGTTTTATTTGAAAACAATAATTTATACAGTTAAACCGAAGCTTGGCCCTGTGAAAGTCTCATTGTTATATTCCAATTAAAGTTTGGCGGAACACCTGGGCCTGCGGTCTGTAAATTTCCAGCTGCCCCCTCAATTTGAACTAAAGGACGACGAGAGGAGGCAGACAAATGCTCGTGGCCTGCCCCGGACCAGGCATTCTTCACTGTAGCACTGCCCGGCATTAATTCTCTGTTAGTGCCTTGATCAATCCTCAACGCTGACTGATCGCTCGGATTCAGGTCGCCTCCTCCACTAGCCCCTACCGCTGCATCCCCTTCCTATATCTTCGGATCTCTGATCATATATCCTAGGGAGTCAATGCTAAGGATAAATTTACAATATCATTCCCTTCAATGCAATAGCGAGTAACCCCTGCTTTACTCAGTTGCAATCTGAATGAAATGTCATTTATGTTTAAAAATGCACTGTTAGACCGATTCGCAGAAACCTAGAATCGCGAGATGATTTTATACATGGGACAATCCGTTTGAAATAGTCCAATTTTGATTAATTTTTCCGATCAACGTTTTTGATTTTCATGATTTTTTTTTTTACCATTTATTCTATATATCTTCCTGATTGAAAAGCTGTAGATAAAGTATTTTTCTGGCAAATACTTTTAGTGCTTGTTTTGTTAGCTCCGCATCTGAAAACATTTGTTGGGAAAATCTTTGTAATTCTTGCAATTTCGTAGATATCAAATCAAAACAAAAACGCTGCGAATTATTACATAATGGTTTATTATTTCCAAATAACTATACTAGAGTATTACTGTTTATATTTGTATTCATTATGAAATGTGAAAAGCAATAATTGAAAGGATAATATCATATCACTACCGCTGAATTCAAAAGGCAATATCTCAGCTATTTGTTCACCAATCCAAATGATTATTTTTTCATTTTGTCAAAAATTTAATTCTCTATCAAATCGTACTAAAAACTAAATCGTAAGCCCTCACCGGTTATTTTATTTTATTTCGATTTTCATTCAAATAAAATTTCCTGGTTCCAGGACTCCTTACATATTTTCATTATCATCAATAATAACCGAGTTAACAGGTAATCACATCTCGTGGATTGACCATATAAGATGATTTTTTTATTATTATTTTTTTTTTTTGCTCATTAAACATCGTGTTGTCTTGATCTCAAAAATCTTTTCCATTTTTCTCTGTCTTCAATATTGACCGACATTTTGTGGAATTACATCTATTATAATTTGTTACTTGAATATGCATAAGGATTGTTTGTTTTTTTTCTCTCATTTTTTTTATTTAATATTTATCGCGATTTACTGATTCTAAAACACTATAAATCTTTTTCACTAAAGTTATGAGCGTATTCATCGGTGAAATTTCAATTATTATCTTTTCTTTTTCCACTTTTACTTTCACTTACTATATATGGTAAGGGGAAGTATTGCGATCGTGAACATTTTCGAATTCCTGTTTTCAACGGAAATACACGTTTTAGGGTCCCCTGAGTCCAAATAACCAAGTCCCGCAAAAAGGTCTGTGTGTGTGTGGTGTGGTAACTCCCCGGCGGAAACAATAAGTCCTATGAAACTGAAATTTCATATTTAAGACAACCATACGCCCGAGACGTGACAAAACTTTTTTCATCAAAATGAGCTAACCAGAAGAGGCACTTCATACCATGCATTTTGCACCTTTTTTCAATTTTCTCGAAAACGGTTCCGACGATTTTGATTAAACTATCATATCGATGTAAAATTTAATGGGCTTTAATATCATGTATGTTTTATTTGGATAAAAATGGTCTGACAGGGCTTAAATGCCGATATTTTAAATTTTCTTCCCCTAAAGTACCTTTAATTTTGTAGATTCAATAATAATAACTAGATTATCTTGTTAACGCTGATGAAAAACAGGTAAATATATAAATTGAATAAATTCGATACTCAACTAAAGGAGAAAACAGAAAAAATATTTGTTAATGCAATTTTTCGTTTTTGAACATACGAGCAGTAATATTCATGTATGATATACCGTTGGAAAGCTAAAGATTTTAGAAAAAATATCATCTCATACAAAAGCTTTTAAAAGTTAATAGAGAGTGATGAAATGAACATAAAACTAACTGATTATTTTAGATAATAATATAATAGATTTTTTAATGAAACACATGTTTCTATAGAAATTTAATTTGATTAATTCCTTAATAGTTTCACGAATTTTTATCTTTAACTGTATTTGAAAATTCTTTCATTGATTTTAAAAATGGGAGTGAAGTGAAAGTCGTGTGTTGCCCGCACCAGATTTTTTATAATTAATAGGGGTTTTTTTTTTCTCTATCTTCCTTAATAACAGAGTTGTAGAAATAAAACACGTTTAATCGGCCGCCATTTAATAACAATATCAGTTTATGGATTTATAAAACTTTCGATTCATTTTAACTTACAGTTAACAAATAACACTTTTATATAAACTTTTGTTTATTTAAACACAATCAAAAGAGACACATAAACTTCTTACTTCTATAATATATTATAACTTTACATAAAGAACATTTTGACCGGAGTGCCCTGGCCCTAGGATTTGGGGGGTACATATAGGAAGGAATAGTGGAGGGGATGGAGGAAAGGCGGCAGAGATCAAATGGAGGGACATATGGATCACTTAGCACCCATAATGTCAAAGTACTTCCTGTAGGGTTTCAGGTATGTGAAAAGGTGTCTTGGGCTAAAGACCCTTCGGAGGTAGAAGGCGGCATCCTTTGTAATAGGAGGCAATATAAATATTACTAATAACAATTACAACAATCTCTTTATAATTATAATTACAATTGTAATAGCAATTACAATAGATGAGTAAATCTCATTCCATAACTTTACGATTTGGAACGTAATACTGTTTCTAAAGTCTTGTGTACTGTATGGAAGAAAAGAACACGTGCGATACAGTACAGTGGCAACACTGAATCCCATAATCTCTTCATAACAAACATTACAAATAGCATATGTTCATACGTTTATGGACTTATTACGACATTATATTTAATTTTACAAATTTTTCTAAACATAAATTAATTAAAAAATGTGACTATAGTATTTTTGTCCTTCAGCTCTATTTTGTTCAGCTAATATTACTTGTGAAACAAGTTGGTAGCATTTTTCAATATTTCAATTTAATCGCTCTGTGTTTTTAAAATCATGTTTACTTGTTTAATAAGGTTTACATATTCCAAAGAAGGATTAGTTAAAATTCTTTTATGCATCAGTTTCAACCGAGCTTCCTTGTTATTTAAGTGGTATTTCGCTTGCTTAAAATTGAGGAGAAATTATTTCCTTTTCGTCATTTGATTATTTTTTATTTCCGAAAGAAAAGTCCGCTGCACAGAAAGTTAACAAAATTTGCAGAGGGTATGGCGATTATGCATTAGGAGAAAGCACCGTTCGTTAGTGTTTTTTTTTCGGTCCAGAACCAGAAATTTTTACTTGAAAGACGCAAAGCCCCGTTCTTGAAATTACCTGAAAGATAGCAACATATTATATATCAAAATGGGTCGTATATAACTGATTAAAATTTGTAACAAGAATCTGAATTTTAATTTCAATCACCATTACTGTTATTCTTAGGGGACCTAGTCCCAGAATAAATTGTTTTTCTATTCTATTCTAAAAACGCTACTAAATTATTTTGCAGCACAATATTATTTATACCGTAGACATATTGCAGAAAATTCTGATTTGTCATAAACTATTAGACATAAAACATAGGATTTGACTCTAGATTTAATATTATATTAAAATTCATTATTGTATCAATATTTGTATGTTTTCCATTCATGATCAGTTTTGGGAACATTGGAAGCAATGACTTTAGCCTTAAGGGATGACTCTATATATTTGAATGAGAAGAATATATATATATATATTATCCTTATATATATATATATATATATATATATATATTTATATATATATATATACTACTCATATTTTTTTAAAAAATAATTGCGATAATTAAAACGACATATTAATCTTTTTTAAGTGATTGGGCTCATATCATATACTATTGTAATCGATAAACATTTGCATATCATTTTAAAATTCTAAAATTGGTCAAATACAGCTTTAAAACATTAAAAAAATATATATATATATGTTGAACGATTCCGAAATTCATGAAACAAAATGAAGCTATTGTTACCTTTCTTATTGAAGAACAATTATTCGGTTTATTTTTTTCTCACCTGAAAAGAAAAAATAATACTATTAAAAAGTTTATATTGTAATGTATAGACATAAATAATTGTATTATTTTGAATAATATTTAGAATAGACTAGTAAAGTATTAAGTAATTCTATATATAGCTTTTAAAATTGATAAGAATAAATTACTGAATCTAAGTATGGCGTTAAAAATAATGCTTAAGATAATAACGACAACATAACATTAAGGTTATTTGAGTAATTAATTTTATGTACACGTTTAGTTTTGATAATTTTATTGAAGTTTTAACTTCTTGTCAATTAAAATGGGTGTGTTTGGCAGTTGGGTGAGGTCATGGGTGGAGTTAATGAGTCCCGAGTTGAGTCAGTCAATGAAATAATGACTGGATTTAACTTGGTGGTCATTGCTGAACCAACAAAAGTTAAAGAGGTAAGCCACGGAGTAGATTGGACCATTAGGTCTGATATTGTTGATTTACGTTACCATGGTGTTCTGCAGAATAATCGTATTTCAGGAATTGCTGGTGGGAGCGACCCAGAAGCATTACTTAACGTTGAGAAGTTACAGTTAACGGGATATTTAACAAAACGTAATTTTTTTTTTTGGTAGCAAAGACTATTTCCTTGATTTTTTAACTTTCGTGATTTATTATAAGTTGTTTTAGTATGAACTATCTTGCCTTTAGCGCAGAGACAAAACCCCGGCCACGATCGGTGGAGCACTGAGGCGTGCACGAACCAGAATGTCGGTTCGATATCGCCCTGTGTGGGTTGACGTTTATTTTGTCTCTGACCCAAGGAATAAATTTCTATCTTCCCACCCTAGTCGGTAACCTTTGGTACATCTCGCCCTTAAAGGGACATGTAGACGAAAATAGAATATATCCCAATTAGGATAAAAAATGAGCATAAAACTTATTTTAGAATAAAAGGTTTTACTATGAAATAATACTTTATCATTTAGTATAAAACTAACCAGTTCACACATTCAGTAGCCCTAAGAACTGAATTTTTATTATTTATTGATATTTAAAACTGTATTATTTAACATAACTAGTAAATAGGCTAAAAGGACATTAACATCAACAAGACATGTAGAGGAGCTACAATATTCTACACTAGAATGTCTCAAGGTCATCTTCCTTTCAGACGCCGAAGAGGATTATCAGGTATTGAAGAGGAAGATAGTGGGAATGGAGTAAGTCATGAAAGGAGAGGTATTTGGTTCAGGACAAATAGGTAACATACGGAACATTGAGGTCATTATGCATGGGTTTGTTCGTGACAAAGTAAGGAGATTCGAGGATTTTACGAAGGATTATGGATTGTAAGGATGGATTCCAGAGAATTTGATGGTTTAGTAGACCCGAAATAACTATTAAACGTGGATCACTTGTAGCTGGGTGGCTAGCGTAACAGCTCCCATGCTAAAGGTCACGGTTCAAACCCGCAGGTGGTCCTAGGATTTTTTAATGGGAGTAAAAATCCTACTTACGCCGTCTTCGGAGGGGACGTTAAAAGGTGGTCCCAAGCCTGTGCGATGTCAGTACTTAAAGATCCTATCCTAATAAAACCTGGATAGACAACATTTAGGACTCCTACTGTAGCATCGTCGATTAGCATAGTAGCATAAAGTGACGTTAATAAACAAACAAACAAACAAACTTTAAAACGTCAAGCAGTTCTTGTAGTTTTAGCATGAGGATTCTAAGTAAGTCGTTTGTCAAGATGGAGTTCATGGAGCATCGGATCTGTTCAACAGGGACCAGAAGAGAGTTATTAAAGGATATTTTAGGTTTATCATATCAAGGATATCATAGGTTTCAACCAAGAGTAAATGTTATTTGTAGTGATTTATTGGAGTTTATTTTAATTCTCCAATTTTGACAGTGTTGCTGAAGGTCTCTGATGTGGGATTGATGAGTTTGGGAATTAAAATTTGGATCATTATTTACTGATATTACACAAGTGTCATCAGCATAGGTAGAACTAAACTTTAATCATATTATTCACATCATAGTCAGTACATCTCACTTCAGCAGGCAAAAGTATTCCCATGAAATAGAGATTGCATATCATGGGTTAAACCGAATGATATTCTACATTAATAGCAAGGCTGATCTTGTAGTGGAATACAATAGCAACAAAAATATCCCATTGGTTACTGTCTTTCGAAATGTTCAGCTGTCCTGATTTTTTGTATAACTTTAATTTTCTGTTAATTCCTTAAGCAAACTATCTTTTTCAAAACCCTGTGAGCAACAGCGTCAAGAAAACATGTGATGAAAACAAATAATTTGTAAAAGAAGGCATATAATTAATAAATAATCTGTTGTTGTTAAGGAAAGTTAATTTATTAATAAAATTGCAGGCTGATATATAACTCCACCACTATATTAAATATTAATGTTCAAAGTTTCGGATAAAATACAATCTTCAGCCGCAAATGAAGAATTTTATCTAATGTAAGTGAATGCTTACACCCAGAAGCCTTATTTAGACATTTATTTAGCCCTGTTTAGACATGAGGCGTCTGGGTGTAAGCATCCACTCACATTATACAATATTGTTCTTTTGCACCTGAAGATGGTATTTTAGCCAAAACGTTGTGCATTAATATTTAATATAGTGATGAAGTTATATATCAGCTCCAATTTTATTTTCAATAAATATATATCCAATTTTACCTTCACCTTAAAGAATCTACACCTTGTTTATTTATTAATTAGGATCAAATAACATACTAAGAATTTTCTTATAAGTAGTACTACACTTTCTCAAATTTGTATTTGTGTTTACTAGGTTTTTAAGTTTCAATGTTCGTCTTTACTAGTTTGATAAATAAGTTGCTCAATGTTAATATAAATTAATACTAAGTTATACATTATTTTTAACAATACCCATCAAGTAGAATGGTTAAATTCTGGAAATATCCTCATACAATTATAATGTAATTAAAATTATAAAATGATAAATATTAAAATATTTATTCCATTAGGAGAGAACATTCAGATGCGTTTTAGTTTTTTCTGCTCCCCTCTCAATTTGTATTGTTGCTTTTAGCACCACTCCATCATGCAATCACCCTAATAATCTTGTTTTCGGTTCATGCTTGTAATAGTGAGATGTGTTATCTTTTTAATTTATGGTTTTGATTTCCATTAATGATGTAATTTATTCGCTGTTTTTAGAGATCTGATAAAAGTCCGGAGCTTACTAGTGAAATTAATAAGTAAATAAATCCCACTATAAGTTCATTATTTCTTCTAATTCTAACAATTCTCGGCTTTAACGAAGCTCATATAAATTACTTTGTTCTTGAACTTTTTTATTATTACCAATAAACCGATGGTCTTAGTAATCAATAAATATTGTATGTAAAGTTTAAATAAATCATATAATACTATGTTTGCCCCAGGTAACGCAGTGTCTGATCTTAGAAAATATACCAGTCCATTAAATATACCAGAACATTTCATTTAATTAATCTCCTCGATTCATACTATATGAAAACGCTGCAAATTATTACACAATGAAAAAAAAATGAAATGAAAAAATAATTTTTATTGTGGGACAGCTAGTCCCCTAAGAATAATATAAATTTACATTAAAGTATTAATCTTCTGGCTATTACGTCTACAAAATATACATCTTATAACAAATTATACTGCATATTATAATGGTTTATTATTTCCGAATAACTATATTAGTGTATAACTGTTGATATAGCTGTTAGCAGGCAATTGACTAATATAAAAAGCAATAAATAGTTCAAAGGAAAATGGTATATCACCAGTGCCAAGTTCAAAACGCAATTTCTCTGCTAGGTCTAAACCAATATCAATGGTTCTTTATTCATTTTGTAGGATATTTAAGTATCTATGAAATAGCACTAAGATAAATAGAGTTAAATGTATATATAGGGAATATTTTTATTATTTTTTTTTTTTTTTTGTTTATAACGCATTACTGATCCTAAAACCCTGTACATATTTATCTCTATCTTCAAAAATAACTGAGTTATGGGCTTCTTTATGTATAAAATTTCAATGTTTTTATTTCCTTTTTTATAATTATTCGCGTTTTGGTCAAAAATACAAATACATTAATTCCCTATCTTAAAATATAACTGAGTTATAGAGTGAAATCACTTTTGATCTGCCGCTATTTTGAAAATAACCAGCTGATATCAACGTCCAGGAGATGATATCCTCGTTGCATGTCCTAGTATTTTTGTGGTGATTTTAAAAAAAAAATTGGTCCAGTAGTTTCGAAGAAATGCAGCGGACGACGGTCAAACGGATTTTTTTAATTCGTTATAAAGGTTCTATGCATCTTTAAACGCTTTTAGGAGGTATTTTTTTTATGGTCGATTGATTACATAGGTTCATTGTTGAAAATAATAAACCCAAAAATTAGCAAGAATAGCTAGTTTAAACGTGGCCGTTCTAAAATTTTTATTTTCTTGATAATGGCCGTTTAAGTCTGATCTTGGAGTAATCACTATACGAATATTGAAGGCAAAGAGTAGAATAATTTGGCTCGCATTATTATCATTAATTTAATTATCCCACTCGTCACTCCGATTCGAACATCCTTTATTTTCCAAGAATCGAAGAGAAATCGAAAGGATTATCTAAAGTAAGGGATGCCTAAAAGGTTGAAGAGAATTGGATTTTCACAGATGTATGTTAAAGAGGGGATGGTGTGTGCCCTTCTTGGAAGGGTATATTTACATGTAATTCCGCGGGGCTCACCCTTGAGGGATGTGAGTAATAACATGCACCGATAGAAAAGGGTAGTCTTTGCCCAGCTAATCCAACGAAAAGAGCTCCTCTAAATATATCCAAAAAAAAAGTACGGCTTATTAGAATCAGAATATAAACTTTGGTTAAAGTTAGTCTATAGAAAACAACGCCAAAGAAAAGCGAAAGGGAAAGTTTTCGACTTTCCTTTCTTGGAAGGGAATAATTAAATGAGTTGATGAATCAGGATGTTGTGACAAAGTAGTATAATTAGTTATGTAAAAGTTACACATCCCACACCCATCCTGGAATATTAATATTATGTGAGTTTGAAAATAACTGCGCTTGATTTGAGACTTTGTGAAGTTTATTTAGAATAAATAAAGATAATTTTCTTTCAATCCATGAATTGCATATTATAACTCAAAACAAAAAGTACGTTAAATATAAAAAAGAAATCCTTATTGTTAAAAAATGATTTTTATACTACTAATACGCTAGAAAATATTCGATGGCACTTGTCTAAAATCCTGCGATTGATTTTTTTTATTTGTGATTCGCCTCTGCCCTACAGGGTCATTGGCGTCTCCATAGATATTATATATTCTGTTGTAGCCTACAATCTTTAGGTAGTCCAACAGTACGGATATCTTTTTCTCTTAGTCGCAGAGTATTTTATGCAGGGTATGTGGCAGACCAATCCTTTTTCTAACATTCTAGTATTATATGCATTCATTATCAATGTTTAACTGTTTGTTGGACGTTGCCGCATTTTGTGCAAGTGCGAGCTTCTAGCCGTTTTAGGAAGTATCCATGAGTGAATTGGCAATGGACCCTTGTCTTTATCTACACAGTATAATTTCTTCCTTTCTTGACGTTTTCGAGCTAGTTTTCCGTTTGTTAACATTAGGTTTGATTCCTCCCAGCTTTGTTTGTCCTCTTCTCCATTTTTCTGTCCAGTCCGATAGCAATTTTTATTTGTTTTTTTTATTGTAGCACCCAATCTTCTACTGTTATTTCATTAATTTGAATAATATTATTTCCTTCTCCTATTCTGGCAGTATTAGCTGCTTGGTCAGTGTTTTCATTGCGCGGAATTCCTATATGAGCTGGTATCCATAGAAGAATGACATTTATACTTTTGACTTTCATTTCCCAACATTCGTTTAATTTCCTCGGATTATCGCGTTGGTTAGAGTTTGGTTGTCGATGGCAGCCGGCACACTCCAAGAATCCGAAAGAAAAAAAATATATAAAATTTGTTATCTTACAATTCTGCTTATTTTAGTTATAAAATTATTACATTATATCTAATATGTGGTGAAAAGTAGATATAAATGTATCTTTATATTATTAATCATTCAACCTCATCACAACAAATATCATAGAAAAGTCTGTGGAAAATATTATAAATAACAAATGGCTTACCAATATCGAAGGTTCGATTCCGACAAAACCAAATATTTTCTACACAGGTTCGTCCAATGATCACTGTTTAAGCCCCGAGACTAGACTTTACATAACCTTCTCATCGACGCTTCGGCCAACCTCTCGGACCCAGTCCTTCACTGAGCCCAACAACTTTACCTGTCCATTTGAGTCGATTATACTCACTGAGTAAAAGCTTTGAAATCCCGTGTTGTGTAAAGTTCTGAATTTCCTAGCGGCCTCATCTCTCTACCAAATATTTTAAGTAGTTCCCTCTTCTCGAAAACCATAAGGAGTTTTTCATCTTTCAAAGTAAGTGACCACGTTTCAAATCTGTACAGAACCGTTCAGAGAATAATGTTTTATAAATTCTTACCTTTCAGTTTCTTGATGAGAGACACGAGCTAAGTCATTTCGCAACTGAATAATAACAACCATTTATCGCCTTTAATCGCGACATTATTTCCTTCTGGATTTCTTTGTTACTAGTTATAGCTGAACCGAAGTACTTAAATTTCCCTACGTCTTTAAACACATGTCCTGATATATCATTATCACCAAGATCGTCAACGTTTCTACTACATATCTCGTCATATTTCTTCTTATCCTTATTAATTGCAAACCCTATCTAGTAATAATGGACAGAATGTGTCCGACAAAAATCCCTTATTTGTTTCTTTTGTTAAAAAGAGGTTTTATATACACATTTGTAATTCACATTTATAAAGAGGAACACTATAACGTGGATTTCAGTTGAATACTCGAATTCGAAATGTCACACGATCGCTATATTTTCCGTTACTGTATAATCCATATATGGGTAAGTTGAAGAAAAAAAAACTTCATGAGACGCAGTAGAAGCAGGAAGTGCTAACTGAACCTATTGGACAATTTAATGACATATGATAGGCGATCCTTTTGGTAAAAGCAGAAGTTATAGCGAGGGCACGAAGCCATCTGGAGGACACTCTAAGGAGAGAGATATAGGAGGCTGCCTGGTTCCGTGCACCTCTTGGGTCGTGTGGCCCCGTAATTAGTCCGGACCGGTCCATCAGGAAACCGGTCTCATTGGGCCAGCAAGGAAAAACTTAGGAGCTCCTTTCTAATTTCTTATCAAGCTTAATCCCTGAATCCTCTTCTTTAGGTGTCTTGTCGAGTAAAAGCAAACATTTTAAGTTTCTTTTTAGTATGATGGATAAGGGACTGCTATCATCGCATGATGACATTATAACAGAAATAACAAAATGCAGATACATAAGTTACCAAAACGGTAGGTTGTGAACTCTTTTTTTTTTTTTTGAACATGAGAATAGTTTATAACTACTACTCGGCAAGTCTTTCTCAAAACATTTTCACAACTTTTCTTCACATTCCATGTCTACGTGAAATAGTAGATAGAGCGCTAGTTCTGGGTTCGAGTTCTAGCTATGACAGAATATTATTTATTCTTTTAATTTAGCCGAGGGGCGAACCTAGGTTATGGAGACCCTTCTAGGGCAAACCCAGAGTCTTTAAAGTGGGATCAAAAATTGGGGAAAAATCACCTTATGCACGGCCGTTGGCCTAGAAACAGTACGATTTTTTTTTCCATATTTATTTATTGTGCTTTTATAACATAGATGTAAATTACAATAAATAAATAAATGAAAAGATTCTATCGTTCTTTTCTTATCCTTAAGAATCTCTGACCTACTGTAAGTTGTGATTTTTTAAATAATATTGGGCAAAAGAGATATTTTTGTAAAAAAAAAATCGTCAGAAAAAGTTCCAATTTTTCCATAATGGTTTTAATTAGTTATGAGTGGAATGGCATCGTCTTCGACATGATTTCATTCCTACTTTAATAGGCTCATTTTTTTTATACTGCCAATAAATGGTTACCAATAATAGTGTAACAACCAGGTTTCATAATACATAGTTTTTAAAAGTATGGGTAAAGATTCGTTGACCGCTACCAGAACTATATCATGCTTCAGAATTCTTTAAATAATTGTTTACGGTTGTTTAAAATACATTGATAAAACCATGGCCTTTCCGACCTTATTAAAGCACTAAGGGAGCTATATTCCACCAAAATTATGGTTAAATATCAATCATTGTTATCCGTCGACCGAATTGGATGGAATCTTCTGTATTTAAGTAAACAAAACAATTAAAACTCCGGAACATAAAATTAGTAAAAGAGGTAAGCTAGCATACTTTAAATAATTTTATATTTCGGATTTTAAAATTTTTGTTTACTTAAATATAAAAGATTCCATACAATTCAGTCACAGACCTTTAAACGTCCAAAAGTTCTTACGATCATGCGAAAAAATTGTCATTGTCTGATGAATATATATTTATTTATTAAAAATTGTATTTTATAAATTTTTTAATGGTCTTGGTATTGATACTAAACATATGACATTCAGCCATTGGCATAGTGTACCTGAAAAAAACGTTCAGGAAATTTTACATTGTATTAGTATGTTATGAAGATTCTAAATCTGAATGTATGCGCGAGTCTAAGAGGTTCATTATAATTCTGTAAATATTGTGAGAATGAATCTCAGATCGCTACGTTCATGATTTTCACCAATATAAATAGAATACCAATATTCTCACGGAAGCAGGATTTTCTTTAATTTAATTTAATTAATTAGTTTATTTTGATAATTTGTTACCACTATACATAAAAACTATGTTACATAAAATTTAGCTTACGTCATCCTTCTGGTGGGTGCGATGTAACTATGAAATATATATTTGTTTTTCCTAGGGCGGCTGAGGCCTCGAGGCGCATCAAACAATACTCAAGGGACGACTTGTAACTGAACGACTTATAATCAAACTATAACGGCGAAGCAATAAATCTGCGAAAGAGGTGGCAATATATAAATATGACGGGGAGGATAAGAAAAGTAAAAGAGGCGAGAGTAAATAAGAAAAAGGAAAGGGAGGAAGGAGGAGCGACATTAGAAAGAGATGGGATCGACTTTTCATCAGGGCAACCTTCCCTTTATCTGTCGGTCCTCACCCGCCATCCTCTCAGCACAATGGAAAACTGCAACAAACGCCTCTTCTAATCTTAAGCCAAATCGAATTACGTCAAGTTGTTAGCATGTTAGGCCTCTCATTTAACGGTCTCTGTCACCCTCACTCTTGGAAGCAAATAACAATTAAAGCAGGAGCCCTCCCTCTGTTAATACTCTCAACGGAACTTGCGAGTTCATGAATCGCAAAATATATTTAACGAAAAAAAGTTTTAAATGCGTAAGATTCAGTGATAAACCAATTTAGTAATTTACTAAAAAGAGAAGCAATGTAATTTATATGAGATTTTACAGATTTGTACTTTATAATTATCATAATACCCAAAATGAAATTACTAAAATACGAATCGGGCATACACATCTAACACGTGAATCCATAATAGAAAGAACTACACTACCGAAATGTGTATTATGTGATGTGCAGTTGACGACCGTCCATGTTATTGAGGAATGTCCGTTACATCAAAACCTTTTCCATGAAGCTAAAATAGAAAGAAGACTTGAAGAGTTACTTGGAGATAACACCACTAAATTAGGGCAAACGATTCATATCCTAAAAAAGATCGATATTTTTAACATGTTGTAGAAGACAAATAAAATATATTGAAGGAAACTGAAGACCTCAGCAAAATTAAAATAGAAAATTGAATAATTTTTATCCTGGCACAGGGTCCCTTAAGAGCAACAGATATGTACAATTAAAATCTGAAATAGGTCTGGGAAAAGGATCATGATGAATTCTTATTTACAATGATACAAGAAGAAATTGAGAGAGAAAATAAGTATATTATGGGAATAAAAAGAATGAAATAAATAACTTCTGATAGATAAATGTGTTGAAAACGACTAAAACTAAATATTTCCTATTGTTGCTTCCTGAATCCTACGGAGCCATGTATCAGCCATTGCAGAATGGTGTCACGATTAGAGAATTAAAATAAATCCAAAAAATCACCTTCACTCTACGACATAAATTATTATCATAATTTATCTCTCTCATCACTGTAGAACAAATACGATAACTTGGACTTCATCTTGACAAACGCCTTACATGGAATCCTCATACAAGACTTAAACTGCTCCTAGATATCGACTATTAAAACACTTACAAACGATCAAAACTCCCTCTTTACTTCAAAAACTCATTTACACAACCATTATCAGACCTATTTGGACTTATAGCATTGAGCTATGGGGGTCCACTAGACCATCGAATTCCTCCCGCATCCAATCCTTGCAATCCAAAATCCTTCGACTAATCCTCGACGCTCCTTACTTTGTTCTATAGAAGCATTTATAGAGACCTGAACATCCCACTAGTTGCAGAAATCGCCCCAAAAAAGATAAACCTTTCATTCTGAATTACTCGCGCATACCAACCCGCTTGTCTGTATCCTTTCATCGACATTTATACCTGATCCGAGGCGTCTGAAAAGACGGTGGCCTCGAGACCTGCTGATCAGATAAACATTGAAGTGCTACCGCTGAGTAGATTCCTCTCAAGACTTTTTCAAGGCAATTTTCTGTTAGCAGCTCATTTGCTTATTGTACTATGTACAGTTGTAAATTTCAATAAAATAATTTAGAAAAAACAAAAAATTAATTGATTAACTGAGTTAAATATAATCAATAAGTTTTCTTTCATTCAGAATATGATATTTTATTTAAAAAAATGATTATCCTCGATTGTGAGGGGAAGACAGAAGGTACTGAAACAGTTGGGACTAAAATGATGATAGAGAAGAAACATGGCTGATATGAGTAGGTAGGGAATGATCGAGAGTTTTTGTTTTATGAGCAGGAATGGCGAAGGAAAAAGGTCAAAATGGCGCGAATGTTTCAAGAGAGTGGACTGAAGATTTAAATTGCAGTAGACTCTATATATGTGGAGAGAACTGGGAGTTAATGGTTTGGTAGAGGTATGATACTAGGAAATACTGTCTGCGAATGGAATGAACGGAGTACTGAGGACAAATCTTAAGAATTACGTTATTTTTAATCTCTTAGACCTCCAATCCTTATTGAATTACATTCAAAATATTTTCTCTTAAGTACATATAATTTTGATTGTTTGAAATAATGAATAATACCTCATCGGTAGTAGATGGGTAATAGTGGTAGTACGTGTAGAAAGGTTGTTGGGAGTTAGGCGTGTGGTTATCAAGAAAACATTATAGTAAGAAAAACATAAAATTTTTTGTATCAACGTTTCGGCCTACAATATGGGCCTTCTCCAGGGCTAGAAAAATACAATAACAACCAATTAAATTAACAGAAAAAGACAACAGGAATTGAATATGGAAACAAACAGTAATATAAAACGATAATATTGGTATGAATATAATAATGAAAGAATACCGCATACATTTAATTGATTTTGAGGAAATAAGAATTTATATGTAATTATAAGGGTATTTGGATTATTTAATCTAAAATAAAGTATTACTATCCTAACTATCCATTGTAAATTATTTGTTTAACTTTTTAAATTTAATTCTACCATTTCATATTTATTTCAAGAAGGGAGGTAACTGAAAATTAGTGATACGCATACTCTTTATAATATAAAAATGGTTTAATTTTTTCTGTTATCTTAAACGTTAAAATATATAGTTTTAACTTCTTAAAAGCATTTATATATATATATATATATATATATATATATATATATATATATATATATATAATTTTTTTTTTTAATTCAAATTTAGAATGCAATTAATTTTTTCAAAGATTGGTTACGAGGAAGTGAAGTAATTTTTTTTAAATCCTTGTTATATTATTGACGATTGGCAACAGTTAGTGTGGGCAGGATTGCGGTCTGAAGTACTCAACACTTTCAAGAAAATTAAACATCTCCACCTTATTACTACTGCCTCTCAAGATTACCTTCGTAACCTGGTCATAACCTCCATCTCCACGTTTTAGAAGGATTTTTAAAGATCTTAATACCATTATAACAATAACAGTAACGTATATGGTGTCAGGTATGAATAAAACAAAATATTAATCACTTATTATCAGCTTAATCAGAATATGATAAAATCAGAAGATCAGCAAGAGTTATTGATTATTACTGATTCCGAATCACAAAAATCTGGTGCAACCAACACACGATTTTCACTTACCTTCGTTTTTAAAATCGATTAAAGAATTTCGAAATACAGTTAGAGATAAAGATGAGTGAAACCAATAAAAAATTAATTAAATTGAATTGATGTAGAAACATGTGTGTTATTAAAAACTCTATTATATTATTATCTAAAATAATCTGGTAGTTTTATCGGCTTTTTATCAATTTTTATTCAATTTTACAAGCTTGTGTATAAGATAATATATTTTCTTAAGTAATTCTCTTTCAAACGGTGTATTATACGTCTATATTACTATTCTTATATTCATAAACAAAATTGGCGCGCTGTTCTTCATTGACGATCCGCCAGACTGCAGCACCGTCATCATGAGTTTTCCTTTTCGGGGACCCAAAAAAACAGTTAGTTTTATCGCCTTTTCATCACTCTCTATTGACTATTATGAGCTCGTGTATGAGACAATATTTTTTCAAAAATCTTTAGCTTTCCAACGGTATATTATGCATTTATATTACTGTTCTTATTTTCAAAAACAAAAATTTGCATTAAAAAATATTTTTTTCATTTTTCTCCTTTATTTGTTTTTTAAATTCGCTTAACTTGCATATTTAGTTGTTATTTATCAATGCTAACAAGATAATATGGTTATTTAAATAAATCTACAAAATTAAAGTTACTTTAGAGGAAGCAAATGTAAAATATCTGCATTTAAGCCCCATCAGACTATTTCAATCAGAATGAAACCTACATGATATTAAAGCCCATAAAATTTCACATCAATATAGCGAGTTTAATCAAAATCGTTAAAGCCGTTTTTGAGAAAATCCTAAAAAAAAGGTGCTAAATAATTGGGATAAAGTAGGACTTCCGGTCAGCTGATTTTAATGAAAAAGTTGCTGTAACATCTCGGGTGTATAGTAGTCTTAAATATGAAATTTCAGTTCTGTACGACTGTTTGTTTTTGCATTAGAGTTACCACACACAGACACACTCACCCACAGACCATTTTGCGGGACTTGGTTATTTCGACTCAGGGGACCCTAAAACGTGTATTTCCGTTGAAAACTGGAATTCGAAAATTTTCACCTTCGCAATACTTTCCCTTACTATATATTTCATGTATAGGTAAGTGAAAGTAAAAACGGTCGGGGTGGATAATAATAAGTGTTTCGCATAATATTAATCGAGGCAAATATAACATACAACTGTTGATAATTAGTCTATGGGAGTTACTCAAAGATTTCAAAACCTGTTGATATAGGAATCATCAGTATCATCAAACTATCAGATACTCACATTAACAGAGATAAGAGACGACTTAATAATCAAACAAAATAAATTAAGACGTATGTATACGCACGTATGTATACGTATAATACGCTGGGCTGTCCGTGAAAGAATAGTACTTCCAAGTGACAACTCAAAATCGAGGGTGGTTCTATTGAAATAAATTAGTGGACTGTATAGATTTAAAATAAATAAAAATAATGAAAGCAAACGACGAATCACAATACATTTAATAGACTAAAATACATATAAACAAGATAAGAAACAATTAACCTAATAAATTTATACAAGAAAAAATTAACCTAATTATAATTAAACAGCTGTAAGAAAATGTAGGAAACAAAATAAACCTAATTAAAATATTGTAAAAATAGAAGAAACAAACTTAACTTAATTAAGGCTTAAAGATGTAAAAATATAGAAATTAAAATTAAACAGTTTTAAGAATGAAAATTAGGAAATTAAATGTTCCATTAATGGATAAAGATAGGTTATATTCACGTAAAGATGTCCAGTTGAGTGTTGAAGAAAACGATCGCAGGACGGCTTGAACGAAGTCGTCTTGAGTATTGAAGAAAATTACCGCAGGGCGGCTTGAACGAAGTTCTCTTGGGTGTTGAACCACAGGGGGATTTTCCAAGTTCCAAGGGGAACGATGAGAGATGAAGAAATTCGTTTCCAAACGTTCAAACGTTGAGAGGAATCTTGGGTCTATATACGGCACATCTTCACCGCTCAGACGCTAGCTTAAGACTCGACTGGCACGAGGCAGTAAAAAAACAATTGAAGTACGATCGTCTTCTGTCTTTCTCTTCTACTGCTCTCGTTTAAAAACTTATAATTATATTTAAAACAACTATTTTAAAAAGAAATTAAAAAATAAAGATTTAAACAAAAAAAATGATCTTATTATAAATATCATAAAATTATGAACTTATAATTTTTCGATTGAAAAACTATAAAAACCTTATCAGGCCGTAACATATGGCGTGAACAGTATGAAAACTGGGAAGTTATTGAATAGTATTAAGAGAATTTGTATATAATGTATACAATATATCCTTAAGATGTTGCACAATATTTAAGATTTGATGATATATTGATTTATAATTTCAGTCGTCTGGAGGATTACTGGAAAAAAGAGAAATATAAATTAATTGAACATTAGAAAAAAAACATTAAAAAAACAGAATTCTGTGAGAAAAGAATATATAAATTAATGCTCTTACTAAAGCTCTCTCTGAATAATAAATAAAGTTAAAAGCACTCAATGTAGCAGTATCGAACCCATTTATTTATTTATGTCATGTTTTTAATTAATTATAAAAATAAATTCGGAGAGTAAATAATTTATATGCAACTTCAAAAATACATTATATAAACGTTTTTTCAGGGTCGTCATATATTCATCTTTTAATTTATATACATACATATATGAACATTTATACATTATATATATATATATATATATATATATATATATATATATATAATTTTTTTAATTAGTATAAATGACCCATTTTATTGATTTAGCTGATTTTAAATTACTTGATTAATGCTTCATATTTTTGCCTAGAAGCTTATTGATTGAAAAAGAGAAATAACTGCCTATTGAAATTAATATACATAAAAAAAAAAAATGAACATTGCTCGTCAGAAGTTGGCAGAATCAAAATTCATGTTTGAAGAAGCATGAAAATAAGTGTATAAAAATTACTATAAATAATTTAAACATAATAAATTCTTAGTATTGAATTATTTTCCAACACCGGAATAAATTTTGTTCTTTCTACTTTGGGTTGCATGGGTTGGAAATATAAAGGATAACCCACCCTGCGATTTCTGATTTTGGTTGATAAGAATGGCCGACGATAAATGAAAAAATAATCTTAAAATACCTCGAGAAATGGCAAAGTACGAGAAAAAAATCATTAACTCAGTAAAATGTTGGACAGGTTTGTTATTAACTTTGACTTGCTAGTTTTGAGGCTATATACCTAACTTTCAAAACTTGTAGAGTTTCATAAAGTTGAACTTCTTGTCACCTTACCGAGAAATCTGATATGCTCATTCAATACATTTTATATTTGAAAATTTTATTTTATTGTTATTCATTTAATTTTTAAAGCCACATTTAAACAACAACTTTGGAAGTAAGTAGACTTTCGAAGATAAGGTATGGGTTAATACATTTTAAATCGTCTAATTTTAATAAACTTTGTAACTCATCATATTTTTTTTTTTTTTAGAATATGTTTATCAGTATCGCCTATTTATGAATTTGAAAGCGTGGATAAAGAAAAAGTCTTTATAGTACTTTTAGTTTATCAGCCATTTTATGTCACCTTCGTGGCTGAATACGTGTGAGGAAAACCTCTAGTAATTTTAAAGATAACTATTCAAAACACTAATATGTGCCTTAGATATTTTTCTTTATAATACATTACCTAAAAAGTGAAGAAAGTGTTTGAAAAAAATTCTCGATAGTAAAAAAAAAACTTAATTAAAAAAAAAAAAAATTAGAGAGTTGAAAGTTTATAAAGAAAAAGAGACTCAGCTTTGCTTATTTATTCTTATGTAGCTTAGTCATTAATCTACGTACTGTTAAATTTTCGATCTCGAGAGCATAGTTCTTTTGGTTCATTATTTTCAATAATGAACCTTTGTAATAGACCAAAAAAAAAAAAAAAAAATTACCTAAAATTTGTTTTCGTTTCAAGATGCGTAGATCCCGAATAACGAATACAAAAAAAAAGTTTTTCATAATAAATAAATAAATTTATTAGTTTTCGTATTACTTATAGGCCCATCTACACCTTTATGAACAGTTATACCATTATATTGTTACCTGAAAATAATCAACTATTGTGTAATAATTTGCAGCCGTTTTTTATATGAGTTTCCATACTTGAAAAAAAAAATCCATTTTTCGCCTTATTCAAAGGAAAATATTTCAAAAGAGATTGAGTAAAAATTATAATTATCTGTGAAACTAACTAATCAAATTTACACATCGATATCATGAGTTCAAGTGATGTCAATTTCGTGACTGAGATGAGATGAAGCTGAGGATAGTTCCTTAATTATTCAATTATCTAAATCGGTATAAAATAGAAGACTTGAATATATAATAAGAATATCCAGAGGGTGAGGAAAAAAAAATGTATATATATATATATATATATATATATATATATATATATATATATATATATATATATATATATATATAGTTATATCATAAAAGTAAAAAATTTTGGTCTGGATGATTTCTAATTTATTGACCCATACTTGTTCTTTCAAAATGATAAATCTTTTTAGACATTTCCCTTCTTTGCAAGTTGTACTTATGAAGTACCTAATTTAGAATTCATTACCATCATATCATTAACCTCTAAATTATTAATAAATGACAAAATTTCAGATAAATAAACTCTAAATTCGAAAACAGAATTATTATTATTATAAAAGATTTATTTTCATTTAAATCTAAAAGTTGGTTATTAATGATCGAGTCTTCAAAACTCTTCTTAATAACGATACCATCAAAAATTTAATTTTTTTTTTTTTTTTCAGAAACTGCCATTCTTGAGCAGCAAAATTAGATTTTTCTAGCCGAATTAATCGTAAAAGACGTTTACCATTTAAATGGAAGAATATTGAAGAACTAATTCAAGGATAATGTGTAGCAATTGGGGTTTATTTATAATCGTAATTTTCTAGGACGTATCTGTATATTCTATACTGCTGAAGACTTGACATAATGTCGATTTATGTCAAAGGGTTCGGGTAAAGAGCTGTTGGGAACTTGGGCAAACACTGGAACCCAACTAGTGACCATAGGTTGTTGTTTCTGGACGCACTTAAGTACTCCAACTAGGCCAGGTAGGATGGCCTAACAACAGGTTATCAACATCCTTGTGTTTTGAGTGGAGCTGGTCTTGTCGATTAATTTTATCCTAATACTATATGAGTTAACCTTTATAACTTAAAATCAAACCTCAGTCTATAGGCGTGAAAAAGATCTTCATTACTAAGATAAATAGAATTTCAATTTTTATTGAAGCAAAATCCGTATAATATGTCCTAATGGAAGAAGTTAGTTTTAGGTTCGACCAATGGAGAAAAACACAAATGAGATGACTTATTTAATTGTTTATTAAGGCTCAAGAATGGGTCTCACGCCATCATCAATGCTAAGAAAATAAAACATTAACAAGTATAAAATAAGACAAAAAATATCAGATAACAGCTATAAAATATGCTAACAAATATTAGTACAAGTAGATAAATAATCATGAGCAAATATAGGACCAATTAAAACATAAAAATATTGATCTGATAAAAAATAATTCTGACGTTATAAATAATGAATACTAAAGTATTTTAGAACTAATAAATGTTTATGAATTAAAACGCGTTAAAATTAAATTATAATTAAAAAATTCTCTGCATCACCAGTGGTGTAGTGGTAATCGTCCATGGCTAATACCGAGGTTCAAACCTAGCAGATGGCTAAAGTAGTTTTTAAAGGGAGGGAAAATTTCTTGGTTATGCCGAGTTCCGAAGGGGAAGTAAAATGGTGATCTCGTGTCTGGGCAAAGTCAGTTACTCGTTAAATATCTCTATATCTTAATTAAACCGGGACAGGTATAAAAAAAAACTCCCCCAGTAGTATCTTCTTATCAGACAAAGCAGCATAAATAATTTATGCTTTTTAATTTATAATAAGACGTAAAATAAAAAATAAACAAACAATACATTTCTTATTAATGGAAACAAAGAAAGGTCTGTCACGGAAATAGAGTTTAGAACCTTTAAAATGAAATATATATATATATATATATATATATATATATATATATATATATATATATATGTTATGTATGCATTTTTAGATTATTTAAAGCAATAACGACAATAAAACAAAGAGCAGTAAATAATGATAACCAGATATGAAAACAGGCTAAACTCTATTCTTATTTTAATTTAATTATGTACTTTAAAGATCGAACTCATGATACAGATTTGTTTTATATAGGTTTCTACTGCATTTTATTTATGTTTTATTACTATATATATATATATATATATATATATATATATATATATATATATATATATATAATCACTACAACCTCCCTAATCCACAATATTACAAATAACATTTGTTCATAAGTTAATGCACTTATAAAATATTTCTATTAACTTTTTCGACTTATTTTATTGCATATTACCTTTTCCAAAATCTTGCGCTTTCCAACGCTATAATTATTATTATCTTCACGAAAAGGCCTTGGAGACCACACGAATATCATGAATTTAATGCTTCCTCTACATCTGCCCCTCTACCCCCCATATGCCCCACATGAGCTCCGCGTGCTTACGTTTCCTCTCCTCAGACCACGCAACACCCTTTCTGGAGCGCTTCTTTCACGCAAGAACCTTTATTCCCCTGAGCGCCATCCTATACTTGTCTCTGACCGAACAATCTTGGCCCCACTTGGTCCATATCATCTTTAACCTGTTTGAAATATACCGTTAAATGTTTATAACTGTGGATTCGCTAAAATATTTTATGGTTAAGTCTCTCAGAATTCATCTTCATTATATGGCTATAGAACCACAGCCTTCCCACCCTAGCTTCAGTTTCTAGTTCTGTGGTTTCCTTACATATTTCTTCATTTGACCTCAACCTGTATCCTTCAGGTGTTCTCGTAGGTCCGTAGATTCTTCTGAGAATTCTTCTTTCTATTTTCAGAAGGTCCTCCAGGCTGGGAAGACAAGAAGTTTCTGTAAAGTATCACTGGCTTGAAGACCGGTTTATATTGGCGTATCTTAGCTTTTAGAGACAAAGTTCTTCTTTTTATGAGGATCCCTGGTGGCGAAGCTTAATCTCTCTATTTTGGCGATTCTTTCCTCAGAGCCTGTTTATACTGGAGGCCTTTTGGGCGGTTTAAGCAGTAGCGGGTTCCTTGAATCCCTATATTTCAAAGCCATTCCGAAGATTCACTACTACTTAAGCCGCCCAAAACGCCTCCAGTATAAACAGGCCCTTAAACCGTTCTATCTCCGACCCATTGCTGCATATGATTTCTCCGATGTATTTAAATCTATGAGTTACTTTAATTGTTCCGTATTTGGTTTCAATTGTTTTTTCCAACGCTATATTATCTGTTTACATTACTACATACAGGTCAAGAAAAATAAAATTTTTGATGACTTGGTCGCAAAAAAACTTTTTTTTCTTGTTTAAAGAAAAGCTATATTTAAATGTATTTTACTCATAAACCTTCAGGTAAAAAACCTGTACCACTACTACCCATGAAGGGTCTTGGGCTCAGTACATATAGAGATTCGTACTGTTTCTAGGCCAACGGCAGTGCAATGAGGTGATTAGACCTTGATTACGCTCAGCCGTCAGGTTTTTCCCCAATTAATTTGGGTACCCACTTTATAGAGGCTGGGTTTGAAAACCTTCAGGTAAGAATGCCCTAAATGATGGTGAAAACCGTATCAAAATCGGTTTTGTTGTTTAGAAGTAGTTAGCGAAACCAAAATCGCATTATCATTTTATTGTATAAGATAGAGATAATATTATCAATTACATTTATGATAAAGAAACTCTCGTCAATTTTCTATCAGAACAACACCAACAGATAGCGTGTTACATGTTTAAGAGTGAAAAAAACATTACAAAATACATACCTACACGTTTTTTTTTTTTTCATTAAACCAAACATTAAAACAGAAGAAGAAATTCGAAATAATCAAATTTATTTATTGTCTACTAAATTTATGTAGAGAGAACTGTCGTGAAATTTTCGATCCAGCTAGAGCTAAGGCCAACAAAGTTAGAGCGTGTCAAACTGAACGTTACAACATAACAGCCATACGTAAAAAAAAATAACGTAAAAAAAATATTAACAATAATTTCTCTCGCCTCCGTTTCTAAAATTGATTAACAAATTTTCAAGTACAATAAGAGATAAAAATTAGCGAAACCATTAAATAATTAATTAAAGTGAATTTCTATAGAAACGTGTGTTTTATTAAAAAATCTATCATATTATAATCTGAAATGATAATCAGTTACTTTTATCGGTTTTTCATCACTCTTTATTAACTTTTACAATGTTATGTATAAGATATTATTTTGTTCTAAAACCATTAGCTTTCCAACTGTATATTACACATCAATGTTACTGTTCTTATGCTCAAAAACAAAAAATTGCATTAACAAATATTTTTGCAGTTTACTCCTTTATTTAAAGATCAAATTCGTTCAACTTATATATTTACCTGTTTTTTATCGTTGATAATATTAATATATTTTTTTAGTATCTACAAAATTAAATATACTTTAGAGGGATAAAATTTATTATGTCGGCATTTATGCCCAATCAGACTATTTCAATCAGAATGAAACCTACATGACGTTAAAGCCTATTAAATTTTACATTGATACAGAAAGTTTAATGAAAATCGATAGAGCCGTTTTTGAGAAAATCGTAAAAAGGTGCATGGTATAAAGTGGCTCTTCTGGCAAGCTGATTTTGATGAAAAAGTTTTTTTAACATCTCTAGCGTATATTTGTCTTGAATATGAAATTTCAGTTTCATATAACTTTTCGTTTACGCGCTGGAGTTACCACACACACATACACACACACACACACACACACACACACACACACACACACACACACACACACACCACACACATACAGACACAGAGGACCAGGTACCGGAAATCGCACAAGAAGAACTTGAGACAGCCTGTCGCAAAGTAGGGGATAAAAAAGCCTCAGGACCGGATAATGTTCCAAACTTTGCCCTAAAAACAGCAGTCAGAAGAAGACCAGAACTCTTCCTGGACGTATACAACTCCTGTCTCCGTGAAGGGATATTTCCAGTTGAGTGGAAAAAGCAGCAATTGGTACTCCTGCCAAAGGGTAAAGAGTCTCCAGATGACCCTACATCCTACCGTCCAATCTGTCTTCTAAACACTGCGGGTAAAATTCTGGAGAGGATTGTGTGCAATAGAATTACAAATCACATTGAGGAAAGCCGAGGATTGTCGGAAAATCAATATGGTTTTCGGAAAGATAGGTCAACAGTCGATGCAATAGACTTTGTGATAAAGTCAGCCAGAGAAGCGACTGCAGGAAAAAGATGGAAAAGGGGTGGAAAAAAGTATTGCGCCGTGATAACGTTAGATGTCAAGAATGCGTTCAACTCAGCAAGATGGAATTGCATCATGGAACAGTTCAGTAAGAAAAAACTTCCACAGTACCTCCTTAAGATTATCAGAAGTTATTTTTCTGACAGAATCCTGTGGTGCAACAGACGCAGGACCAAAAACCTACAAAATAACTGGTGGCGTTCCTCAAGGTTCCGTATTAGGACCGTTATTATGGAATGTTATGTACGATGCCGTACTCAGACTTCCTATGCCGGAAGGAACTACCACGGTAGGATTCGCAGACGATCTTGCTATCATTGCTCGAGGAAAGCTTTTGGAGGAGATAACGTACAAGGCCAACAAAGCAATATTTGATATAAGCCAGTGGCTTTCGTCCGTGGGCCTACAACTGGCTAACCATAAGACTGAGGCTGTACTTATTACTAGCAGGAAAGTAAGGGAAAAAATCAATTTGACCGTTGGAGAGATTAACATTCCCTCTAAGCCCTCTATTAAATACCTAGGTGTGCAGATTGATGCCAGGCTGCGGTTTGATGAACACTTGCAGGTAGTCTCCATGAAAGCAACGAAAGTAACGAACGCACTTTCTAGAATTATGCCAAATATCGGTGGGCCTGCACAAAGCCGGAGGAGGCTCCTTGATAATGTAACCAACTCAGTGCTTTTGTATGTAGCACCAATCTGGTGTCATAGCTTCCAAATGAGATCGTATTCTCGTAAAGCGATTAGCGTCCATCGTAGAAATGCCCTGCGCGTCGCAAGAGTATTTCGCACTGTATCATATGATGCCGTGTGCATCATTGCCGACATAATTCCAATAGATCTACTGGCCGAAGAGCGTGGCAGAAATTACCGCAGAAAACGTGAAGCGCCAGAGGAGCATTGGCTAACGTTAGCGAAAGACGAGAGACTGGAAACTCTTCGCATATGGCAGAGACGCTGGGACTCATCAACATCTGAAAGGTGGAAAAACTGCCTGATATCAGATATTACATCGTGGGTGACACGCACACATGGAGAGGTTGATTATTACCTTACTCAACTGCTCTCTGGACATGGCTGCTTCAGGTCATATCTCCACAGGTTCAAGCTGGATAAACAATCATCATGTACCAACTGTCCTCGTTTGGATGAAACAGTGGAACATGCTTTCTTCGCATGCAAGAAATTTATCGTGGAGAAGGTTCAGCTAGATATGGTGCTGGATGAAAGATCCACACCGGAAAATCTGGTACAGCTCATGTTGACCAGTCAAGAAAACTGGAATGCTGTTTTAGATTATGATGATAGAGTCGGAAGAATACTGAGAACCGAGGAGCGAGCGAGAAGAGGTCAAATATCGTCAAGTATGCAGTAGAGGAGTAGGCGCTTAGCCATCCTGTCCACCGCGAAGTAATGCTTGCAAGTAGTTCCGCGGTGTGTCATCGCAGAGAATGTAGGTGGTTTTTAGTGAGTAAGAATCTCACACTGTTGTGGATTCAGTTGCCCACTTCGTCTTATGAAAGATTTTCCCCTACAATAAATAAAAAAAAAAAAAAAAAAAAAAAAAAAAAAAACATACAGACACAGAGACGTTTTTGCGGGACTTGGTCATTTGGGCTCAGGGGACCCTACAACGTGTATCTCCGGTAAAAACTGGAATTATCACGATCGCAATACTTTCCCTTACTATATATTTCATACATAGGTAAGTAAAACTAAAAAATATAACTTTAAAAACTGATTCTGTGTTTTGCTTATTCCGTAACACTACAAGTAGTAATATCAAAAGTAAGACATTCTTTATATTCCATCCTTTTTTTTTTTTTTAGTTGTTTCTATCGGATAGAACCCTTCTTTTTTTCTATTTAATAACTTCTTTCACCCAAAATCATTAGATAATATTAACACAGACTGGAAGTTAAGCGTAAATGTTATAGGATGGAGCGCCAGGTAGCGGTCGTACCTCTCGCTGTAGAGGAGATACTCCAAGTTGGGCGGCAGTTGGGGCAACTTTTCGCCCGCTGCGGTCCTCCCGCACAGAACTCTATCCAAATTTAATGGACTGCTATGAACAAAGTTCACTCCAGCTCCAGCTCCACAACCACTCCAGTGATAATCACCTCTCCAGCAGCAGGTGGCTGATACCGTCCACGCATAGTTGCTTCTCTGCACGGATTCCAATTTATCGCTCTCTTCTCTGATTCACATGTAGCAATGAATAAGTTAAAAGAAAGTTATTGGATAAAAATAATGTTGCGTTCTTCTTAATAATGTCAAATCCGTTACCTACTAAGGCAACAAAGAAATTTCACCTATTCAAGATTGTATTTAATTCACCTAATAATTATTTTACAAGCATAAGTAAGTCAAAAATACTTTTCAAGCAATCAATTATAGCAAAGAAACACCGAAACTATACAATATTATGTTTTCAAAATCTTTATACATGTTTTCAGTATCCGTTACCATTTCTATGCAAAAAATAGTTTCAACTTTTTTATATAAATAATAATTAACTTAATATTAAAATATTTTTTTATTTAAGCAGTTTGATTCTTTCGGCTATCTTAAAAACTTATTTGTTTTCGCGAGAAAAACTGTATTGCTCTGTTATTCAAAAATTATGTTAGATGGATCGTCATTAGAGATTTTTAATACAAGTAAATTGTTTATACTCATAAAGAATCATAGTACGCGTATAAAAACAGAATATTTAATGTCGAAGAATATAAAAACAAATTTAATTAAGATTATCAGATATCATAACAAGGAAATGAAAAATGAATAATTATGGTAATTCAATTAAGACGGATCATGTTGCATGACAAGCTAATCAAAGGCCTATTTGCTAATGCGGAACACTTGAGATAGGTGGGTATACCGGCCAGCATGCAAACACCTATTCAGCGAATTTGCATGTCAAGTGCAAGCTGACTCCTAGCACCCACTCAACTATTCCATCAGAAAATCCTACTTATTATTTACTAAGTACAGTTTTCACATGAAATCACCGTGACTGTGGTGTAGAGAAGTACGTTATCACAGAAATTTATTTGTTGTTTTTATAAAATCTTGTGAAAAGTATTTTATTTTGAAAACATAACATTATTCTTAAAACAAACCTTAAATTATATTATTGAGCTTTGGGGCTGAACCATCAAATTCTTTCTGGATCTGATCTTTATAATCCAAAATCCTTAACGCTCCTTACTATGTCATGAATAAGCTCATCCATAAAATCCATATCCATAAACCATCCCTAACTAAGTATCATTCCTTCCATGACAGACATCACTCACACTCTAGTTCCTAGAAACCTAGAACACGAGTTCAAGTCTCGGTGCTGGGGGGATTTTATCTCGGCATTTATCTAACGCCCTCAACCCCTGGCCCGAGGAACCCCCTTATAGCCTTCAAAGGTGAGGTGGGGATGAACAAAAACAACAACAAAAAACTATTCGTTGTACATTAAAATAGAAGAAAGAGTCGTTGTGACCGTTAGCGAAGTTATATGGATTAAATTGTATTATTTGTTTATCCGCTTTCATTGGCGTCACAAACAAATTATATCAGATGGCAGGCAGTACTCGGAATTTTATTAGGGTCACCATGTGTTTTTTTGCATCTTGAAGTATTTCGTTCATTGCCATATTTAGACAAATCTTTATCCTCGATTGGTCAAACCGTGCGCACTCTATCTATCTAGGCGTCTTCAAGGTACCTAAATCCTCATTAAAATCCCATTTTTCCCAATACCTTCTGTCATACCAAATAGACGATCAGAAAATGTAAAGTTTCAATTCTAGAATCTAAATTGAATAAACGAAGATAACTGTTAACCGCCTATATTTCAATTTTGTTTTAAATTAATTTTTCGTTTTGTTTAAAATAAGATTATTTTTTTAAGAAAACAAAAGTTAGAAGAGTTTAACAAAAGTTTTTAATAACAATTAATTATATTTCTTTGGTCGGTTGGCCAGACATATTATTGTATATATTTCAAATGCACAAAACTGTTATTCTTAAGAGAGCGTCTCAGAGAGTCTATGTGTGGACTGGAAGTGCTCCATTCTATGTCTGCATACTACAACTTCTCTCCTCAAAGTACTAGAACTGGTTTTCCATTTCTCGTAAATCGAATTTTATTATTCCCTATTTGGACGTTTTCCTTTTCCAACCGTTCTCCCATTCTATCAGTAGTCTTTTCTTTTTTTAACCATTGACTGCATTATTCTTTATTTAGATTATTCTCATTACTTTTCCCATTCTGTCCAAATTTCTAGGATTTCGTTTTCTAGGATTCCGAAATAGGTATACTAAATTATATCCATAAACTCATATTTATAAATAAAAAAAATAAATAAAAATGAAATGTTTTTGAGGTATTTTAACTGTAACATTTAAAAAAAATACTAAGTACTGAACTTGAACCATTATTTAGAAACTGGAATAGACGCTCAAATATATCCTTCCAAGAGAATTAGAAGGCTGAAGGAAAACGAAGAAGACAGTAAGACTGGAAACAGCTATGTTAGGACAAGACTGTTTAAGTTGTACTAAGGGCAGCAGGGCAAAAATTCCCTTTACTTATTCATGAGAGATAAAGTTACTGCCCTTGCAGCTCCATCCCAGCCCTTGTTACTATTTAGAATTCATCAAGGCTCACTTCTCAGGACCACTTCAACGCTACCTACGCCACTCGCTTGGCCGGCCTGGTCTCATCCTGATGAATGTATAACTGCGAAATAAACTGGGGATCATAAACGGAAAATAAAGGCGGGGAGGGAGAAAGTGTTTAGTAGTAAATGATTATACTTTTTTCAAATATAATTCTTTTATTAGTGTTACACCTATATTGTCCAAAACGATAATAATCATAAAAACGTAGAAAATTATTACACAATAGTTAGTTATTTCCAAATAATTATATTAGGATATAACAATTTACTTACCTTTTTACAGTCTATTAACTTATTTGTATAGCGAATATAAAGTAATCAAAGGAAAATGGACAATCACCACTGCTAATTTTTCCTCATCAATCGGCTCTACAACCCATCACTGGGTCCTGGTCTCCTCAAGTAGCTTTCGCCAGTTGGTTCTGTTGAGTGCCGCTGTCCTCCAGTTCCGAACACCAAGCAGGTTTTTCCAGTTTTCTTTTACACCATCAGCACATCGTAGTTTGGGGCGGCTTCTTGTTCGTGTTCTATGTAGTTATTCATCGAGGAGTTTCCGAGGAATTTCTTGTGCATCCAGCCTGGCCACATGGCCCGCCAATTGAAGAAAGCCATCGCTCATCGCTTTTGGAAAAGGTCCATGTTTTAGATCCCTAAGTATGTACCTGTTAGCTGGTGCTATTCTTCTTCTTATTTCAGCAGAGATATCGTTATTTTGGTTTACTAGAGAGCCCAGAAATATAAACTCACTCACACGTTGAAATGAATACTGCCTAAAACGAACGGCAACTTCATCAGGAGGCTTCACTTCTTTAGCAACCGTGTACTTATTTAGTCTTCAGAGAGTTCACGACGAGGCCCATTGTTCTAGCTGAAGAATCCAAGGCAAGGAAGGCCTCTTCTACAGCTGCTCTCGATCTCCCTATGATGTCTAAATCATCTGCATACCCAAGGATCTGGGTTGTCCGGTTGAAGATGGTCCTTGACTGTATTCCTGTTTCTCATAAATTGAACAACAAGCACTCAAGGGTGTCTCCTTGTCGGACTTCACTAACAGTTGAAAATTCTTGAGAAAAATCGCCTTGAATACACACCATATTTGCAATATTTTCCATAGTGAGTTTTACCCGACGTATAAGTTTCGTTGAGATATTGAAACTGCTCATTTTTTGTATTCCTAAATACGGCAAAGAGACTGATGTTTTAATTCATTTTTCAGATTATACGTATGTTAAAATATAATACCTTAAATTTTAACGGGGAGAGGGATTTTTTTTTCGATCACAAAGGTTCATTATTTAAAGTAATAAACCAAAATCATTTCTACTAGACGTTTTTACTATGCCCTTTTTATTTCTTAAAATTCAAATAAAAATACCTTATTCCAAAACCTTTTCACTTCTACACTATCTTTGAAAATAACCGAGTTAAGCGGGAATTACACCTCTTATAAGTTATGGCTTGAACACATAATTTTGTCTTTGTTCATTGCAGTGTCTTGATCTCGAACACAATTTCCTTTTTTCTCCATCTTCGATAATAACCGAGTTTTGGGAGTATTACATCTTTTAACAGTTAGAGATCTTTTTTTTTTTATTAAATATTCATCGTGGTGTTTTGATCCTGAAACACTTATCATTTTTTCTATGTTTTCAAAAAAAGCCTACTTAGCTATACGATTGCTTCTACTATATTCACTATATTATTATAAAGTATTTTAAAAATATTTTATGATTATTATTTACACATTGCTGATACTATCCTTCACACTCAATTCATATTTTTCTATACATCATATTTTTTTTTTTTTTTTAATGAATTACAAAGGTTCAAAATCGTTAAAGATGAAAAAAAATTCTGAAGGGTAAACTTAATTAGAACATAATGTCTTTATCTTAAATAAGCCATTGGCGAATATTAGCATTCATCCCTACTTTGGTGGACAATTTATTTTGCCTATTATATCAGAGATAAATTGACTCTAGTGTGGACAGACCCTCCTGTGGTAAATTCAAATAAATAGAGGTCGGGAATAACCCTAAACAGTTGAGCGCCAATGACGACCACATCACCACAACGTTCAGCTCATCATGGGTTGGTTGCAGTGGTAATCGTGTGCCTAGCTGTGTTTGTCTAGTTACATTTTAGAAAACAAAAGTTGGAAATGTGATGTAAAAATTTTCAAATTATTTACCCTTCACCTACACTCCTTCTTATTAACTTTGTAAATTTATGTTTTATTATGAAATTGAATTATAGTAAATTTACTTTAATCGAAATCGGTTCAGTTTCTAAGTTAATAAAGATAGGGACAATGTTTGTAATAACTCCATATACTATAATATACATTTTATAGTGGGACCACCTGTAGCAGAGTGGCTAGCATAACATCCTTCTATGCCAAAAGCCACGAGTTCAATCCCGCAGGTGGTGCTAGGATTTTTTAATGGGAGTAAAAAATCCTTAGTCGAGCCGTCCTTAGGAGGAGACCTAAAAAGGTTATCCCGAGCCTGTGCGATATCAGGTACTCATTAATGATCTCTAGCCTGATTAAACATGGATAGGCAAAATTCAGGATACCCACTGTATCATCGTCCGATTAGCCACAGTAGTATAAAGTGACTTTAAATAAACAAACAAATATTTTATAGTTTCTACAACGCTCGAATGAAAATGGACTAGGATCACTTGTAGCTGGGTGGTTAGCATAACAACCTTCTATGCCAAAGGTCACGGGTTCAAACCCGCAGGTGGTCCTAGGATTTTTTAATGGGAGTAAAAAATCCTTAGTTATGCCGTCCTTCGGAGGGGACGTTAAAAGGTGGTCCCGAGCCTGAGCGATGTCAGGCACTACTAAGATCCCTATCCTAATAAAACTGGATAGGCAAAATGTAGGACTCCCAATGTAGCATCGTCCGATTAGCCATAGTAGCATAAAGTGACGTTAAACAAACAAACGAATGAAAATGGACTTATCCGGTTTTAAGGCATCAGATCAACAATCTGTTGAATGCCTCAGAAATTAAAACTAAATAAAAATTAAAAACTGTTGAGTATATCGTATATTATCTTTACTCATTATTAATTTCTCATTTTTCATATTCCTTATTTTCGAAAACAAAATTGAGAAAAACAATTTTTTAAATTTTATATAAACCTTTAACAGAATAAAATAGTGCATGAACTAAAATTTACGAGATCCAAGAGCAGCTAACGTTTATTTAATAGTTCAGATTGGTATTTTCTGGGTTTTATAATGACAAATTTCTGAAATACATGTAGTAAACATATATTTCTTTATATGTAATCATTTATGATTAATGTATGTATTAATTCATTATGAATTATTATATTATTTTATAAATATCCTTATAATATTCTTCATTTTTATTTCCTGACAAGAGGCTATTATTGCGATTTAATTTTTTAAATTGATCGAAAATTATTTATAATCGGTACTACTTGATTTATTTCATCTAAACTTATAGAGGCCAAACTTAGCGGAAGCTTGCTTAGTGTTCCCTTGAACTTAGAATTTTTTTTATACATACTAAAAGATCCATAGCCAGAAGTCGGAAGTTCTAATGTGGTAAGTATATCGTGAATTTTTTTTGTTTTTTGAGCATACTAAATTTTAATTTATTCTTTGATAATTAAAAGATATTATTTTTTAAACATAATTTCCGACTTATTTAGGAGTATATTTTTTTTAGTCATGACTTAAATAAATTAAAATTATATTAAATTAACATTATCATTTCAATTTCGGAAGAAATATGAAAAAAAAATCATTATCTAAAGGAGTATTCGTAATATTTAAAAATAATATATACACACTGTATTATTGACAAAAGTAAAAATAACAACTTTTAATAAAAAAAGATGTTACAAATTGTATTTAAAGCATTTAATATCATCTCAGAGGAGTACTTGATTCTTGAAAAAGCCGAATACATTTTCCCACCGGCTTTACAATTTCCAGATCATTCTCCTGTGTTGCTTGGAAATACTTCAGAATATTACCATTGAAAAGGTTCTGGATAAAAGGGGAATGGAGAAGTAAGCTTGGAATGCAAGGTGGAGACTGAAAAGGGAAAAAAAATCTCCTATTTGAAATATATTATTCCTTCTGTTATATTTTGTTAAGTTGTGAAATTCACATTTTTCTTGAATTATTTATGATGTAAGGGATAGTATAAGGAGGCTTATTTTTCTTTGTTTTCTTCTTCTGATTTTAAATTAGTAATTTAGCTACATTTATCCTCATATTAATCACAAAAATAAAAATGTAATACCATTTTGTTTCAATTATTTATATATTCCGCATAATGAAATAATATTTTTCCTCTAAAATCATACCTCTAGCATATTTTTTATCGATATCTTAAGCAGATTTGTTATTAGAAAGTCGTTATGTTTCATGCTCATAAGATTTAAATAATTGGATAAATTAAATATCAATGTTAAATAATTTAAAATAATATAAAACCGGTTCACTTTATTATACAATCTTTGATTATTTCTAAATAACTATATTTGGGTATAGCAATTTATATAGCTGTTTACAGACAATTAACGTATATGTAGAGTAATAAAGTAATCAATGGAAAATGGTCTGTTGCAACTGCCAATTTTAAAACGCTATTCTTCTGTAATTTCTAAATCTATTTCCATGATTCTTTTTTTTTTTTTATTATTATTTTTTTGTAATGAATTTAATTATTTATCGAATGGTACCATCAATATATGTAATATTCTATATTAAAAAAATAACTAAGTTATGTGCGTATATATATATATATATATATATATATATATATATATATATATTATATATATATATATATATATATATATATATATATTGTTTGATCAGTTCTCGACTGTTGATAATTTAAGTTTGTGTTGTTCTTAGGTTTCAGTCAATGAATAAACAATTTTATCTATGCGACGTTTCGAGAATTTATTGTTCTCATAATCATGCCTTAACAGTGGAAAAAACAAAACAAAACAGAACATTAATATTATTATACAATAATTAATATATGATGTTATTGTTAGAGATATATGTCTTAATTAGGCATGTTTAGCCTACAAGCTTTGAAAGAACACTGAAAAAATATTAAAATTAAGTATTATTATTATTAAATATCTTAATAATAATACGAAATAAAACGAAAACAACTCAACAATAGGAGGGAGAATACCCCAGACACCTGACGTCATCATAAATTCCTGGAAAATCTTCCATACTTGAACTATTCCTTTTTTATTTTTTCAGTGTTCTTTCAAAGCTTGTAGGCTAAACATGCCTAATTAAGACACTATTTTGACCAAAATTGTAAGTAATTTTATAATAATATCTTTAATGTAAATCCTAATTTAAAATATCTATGTACCTGCTGTATGATTATTCATTGTTCAATGTACTCTTTTTTATATCTCTAACAATAACATCATATAATAATTATTGTATAATAATATTAATGTTCTGTTTTTTTTTTTTCCACTGTTAAGGCATGATTATGAGAACAATAAATTCTCGAAATGTCGCATAGATAAAATTGTTTATTCATTGACTGAAACCTAAGAACAACACAAACTTATATATATATATATATATATATATATATATTAATAAAATAATATGATTTTTAACCACTGTGCCTTGATCAGAGAAGTTAGTAAAAGTTTTTCTCTCGGGGATCCGTGGGATGTACATGACCTTAATTTATATAATGGAATCATAATGAACACTTATGTCTAACAATTACAGTGAATATTTTATTTTAAAAGTAAATACTTTAACTTAAAAATAACAAAAACAAATCACTTTCAAACATAAAAATATTTGCAAGAAGTTGCTATTATGATACCATTGAAGATATGAAAATGATTTAAATCTTATTCATCGCTTGCGTGTTAATCACGTTTTGTTAATAATTATTCACCTTTAAATAGCAAGTTTTAGTATTTTTTTTTATTTTAAGGAAAACGTGAGAGGAGGTAGAAATAGAAAGAGTGTTGTGGCAAGTACTGGCTTGAGATTTACTCCTCCCGTTCCAAGACCGGATACAACAAAACCCTTTCTTGAAAAGGCCATCGAGGCCTCAACTGGAAGTCACGGTTCTTGGACATCACAACCCTTCGCTGTTTGTTTACTCTAATTGCTTGGCACGGTATCGAACCACAGGCCTAAAAGCGTATACCAGAATTTACGTGGTAAAAAAAAAAAAAAAAAAAAAAAGGCTGGTATTTTCAACTGCAAGAAATAGAGTTATACCTGTCGTATATTAACAATATTTTCCATTAAAAGGCACATTAGTCGTTCATTTAAATGTCGTTCCAAAGGACTTGAAGTTTTTCGTGCATGTGCGGTAAGTAGAAACTTAAATTCTTTAGAGTTTTAGAATTACTAAAAAAATAAATAGGAAAAAAAATCTTGTACCACTACAACTTATGAAGACTCTTGAGCTCAGTACGTATAGAGATTCGTTCTGTTTCTAGGCCAATGGCAGTGCAATGAGGTGATTAGGCCTTGATTACGCTTACCCACCATGTTTTTCCCCAATTTTATAGGGTACACACTTTATAGAGGCTGGGTTTGCCCCAGGAGGGTCTCCATACCATAGGATCGCCCCCCGACCGAATGAACATAATAAATAATATGTTGAGGATGTATAGTCGACTGTAGAAACTATTATAGGTAGAATAATCAGGAGTCAGTCTTTTTATAAATATTATAATTTGGCCGAACTCAATTATACTCAAGCTTGTGAGCCAAAACGTCAGTAAAATTAAAATATAAAAAAAAAGACTGACTCCTGATTATTCCACCTATAATAATAAATAACATTCTGCACGCCTGGTATACGAACCCAGGACTCGGAGAACAGAAGACTAGCGCTCTATCCAATAGAACCACTTCCCTTTAGAATCAGTACACCGCTATCAAATATAAAAAAGAAATAAAAACGAATTGAAATGTCACGTTTATATACGCCCATAACTCTGTTATTTTTGAATATAGAGAAAATCTGTATAGAGTTATAGAATCAGTTGAGTGCGATAAAGAAAAATAAACACTTTATCATTGTGGATGTAATTAGTTGACCGTTGAGAATTACTGGAAGGAATTAGTCCGGGTGGCGGTCATTAAATGAAACAACTAAATAGTTGAAACTATTTAGTTGTTTCATTTAATACCGCCACCCGGACTAATTCCTTCCAATAAACACTTTATATTTAAGTTACAAATTAGGAGTGATGTAATTCTACCTGAAACTCGTATACTATTGAAGATAGAGAAAAATCGAAAAGACTTTCGAGATCAAGTCAGCGCCATTAACAAAGAAAAAAAAAATTATATGGTCAAGCCACAACTTACAAGAGATGTCATTTAGCGTTTTGAAATTAGCAGTGGCCCTAGAGCATTTTCTTCTGAATTATTTATTGCTTTTCATATTATTTGATTGCCTTTAAACAGTTATACCCAATATGTTATTTGGAAAAATTAACCATTGGGTAATAATTGTAGCTTTTCAAAATAGTATACTATTTAAGCCAACATTTTCCGAAATTTGGATTCTGCCGTGCTCATAATCATCATTATTTGGCACTGAGATGATAATAATCATTTTCAAGTAAAAATACGATTAGTAATGTACAAAGAATAAGTATAAAACTCTCGAGAGACGTTACCTGTCGTAAATTAAATAATTAAATCCAAAAGCACGTTTCTTTTTAGTGTTCAGAATAAACCGCTTATTAATTTCGTGAATCTCCAGAAAAGACTAAAACCAAATAATTGCTTTAGTGAGATAAAAGTGGCTTTAAGGTTTATAAATTGAAAAAAAAAAATTAACATGAAAAAATTGGTTGGGAGTGCGGTCACCAATAAGATGAAACTTATTTTATTTGCGTACCGAAGTTTCGGCCTACATTGTGGGCCTCCATTAGGGCTGAGAAAAAACAAGATAACAACCTATACAATTTAAAGAAAAATAATTGCCCTGATGAAGGACCGCAATTCTATATTTTTTATTGTTCAGACTTTATGTAAAAAGTAAATATCTTAAAATATATAAAAAAAAATTAAATGTGAAGTTTGTATTAAAAGCAAACTGATAAAAGTTTCTAAAAGGGTTTAAATCAGTCATTGAGAACCTATGGTATGCATGTGAAAGGTGATGCAATGACATTTCAAATCACCATTCATCATTTTTAATGTGACCTTTAACGATCTATACCTATTTATTGTTTCCCCCAGGCTTGTGTTTTCACCCCAAAGAAAAATCGGCTATGCGTAAATAATTTATGTCCTGAAATAAATTGTTTCAAGAAACGAAACTTTAAAAACAATTTACAACCCACTCTTCTTTGTCAAGTAAAAATCCGAACTTCGAAATTCGGGCTCCTGACATCATAGGTATGAAACAGAGAAGAAAGTTTTTGACGAACGCGATATTTAATTTGATAGGTAATGTAATAACGAATTAGAAATAAAGTTTATTAATTAATTAATAAGAATGATCAGAGAAAAGATAAGTGTTATATTTTAAAGTTAGATTATTGGGGTATAATAATATAATATAATAATATAAATAAAGGATATTTCTGGAATAATTAAACGTTTGAAATATGAAGCGCATAATAACTTTCTATAAATCTAGCGATCACAAACTGGACATAGAAGAGCAGACATTCTTTCAAATCGGGAAAATAAACTATGTTTCGTGAATATGGAAAATACGGAGGCCACGCCTGGAGATTCCCGCCATCATTGAAATTTATAATAAAAAAAAAAAATTAGGAGATTAGATAAATCAATTTGTCTTTGTTAATATAATTGCGGAATCAGTCATGTTTTGAATGTTATACAATTTAATGACATTCAAGTAACATACAACAGTTAACCCTGCCCTAAAATACGTGTGTAATAATGTGTGCCTTTCGGCCCTTAAGTAACTTTTAGACCTATTTGTTCGCGGTGCAATTTTAAGCCAGCTAGAAAAAAAAAAATAATAAAATAATTTTTTCTCTTAAAATCTTGATTTACACCATTCCAAACGTACAAGGACAATCATTGAATCAGAAGAGGCATGTATGAATGTTGACAGGAAGGATTAGTATCCAGCAGCATACATTCCTTGACCTGATGGACTATAACTGTAACGACTGTTAACTCAGGAGATCTCGCATCCAACACCTTTTTAATCTCATCCATGAATGCTTTGGCATGACGCTTGTATTCATATATCTCATTAGTGTGTTGGAATTATTATGAAATCGTAGATAAAGCGTCCTTATGTGTTCGTCCACTGTTCGTAAGTGTAAGTCAGTATGTAAAGTTTTGTTAGTAACATACCATGGTGCATTTGTTATGGGTCGTAAAATTTTGAAGGTTTTCAAAGTAAGTCTGATTTTGCTGTGCCGTATATTTGTGAGGAGTATGTACAGATCCGTTTGAGTAAGTAAGTATATGTATTTAGTTTCTGTTTAAGTTTTAATTTAGGAGATTTGGAAAAAACAAATGGAAAAAAGTTGTTTAAGTCTCTTTCGTTTCATTACGTGCTGACACCATGTCATTCTTCTATCTAAGGTGAGTCCGCGATAAAATACTGCTAGCTGTTGGTTGCACTCCAACGTCTGATTTATAGTAGAAGGACCAAAGCTTATCTTCTTTTAAGTCGTCTTGGTGGATTGTCAGGAATAGATATGGTAGAGACGTCACGGATAAGTGGATTTGTGTGGGTAGAGAGTTTGGAATGAAAAGAGGTATATATATTTCGAGCTAGGTCTTCAACTAATCGGATATTCGGTTTTATAAGTAACAAAGTAAGGAGTATTAAGGATATTTTGATAGATTTTGGATTGCAAGGATTAGATGCAAGGAGAATCCGATAACTCAATATCATTGGTACAAACAGGACTGAAATGTTTTTTTTTGAGTAAATGGGGAGTTTTGAGCATTTTTCAAGTAAGTGTTAAAATAATCGGTATAACTACAAGCAGTTTCCAGTCCTTTCAGTCTATTATGATTCCATATTATGTGTTTCCTTCTAATAATGAAACAATATTTATAAAAAAATGAGGTGGAAAAATGTGATAAAAAAATGTAAACACCATTTTATCGGAAAAAAAGCGAGACGATCGAGAACCTAAAATTTACAGATGTACCTAATAAATGTATTCTAACCAAGAACCATAAAATTTCTATAGCATTCCGTATTAAACTGTAAATACTTTAACCTTCCATCTCACCCCAAGGACTTTTGAGGCTGAGATCAGATTTGCCGGTGCAAATATTAAGCAAATAGTAAAAATTTAAACAATGTTTCTATATAATATTTTAATAAAAATAGTAAACAATGGCTCAGAAGGAATAAGTAAGATAGGTGAAGGAAGAAAAGTTTGTTTTTTTAAAATTTATTCCTTTATATTTTTTTATATATGAAAAATCATTATTTTTTGTTGTTTCCTTCGAATGTATTCATTTAAAACTCTAATCCACGCAACACATGAATATCACTTAAAAGCAAAAAAGTTAATGAATCGCATTGAGCTCCGATGGAAACAAATAATCAAAAACAGAAATTATCATCCACAGCAATCATCCGATTTTAACCACTCTCTATTACCTTATACAACTTTGTGTGTAAGATAAAATTTTTCTAAAATCTTTAGCTTTCCACGTATATTATATTACTCTTAGGTTTAGATTATTTTAGGTGAAGGTCAAAGTCTGAAAATAAAGTTGGGGACAGATATTTAACTTCACCACTGTTATTATTGAGTTAAGATGCACAATGTTTCGGCCACAATGCCACTGAATGGCCACATTCACACACGGGGCTTCTGGATGTAAGTGACCATTCGCCTTAGATTAAAATTGTTCTATTGCACCAGAAGATGGCATTGTGGCCGAAACATTGTGCAACATAACTCAATAAAAACAGTGGTGACAGTAAAATATCAGCTTCCAACTTTATATTATATTACATTTTTTTTGTTCGAAAAAAAAAAAAACTTAAAAAATTTATTTGTTCTTTTCCCTTTCAGTTGGTTAACAAAATCTTTCATATTTGTTATTTACTCCTTTTTTTTATCAATGCTAACAACATGAAATAGAGATTTTTTTTCGAATCTACTAAATTAAAAGTACTTTATGAAGTGAGAATGGTTGACAGTGTGCATATAAGGGAGAAGTTGGTTCAGGGTGCAGTCAATAGAACACACAATTAAGTATATTGTGTTGGTATGTTGTATTTTGTTGGCTTGTTGGTATGTTGTAAGGCTGTATGTTGGCACCAGTATATTAAGTTAAAACTTAATTGTGTGTACTATTGACAGTACCCTGAACCAACTTCTCTCATAAAGGTACTTTAAAGGAAGAAAATTCTAAAATTCGGAATTTAAGCCCTTTCTGACTGTTTCAATCAGAATGAAACTTACACAGTATTAAATCTCATTAAAGTTAACATTGATGTAGCAAATTTAATCAAAATTGTTAGAGCCGTTTGTGAGAACATCATAAAAATATGAATAATGCTTGGTATAAAGTTGCTCTTTTGGTTTGCCAATTTAGTTGTGATATTTCATGCATACACGTTCCTAAACTATGAAATTTCAGTTTTACACAATTTATTATTTTCCAGCTAGACTTACTACACATACACATTTACACCGAACTTTTTGGGGGAGTTAGTTATTTGGATTGAAGAGCCCTGAACGTGTATTTCCGGTGAGAACTCGTAAATCAGGAGAACTGTATTTTATATTGAGATAATTGATAGTAAAAGTCGTTATATACCATTTGAACACATACAAACGGCATATCAATGTCTAGTCATATCCCTACTATCATACACGATTTGCCGATCCCGAAATGCTCATATACCTAGTTCTCTGGAGCAGACAAGATAGGAGGGTACGGGTGCAGTAAGATATTATCGGAATAGGGTAGATGTTAGCGGATGATTGATTCGGAGATGCTCTAGAGAGGACTAGGGCCTGATTGATACAGGTAGGAATTATCCATGAGGGCTATTAGTCTTCAGGCTTTGACCTGTTTTGTGCCTGACAGCCTGCCCTCTCCTACCTTATCAATTCCCCGCTAAAATCATCTGCTTCATCCCCAAACCTTACAGGGAAAGCATATCAACAAAACTAATAAAATATGTTACATATTCAAGATTAATTCACGTAAGTATTGTTGGTTATTATATCATAAGGCTATATTGAAATAACACATCAGTATTATTTTGAGTTCGAGAGGTAGATGAACAAAACCAAGATGGCGACAAGATAGAAAAAATAAATTAAATTCTCATAATGGATAGTAAAATCATATTATTTCTCAAGGATTGAGGGAAATATTCATAGGAGAGACTCTATATTTGTTCTGATTAACAAAAACTACCAAGATTTTAAGTTAATGGAGTGCATAAAAAAACAAATGTACCACTACAACCCATGAAGGGTCTAGGTCTTAGTACATGTAGAGATTCAAACTGTTTCTAGACCAACAGTCGTGCAATGAGCTGATTAGATTCACGCTTGATCCCCCCTCCTCTCCCCCAACTGAATGAACAGAATAAATAATATTCTGCCATTGCCTGGATTCTAACCCACTCGGAGAAAGGTAGATTAGTGCATTTGAAAAGACTGTAAATATATTAATCATATTTAATACTTACCAATAATTAATAATCTCTTCAGAGCATTCTTTAAGCTTGTTTAATCCCATTCGACTTCATCAAAAAACGACTCAGCTTAATTATTTTTTTCTAAGATGAAACATGACAGTATTCTACAAAATTATCTTAATTCAAAGACATTACTGTAAAGAATAATTGGCAACAACTCGTGAAATTATTAAATATGGTCTATACGCCTTTGGTCAAAAAAATTTAGCAGTGGAGATACGACGTTGGAAAGGAAGAAGGGCTTCGGGCGATCATTACTGGTATAGATGAGGATCTGCAGGAAGCTCTTGAGTAAAATAAATCAATAATACGTTCAAAAAGACCTTCACAAGACGACACACTCATCGCTTAATCCTTTCCCCCAGGATTGGTAGGGCACTTTAACACACAAGAATGATTATTTAAACAGATTTATTAAATTTTGTCACCCTGACACCTAATGTTTTGTTTATTTATTTGAATTATTAAAAAGACATCTCCACTGTCACATAAGTGCATTATAATGTTATATTATATATAAATTGAAAACAAAATTGGATGTTTCATTAACAAAAGCGTTTCAGTTATGATTATAACTACTTATTTTGGGTCTTACAAAGAAATAGAAGTGGAAGAAGTCATACACCATGTTCACGTGGAACTCAAAATCGATTTCAAATATTATATTCCAAAAGTGACCTTGCCAGGGAGAGTGGTGTGTACTGTAGGTAATGTACTGTAAGTCGCCACTTACTCTTTATGAGGAAGGAGAAAAAGAGCAGTAGACTGGTACTTTACGATCTTACTCCTCACCAATCAGCTTACAATTTCTATCGAACCAAAGAAAATTTTAAAGAAATTTGTGGTTTCGAACTCTTTACACATATTCGAGACATCGCTCCATCGGATTTCTACTTGTTTCGACCCCTGGCCAAGTTAAAATTGCGGTACAAGTTCTTTGACAGCCGTTCCTAAGAATGGTATCAGCGTGGGATCGAGCATTCGGCTTATGACGGTAGATAGCAATGGGCTACAAGCAATAGATAGCAAAGTATTAATTATATTTTATATCAAAGAAATAATGATAAAAATATTTGGTTAGAAAACGGTCATTTTAATATATATGTATATATATATTATATATATATATAATTATATATATATATATATATATATATATATATATATATATATATATACATATATATATATATATATATATATACATATGTATAAAAGTGTATTTGTTTTTTTAAGAACCATTCAACTGTTTATAAAATGTCCTTAAGCTATGTATTAGTGCATTCAGTAATACAGATACTGGTTTTATGCTCTAATAAATACGATATCGTGTAGTAAGATATTGCATTTTATGACTATAATAGGAGCAGATAACTCTGGTTTAGAAGTGCGATAAAATAGCGGGCTATAAATCTGTTGTACGGATAGAAACCTACCTAGGAAAACGCAACGATAAACCGTCAAATGCTTTTTTATAAATAGAGGCAAATGTAGGACTGTTTGCTCTTAATATTGTATAGTCAGTCGACCTCAGATAAGGATTGCTACCTATGAACTTCATACTCTGAGTGCATTCCATATAGATCTTAAAAATATCATCGCAGATATCGTCCAGGAAAAGGAAGTGTCAAGGTACTGCCGACATGCTCACTAACGAGTCAGAATCACTTTATATGCATTACCAAATGCATATATGCATATGAAAATGGTCTCCCCTCCGTATTGCAAACCTGTATTGTAGGTACATCTTGTCATTTTATTCTTATGTTAAATTTAAAGATGGAGGGTAGGAAAAAGAAAAATAGTTTTTTTCAAACTGTTGGACATGTTGAATCATTGCAATTCTTTTAAATCTAATCAATGCATTTCCCTACTAGTGCAATTATATCGATCCCGAAACTCAAACCCAAAAGTGCAAATCATACTGACTTAATCGAATCCAAAAAGTCTTATTCATCTAGTGATTGCTACAAGGAAGGGAAAATCCGTATTACATGAAATGTATGTTTCATATTATATCAATTCCTGAGAAATACTTTATGCCGAGAGTTTAGGAAAAGAATTTTCGTTATGCAAAAAGTAATATCTCGGCAATAAGTTAATAGATCATTCTGTTCCTTTTTTCAATTAAATTAAGATAAAAATTGTACGTTCGCCGATTCAATTGAATGGACGATGAGATTAATACGTTAAATAAAAGAAATCACGGATTTGAGAAAGAGAAATGCTCGCGCCTAAAGAAGGACTCCCTTCAACAAAATTAATATGTACAAAAATTATAACTGTTTAAAAATTTGAAGCACATATCATCATTTTAAGATATCTTCTACACTAAGAAAGAATTTTATCATTATGCTTTCATGCTAGAAGTGTCAGGATAAGAGAGGCTTCTGAGGCATGCACAAAGATCCTGGTCTCCCAATAATGAATAAATATACAATATGCCCAAAAATATTTATAATAATTTATAATGTATAATAATTTCTTTATTTATTCTGGGACAAGTCCCATTTAGAATAATATAAAATACAATCATGTGATATTTACTGTCTTAGAGTAAGATAAAAAAATGAAATATACAGTGAATAATAATAAGGAAAAATAAAAACAATAAGACAAATGACAAAAATATCATAAATCAATATATATCTTCGAAAACTAATGGATGTGAAAATATTTGTAAAAAATATAAGTGATAAATTAAAAATATAATAAATAAATAGTTATTGTTTTTCCATACATAAACTAGACCAAAAAATAAAATACACTTCTTACACTTCTTTACAAATAAAATAAAATAATAAACCAATAAAAAATTAAGAAACACTTCTATAACTTTTATTCTATTTACATGTTTTCATAGAAGCTGGATCAGTCAGGATGACATTTATTGCTAGGAACAACGTAAATCACCATATATTTGTACTAATGCAACAGATGCTGCACCATTTACGGGTTCGGTCCCTGTCGTCTGATCGAGCCTTGCATCCTAAAAATAATAAATCCATCAATGGATAAGTCGTACTGGGGCGCCTTCTTTACTTCGGGCGAATCCCTGAGTTCAGGGTGCTGCTTCCATCATTGCCCTACAAGGTATCTGGGTGAGTGGTTTTCTCAAGAGAGATAACCAAAAGTATGATATACGTTTAAGCCCTGATGGGATAGAAGCAAGCAATCGAACAAATGCCATTTGTGCCACGGAGTACATCTGATCAAGATTAAGCATACCTAGGAGGAACAGATTATAATCTGCAGCAAGTACAAGAAGAAACCGTTACCATAAATAAATAGGGATGGTCTTTGGTGTTTTGGGTTCAGTACATGTAAGAATTTATACTGTTTTTAGACCAACAGTCGTTCAAGATGCTTAGGCCAAGATCACGCTCAGCTGCGTTTCCCTAAATTTGGGGCCCCTCTGTACTAAGGCTGGATGATAACCAAAAACCAAATTTTATCCTGTAACTACCGGATTTCAGAGATATAAAATTATTTAAGAAGTTCTTTCATCATAAGTTTAAGAAGACCTTCACAAGACTACACACCCATCGCTTAATCCTTTTCTTCAGGATCGGCAGTACATTTTAGCACACAAGAATGATTATTTATACCAATTTATTTAATGTTGTCACCCTGGCACCTAATGCTTTGTTTATTTATTTGATTTTTTAAAAAAGTCAAATAAACTGTCACAGAAGCTCATTATAATGTTCTATTATATTCCATTAAAATTAAATTGAAAAACGAAGTTGGGTGTTTTATTAACAAAAGCACTCCAGTTATGAATATTACTATTTATTTTGGGTCTTACAATGGAAGTGAAAGAAGTCATACACCTAGTTCACGTGGAACTCAAAATCGATTTCAAATATTAGCTACCAATTCGGACTACAGCGATGTGGTTCTATGTAATTTCTGTGGCATATAGACGAAGCAAGTACCAGGAATGCCGGAGGGAGCCATTGTGAAAGCTAATGGGTCGAATTAATCGACAGGACGGCCCCGGGGGAAGATATAGGAGCAAAGGGTGAACAACCCCCTAAAGAACATTGATCTATAGGAAATCCCTTTGTACCACCTCTTGTCTCTACTCGACCCTTAATGAACCAACCGTGTTTCCTCCATTTGGACAGGCCGATATCCGATATCGGGGATCCAGGCTTTATAGAATAAACTCTATAAAAGCTTTTCAAGCTCTTCTATTTTGGGAAAACTAGCTATTTCCAAATACCTATACAATAGCCATTTACTGCTGCCAATATATGAATCAAACAGTTATAAGGTACTTTAAATATATTTATCAATTTAAGATATTGACAAGCTGTTGTAAAGTTAAATCAGAAAGATCAAAAGATATGATGACTGAATTTGAAGCACTTGAATGTCTAATTTGTCTTATAAATCCACGGGTCAATCTTCTTCTCCACCACTTCGGAAGGCTATCTGGGAAAGGTTTTAATTGATTGAGAGTTCAGAATTGAAATTCTTAGGAGTTAATTCTGCCACGAATAAGACATCATTATGGAAGCCTTTATTTGAGAAAAAAAAAAAAAAAAAGAAGAATTTTATATCAAAATAGCTCTGATAATCATAATAAAGTAAGATTTTTGTAATATTTTGAAAGTTAAAAGCGCTTGTCAAATCGGTGTTTGGTTTCTACAAGCAGCTTTTTATTTATTTTTTCTCTCTTGTGTGGATATTCCAGCACGCTTATCAAAATGGGGTCTCTACTTAACAGGAATATGTTGAAAATTACTAAAAGATAGACAAGAAGACATAGTTTTACGCCAAGTAACGTGATCAAAATTTTCATTTTCTAGTCATTTTTTTTTCAAATGATGTTAATCTAAAAGCAATGTTGATATCAATCGTTTAAATTTTTTTGACGTACTGATTCCAAATTGAGATAAGTGTTTCTTCTCTTCTTCAGCATCTAATTTCCTAATTTCTACTGTATGGAATTTCAACTAATCAAAGTAATCAGGTGAGTGTCAACAGAAATTGGAAAATCAGTTGAAACAAGCAAAGAAACTAAGAAAATATAATGGAGAGTTTACAATCAGTATAAGGCAAACGAGTAAAAAATAAATACAATAATAAGTTTTGCGACAAATCATCTATTTTCCCTAAAACTCCTGTTTTGAAACTATTTAGAATTATTTAGGTCATTTTAATAATAACGAATGTGGATTCAGTATTTCCCTCTGAGCTGGAAACAATAGATGATGGGTGTATATTCATAATTTACTGCTGGGACGGGGAAAAAGGTCAGAAAGAAATTGAGTTTGCGGAGGGGCATGCAGGTTGGTGAAGTATAGAATATAAAGAAAAATAGAAATCATCTAATGGCGAAAATTATTTTTAATCTTCTACAGTGAGTGTCGAAAGTATTCGGAATTAGAATTTCTTTTAATTTATTAAATATATTTCAAGACTATGAATTTATATAATTCTTTTTTCACCCACAAATCTTTAAAAGAGACTCCCATAAAGGAAAATCACTGACTAGATTGTTTTTATAAAATATCCGATTAATAATGTAAAATTACAAGATCATCCAGTTTCAAAAGTATTCGGAAATCGTAATATTCTGTTGCTTAATGGTTTAAAATGTTCATACCCTCACTAATCTTCGACATAATTTTACATCTAAACAATGCTTCTAACTGATATAACATATATCCACCTTAAAACGATTTTTTTTTTTTTTTTTTTTAATAAGGCCCTAAAATAAAAACGATCGAACAACGGCTTCGAATCATTTTTAAAGGATAAATAGTTGAAGTGTTGAAAGAAATTGATGAGAATATGTGCATAGCTATGTATAGTGTAGATAATATAATACTAAAATAAAAAAGTGAAAAAAATGAGCGTCCAAAAAATATCAAATATAAAAACTGAAAGACTGAAAAATACCTTAAATGAGTAAACCTTAGCTTATTTCTGAATTTTACAGAACTTCTGGATACACGATAAGTATTTTGACTGTTCGCTGCGTTCTAAAAAAAGATATAATGAAAAGAAAAACATGGTACACCAAACGTCTTCCAGCAGGCAAGGCATTAAGAGAATAGGCTGGATGTTTGTAACATTTTTTAAAGAGAAGGTTGATTAAGACTGAAACGACAAGAAACTGCTCGAAGATATCGATTACTATAACACTTACTAGACAAACGTTCAAATCTTCCAGTATATTACAATCTCGTCTACAAATACAATTAAAGACTCGTCTACATCACAATTATCAGACCTATTTGGACATATGGAATCGAGCTTTGGGTCTCTACGAAACCATCTAATTCCTCCCGCACCCAGTCCTTATAATCTCAAGTCCTTCGCAAAATCCTGAATGCTCCTTATTTTGTCACAAATCAACTCCCCCATCATGACCTAAACATCCAATTTTTGCAGACATAGCCCGTGATAGATACTCCTCTTTCCATTCTAAACTCCCTGCCCATACAAACTCACTTGTCTGTAACTTATTTTCCTCAGATATCCCTGATAATCCTTCAAGGCGACTGAAAAGAAGGTGGCCTCGGGACCTACTGTCTTAAAATTGTTAGTGAAGTGCTACCACCGGGTAGTTTTTTCTCAAGACATTTTCATGACTTTTTGTTTTCATGCTACACATTTATTTATTGTATTCTTTAGTACAGTTGTAAATTACAATACATAAAAACTAAAAAAAAAATATTTAGTTGTTGCAAATTTTCAAAAGTTCTCGAAATAACTTTTCCATTATTGCTTTCAAATTGAATTAGCTATTGGTGGTTTCTTCTAAAAATGGAAAATCAGGAAATACTATATCAAAATGAAATTGCCTCAAGAAACAGTAAGAGCATGAGTGGGATAATATTTTACAATAAACAATCAATTAGTTAGTACGATCATTCCTAGAAGGCTGAAATGTACAATTATACAAAAAGTTTTACCAACTAGATGTTTTTTTATGACCATTGCATTAATATAATAGGAAACCACGTAATTACGAATTCTTTTGGGATCACTTATAGCTGGGTGGCTAGCTAACAGCCTCCTATGCAAAAGAACGAATTCTTTTGACACCATTGACCTATAATAATTTTAATTTTTTCGTAAATGAACGTTAAAATTAAATTATTGCTGCCGTGATTTTGGTTTTAGCTATTGTATACCTTCCTTCCAAGATTCATTACTGGTTAACAACTGCTTAAATAATAACTAAAAAGTAAGTAAGTTACGGAATGGTAGTGAATTCCGAATACTTATGACACTCACTGTAGGTTGGTATGTCTTTTTCATTTTAACCAATACAGCTCCTAACGGTAGGTCTTAGCCACAAATGTTATGTAACAAATAATACTCTTCACTGCATTTCTGACAAGGAGTTGTCATCAAAATTTAGATTCAAAGTTACACGTTGAGATAGAGCTTGTCAAAAAGCGTCAAAAATAAAAAAAAATGCTGGCTAAACCTGACTTTTTTAAATTTAAAAATTTAGAACTCCTTAACAGTAGATCCTGAATAAATCAGTAAACCGTGATGATACATAACAAAAGATATTCTGCATTAAATTTCTGACAAGGAAACTGTCGTCCAAGTTTCGATCCGAGCAAAACCAACAGAGGGTTAAGGATTAAAAAAACTTAAATAATGCAAGTTACTGAGACCTGCAAAAAAAAAAAAAAAAAAAAAATTCTATTTATATATATATATCCATATCAACAAAAAAATTATTCACTAAAAAATCAATTTATCAAAGTTAGAATTTTCGAATGTTCATTTGAACGAATAGAAATGTTTTTTGTTTTTGTTTTTTCTTATCCTCCAACTTTATTTACAAAATAAATACACAAACATAATAAATACACAAACATTGAATAGAAATGTGAGTCAAACTCCATCTATATATGATTGCACACATAGTGAGTATTGCAAACTTCAATAATTTGTATGAATCAATGAGAATAAAGATTTTTTTGTTGAGAACATGTAAGAATTTATGCTGTCTCTATACAGATGTTTAAAGTGATTAAGATGAAATAACGCCAAATTTTTCGGAAATGTAGGGTGCCTACAGGTATAAAGTTATTTAAGAATAAGTTGATGAAGACCTTCACGTGACTTCAAATCCATCGCTTAATCCTATCCTCCAGGATCGGTAGTATATTTTACTACACAAGAATGATTATTTGTACCAATTTTTAAAATGTTGTCATCTACCTTTTAGAACAGATAACTTAATACAAATGCAACTCTACTGTCTCAGAAGATCATAAAAAGAAGGTTAAATTTGTTCGTTGATATAAAAATTGAAACCATTATTGGAAATATTCTTTATTGGATATATAATAGAACAAAAAACTTTATTCTGGGACAATGTCCCTTGTGAATAACATTAATGAACAAAATAAAAAATTATAACTGGTCAAATACAATATATGACAACACTTAATTAAATAACAAAAGAAAGAAGAAAAAAAAAGAAAAGGTCTTAGTGACATCTCTATGTACATATTATAGATATAAAAAAATAAAAATTAACATAAAATAAATCTTTTACAAGTCATTAAAGAAGATAAACTATTGACCTCACAAAAATTGGCATAATAAAAATTAGCTTAAATCTGACTGGAGAGAATGGATGTATTAAAATAGAGGGATTTAAACGATGATAGGGAAGGAGCATGTCGGATGTTAAACGGGAGCACATTCCATAATTCAGTGGATCGGGCTAAAAAGGACCAATCATATTTTTTGGTTCTATGGAAAGGAGTGTAGAGCTGGACAAACGGATCTTTTTTCCTGGTGATGGGTTGAAGATTTAATAGGAGGCTGTAAACCTAAAATGGGTGATGGGAGTTAATGATTTGAAAGAGAAATAATGCAAGGAAATATTGTCTTAGAAAGGTGGGGGATGAGTCTTTAACTCGGCGGGATCGGTGGAATAATTTCAATGTACTTATCGATCGACGGGAAATTTGGGCAATTTGGAGTTTCCAGGACAGGTGTAGGTCAATGACGATGCAAAGATTTTTCACAGAGGAACTAAAAACAATATGATGATCATTAAGCAAAAGCGGAGGAAGGGTGGTGATAGATCAGAGGAGGGATTTGGAACCAATAAGGATGGCCTGAGTTTTTTTTGGATTAAGCCTTAAATTAATACTAATAAAAAAACATAACTCTTTAACCGAAAAAAAAATTGACAAAGTTGGAGTTTTTTTTTTGAACGAATAGGGATATATTTACATTAAAATATTTTAGTGAAATTAACAAGTATTTTGTACATTTTTTAATTATTAGTTTATTCACTTGTCACGTGAAGAGAGAGTAAACATTTTTGCATATTTCTGAGTTATTGGGGAGAATCCTAATCAATAGGTTCCGCCTTCAGAGGCTAGACCAAGATTCATTGCCTAGGACACAATGCTCCCACCGGTAGAGAACATAAGCTGTGTAAGATGGATGAAACGTACGAGATGCGAAATGACTAATGAGTGATTGGCCATAGAAGGCTGAAGCATAAAGAAGATTGGCAGAGTATTGAAAGGGATTGTGTGTGAGTGTGCTGGCTGAGGGGGGCACCTGTATAGAAGTTTTTAGACTAAATGGCTTTACCGATAAAGGCCTCTTTCTAGCTAGCTAGGGCGATCCTTCATCCAGCCTCCCTTTAGGGCCTCGTCGCTTCCTGCCCTTCGCTACAGAAACATTATATAAAGTTAATAGCCCTCCTCAAAAGTATGTCTTATAATAACCTATTGTACTCCACCATCATAAACATTATAGCATTTATGCTATAGATAGATCAGAGAAGTCCATCACTGAACCAAGAAATTAAAGTACGTTAGCCCATTATGTAAGTAAAAGAGCGTAAATCTTTAGGTTAAAAACCTGTAATGGAAGCCAATTGATTAATAAAGAATTTAATTGTGATAGCGAAAATGTTTAGCTGTCCTCAATACAAAAAACTAAGCCTTACAAAATGTTCCCGGTATTAGCTTAGTTATAATGTAAAAAAGTAGCACAAAACTTACACTCTATAACAAAGATATACTATATAATTATAAGGTATCTTGTTGAATTTTGGATATATTGGCATTGCCACTTTACATTATTTATTTCACACATGTTCTAATAACGAGAATAATAATTTTAATTAATCATAATCAATCAATTTTTAATATAATACTATTTAGTATTATTTATGTTTCCTCTTCATTGACATGGTCTGACAGTATTTTGTCCACTAAAGTACCTTCCTTTAATTTTGTTAATTTCATAGAATTAACCAACTATTCTTGCTAATTGGGAAGCCCGAGGCAGAGTGGATAGCACCCTAGTCTCTCATGCTAAAGTTGTGAGTTCGAATCCCAGTCCTGGCGGAGCTTTTATGAGGATGAAATTAAATGGGAATTCACTCGCAGTCTTTCCCCCGGGGATGTGAGACCCGTCAGCAAAATGGTGGCCACTCAAAAAATTAGGCGTAGGGAGTGATGACCCTACCCTACAAATTGCATCGAGAAACGCGAGTGTAATCTCCCAGGAGATCACACCGCGAGGCGCAGGGTCGAATAAAATCCTGCTTATTAATGTAAGAAATAAATATAAAATATGTAAAAGTTTATAAAAAGGAAGAAAAAAAGTATACAACTTTTTTTTGTTTTTACTTTTACTCACTTATATATAGTAAGGGAAATTATTGAGATCGTGAAAATTTCCGAATTCGAGTTTTCACCTGAAATAAATGTTTTAGGGTATCCTGAGTCCAAATGACCAAGTCCCGTAAAAAGGTCTTTGTGTGTTTCATTCAAATTTCATATTTGAGACAACTATACGCCCGAGATGTTACAGCAACTTTATCATCAAAATCAGCTCACGAAAAGGGCCGATTTATATCATGCATTTTGCTCCTCTTTACGATTTTCTCACTAACGGCTATAACGATTTCGATTAAACTCGCTAACAGAGGTAAGTGATAGTCGTGTGTTGCGCGCAGCGGATTTTTTATATTCATAATGGGTATCTGAAGGAGGTCTCCAGTGACCCGCTTATACGTATAAATTTTAGTTGAAATGGAGACAATATTTTCTCGGATCATTACCAAATCGTAAACTCTCAACGCCCTTCAGATATTAAACACTATCCTCCAATATAGATCCTAAGTCGACTCCCATGAAAATAGACCACGGGATCGTAAACTACCCACGGAACTAAATCTTTTCATCATTGCTTTTATATTCACTCTATAGCCCTTTGGAATTCTCTACTCATACTCGCCATGCTTCTTCCCATCTCTCATCAAAATTCTTCCCACCTTTTCCAATATCGTCTGGCATCTCAAAAAGATGCACACTAAGTGTGAAATTTATGTTAAATTATCCTAATTATATGAGAGAAGTTGGTTGAGGGTGCAGTCAATTTAACACACAATTAAGCGTAAACTTAATGTATTGGTGCCGACGTTTCGGCCTAAATTATAGGCCTTCTTCAGGGTGGTTGTGTGAGCTGAGAAAGCGTCAGTCAACCTCGCCTTCTCACTTCTCACTCACGCCTTCTCAGCTCACACAACCACCCTGAAGAAGGCCTATAATTTAGGCAGAATCGTAGGCACCAATAAATTAAGTTTACGCTTAATTGTGTGTTAAATTGACTGCACCCTTAACCAACTTCTCTCATATATACACACAGTCAACCATTGTCACTTCATATCCTAATTATAATCTATTCCTTCTTATATCCGTCATTCCAATACTCTCCCTACCTTCAAATCCCGTTTATTTAAACACTTCCTGTCTATCCAATTTTCAAATGACCTCAAGTGATTTGCAAATTTCAATAAAAACGGCAGAGAGAAACGATTATTTATCACATTTTATTTTATATATTAAAGATTTATGAATTTTATTTTATGCATAATTTATTTTGCAATGTATATATGAAGATATTTTTATTTTTTTATTCTTGTCTAATTTGTTTTGTTTGTTTTTCTAAATTATTGTAAGAAGCTACCTATGAATTTATAACTATTATTCATTTTCTTTGTCATTTCTGTTGCTTTTTATTTATTTATTTATATATATATATATATTTTTTTTTTACTCTAAGACATTGAAGCTCTAATTTAATTTGTCTGTAACATTATTCCGAAGGGACTTGTCCCAGAATAAATAAAGAATTATTATTATTATTATTATTATTATATAAATATATATATAATATATAATATATAAAATATATATAATATAGAGAGAGAGAGAGAGAGAGAGAAGAGTGATTAAGTTGTCTTTCTACATATATGTAAAGAAAAAAAATGATTTAGCTACCTCATGTATTTAACCATCACAACTTATTTATAAATTAATTTAATAAATGATTAAATAAAACAAAATATATATCCTTCAAATTAACCAAAATACATCCTTACTTCAAGTACAGGTTCACTTTAGAACTTCAAAACTAAATACAGATAATTATCATTAATGGTAAATTATGTAATTAACAATACCCAATATGCTAATTTGAATTGAGTAGGGGTTAGCAACTGGTGCAGGGTAGAGAGCATAGAAACCTTTAAATGAGAATCCTTGTAAGCAAGTTCGATTTCTGTTGGCTATTGTTGCTGCTAAAGCTTAAACAATGAACCCACAACAATGGCGCAGTTCGTGACAAGCTATCGATGGCACTGCTCACTTAGGCCACGCCGCATCACTCTCGTCTCGTCGTGTGTGTAGGAGTTTAATCATACGGAAAGATAAAAAAAATCAAGTGCGGACAACGCACGACCTCGACTTACATCGCCTGTTAAAATCAATATAAGAATTATTAAATAAACTTAAAGTTGAATAAAAATGTTAAATAATTAATTACAAGAGTTACTGTGTTTTTATTAAATAATCTACAATATCATTATCAACAATAATCAGTTAGTTTTATAGGCTTTTCAGGATTCTCCATTAACTTTCAAATTTGTTTATAAGATAATATTTTTCAAAACGGTTCAAACCGAAGATAGTCTTAGTTTTTTAATGAGAGTAATAACTCCTAAGTTATGCTGTCCTTCGGAGGGACGTAAAAAGGTGGTCCCAAGCCTGTACAGACATCAGGTACTCGTTAAAGATCTAAATCCTAATAAACCCCAATAGGCAAGATTTAGGACTGTAGCATCGTCCGATTAGCCAGAGTAGCATAATGTAACGTTAAACACATAAACATAAACAAATTAAAATCTTTAGCTTTCCAACGGCATATTAATTATATGTTTCCTATGTTAAAAACCTACAATATATAAAATAGAATTCGTTCAATTATATAATGGGGTTATGTATCAAGCTAGAGATATTTTTTTTTTTTTTTTTTTCTACAAAATCAAAGGACTTTAGAGAAAGACAATTTAAAATATCCCCATTTAATCCCTATTAGACTATTTCAATCAGAATAAAGCCTGTATGATATTAAACCCCATTCAAGTTTACATCGATATAGTGAGTTTAATCGTTGTAGCCGTATTTGAGAAAAACGTCTAATAAGCATGATATAAAATAGCAGTCATATACATAGTTGTCTTAAAAATGAAATATCAGTTTCTCTAGACTTTCTGTTTTCGTGTTAGACTCACATACATACACAAGAACCATTAAAAATTCGAAAATGTTAACGATCGCAATACTTTCCCTTAGTATATATTTCATACATATGTGAGAGAAATCAAAAGGTTTAAACAAAAAAAGTTTTTATTCCGAAACTGCCATGTTAATTGTAATTGGAAGAGATATATAGCATTTCCAAGTCAAATGTAACCTTTTTTATTTCAGTTGTAACTTTTCCAAAGCAAATCTAAATGATTCTAAAGTAATTTATCCTTTTGCAGAGCCATATGGAACCTATTACATTTCAAATGCAACTTTTTTCCTTTTCAATTGTAACATTTTTCATTTGTTGACTTAAATGCTATAATAATAATATCCCCAGGGTTCGGTGCTGACACTACTAAATGTAGCCTACTCAGATTCGTCCAATGATTATAGATCAAACCCAAGCCCTCGAGCATGCTTCGTAATTCCGCGTTGTATAACCTTCTAAATTCTCAGCTGCAAATGTTTTTTAATTATTTATTGAAAATTAATTACTTTTATTAAAATTAAACAATCGATGTTACGTGCTGATTTTAACGCCTGTACTCTTCATCTATCTTTCTCTATTTATATTTTTAATTTTAAATGTAGTAATTGTTTTTAGATTATTCGATGCCGAAATTTGTCAACGTTTTCCCACACATTCCAATGTTCATATATTTATTTTAAATAATTAAAAAAAAACTGACATACATATGTATATGAATTCATAAGAAGAATACTTTAAGATCATGAAGAAACGATGAATTACAATGCAAATATTATATGGCTAATTGGTCTTCATTTACATCATTAAACTACAAATCCTTTTTATTTTATTCGTTTGATTATCATTTTCGTAAATTGTAAGCCTAACTATACTGTTAACTGATGGTTATGTATAAATATATAAAATTTGTGTTATAGTCCAGTTAAATCATTCAACATTTTGTACTCCTTAACTATAAATAAAGATCTGGGAGTATAAAAAATAAAATCTAAGCAAAAGAAGAAAAAACGAATGTACTATTACAGAATATTTTTTTTTAATAATATATTTATTTATTCGGATATATTACAGTTTTTCGCTATGGACAATAATAATATTGCTACATGATAACATTCATACAATATTCAGAATATTAAGAGTCTTGAATTCATTATAATAGGTCTTAACTTTTCTTAAATCATTACTCAAGCAAAAAGATTACTTAGAACCACATTTTTAATCAATATATAAATAAATAAAAATAAAAAATAAAACCGGGAGTATCTCTCTACCCTCGGGTTACCCTCATGGTTGTAGTAACAATGTAAAAATTAGGTTGTCACATCCGGATTCAAAACCAGAACCCAGTGATCGGTAGGTTACTATCCTACTGCTAATATACACCACACCTATTAAATAAAAAAAGCGCTGCAAATTATTACACAATAGTTTATTGTTTCCAAATAACAATATTAGGGTATATCTATTTATCAAGCTGTAGATAGGCAATTAAGTAATATGAAAAGCAATAAATAATTAAATATTATATTATCATATCACTACTGCTGATTTCAAAACGCTATATCTCTGCTAGTGCTTGACTAACATCAATGATTTTTTTTTTGCATTTTTTAGAAAATTTAATTTTTTTTTTGTATTTATTTATTAATTAGGAGAAACGGATCATTTTTTATACGTTATTTGGGTTCTACGCATCTTGAAACGTACACCCTCAAATTTCGATATTTTAATTAAGGGTAAGTTTTTTTTGGTTGATTACAAAGGTTCATTTTTGAAAATAATTAACCAAAATATACTTTTAAAACAAAAAAAAAAACAATACACGGTGATAATAAAAATAAACAGCAGGAAAGGAGCTTTTTATAAGGTATTAAAATATTTAAAAATGCACATGGGTATTGACAAGAGATGATATATGCATTTAGGTCTTCCGCATATTATTGAGCTTTGTATAGTAAGTCGTAGACAGTTATAAAAAAATAAATGAAACAACAAATACATTTCTGTATACTGGGATCCGAATGATTTTCAACGCCAATCTTTGTAGTTATGTTATTAGATTCTGCTAGAAAACCAATGAAACGACAGGAAAGATATAACGGCATCGGGTCAACTCCAAGACAGCAATCAAGAAAAAAAACCCGTTAGTCGATGATGGAAGGGAAGCTTAAAGGAAACCGGCGAGGCATACTTTTCAATTAGGATGAACGGGGACCAGTTGCAACGGCAAGCTCCATCTCCATCGAGATAAAAAATGGTTCGGGGCGAGTGATCAGCCTGTTGATGACCGAGGCTACGGGTAGCTGCTGCGCTCCATATCATGCAACTTCAGTTTCACTTTCGCGGAAGAAAGTGTTTGTCCTGCTAGAACAATGGTCTTGGTCTTAAGAACTAGTAAAAAGCGAATCTTTAACTTTTATAAAGTGAAAATTGCTAAAAGAAAAGGTTAGTGCGGGCATCACACGACTTTCACTTACCTCGGCTGTAACAAACAATTTTAAGAATATTATATAAAGTTAATAATAGAGTTGAAATAACGCTGGAATTATTACACAATAGTTTATTATTTCTAAATAACTATATTAGAGTATAACTGTTAATAGACAATTAAATAATATGAAAAGCAATAAATAATTCAAGGTAAAATGGCTGATTTTTTTCAAAACGCTATATTTTTGCTAGTTCTGAATCAATTTCATTTTGCAGGAAGATGCATATCGATTTTTTTTTTTTTTTAATGCTTTAGTGATTCTAATACACTCTATACATATATTTCTCTATCTTCAAAAATAACTGAGTTACCAATGTATTTATGTGTAAAATTATGTTTTTTCTTTTCTAATTATTCGCGGCTTATTAGTTAAAAACACTAATATTTTTTTTCTCTAGCTTCAAAAAAAATTGAATAATAGGCGTATATAATGGAAAGATTTCAATTTTTTTTTTTTTAATCGAGCTTTACTGATTCTATAACTCTGTACATATTTTTCTCTGGCTTCAAAAATAACTATGTTATTGGATTAAATAACTTTTAATCGGCCGCCATTTTAAGATAAACAGTTGATATCAAGGACCATCGTATATTGTGGCGAATTTCGAAAAAAATTGGTCCAGTAGTTTTGGAGGAATGCCGGGGACGGCGGACTAACTGATTGTTTTTTATTCGCTATCCGGATTCTACGTATCTTGAAGCGTAAGCCCTCAAATTTTAAGGGGGGATTTTTTTTTTTTGACGGCTTTCCCCACTAAATATAAATACTACAGCTTGTCTTTGTTTTAAAATGTTTTACAAAATTATACAATGGAAAAACAAAAACAAAAATGTACAATAAGGCTCAACATTTTTAACAGAAAATTATAAACACTGGAATCTGAGTATGTAAAAGAACCATGAGGGATATATTAAACAAAAACAAGAAGTTTTATAAACGCAAAGAAAAATATACAGTAAATAAAATATAAATTATACGAGGAAATTCTACAATAAAGTTAGAAGGTTTAACTTAAGGAGACGGAAGATGTTGGGATACGAGGGAGAGATTATTTCTTTGCCTGTTTTATGACGGACGAGTACTCGATCTTTTTCCATATGGATCTGTACAGCATCGGAGAGTAGTCGTTTTTTGTAGTTAGGTACGGTGGCTAGGATTTCAGGATTATCAAAATCAAAATTATGGTCAAGGGATATAATAAGCGTGTTCGTATTATTTTGAGGAAAACCAATGGTTAGATATGGTGTTTTTGTGCTGATTTTTTTTTTTTTTTTTTTTTTTTTATTGAGAAATATTACAATTTGTTGCATAATGAACAGTAGTAATAGAGATGTAGTACACATTCATACAATATATACAGCCAATAATGATAAAGTCAAATTACATAAAATCGGAAATAAATAAATTCAAATATATACAAAAAAAAACAACAAGAAACAAATCAAAACAACAACCTGTAGTAGAGATAAATACAAGTTGGGAAATAAATAAAAATAATACAAGCAAACTTAACTATATACAATATATACAATCAGCCAAAGGAACCCTAGACTCGGCTGCTCCCCCCACAAGTGGGGGGAGAAGCGGAATCCAAGAGATCCCAGCGCCTCCCACTCAGCGCTTCACTGGTGTATGCCAGTGGAGGCCGGTTTTTGTGCTGATAAATTATTTTTCCAGATAGTTTTTGGTCTCGCCTATGTAACAGGAATTGCAATTCGGGGAAGAGCAGGGAATACGATAAACTAATTTTGATTCTTTTAGGAAAGGGATGAGATCTTTTAGTTTTGAATATTAATTCCTTAATTTCGTATTATGTTTTAAAACTGAGCGGAGATGGGGAAAGCTAGAGGATAAGGCTTTTTTAATTTTTTCAGATAATGACGGGCCTGAACTGTAGCCAATGAACACCAATATGGACAAGTAGCAGTGTGCTATAAGATGGAATGAAGGGTGAAATATGATATAGCAATTATATAATGGAAAAGGAATAAGTCTTGAAAACGAGGAAACAGCCCCGAAACGTCGACTAATATGAAAAACTGATAAAAAGCTTATAAAATAAAATGATTGGGTGAGGAATGGAAGTCAGTGTGTGCTTTTTTAAATGTTTATAAATATTTTATTTTACAAACTATGTAAATAGTCATTTCTCACTATATTTCTGGCAAACTATCTTGCCCATTGAAGCATATTGATTATTTTTTTCCCCCAGTTTTATGTGACCAGATATACCCCAACAGTAATGTAACATGGTTTAAATTAAAAGGTGAAACAGGGATGGCAATAACGAAACAGACGCTGAGAAGCTGTCAGTGGCACATCCGCCATACATAATTAATTGTCGATAATGAATACACCTCCTGACAGAGGCAGGGCCACTCGTAGCCCCTAGCACAAAGTCCATCATTTTCTAGTCTCTGTCGGACAACGGGGTCGTTAGCAAGAGGGAGTTTCGGATTTAGAAAACATTGCCTCTATTCCACGCTTTCTGATTCCGTATTAATTTAAAAATAAATACTCATGGAAAACAAATAAAATTACTCAGAAATAAAGAATCGAATCAGAAGCTGTCAGGAAAAGTTCAAGAATACAGCATGCATATTCGACAAAAGCGGAATATGGCATAACGTGATTTGTTAAAATATATTAAAAAGTACTCTCTTATGTAATTTACATTTAATAATAATGAGATTTCTCATAATATATTGAATAATAAAAGGCTTACGGAACCCGAAGGTTCGATGCCGATACCACCAAACTTCGCCTGCACAGACTCGTCCACGGTTCGTCGGTCAAGCCCAAGCCCCCGAGATCAGCCTTGATGCAATCCTCCCATCGACGCTTCGGCCTACCTTTCGGACGCCTACCAGTCGGTTCAGCGAATACCAACTTTCTCGGAATCCGTTCCTCACCGAGCCCAACGGTCTCCGCCATGATATCAACTCAATTATATTCACAGGATACAAGTTCCGCAATTCCGCGTAGTGCAACCTTCTAAACTCCCCTGTGGCATCATCTCTCTTCGGACTAAATATTTTCGAAAACCTTAAGCCGTTGTTCATCCTTCAAAGTAGGCTGCCACGTTTCACATCCGTAAAGAACCGTCGAAAGAATAATAGTTTTATCAATTCTAACCTTTAAGTTTTTAGACAGAAGCCGCGAGCTAAGTAATTTAGCAACTGAATAATAACACGCATTTCCCACATTTAACCGGGACTTTATTTCTTCCTGGATTTCATTTTTTCTTGTTATCATTGAACCTTGAAGTTTGTACCAAATCATCGGCATACCCCAAAACCGGAATATTGTCACCCATATTTAAGCCTTTCTCGGTACACATCACCTTTTCTTTGAAATATCTAAAGCTATATTAAACAAAACAGGTGAAAGGGAGTCACCCTGTTTCAAATTATATGGCACATTAGTCGTTCGCTTAGAAGGTCTTTCAAAAGACTTGAAGTTTTTCGAGTAAAAAAACAGTAACTATTGTATTTATGTTAGTAGAAACTTAAATTCTATAGAGTTTAAGGAAAAGACAAAAAAAAGACCTGTACTCCTACAATCCTTGTTGGGTCTTGGGCTCAGTATATATGATTCGTACTATAGTAATAACAATAAACCTAATTGTTGTTATCCGTTTTCTTTAACTTCAACGTAGCCTGCCCTAAATTTTACCTCCAACAAGACAAACTCTAAAATAATATTATCAAAAAACATAAATTCAACAGTATATATGTACAAATATTAATTTAAACAAATTCAATCGACTCATTTTGAATTTATAAAAGGTAAGTTGAATATTATTTGTTTTTCCTAATACATTAGTTGTTTGCATTTGCTTATTCATGAACGCAATATTAATCATGATATTAATATACATTATTTGATCTCAACGCTGTCGTTTTTAACCGTTGAAATAATGGTTTGTTAAAACAAATATTAGCTTTTATATATTATATGTTTTAAACCGAAAATTAATAATTGTGAATAAAAACGATGCAGATATTACCCTGTTTTTCTTTCCGAAGTAAAAAATTGCATATATTACATAACTGGTAACTTTTAGATCGGTCTTCACAAACTATTTTCCGAAAAAAAGCTGTTATCAACCATTGTGTGCCGCAGTAGGCTATACAAATATCGCCCGTCGTAAGTTTATACTAACCCCAACGATGATCTGTAGACAGGGTTTTTATTGCATACTCAAAGGCTCTCAGGGGTTTTACTCTTTGAAAGTTTGAGACTCCCTATAGTTTACATCAATAAATCATGACAACCGCTATGAATACCTAATAAAATATAATTATCTAATTATTATCTCATTTATAAACAACTTTGCTGATTATGTGTAAGAATGGTTTGTCAATATCGTAAATAACAAGAAATGTTTTGATTAATTCTACTTGTTGCTGAGACTTCTAACATGTTGGAAATAAATAAGGATAAACAATATGATTTTTGTGTCTGGAGCTTTATTTACAGTCTAGTCATCCCCTAAGGAAAATGGAGAAGATAACTTTTGTTCATAGTTTAATTAGTCGATTTCTTGACTGCCAAAGTTGTAAGACGTTTACTGCATAGGTAATTTTCGTTTTCACCCATTAAAGAAGCGTAAAAAAGAATAAATTTTCAGTTGAATTGTGTAATGCAACCTACAAGATATACCAAGAGAAACATTCCGAGCTTCAAGTACCGAAAAAAGGTGGTATCAAACTTTTGGACGGTATTATAAATATAATACACAAATTATATATATTATCCACATATTTTATATATTTTATTATACATAAAGTTTCACTATTAAAAATATGAAATAATGTGATTTATCATATGAATGAATATTGAGATTGATAAAAGTAATGATGGCGTAATTATTGCTGATTCGTTTCTCTGTAATTTATTTATTATAATTTGTGATTTACAATAGATTAAAAGTCATAAAATCAAGGTTTGTAATGATTACAGTCGGAGATTTAAATTGAATGATACGAAACACTAATCATGTGATTATTTCTGATGACCGATCAAGAAATATAATCAACAATATCACACTTTATCAGGTAGATCGTTCATTGACAGAGACAATATGCCTTTTTAACTTGGAATTGAAACTGATATCAGCAAGGAAGTGAACAAATAATATTTTTTTAGTAGAAAAAGCGTCCAAGCACAAACCTTGTACGAAACAAGTTGTCAACATATTTGTTTTTTTATGACCTAATTATAAGATAAAAAATGATTTTGTAAATAAAGTAAAACAATTTTTATCTTAAGGTGAGTGGGTACTTACGCCCAGAAGCCTCATGTCTGAATTCTGGAAGACAATTTAGTAAAATTATAATAAAAAATAAATTTTAGTATACCTGAATGACTGAACTTAGTCATTTAAAAAAACAACACTTTTTCTAGTTAATTTTCAAACGCGCTTTTCACTTACTTTCGTATTATTTAGATGAAATTAGATCCGTTGTTTCAATTTATGCTGATTTCTTTCTTAATTTAGGAGGTGCTTGCTATAGTAGCGATTGGGTGCCACGAAAAAAAAAAATTTAAAACCATTGTCCTACAAGATAGTGAAATCAAAATATTAAAATATAGCTTATACCATAATAGCTGTTGCTCTGCCATAAAAACAACAAATAAGATATGAATATTTGAAAAGAAACTTTCAAATTTTATAACTTTGACCGAGTCTGGCACCCTGGATTGCTTTACAAGCTCCGTCTATTCCTCCCTCCTACCTATTTTCTTATTATCCAATCCTACCTCGCTAATAGATCTTTCAAAATAAATCACAATAGTTCCTATTCCTACCTGTTTTCTCAATCTGCTGGTGTTCCTCAAGGCAGCATCCTAGGACCCGTTCTTTATACAGTCTATACAGCTGATATCCCAACCCATCCTAACACATTCCTTTCTACCTATGCTGATGACACGTGTGTGCTATCAGTAGATAATGATCCAGTTACTGCCTCCCACACTCTTCAATCCCACATCCGAGACCTTGAAGTATGGTGCCAGAATTGGAGGATTAAAATTAATTCTAACAAATCCCATCAGATAACCTTTACCCTTCGTCGTAAACCAATGACTTCCTGCCCTACAGTATCCTTTAATGACACTCCACTAGCCCCTGTTGAACAGGTTCGATACCTAGGACTCCACCTTGACAAACGTCTAACTTGGAATCCCCATACAAGACTTAAACGACAAAAAACTGCCCGACGTTTTCGACTACTTCAACACTTACTGGACAAACGCTCCAAACTTCCACTTAATTACAAAAGACTCATTTATATGACCATCATAAGACTGATATGGACTTACGGAGTAGAGCTATGGGGCTCTACTAAACCATCGAATTCCTCTCGTATCCAATCCTTACAATCCAAAATCCTTCGGAAAATCCTCAATGCTCCTTATTTTGTCACAAACACACTCATTCATGAAGGCCTTAATATTCCATATGTTGCTGACTTAGCCCGAACCAGGTACCATTCCTTCCATAAAAAGCTCCATTCCCACTACAATCCATTAGTTTCAATCCTTGCTTCCTCTTCAATCCCTGATAATCCTCCGAGGCGTCTGAAAAGAAGATGGCCACGGGACCTTCTAGTTTAGAGTGTTTTTAGAGTGCTGCCACTGGGTAGTGTCTCTACATGTATTTCATGACAGTTTTACATATTACCATAACGTTTACTAGATGTATTTTTATTTAATACAGTTGTAAATATCAATAAATATGTTTAAAAAAAAAATGTTTTATAAAAATCGAAACCTACAACAAAAATATGAATTTGGACGGTTCCTTTCACTACCATCCTTTACTCAGCTACCATAGAAGTGGAAATTCATCATCAAATATTACGAGGAGGCAATGTAAAGAGGAAAACCATTTGGAGCTGAAAGCAATTGATCTTTCTCCAGGAAGGGCTCCTGCTATTTTGCCTCTCCCCTCCCTTACCTTCACCTACTCAACCACTAATGAATCTCCTAGATGCTTTTCAGCTTTAGGGGAAAGGATTCTGTTATGCTTAGAAAAAAAAAAAAAGAATAAGAAAAGTAAACTAGAAAAAGATAAAAGAATAAAATAATATATATGACCTGCCTAAAAAGTAAGACTGTAATAATGAATTGGTTCCTTTTTTTAATAATTTTTTTATACATGGTGTTTATCAGCACTAAGCCCTCTTTCGTATTCTCTGTTCACAGGGGATATCTGTCAACGCATCCTTAGACTCGCTCGCTGGTCGACTTGTGAATGTTAGAACACTCGTACATCGCAGAAAAATGATTATTTCCATTCAAACGTCCTAAGATCGATAAATCAAACTATGAACAAAAGTTATCTTCCCCATTTCCCTTAGGGGATGACTAGACTGTAAATAAAGCTCCAGACACAAAAATCACATCATTTATCCTTATTTATTTTCAACAACTTCTCAGCAACAAGCAGAATTAATCAAATCATTTCTTGTTATTTACGATATTGACAAACCATTCTTACACCTAATCAGCAAATTTGTTTTTAAATGAAATAATAATTAGATAATTATATTTTATTGGGTATTCATAGCGGTTGTCAGTATTATTTATAAAATACTAGCGACTCACCCTTGCTTCGCGCGGGTGAAATTTAAATGTGATGTCATTTATGTTTAAAAAACTTCGGTTTGACCAATTGAGGGTTTATCACTTGAGAATTATGAGTTGATCGGAACGAAAAGTGCATTTAGAAAGAAAATATTGTGTTTATTATATAACGTCCATTTATTACTATACTTAATAATCGGCAGTGATTAGAAACATAAATTTGTCAAAAAAGAAAATTAGGTTTAGTCTGTTTATTTGTTATGTTAAACGGGTCATGTCTTATTCCCTTTATTACTATTTTATATTGCAAATGAACATGTTATATACACATTTTTAAAGCTACCTTAAATTCCACGGGTGTCTCATTTAGTTTACAGTGAAAAATATGTTTTTATTAAATGATCTAAAAATAGAAATCTCAAATTGAAGACTGGTGTAACAACTGGAGAACCAAAGTCAATTAATCCAAATGCAAACATGTCACCTTTACCCTTCGAAGACAATCCTGCCCTCCAGTTCTCTTTAACTCCGTTCCGTTTCCTTTCTCCGACACAGTCCGGTATCTTGGCTTTCTTCTGGACAAAAGACTAACTTGGAACCCGCATACTAGACTTAAACGACAAGAACTTAATCGACGATTTGGACAATTATACAGACTACTGAACAGAAATTCAAAACTATCTATCGAGAACAAACTGTTAATATACAAGACAGTACTGAAACCTATCTGGACCTACGGACTTGAACTGTGGGGGGACAGTCAAATTTTCTAACATCAAACGCATTCAATCCTTCCAATCTAAAGTCCTCCGAACAATAGTTAATGCCCCTTATTATGTATCCAACCATACCTTACACCGCGACCTAAATATTCCATTTATTTTAGACCTTATACCATTAAAATTCTCTAAATGTCATCAGAACCTTATCCATCACCCTAATCCCCTAGCTCAATCCTTATCCAGTTCACACATCCTTACCATCCTCCTAGAAGGTTGAAACGGCAGTGGCCTCGAGACCTCTTGTAACATGTATATTGGAGTAATAGCATTGGCTAGATTCTCTACTCACGTGCTGTATGCTTGTGAATTGTATATAGGTATGAGTGACTTTTGTATATATTTTTATTGATTTTGTTTTGTTTAATTGTATTATTATTATATAAATTTATTGTTTTGTATATATCGTGAGAATGTTGTACTTTATCACTATTAAAAATGTTCTAAATTGGACAGATTGTAATGTTACTCAATAAAAAAAAAAAAATAAAAAATAAAAATAGGAATAACTAGCTGTTGCCCGCGATTTCGTCTGCGTCAATATCTGTTATTATGATCGTCATTTAGAAATTTTTAAAATAATATATTTAAAAGCACTTCTGCGTAAATGTCATTTTTAGTTTAATTTTTTCGAGGCAGAAGAACATACTGATTTTCTTCGCAACCCGATCTTGATGTAAATCGATCCCGACGAATTTAAATATTTGCCCCTGTGATTTATTAATTGTTGCGGCAAAATATAAAGTAAGTACCTTCGGGTAATAAGAGAACTAATACCCTGTGACATATGTACATATTGTATTTTGTATATTGTATAAAATAATAAAACGAGAGGATATGAAAAAAAATATATGTATATAAAATAACGGAAAATTGGATTATTTTAAAATTGAAAGGTAAATCATTTGGAATCATTGGATTGCGAGGTTAATTTTCCCGTTTTTATCTAGATTTTCCACTGATTCTTCACTCATATCGGTTATAGTGTGATATTATATAGCCTAGAGCCTTTCTCGAAAAATGGACTATCCAACCCAAAAATAATTTTTTAATTTGAACCAGTAGTTTCGTTACAAAATTACAAATAATATAAGTTTATGGGCTCACAAGAACATTATATTAACTTGTACGAACTATTTTATTGGATATTAACTTTTTTTAAATTTTGAGCTTTCCAACGGTATTTTGTACGTTTATGTTGCTACTTATATTTCTCGAATAATTTGTTGAAGATTTGGTTATAGAAAATTTATTTTTCCCGTTTAAAGAAAAGCTAAATTGCAATGAGTTTTACTTTAAACCTTATGGAAAGAATGCCCTAAATGATGGTTAAAACTGTATCAAAATTCGTCCAGTGGTTTAGAAGGAGTTCGCGAAAACCAAAATCGCCTTATCATTTTATATACATAGAGAAGAAAAAGCAATTCTCTCACATTTATTAATGTTAAAAAACATATTGAATAATACCGGTTATATCGGGTTGACCGGAAAATGATACTGGATTTTAGGGTTCAATAAGCCTTTCGTTTGCTAAGCGAGGATCGGCGAGATCTAGTAGATAGAGAACTAGTCTAATGTTCTCAGGGTCAAGGGTTCAAACCCAGCCAAGGCAGAATTATTTATGCTGTTATTTTAGCCGTAGAACTACCATGGGGTATCGAGGGCTGTTGGGGCACATTCAGCCATTATAAAATTGGAGACAAGAGAACCTGTCGGTTTAGTGCGATTAAGGCTTAATTACCTCCTTTGGATGTATTTACTGAACCCAAGACCCTAAAAGGCTTGCAGAGGTACAAGAATTTTGTATTGTTTGCTAGATTTTTCTTCTTCTTTAAATGTTTACACCTGTATAATTTCGCTTTTCGGTAATAATTCAGTCTTTACTAAGATGTCAGAAGTTGATTTTCGTTACTTTTATGTTACGCGTTTAAACTTGGCGAAACGAATCCAAGACGGCCAGAAATATCAATCTAGACTGGTACGTGGGCAGCAGTTAGCTCTTATCAACGGTGATTCGAAAATTTTTGGGAGGGAGACTTCAGATTGTAAGAAGGTCGAGGAAGAACTTCTTCTCTTGAAGTAGGGTCCTACGAGCATTCGTGGAAGAAAATCAGAGGAAAAACCTTCGAGGATTTTGAGAGAAACACGATGTAAGCAAATGACTGTCGATGGCCACCTCGAGGTGATTAAAAAGGTGAAAAAATCGGATGTTGGAATAAATATATAACTCCTTGTATCAATAATCTATTTTTTTTTTCCTAACCTTATATAATTTTCTATTTAAATCCTTGACACAAAGAAATGTTTCTCCTAAATAGTACACACTGTTAGATCAATTGTTATATATATTTAATAATTTGCCTAAATCCGGATATTGAAAATTTGTGTTAACAACTGAAATAAATTATTTTATTTTATTTTTTTTATTTTTTATTATTTTTATTGAGATATATTACAATTTGTTACAAAATGAACAATAATAATATTGATAAGAGACCACATTCATACTATATATACAGAAAATAATAATAATGGTCAAATTACATAAAATAGAACATAAATAAATTCATATATACTTGTGGAGGAAAAAGCGGAATCCAAGAGATCCCAGCGCCTCTATCTCAGCCGCATCACAGGTCTGAGCCAGTGGAGGCTGAGTTAGGGCGCTGTAGCCACAAACATACCGTACATGAGTGGAGGATCTGACCATTGTCAGAACTCCAGTTTAAATGTTTACAATAGGTCTCGTGGCCACTGCCGTTTCAATCTTCGAGGAGGATTGTAGGGATGGGTGGTGCTGGATAGGGATTGCGCTAGAGGGTTAGGATGATGACTAAGGTTCTGGTGAAATTTGGAAAATTTGGATGGAACCAGGTCTAAAACAAACGGAATATTAAGGTCATGGTGTAGGGTACAGTTGGTAACGTAATAAGGAGCATTAACTATTGTTCGGAGGACTTTGGATTGGAAGGATTGGATGCGTTTGATGTTAGAATGTTTAGCTGTTCCCCACAGTTCAAGTCCGTAGGTCCATATAGGTTTCAATACTGTCTTGTATATTAGTAATTTGTTGTCAACTGTAAGATGAGATTTTCTGTTTAGTAGTCTGTATAACTGGCCGAATCTGCGGTTGAGTTCTTTTCTTTTTAGTCTTGTATGTGGGTTCCACGTCAGTCTTTTGTCTAGTAAAAAGCCGAGATACCGGACTGTGTCTGAGAAAGGAAGAGGTATGGAATTGAAATTAACCGTTGGACAGGATTTGCGTCGAAGGGTGAATGTGACGTGAGTGCATTTGCTTTCGTTCACCTTAATGCGCCAAGCATTGCACCAGTCTTCGACAAGGGAAAGGTGCTTTTGGAGATTTAGCGATGCTGCTTCAGGATCGGAATTGGATGATAAAATGGCTGTGTCATCAGCAAATGTTGCCAGAAAGGTATTGGGATCGGTAGGGATATCGGCGGTGAAGAGGATGTAGAGGACGGGTCCTAAGACGCTGCCTTGAGGAACACCGGCCTCAACAGTATATTGTTCGGAAAATTCGGAACCACAGCGAACTCGGAAGGAGCGATTGGATAAATAGGATCGGAGGATTAGGTATAAGGATTGAGGTAAATGAGTTTTGAGCTTAAAGAGCAGTCCCGGGTGCCACACCCGGTCAAAAGCTTGAGCTATGTCCAGAAAGGCAACCGAACAATACTCCTTGCACTCAAGGGCGGAGGAAATGTGGTCTACAACTCGGAGTCCTTGCTGAACCGTGGAATGTTGAGGACGGAATCCAAACTGGTGTGAAGGAAAATTGTGAAATTTGGCTAGGATTCGTTTTAATAGGAGTTTTTCGAAGATTTTGGAGAGGATCGGAAGAAGGCTAATAGGTCTATAGGATGACGTACAGTTGGATGGTTTGCCTGGTTTTAGGAAAAGGATGATAGTCGAGTGTTTCCACAACAGAGGGAAATAGGTAGTGCGTAGGATACAGTTATAGATATATGTAAGGAATGTAATGGCTTTAGGTGGAAGTTGTCTTAGGATTTGAGGAGTAAGGAGATCGTATCCAGGGGATTTACGGAGAGGAAGCTTTTGAAGCAGATATTTGACCTCAGAGGGATTGATTGCTTTAGGTGGTAAGGAAATTGGTATCGGTGACGTAAGGAACTCTTCAACTATTGCGGTATGGGTTGGATTGAGGAGTGAATACCTTGGAAAGGTGTAGTGCAAATTCCTGGGCCCTATCTTTGTCAGAAGCAGCCCAGGAATTATCACTACGCCGGAGAGGATGGGATATCAGGGGGGATTTTAGAATTCTCCTCGTGACATTCCACAAGGAATTGTCACGAGTCGAGAGAGAGGAGAGGTAAGTATTGTAGGATTGGGATCGGAAGATCGCCAACTCCCGCTTTAATTTTCTACAAAAAAAGTTATAGGAGCGGCGATCCTCTGGGTGGCGGGTGCGTTGCCATAATGTTCTGGCTCGGCGTTTGCTGTTGATGAGGTCTGTCAGGTGTTGTGGTAAATGGCTTTTATAAGGAATTATTTGGGATTGTTTGGGAGAGGAGGCAGTCCAGGCGGCTTGTTGAATAGCGGTTGTAAAGGAATTTACGGCGTCGTCAAGGTCATTTGGGGTTTTGAGAATCACTCTGAGGTCAATATCATTAGTGAGGATTTCGCGGAAGAGGTTCCAGTTGACAGGGCCTCTAATGAATGACGGTGGGATAGGTTTAGGAATAGGTGTTATGGATACATTTAGAATCAATGGACTATGATCAGAGGATAGTTCATCAAGGCGAGCTATGGAAAAATTAAGAGAGCCTAATCCGCTGTGGATGAAGAAGTCGAGGATGTCAGGATTACGGCTAGGATCTGTTGGCCAGTAGGTAGGAGAATCGGGAGGTAGGAGATGAAAGCGTCGGGAGTTGAGTGCAGACTGCAATGTCCGTCCACGAGAATTGGTGGTTCTAGAACCCCACTGTTGGTTCTTAGCGTTTAAGTCTGCACCCAAAATGAAGTGATTACCCAAGTAGTTGAGAAAGGATTCAAATTGGGCAGAGGAAATGGGATGTTTAGGAGGGCAGTATGCTGATGCGATGATAAGCGGAAAGGAAAAGGTTTTGATAACAGTGGAAGTTGCTTGTAGGTAATCGTGGGCGGAAATTGGGTGTAAGTGATGGGTGAGGGATCGGCGGACTATGACAGCAGTACCGGCATGGGCTTTGCCGTCTGGATGGTCTGTCCGGTATGTCGTGTATCCTGGTATTTTAAAGTACTGTTTAGTGGTTAGTCTAGTTTCAGTAATGAGTGCAACATCAATGTTTTTGTCTTGCAGTAAGGCTGTAAGTTCGTCAGTGTGAGTTCTAACACCATTCGCATTCCAAAGGAGAATGGATAAGGAATTAGGTGAGGTCATTTATGGTTTTTTTAAGGCAGGAATGAGATTTGATACGAGATTCGTAAGGAGTGATATTAGGGGCATAACAAGGGATTTAATTTCGGAGATAAAGGATGTCATCAAACTGGTAAGGTCTGTGGCATTTGAAGGAGGAGGGATATGAGAGATTTGCGGTTGATTAGGATTTTTAGGATTGGTTACATTTTGAGGAAGAGGTATATGTGGAATGGATTGAGGTACATTCTGTAGTTCCGGCAGGGCCACGGCTTCAGTACTTAGATTCCCACCTCCAAGTAGGTGGGCAAATGATACATTGGCATCAATAAGTTTTGAGGGTTCTCTTCTGTTTCTTACTTGTCTTGCTGTTTCATCCAGTACTTGAGGTTTTTGAAACCTGGTCCTCAGTTCCTTATAAATTTGGCATCCTTTATAGTTGGCTGGGTGGTCCTTGAGGCAATGAGCACATACAGCTGGTGTTGATTTTGGTTTTGTACACTCCACAGACTTGTGCTGTTCACCGCATTTCACGCATCGAGGTATGTGATGACAATAACTTTTAGTATGACCATATGCTTGACAGTTATGGCACTGAACTATCTCCTTCTTTATGTAAGGTTTTTCAACTCTTACGCTGGTATAGTACAATCTATTGAGGTCATAGATTTGTTCAACTCCTTCAGATGGCTCCAAGTCCACGAAAAAGAGAGGTAGTGGAATTTTGTCCTTTAGGACATTAGTGACTTGCCGCACTTTATAGCCTATCTCCGTTAATTCTTCTTTAATAGCTTCAACTGGTGTCGAGGGGTGTAAGTTTCTAATTACAACCCTTAAAGCTCTCTCTTGGCGTAGCTGGTAGGTATGGAAATCCGCTTTGGTATCAGTTAGATATTTCACTATTTTTCTATATGTCTCGGCAGTAGTAGCTGGTAGAATCGGTAATTTTGTTCAATTGTGTACACAACAATTGGAAATTTTTAATATTTTTGACAAATATTGGAGGGGGTCGTGGTTCACTAGGTATAGGAGCAGATTCCATGTTTTCTTTTTCGTTATGTAAAATCTGAAAAGGATTTGGGGTGAAAAACGGTGATTCGTCAGTCATCCCTTGTGACGATGTGCCATGTTGTGGTTCAGATTCTGAATTAGTACCCGAAGGGGTTGCTTGTAATCTTTTATTAGTATCACGGCGAGGTCTTTGTTTCGTAGGAGACGGGATTGAACCACTAGATCTAGATCTTTTAGTTGAAGCTTTGGAGGACATTACTTGATGATAATATCGCATTTCATGTAAGGAAAATAATTAAATAATAACCAGATGTTGGGGAAAAAAATAATAACTTAAGAAAAGTTAAGCAAGACCAGCCTTGCCGAGTTATTGGCAATCAGCTGATATGAAGAGGTGACTCAGCATTCACTTTACGGTGCAAATTGTAGTCCAACTTACCGTTGTTTGCTCCAATATTTACTGTTGTTGTTATCCTGAAGCCTGGTGATGTTTTCAAGACTGTTCTGAAGTGATATCCAACTGAAAAAGCAAGAAATCCAAGAGCCGACTTGAAAGATGACCTATACTCATGCGCATGCGCAGAACCCGAAATAAATTAAACGAGAAATGCGGAAACCAGCTGTGATGCAAAACCTAATACAAATTTTACACTATCTATATTATATAATTATAATAAATACAGGACTATTAATAATATGTTAGTGAATGTAAAAATTAGACATCGTATAAATTTTATATTGCTAAAACGGTGAAAGTGTTGATAAATTATAGTGTTATAATGAATAAAGCAAAATAATTTGATCAAAATATACGTAATATACAATATTCTTTCATCATATAAACAACAATAATTTAAAGCAATTCTTTTTATTTATCTGCCTAGTAACCATTATGGTTAAAAAGAAATCGGAGTCATTGAATGAAACCCATTTAGTCTAAAGATGTCGCATTGAATTAACTTTATTCATCTTATTTTTATATAAATTGATTGGTTTTTATACTTCGAAAATTTTCCTCAATATAATTAATCAATTTACGCAAATTTGAATATATAACATAAAGGAAAAGAAAGGCAATCTAACTAACCATTTCAAAAAATTTAATCTTGAAATGACAAATATGAAAATTATTTTTCTTGGATTGAAACTTCAAATCGGGCATATGGTTTTGAGAAGGATCTAATAATAATTAAATATGACAAAAAAAGAAAAAAAAAAAAAAAAAGCTACTGATTTTAAAAAGCTTCACAAAATGTACTCCATTTCTGAATTGACATTGGCGCTATTTGCGTAACACCTTCAGTTAACAAAATGTATCTGGTGGGTGAGAATTAATTCTTAAATAGCTTAAAATCTAATATGCACCCTCAAGCGGATTCTCTAGCTTCAACCGTCTACGCTTCAAGAAAATCGTCATACAGGGATATCAATATGGTTTACATTTAAATCTGGCAGTCGAATTTTTAATACTTACAATCCAGTAAAAATGAGAGATTTGTACTAAACGGGATGTAATTCGGAAATTTTCCCAAATAAAATTAATCAATTTACGCAAATTTGAATATTTAACATAAATGATGAGAAACGTAATCTAGCTAACAATTTAAAAACGTTTAATTTTGAAATGACAAATATATAAATTATTTTTCTAGGATTGAAATTTCAGATCGGGCAAAGTTTTTTGAGAAGGATCTAATAATAATTGAATATTAAAAAAAAAAAAAAGACCTAGTGATTTTAAAAAGCTTCACAAAATGTACACTATTTCTGAATTGACATTGGCGCTATTTGCGTAACACCTCCAGTTTACACAAAGTATCTAGCTCACGAGAAAAGTGTTTTCCGCAAAAAGGATTCATGCATACTTCCGATAAACGCTACCTCACCCCTCTGCCTTAGGAATTTTCTCTCTCCTTATATTCAGGTAAACAATACATCCTACCAAAGATACATGATTCGGTGTTTAAAAAAGTAATATATTATCATATCTTATCTGAGACCCAATTTAGGTATAAACTTTGTTTACGACAAGTATCACTTCGTTACTTTACATTATGCCTTGTGCTTAATATAAGAAATTTGCTAGGAGAGTGGTGATTAGCAATAATCACGCATATGTTTAAATGTATTACTTTTACTTAAAAATATATAAAATATATATTTATTTATTTAGCATTACTTTGTGCTACTATGGCTAATCGGACGATGCTACAGTGGGAGTCCAAAATTTTGCCTATCCAGGTTTTATTAGGATAGGGATCTTTAACGAGTACCTGACATCGCACAGGCTCGGGACCACCTTTTAACGTCCCCTCCGAAGGACGGCGTAACTAAGGATTTTTTACTCCAATTAAAAAATCCTAGGACCACCTGCGTATAAAATATATAGTAAGGGAAAGTACTGAGATCGCGAACATTTTCAAATTCCAGTTTTCAACGGAAATACACTTTTAGGGTCCCCTGAGTCCAAATAACCGAGTCCTGCAAAAAGGTCAGTCTGTGTGTGTGTGTGTGTGTGTATGGTAACTCCCGGGCGGAAGACAAAAGCCCTATGAAACTGAATTTTCATATTTAAGACAACTATACTCCCTAGTTGTTACAGAAACTTTTTCATCAAAATCAGCCACCTTATATCATGAATTTTGTCCCTTTTTACGATTTTCTCAAAAACTGCTTTAACGATTTTGATTAAACTAGCTATATCTATGTAAAATTTAGTGGGCTTTAGTATCGTGTAGTTTTCATTCTGAATGAAATATTCTGATGGAGCTCAAATGCCGATATTTTAAATTGTCTTCCTCTAACCTACCTTTAATTTTAAGAATTTTCTAAAAATAAGTATATCATCTTGTTACCATTGATAAAAAAACAAGTAAATATATAAGTTGAACAAATTCGATAACCAACTGAAGGAGAAAATTGAAAACATATTTTTTTAATGCACTTTTTTTATTTTGAACATAAGAACAGTGATATACGTGTATAATATACTGTTGGTTAGCTAAAGATTTGAGAAAAAACTATTATCAAATACACAAGCTTGTAAAAGTTAATAGAGAGTGATGAAAAGCCGATAAAACTAACTAATTGTTTTAGATAATGATATAATAGATTTTTCAATACCACACATGTTTCTATTGACATGTTTAATTAATTCTTTAATAGTTCCACTTATTTTTATCTTTAATTAAAAATTCATCAATCGATTTGAAAAGCGCAGGTAAGCGAAAATCGTGTGTTGCCCGCACCAGATTTTATGTGTTTTGTAATACAAATCACTTTTTGGCTCATATACAATTATATTTTTTCGGGTATTGGCTGATTCATGCTAAAATCAAGAAGTCATAAATTTCTGATCGATTGTAATTTCCGTTGAGCGTTTGATAACCTCCTGGCGAGTGAGAAATAATTCTGAATATTAACAAACATCTTAAATAGCTTAAAATCTAATCTGTGCCGTTGAAGCCGATTCTCTAGCTTCAATCCTCTATGCTTCAAGAAAATCGTCATACACGTATATCAATATGGTTTACATTTAAATCTGGCAGTCGAATTTTTATTACTTACAATCCATTAAAAATGAGAGATTTGTTTTATATAGAATGTAATTAACGATAATATTATATGCCTTGAACGCGCAGTGAAGTAATGTTGTGACTGATGTGTTTAATGTATACCAAGGAGGATTCAGATTATATTCAATTGGGCAATTTGTCGTAATGCGAAATCAGGTCCTGAGAGCGCGAAGATGATGATGAAGGGAGCCACTTATTCAATTGTCAAGGGAATGCCATAGGGTTCTGGTGCAAACTGCATCTGTAGGCACAGTATTATTGACTTTATTATCTATAATATATCATAAAATTCAATTTTATTAAAAGGCAAATGATGTTTTACGGATGTAAACGTACGACTAGTGGGGTCAGGAGAGAATTAACTAGAGTATATTTCAGCATTCTTTTCTGACATTCTGCTGAGAATATTTAGGGCAAGAAGAAACAAAAATCGTGGTATCAAGCCTCTAGTACCAGATCTAACCGAAATCGGAAGAGATATAAATTGGTAATATGGTTAATGAAATGTGAATGGTGTTGAATTAATGTTAACAATTAATAATTAAAACAAAATGAGAAACAGAGAAAAAATAAATTAAAAAAAATAAAAGTCTATAATGATCAAAGATGACGGTCGATACACTTGGTGGCTCACTCGCTGCACTTACAAAAGGTCGCTATGGCCATGTATATTGTAGGCTGGGCTTGTTTAGGTTAGCTTTACTGTCTCAATATTAAAAGTCAACACACTGCACTGCGTACTAATTAAAGGATGTAGAAGAGGTCTTGAGGTCTTGGGAAGTCCGTGGCAGAGTGGCTAGCGTAGTCTCTTATGCTACAGGTTGCGAGTTGGAATCCCAACCCCGGCGGGGCTTTTATAAGGATGTAATATAATAGGGATTCACTCGCAGCCTCTCCCCCGGGTATATGAGACTCGTCAGCCAAATGGTGGCCACTCACAAAATTAGGCGTAGGGAGTGATGACCCTACACTAAACATTGCATCGTGAAACGCGAGTGTAAACTCCCAGGAGATTACACCGCGAGGCCCAGGGCCTGCACGGCCTGTCGAGCCACTGGAAAAAAAAAGAAAAGATCTTGATAGGGCAAAGACTGAGCGAGTGTGGATACGAAGCTAACAACCATTTTGTTTTTTTTAAACAACTGAATCATTACTGTTCTAATGACACATTTAATGTCAAAAATTAAATGTCTTTTATTATTTCAGTTTAAAACAAACTTAATTTGATAAAAAAAATGATAATTGAACTTAATAACTAATGAATATTATAATAAATAAATTTAACTCTAGTTGGGCTTAAACAATCTTAAAAGATCTATTTTATAAGTAAAAGTTAAGCTTTATGTTATAAAAAATAACGCATTGAAAGATTATCTATTAACTAAATATTTTCAAATCACCTAAATGGAAAGTTGAAGAAAAAAATGTTGAAGTGCAATTCATTGAACTACTTTATTTTATATTATATAGAAAACAATACAAGAAGTATTTATTGCTGCAAATACGTTTTCCAACCTTTTTTTCATTGATTTCAAGAAGTTCAATTGGGTTTATAAAATATAATTCAAATTATGGTGAGATTTGATGTTTTTAAACTTCTTTAGTATTTTAATTTTATACTTTTCTTTTTATAACAGTTTGAATTGATTCTACAATCATCATTGATGAATTATATGAGTGTATGAAAAGCGTATTATATTTTTTTTCGTTATTGATCGACTTTATATTTATACTGACAGACGTGAGGCAAGTATTGGGTTGATGCAAAATTAATGCAGGTTTTTAGTAGGTATTGTAAATACGCCACATCTTACTTTAACCATATATATTTAATCAAAATAATTTCCATCTGAATCAATATGAATATATATTTAATCAAAATAAATTCCATCATGCACTTTTGCCAACGTTCAACAAGCTTTCTTATTCCACCAGAAAAAAAATCCGAATCCCTGGACTCAATGAAATCACGAAAAGAATTTTCAATGTCGTCCTGGTTTTGAAAATTTTTCTCCCTCAAAAAGTTGTCCAGATGCCTGAAAAAGTGGAAGTCTGTAGGAGAGAGGTCAGGTGAATAAGGCGGATGTTGGAGAACTTCGTAGCCCAACTCGTGCAGTCGTCGAAGCGTTGGTTATGCAACGTGTGGTCTGGCGTTATCGTGGAGCAGGATCGGCCCCTTCCGATTCATCAATGCTGGGCAAAGACGTTGCAATTTTTGATTCATGCTGTCAATTCTTGACAGTACTTGTCAGCAGTTATAGTCTCACCTCGATTGAGAAAGCTGTAGTGAATAACACCAGCATTATACCACCAAACTGTGACCATAACCTTTTTTGGGTGCAGGTTGGGCTTCGGGAAAGGTTTTGGTTGTTCATCTTTGCCCAGCCATTGGCTAGAACGCCTTCTGTTGTCGTATAAGATCCATTTTTCATCGCACGTCACAATGCGATCGAGAAATGGATCATTTTTATTGCGTGTCACAAGCATGGAGCAGATTTCAAAGCGGTGTTTCACTTGGTGTGGCATGATTTCAAATTGGTGTGGCACCCACTTGGCCAACTTTTTTACCTTACCAATTGCTTCCAAGTGGCGTACAACTGTGGATTGGTTCACACCGAGTTCCGCCGCCATTTCTCGTGTGGTTTTGGTTGGGTCTTCTTCCACTTTTGACCTCAGCTGGTCGTTGTCCAGAGCAAGATGACGGCCCCGACCTTCCTTGTCTTCGAGGTCGAAATCTCCTCTGCGAAACTTCTGGAACCAACGCTGCACCGTGCACTCATTAATAGCCCCCTGACCCCACACTTCATTAATATTACGAGCCGTTTGCGCAGCGCTGCGCCCTAATTTAAATTCGTAAAAATAAATTTGACGAAAATCGCACTTTGACATGTTCGATTCAAGACCTTTGAACACACTGAACAAAACGATTTTACTAAACAAATTCATGATGAAAGAGAGGGTATTAGATAAGGTTTGTTTTGGTATAATAATGATCAATGTTAGGATTAGCTTTGTTTACACAATTGGAATTAAGATATTGCAATAGAGGAAACCTGCATTAATTTCGCATCAGCCCGATAGTAACTGACTTGACTTAGGTATATATAATTTGCCTCATTATTTTTTTTTTAAAATCAAGTGTGCATATTAACTAAGGTGTATGGAAAATGTAGTTTATTAAAATAATTATTAATTTAAAATTTGGTTTTATTTGTTTCTTAAGTTCATAAAGTTATTGCGACTAAGTGTAATTTTTCCCCTTATTACTTCTTAAAATTCGGTTAAAAAAACAAATCAAAATAAAAAAACTAAAAAAACAACAAGCCATTAACTTATGTAATCACCATTCTAAGAAAAGAACCTTTCCAGAAGATTAGAATTTAGGAGGCCAAGGGTCGGGAAAGGTGGCAATTTTGCTAAAGGTGGACTCAGCAGCGGGATCCCATGGGACGGGGCGAGAGATGTCGATGAGGTCCCTCAGGAAGCTTAAAGAGCCCTATAAAACTGGGATCTTCTCCCTCACTCCTTATGTCGTAAGCCAGGGGTCTCCTCTGACCACCGCATCTCATAGATACACGCCATAGTGTGAATTGTATTCAGTAAAAACGGCCTTATGGTCACTTTATTAATATAATAAGGATGTTTAGATAGCTAACCAGAAGGTTTTATCCTGAACAGCCCAAGAGCGTACATATAACCTCCAAGGAACATTTTCGTTTTACCCGACAAAAACTTGTAGCGGGAGCATATGCTTAACCCGCCTAGCTACGTAATCTCTGGAATTTTAAGCAGTGCACATTTCAAAAGTAAACAAGTAACGAGTACCAGTGTGTTTTTTTATTTATTTATTTAACGTCACTTTATGCTACTATGGCTAATCGGACGATGCTACAGTGGGAGTCCTAAATTTTGCCTATCCAAGTTTTATTAGGATTGGGTTCTTTAACGAGTACCCGACATTGCACAGGCTCGGGACCACCTTTTAACGTCCCCTCCGAAGGACGGCATAACTAAGGATTTTTTACTCCCATTAAAAAATTCTAGGGCCACCCGCAGGTTTGAACCCGCGACCTAGCAACTACGCTACGGGAGACCCCACGTATATGTTTAAATGAATTACGTCCACTTATCCATATATGAAATATTTAGTGAGGGAAAGTATTGCGATAGAGGAAATATTCAAATTCCGGTTTTCAACGGAAATACACGTTTTAGGGTTCTCTGAGCCCAAATAACCAAGTCCTGCAAAAAGGTGTGTGTGTGTAATAACTCCCAGGCGGAAACAAAAAGTCCTATGAAACTGATTACTGAAATTTCAAGTCCTATTAATACTGAAATTTCATATTCAAGACAACTATACGCCCGAGATGTTACAGAAACCGAAGGACGGCATAATAAGGATTTTTTACTCCCATTAAAAAATCCTAGGACCACCTGCGGGTTTGAACCCGTGAACTTTGGAATAGGAGGCTGTTATGCTAACCACTCAGCTACAAGTTATCCCTCCCAGTACCAGTGTGTTAATGTGAACAATCTCTCTATATATAAAATGATAACGCGATTTTGGTTTCTGCGAACTATTTTTTAACAACAAGACGGGTTTTGATACGGTTTTACGATCATTTAGGACATTCTCTCCGGGAGGTTTATAAGTAAAATTCATTGCGATTAAGCTTTTCTTTAAACGGGACAAATACATTTTCTGTAACCAAGTCATCAAACAACTATTCCTGAAATATGGTAGTAATATAGATGTATAATATAACATTGGGGAGAGCAAGATTTTAGAAAAGTTAGTATTTAATAAAAGAAATCGTACGAATAAAAAAAAAAGTTATAAGCCCACAAACTTACGAACATTTTATTGGGAAAGAGGGAGGTTATCACTGTCCTGCCAGTGATATTCTTCCATTTATTACTGGAGATTTTAGGAACAATATTATGTACCAAATTGTAATTAAGTTGTTAACATAAATGGTAAGTTGTTATAACTCTTTAAACAAACATTGTCATTAATTATTTTAAATAAAATACTATATAAACTAAACAGACTTCCTATGGAAAATTAATTTAACTTTTTAAATGTGATTTAAATATAAAAATATAAAATAGTAATAAACCGAATAAAAATTGGATCTGTTGTTATTTCTATAGTTTTTGAATACATACATAGCCGTCATGTTTCATATATATATATAAAATAATTTTCTGTTATCTTTCCTTGACTTTAAGTTAACAAACAAATAAACTTAACCAATTTTAATTTATTTTATTCTTTCCTGCTAATGATTAAATATAACAATGAATATACGTCATAAAATAAACATAATTTCTTGCTGATTGCATTTTTCGTTACGGGAAACTAAATATCCCAAAGCGATAAACTCTGAATCGGTCAAAAAGAGATATTTTAAACATGATTGACACCTAATCCTAATCTCATCCGTGCGAAGCCACTAGTAAAAGTACATTTAAATACTGATTTAATTTATTAAACTGTAGAACAGTAAAACTGGTGACCCCGACAGTTGGGTTTGGGCTCGAGTATGTTTTCTGACCGTTTTTACATCAGTAATGCCAAATAACGACCAAAAAGTATGTGCTCCAGAAGAAAGACCTACAGGTGAGACTAGTTACAGCCTTTAATCGTCTTTATATTTTGGCCAGAATTTGTCTGATGGATTATATCTGAAATCACATAAGGTTATAGCAAAAAACAGTAAATGATCATTTATTTGACGAACAACAAGGATTGAGAAATTAATAAAATGAAATTTTAAAGTACGGTAACAGCTTGGTTCTAAATAACATGTAAGTAAAAAAATCTAATATTTATTTAACGAAATAATTTCAAAGAAATCAAATCTCGAGAGGACAATTTAAAGTATGAGATATTCCAATTTTAGATTAAAAAAAATTAAAGAAATGGATCAAACCATAAATTAGAAAAGAAAATAGATCTATAAAAAAAATTAAAACCATATTAAAAAATAAAATAAAAATAAACTGCTGCCTTAAACTTGACAAAGAGACAGAGAAATGTATGTGAACCATAAGAAATCAAATAAACTAATTTGGGAAAATATCAATCTTTATTCAAATAATGTTTATAGAACTAGAAGAGCTTCTAATAAAAATAATAAAAAAGGAAACAAAAAATATAAATAATGAAAAATGATACGAAACCGAAGAAAGGAAATAAAACAACACATAAAGGAGGTAAGAACAATCCAAAAAATAAGAAAACTAAACAAAAAAATAGGAAAAAAAATTCTACGAAGGGAAATAACATAATAACTATTTAAAAATGGAAATTAAAAAGGAAATACAAAAATTCAGAAAATAAAATATACAGAAACCAAAAATAGAAAAAACTGAAATAAAGGGAATATTAGCATGCCAGAAAAAAAAGGAAAGAAAAACAAACCTAAATACAGGAAAGAACCGATCAAAAAAGAGGAAAAAAATAATGAGAAGAGAGAAAATAAACAACCTAAAATAAAATATACCAACGATAACTACCAGTAAAAACCACATCTTCTGGATGAGTAATATTGTTTCCTAGTAAATATCTGTAATTATGTATTGATATGTGAAATGATGTAATATTCTAATAATGTTTTTCCAATATTGACTTAGTTTATTTTAATATGATTATTACTATTTTATTATTTTGCATAGTATGTTTATCCTCCTAATTCATCTGTACCTCAATTAATTGTTGAATTAGTTTTTTTTTTTTATCTACTTTGTTTAATCATGTTCAGTTTTATATACTTTTAAATTACTTCGTCACTCAGAGGAGAGTTGCAGTTACTAGCGGTTAACCTCCGATTACATTTTACTGCTAACATCCGAATGATATTCATTACATTTAAAGGGGTTCTGTGTTTATTGATTTCCCTTACTCATTTATGAAATATATTGTAAGATACATAATTGCAATCTTAAAAAGTTTACCAATTCCATTATTTAACTGGAATAGATGTTTGAGGAAATTCCAAATCCAAATGACCAAATTCCGCTAAATATATGCGTATATGCCTTAGAAGATATAGAAAACTGTTCAACGAAATCGGCAATCCTGAAGAGACACTTTATATCCTGCATTTTGCAACCTTTTACACTTTCCTCAAAAACGTCTAGAACTTCTTTTATTAAACTCACCTTATCGATGTAAAATTTAATAGGCTTTTATATGATATATTTTCATAGTGATTGAAATAGTCTGACAGGACCTTAATACTGTTTTTAAATTTCTTCATCTAAGGTGTCTCTGATTTTCTAGATTTAAAAAAATGACTATATAGACTTGTTAATATTGATAAAAAGACAGTAAATAATAATATACAAGTTGAACGAATTTAATATCTAACTTAAAAAGTTGCATGTGCGGTGTGTTTGTGGCTATGGCGCCCTCACTCAGCTTCCGCAGGCTCTGACCAGTGATGCGGCTGAGAGGGAAGCGCTGGGATCCCCCGGGTCGGCTTGTCCTCCACAAGTGGGGGGGGAGGCGGTCTCCTACGGAGGTTCCCCAACAAATTGTAAATATTGTGAGTGGGTATGAGTGTGTTCATGTTTTGTTTATTTATTTGTTAACCTAGTATTTATTTAATTTATAAATTTTGTTATTATATACCTTTATTAATTTTATTTAATTTTATGTAATTTGACTTTTCTTTTGTTTATATTGTAAATATTGTATGAATGTTATCATGTAGTAATATTATTATTGTCTATAGCGACAAACTGTAATATATCCGAATAAATAAATATATATAAAAAACTTAAAAAGTAAAGAGAAAAATAATTTTTTAGGGAAATTTTCTTTCTTGAACATATGCATAGCAATATAGATGTGTAATATACCATTGGAAAGCTAACGATTTTAGAAAAAAATGTCCTTTACGCAAGGTTGTATAAGTTAATGCAGAGAGAGAGATAAAAAGCGAATAAAACTAATTAATTGTTGATAATAATTTCTATAATTAGATTTTTATTCTGAAAAACATGTTTCTGTCGAAACTGAATGTAATTCTTTTGCATTTTTTCAACTCTAACTTCATTAAAAGTTCTTAAATTGATTTTAACAATAGAGGTAATTGAAGGATGTGTGTTGCCTTTTTTTTATTTATTTTATATTTTTTACTTTGTATAAAATAAACTTATGTAATGTTTTACCTGAATTTATTTTATGCTAATATTGTTGATTTATGAGAACAGCATTAAACAAATAAGACAAAATCAAATGAGACTGGATCCTCAAAAAACTCAACGCAAAAACCAGTTTGTGAGAAATGAACCGTTTTAAAAAAGAAGAAAGAAACAACAAGTTGAGATTGAAGAATCATTGTGAATCTTAGAACGGAAAACAAAAAGACAAAATTGGTTAGCGGTCTCATTAATTGGGAGCCAATGACAAATTGTGCCGGGCGACAGTTACTTCTATTCGCTTCTGAAAAAGCAACTTGACCATTGTTTTCTTCCTTGTCTAGGAAACATGAAAAAAAAAAACTATGATTAAACTTAAATTAGAAAATGAGGCTGCTAAATCAAAATATTCGTAGATGAGAAAGTAGAAAGCTGAACAGAATTACAATGAGCTGTTTTCTTCATTAAATAGGTTGATGAATCATTCATTTAAGCTAACAAGTAATCTAAAAATAACTTAAACAGTATAGCAATAATTTATAGTATTATAACAAAGTAATATTTTTTTTATTATATTTATTGAATTTTACAACTGTATTACCATAAATACAATAAGTAAAACTGATCACAATACGTAAAACTGTCAAAATAATATAAAACTGAAAGGTCGCCTGTTTACGAAATTACTTCAACCATTAGGTCAGTAATTATTTATATATTTTTGTTTACTAAATAATACTAAAAAACTTTGAATAAAAAAAATATACATAATAGTGATAATAGATAGGCGATAATTTTTTTTTTTTTATAAAATATAGTTTTGCATACTAATCTCAAAGCCATATTTTAATGGTATACATACATATAGAAGGGGTGGGGTGGTCTTAAACTGTAATTTAAATTCCCCACCTTTATTATCTGTCTTCAGTAAACCCCCATATTGCATAAAAGGCAAGGTAGGGTAGGATGAAAAAAAAAAATTATATACATAAATCTACATGCATACACACACACACACCACACACACACACACACACACACACACACACACACACTCACACACACATATATATTATACAGAATAAGGTAGTAATTTATTCTACTTTAATCAGTGTACATTCATGGCAGAGGAGAATAGATAATTAATGTTTCATTAATGTCTCGTCATATTGTAAGATTAGATGCTAAGCCTTTTAAAAAAATATATATAAGGCGACAACCACCAGGGTCATGTTCACCTTTACACTATTTGATACAGGTTATATGATAAAAGAAGGAGAGGGAAAGTATAGGTTAGATCAGGGCATAAAGATCGTGTGACTTAAGGAAGCGGGAAATGTTAAGTATATAAGGAGAGGTATTAGAGAGGAGGACAGACAGATCGGTGGGGAGGTTGAATACAATTAGTGAAGCAGTATATTGTAGGGATTCTGTGAGAATGAGGAGTACTGATATAGGAAACTGGCATTACTTGATATCAAGGACTGATTATCAGTATGCGAACCCCCCGTAGCTCAGCTACTGAGCCTAGTATCAAATAAAACCGAAAAAGTGAAAATAAATCTCCATTTAATGAGCGCATTTAAATTATAAAAATATTATAATCAGAATGTGGACTCGGAGATATGTACAGATGCGAGTGTTTTCAAATATCTTGGGTCATACCTAGACTCCGATGGATCCTCAGAAACTGACTTTCGGAGAAAAGCAGAGCAGCCAATAAGCTCACTAACGAATAAATACGGAAAAGTTCCGAATAATTAAAATGAATCGATATTTGAGCGTGCGATCTATAATAAAAATTAAACGAATCCCATATAACCCAAATACCAGCCCTGCTATCGAAAATGTCTTAAAAGTTATTACTAGTAAATACTTAGTCTTAAAATCGTGAGTTATTTTATGTAAAAACGGCCTCTAGGAACAGTAAACAAGCTACATTAATTAAAAACATAATTGATAATTAAAATAACCGTATGGGGTCACTTGTAGCATGGTGGTTAGCATCACATCCTTCTATGCCTAAGGTCCCAGGTTCGAGTCCGCAGGTGACCCTAGGATTTTTTAATAGGAGTGAAATACCTTAGTTATGCCGTCCTTCGGAGGGGACGTAAAAAGGATGTCCTGAGCCTGTTCGACGTCAGGTACTCGTTAAAGATCCCTATCCTAATTTAGCCTGGATAGTTAATATTTAAGACTACCACTGTAGCATCGTCCGATTAGTCACGGCAACATAAAGGGACGTTAAATCGATAAAACAAAATAACCATAAAAACATTATATTATGTTAACTTGCGTTTTATTAATTTATTGAAACCGAAAAGGTTGAATTTCCAATATAAAAGGTTGAATTTGAAATAGAAAAAGTTAAATTCTGCTTGGAAAGGATTTAATTTGACTTGGAAGAGGTTTAATTTGACTTGGAAATGTTATATTAAAATATTTCTTGATGTATATTCGATGAGATATGATGCATCTCGCTCTTAGACTATAACATACGAATTAATGAATCCAGTTAATAGACGTATATCAATCGAAATTCCTTTCCCTGAATTAAATTGTTCTTGGAAAATATTTAAGAATCTTTTGAATGAGCCAATTAGAGGGGGAAAAAGAAAAAAAGACCTAAACAATCAGGATAAAATGGGAGGCTGAAACAGGAGAAGCGGTATTGTTTCGAGTGGCAATTAACAGCGATTTAGTGGACCAATCGGCTCTAAGGCTTCCTCCTTAATTGGGACCATCATAAGGATTGCAACAGAGCTCTAATCAGCTGTTACATGTCGGGATAACAGGCCATCTTCCATAACGAGGCGAATCCAAAAATAAATGTCATTCAAGTAAATAATTAACCACCTACGCGGCCAATTTGATAGGTGTTAATAATATAATGAATTAATGTGAAATTTATTATATGTTTCATAATAAATACGTCAAAAAAAGGATTCAAATGGTAGTTTTTTTATAGAAGGCTTAGTAGTAACGAAAGATTGAAAGAAAGAATCCACCTATACGACAAACAAGGAGCATCCTGACATCTTATCAGACCCACTGTGGAATATTTTCAGTTTTTTATTTATAATCTATTTTAATGGATTTACAAAATATTGTTTTTCAGTTGTTCTTTGAAAACAATTATTTATACATAATTTAACTATTCTATTAGTAATTAATATATTTGTGTTTAATCACCCTTCTAGTCTTGAAAACTAAGCTTGTCTAGATTTCTTACTCAGGACCCTGAAGAAGGCAGAAAATAGGTGAAAATTTTAAAACACGATCGATACCAGAAAACATACGTAAAGATAACAATTTTTTTTTACTTCTATCAAGAAACTTAAAGGTTAGAATTTATAAAACTATTATTATCCTGAGGATTCTATATGGAAGCGAAACGTGGTCACTTACTACTAATGATGTACCGTTCCTTAAGGTTTTTGAGAACAACGTTCTACGTAAAATATTTGGCCCAAATAGAGATAAAAACACAAGAAAATTCAGAAGGGTACACGATGACGAATAGCGGAGCTTGTATCCTGTCAGTATAATTGAGTTGATAGAGTCCGCCGCAAGTAAAGTAGTTAGGCTCAGTGGTGAAGTTTGATCTTGAGGGTTTGGGCTTAGGCGGAGATCATTGGATGAATCTGAGTAAGCAACATTTAGTCGTATCAGCTGAGAAACTTCTGGTTCGCTAAGCCAATTATTATATATTGTTTTTTGTTTTTTTGGTTGGCGCGACAGGCCGTGGGGACCCTTGGCCGCGTGGTTTCTTACGATTCCACACCACGATTAACGATGACAATCGGTAGGGTGATCGCTGCTTACGCCTAATTTTTGAGTGGTTACAAGTTGGCTAACGGGTCTCACATACCCGGGGGAAGGTTTCGAGGTAAATAACCATTACATTATAATCTTGAAAAAATTCCTTCAGAGAATTGGCACAAACAGCCATGGGCTCCTCCTTACAATATTATAGGTATTTAGACATTTATTAGGATTGAAGTTTGAGTATTATTATATTCTATATATTATTACAAATGTAAGGTAAAATAGATTACTGTCTCATGTTGTGTTTTTTTACCAAATGTAAGACTGTTTCGTCAGACTAAAATCTGCATGATATTGAAGCCCTTTATATTTTATCAATAAAGCGATTTCCATCAAAATTGTAAATAGGTGCAAAATGCATGGTACAAATGGCACATAAACGAGTACCTTCACACCATGCAATTAAATAAAATAAAATAAAATTAAATAGTAAATAAAATAAAATATTAAACTTTTAAGAAATCAAAAAATGAATATGTCCATTATTTTAATGACAATTATTTAAATAATTAGAATTCATTTTTATACCAGAAAAACGTTTGCCGGGTAAGCTAGTATGTGTATTTATATATATATATACATATATATATATATATATATATATATATATATATATATATATATATAGTAGGGTAGGATAAAAAATAAAAAAAAAATATATATATATATATATATATATATATATATATATATATATATATATATATATATATATATATATATATTGCTATGTTTTTAACCTGCTGCTTTTCTAAGGCAGCGGTAGCTTCAAAAACTAGCTTACTTACTATATTTAGTCAATATATAAACTATATTTAATGATACCGTTGGATCTCCTTTCCAAAGGTATCGTGTTTACCAATCCAATAGGTGGCATGCAGGGTAAGATTAAAGTAAACAAGATTCAATTAATACGTTATTATAATTATTAAGTTACAAATATGAATTAGATTAAAACATTACCTATCACTTTGATTGAGAATACTGAGGGACATTTTCACTTCTACCTTTGCCATACAATATTACAAATAACGATATACCTTTGAAACACTTAACCGGCTGGCGAAGGTGAAATCAGTCTTAGGGCCCCTTTCTCGGCATCATCCTCCAACTGCTCTCAGAACCACGACGGCCACCTCCTCTTCTTGTAGATGGATACCCGACTCACTCTTTCTGAGGATAAAACTTGACTAACTCTTCGGATCTTCTCTCTTATTCTCGTCACCTCGGATGAGCCGATATGTGATGTGCCCCGGTTGGCGGTATAGCCTTTGTGCTATTATTCTTATCTTTTCACCACTCTTAATATTCTTGTTGGCCGCCGCTGGGGGAAACTACCAGGGGTTTCTGGTACCGGTGGGGAGCCCATATCGATGGGAAATCTAGGGGGCTAGGTAAACACCTTTTGATGTTTTGCCGACAAAGGTTCGTTATTTTTAATTGTTTAATATTAAAATTATTTAATAATGAACACCCCTCAGTACCCTCAATACATTACAATATAATATATATATATATAATATATATATTATTTTATTTATTTTATCGTTATTCGGGTTCTAAGTATCTTGAAAGGTAAACCCTTAAATTTTGAGGAGGGTGGGTAAGTTTTGTATTTGTTTGGTCGATCACAAAGGAAAATAATAAATCAAAATTAAATAAATTTAGTAAAGTAAATGTATTGATCTTAAATCAAGCAGTAAGGAGATTAGTCCAATGAAAAACCAAATAATTACAACGTCAATCTTAGTCTGTTTACCTTATGATAACAAAGGGCATTGTTAGTGCTAATTGTAAGTAATAACAAGAAGTACGCTTTACAAGATAAGAGTAGGAAATTGGTGCTCACTCTATTGTAACAGATGGTCGTTAAGCGGTAAGAATCACTTAAAGGGATTTACATAGCTCACGAAGCGCGTCAATAGAAGGCAAGTAGCATATCGTGCGCTGTTGAAGAGCTACTCTGGCGGAACATGTAATCGTTATGTCTTGTCACGGCATGCTTAGCACAAAGAATGCAAAATTCCCTTATGCAAGCTTTTAGGTGCACATTATACACCTAATTTGCAAATGTAAACATTTATCGTTACATTATTTCATAACTGTGCCCAATTTTATATTACACTCCATATTACATTATCGAACATATATGAAACAATCTCTTTTTATATAAACTTGCATTTCTAACAGAAGGCCTTCGAATTTTGTAAGAGGGGAATGTTCAAGGATCTTCCTTGAATAAGCGATAGTTTAACTTTCTGTTTGTTACTATTAATTATAATCGGGAGGCTCCACCATTTTGGACCCTCCATTTTTTTGGCAAGTTAGTGCCAGTCTGTAAGAAAAATGTGCCCCTCCTGATGAAAGTGTGTTGCCCAGCTAAAAGGAAATTCTAAAGCAATGACTGTCTACCTAATGTGTGAGTATAAGCAAAAGGAAGCTGAGCAGGAGGAATGATGGGCCAGGAGACAGCCAACATCAAAAGAAAGAGAAGAAGCACCTGCCAACGATATGTACAATAGATTAAGAACAACTAACCCCATTGCAATATGAGACAACAGTAGAAAATATATAACTATTCATTTATACAGACCACATCATTTAAAAATCAGCCCATCCATTAATTAATTTTATTGTTATTAGGAGTCCCTTGGAACGCGGCAGGTCTTCCGATAATAAACAGGGAGTTTTTAGTAAAATTTAGGATTATTATATTACATATATTTAAATATTATTGTGAATAAAAGACTACTAAAATATATATGTGTATATAAATATATATATAAAACATTCATACGAAATTAAAGCGTCAGAAACTGACATGACTAACAGACCATTACTGAATTAATGAATTTAACGCTCCCCACTTTATCACGAATAATCTCCTCCTTAATGTCCTATGTGTTTCTGATTTGACCCGTACAGAGAACCTTTCCTTCCACGACAAACTCCATTTCCACTCTAACCCACTATTTTCAATTCATGTATCCTCTTCGATTCCCGATAATGCTCCGAGCCATCCAGAAAAAAAAGATGGCCGCGAGACCTTCTCGTTTAGTATTTTTTTTTTAGAACTGCCAATGGGCACTTCCTCTGCAATTGTATCATGTCATTATTTAATGTATTCCTCTAATTATTTACTTGATGTGCTCAATATAACAGTTGTCTATTTCGATTAATATATTTTAAAAATATACGAAATAATAATAATAATAGGCCTACTGAACACAAAGGTTTGCCGATACCCCAAAAAATGCCGACACAATTTCGTCCAATGATCACCATTCAAGACCGAGCCCCGAGATTAGCCTTATCACAATCCTCCCATCGACGCTTCGCCCTACATTTCGGACGGCCGGGTTCATTACTTCATCGGAATCCATTTCTCACTGAGTAAACTAACTCTACACGCCTATTTGATTCTCTGCGATTCTATCAACTTATTAATATTCACAGAGTACAAGCTCAGCAATTCCGCGTTGTCCAACCTTCTTAACTCCCCAGTGGACTCATCTCTCTTTGGACCTAACATTCAGTACCTTATTTTCGAAGACCCAAAGACGTTGTTTATTTTTTAAAGTAAATGGCCACGTTTCACATCCGTAAAGAACCGTCGGAAGAATATAGTTTTATAAATTCTAACCTTTACGTTTTTAGACAGATGCCGCGAGCTAAGTATTTTCGCAACTGAATAACAACATGCATTTCCCGCGATAAAACCGGGCTTTATTTTCTCCTGGATTACATTTTTTTCCAAATAAAAAAAAATATAAGAAACAAACTCCAAATTATACACTACTCTACTCAAATCTCAAGAGAAGATTTGATTCAGTAAAACACGTATATAGAAACCGAATAAAAACAACTTAATCTGAAATTCCACAAAAAAATATTCTTGCAATATGGAATGTTTTGAATCAAACGATTAATAATTGGATTAGCATCCCAACAGTGAATTCTTACCCTCGCGACAAATATAACACATTATATGATAATAACATGCGAACAATGCTGGTTATTATTATTATTATATTATTGTTATTATGACGGTGGTTTCTCCCCATCCAGTATTGTTGAGGCGCAAGTTTGCAGTCGGAACCACCACATACAGTGGGCTTAAGAATGATCAACTTGAAATGCCTCAAAAGTGGTTTAAGTTCGGAAAAGGCCTGAACTGTTGCACTAATTTGCTTTGCAACGTTGTTTTTCTTTGTAACTGGAGTTTTCAACAATAATGGAGATAAGAACAAAAAAATCAGCCAAAGTATATTTGTTATAATGTGAATATGTAAATATATTTTTATGTATTCAAAAAGACAGGAGAGATTGAAGGATCCTTGAAAATGGCAAAAGGCTGAAACGCCGGAGAAAAAAAAAAAAAAAAAAAAAAAAAAAAAAAAAAATATATATTATATAAATATTATATATATATATATATATATATATATTGTCGAATATATTAGATTTTTAAATATTATATATTAGATTATTATTGAACTTATATTGTCGAATGAAGAATATGTATCACTTGTTTTATTTAAAATAATAATAATAGCCTTGCCGAACTTTCAGAACAACGGGATCTGAGTGAGGGATATAAAGGCGAAAGTATCAATAAAAGTGAAAGATAGAGTCAAAATAAACAGTATATAGAATTGTACTCAAATTATTGGTGATGTTCTATCATTTGGGTTATTTTAAACCTTTTTAGCTCAAACAAAAAAAAAAAAAAAAAAAAAAAAAATTTGTGATGAGCCTAGGTAATAGAGCATTTATATTTTGTTATAAATTATGCATATAATTATAATATGTATTGTTTTTTTTTTTTTTTGCATTTCATTTGTAACTTTTTTTTTTTTTAAATACTGTCATGAATCTTACCGGGGTGTTCAATTTGGACACAAAATGAAACATATAGAAACGAACGTTGGAACGACCAGGATTTTTCTCTGGATTGGGGACTTAGTAGAGGATTAAACTGTTCGGAGCTTCAAGCGAATTTGATGTTTCTGTTTGACTGATATTTTATTTATTCGAACAACCCGATTCGCTTTGTGATTAGGAAAGAATTAGAAGATCTTTGAGCAGGTTCCTTGTTGCCCCGAGTTCTGGTTTTCTTAAGGAAAACAGGATGAAATCCTACACTTTACAACCATACATAAGTAGCGATCTTGGTATAGTTTTGAGAATTAGGTTGGCGGGTGTCAGGTGTGATTTTCTATTAAGGAAAGGGTGAATAATTTTCATCCAACTTCTTTTCAATCTTTTAGACCTTGCCATTCTATCTGTACATCCAATCCAGTGCATTAATTATGGTGAAGCTTGCAATGTGTCTGGTCGATATAAGTACAAACACTTGAATTGAATCCAAGTCCAAATCATAGGTTTACTGTTCACTATTATGATATTAATATAAAGAATACATTAAGTTTTGTTTAAATACCTTAACAATAAAGTAGAAAATAAGTTCTCCTAAATGTTCCTTAAATGTCAAATAAAAAACTCCGTTTGTGAAATTAACACCAAAGGCAAAATACTAAGTAGAACAAGGTACATTATGACTTCTCCCTTTTTTCAATTCCAAAAACCATCGCAAGACACCCAGGAGGATTTAGAAGAGGGCGAAAGGCAGGAGTATCTCCGCCGGGACATCAAAGGTGACAAACTGCAATGAACCTGGGCCAACAGAGCCATGGTTCGATACCTGCCGAAACAATAATAGTAAATCTCGGATCGCGCCTCCACTCCGCTAGCGGTTATCTTTATCTCGACCGCTTTTGGTGGCAAACTTCGACCGTTTAGAAGAATAAATACTGGAAAGCAGAGATATAAATGTATTGTTTTTCAACTGAAAATGGGGCATAAATGTATTTTTAAACGATCATTACTTCTAAAACTATCAATGAATAATTTCACTGAGGAAGCTTATCAAATTCTTGTTACGAACATTATCCAACAGTCACACATTTTTTCCATTACACATTTAAATGCTTAATCGGTGGTACAAGGCGATTAAAAATAATCTGGTGCCGGCAACACACGACTTTACTCCATTGTTAAAATCAATTTAAGAAATATTAAATAAAGTTAATTTAAGTTGAAAAACGCTGCAAATTATTACACAATGGTTTATTATTTCCAAATAACTATATTAGGGTATAACAATTTATTCAACTGTTTACAGGTAATTACCTAATATGAAAAGCAACAAATTAATCGAAGGAAAATGACCTATCTCTAATGCTCGTTTCAAAACTCTATATCTTTTCTATTTCTTGACCGATTTTAATGATTCTTTTCTCGTTTTCTAGGAAATTTTATTTTTTAATAAATAATTATGGCAACCGTATGGCAAAGGGAAATGTTCGGATGTACGTTTCTTGAAACGTAAAACCTCAAGGGGAGGTGGGATTTTTTATTTCATTTTTTTTTATATACAACCTATCATTATTATATGATTATCAACATGGCTGTATCGAAGAAGTGAGTAGTCATCTTCTTTTAAGCCATTAATCCCTGACGGCTAGTTTGTCTTCTTGGTGTTGAACATATCATCCATCTTGGATTTAAACAAGTAAAGCCAACTTTCATTAATTTACTCGTTAATTTCATAGTCTGCCCTCCAGTTCTCTTTAACTCGTTCCGCTTCCTTTCTCCGACACAGTCCGGTATCTTGGTTTCGTTCTGGACAAAAGACTTACTTGGAACCCGCATACTAGACTTAAACGACAAGAACTTAATCGACGATTTGGACAAATATACAGACTACTGAACAGAAATTCCAAACTATCTATCGAGAAAAAACTGCTAATATACAAGACAGTACTGAAACCTATCTGGACCTACGGACTTGGACTGTGGGGGACAGCCAAATTTTCTAACATCAAACGCATTAAATCCTTCCAATCTAAAGTCCTCCGAACAATAGTTAATGCTCCTTATTATGTATCCAACCATTCCTTATACCGCGACCTAAATATTCCATTTATTTTAGACCTTATACCATTAAAATTCTCTAAATTCCATCAGAACCTTATCCATCACCCTAATCCCCTAGCTCAATCCTTATCCAGCTCCACACATCCTTACCATCCTCCCAGAAGGCTGAAACGGCAGTGGCCTCGAGACCTCTTGTAAGATGTATATTGGAGTTCTAGCATGTTGAACTTTATCACTATTAAAAAAGTCCAAATTTGGACTGATTGTAATATTACTCAATAAAGAATTGTTTATGAAAAAAAAAATTCATCGTCATCTCCAAGAGCCTACTTATTCGCATAATTGTTAAACATCGAAACTACAGATTTCTTTTGTACGGTAATTTCCAGGTGTACGAATTAAGCTCAAGTCCAGTAATTCGAATTCAGATTAAAGGAAGAAAGGCTTTTGAAAGGTGAGAAGGGCCAAGTAAGGCCCATAGAAAAGCAGCATGAACTAGCTGACAATGGTTTTGCTTTGGTAGGGCACTCTTTGTTTACGACTTGGCCCTGTATACCCCGCGTTACACTCTGCTCAAGATATAACTTATGCCCGTTATTCCAGAGCTTCTTAGTTTTTCATGGAGATTTTCTATAAGATACAACATTTTGTTATACCGAAGAAATTCATGATCTCAGGAAGGACTTATAAATAGAGGGAAGTCTTGAAACTTATAGTGAGTCTTTTTGAGCGTAAAGTTGTGAAATACGTAACGTTTACCATGCTAGATGAATTAATATTGTTTTTGATTTATTAGTTGAACAATTTGAAGTACCTTTATGTTTTTTATTGAAGTTAAAACTTTTTAAAGCGCGTTTTGCAATTTTTGGCTGGGGTAAAAGCTTTTATTTCGTAACCATGGTAACGTCACCAACATGCATTCTGTCTATTAGAGATTGGATAATGATATCGATTTCCTTGAACGTAGTCAGTTCTGATTTAATATGGGCACAAAAATATCGAATTTATATGATTTTATTTCAGTATTTAATATAATTAAATGAGTAAAAGCGTGGTAGATAAACTACGTCTTGATTGATTGGTGTGATTAATAGGCGTTCAACTACGGGTGGTCATCAACGCCTTTAAGGTTGCTAGAATTTAATGTATTCCAATAATTTTATAACTTTGATAGAAGATTCAACTCTTTTAGGCCTTTCAACAGACCGCCGATAATCCTCTCTTCGTCGCCTAGCGCCGCAGTCACATCTGGGGGTACCCCATGCTGAGAGAGTATTCTTCTGATAACAGGGCATGCTTCGATCAAGTGCTTCACACTGAGCGGTGCGTCGCATTTGAACTTACCTCTTACTGTAAATAAAGTTAATATGATGAATATCTTAATTCTAAAATATTGATATTTGTAAATATTATTAAAACATTACTGTGCATGAAATCATAAGAAACATACGAAGCAAAATCATGAAGATCTTACTGCCAATATTTAAATCGCAGTAAAGCAAAATCGAAGAAAATCTTAATCATATATATGGCAATTCAAAATAAAAATTCATTTTAATAATATAGATTTCAATTAAGCACAATGTATATTATATTACAAATTGAAACATATGTTTTTTATTTACTTGGGAGAGAAACTGAGGTTATCTCTGTGAAACAAATATAGAGCTTATTCCTAAATGTCTAAATTCCCTTGATACAAATGGCACTCCATAAAAAAAAAAAAAAAAAAAAAAAAATGTACTATGTGTACCACCAACCCATACAGTCTACAGTCACATTCAGATCATGATGGCATAATTGAAGATGATTTTACAATTAAATGAAACAATAATTAAAAAAACAAAACATGCTTTCTCAAATTTATTTTAACGAACATGCTCTTCTTTTGAAAAAAAGTCGAGCAAAAATCGTGAATTAAAAAAAGTTTTCACTTCTATCGGCAGTCCCTAAATTGTAATTTTTGTCGTTGTTTTTTTTAGTGATCAAGAACAAGTCAGCTTTTCCCACATTTTAAATCGTTACAGAATTCGATTAATACAAATAAACTGTACTTAGAAGTGAAAATAAGTCTCATGCTGATACGACTGATGAAAATGACCATGACAGGTTTAGAGTGCATGGAAAGAAACCTGGAGATATTTCGGAAACGTTCTCTTCAAATAGAGTTGTCAGATACCCCCCATGTTTACTTTTTAATCTCTCTCTCTGGAAAAAAGCGGGAAGAGATTCTGGTATCCAAACCTCCAGTACCGTCTTTAACCAAACAGACCAACCATTCCTCTTTTCAGATGGATTTGACGCAAAAGGTTGTGCTTTTAATTGAGCCCACGAATAATTCAAAGCCTTGAAAGCTGCGGACAAAGTTCGCGGTCCATGTCTTGAATGAAGACACTTAAGTTATATAAGTGTGAAACTTAATGAACGAAAATGTAACCTAATTCACCAACTTGTTTTCTCAGGAAACTTATGGTAATTAACTAAAGCTCTGCTCTTTGATTTTTCGGTATAGAGCAAATAGATGTATAAGGTTCGGAATCCTGGATAACTTCATTAACTGGATAACTTCATTAATGGATAACTGGCTCAAATTGATAAATTATTTTTGTGTTGAAAAGCCCATTAATCGAGGAAAGCTTTAGGCAATCAAAAGAATTGGTGGGAAATATGGAAAAAACGGGTAAAATTAACCTCGCATCCCAATAATTTTAAATGAAATTTAATTTTGAAGGAATTCCATTTCCCGTTAATTTATCTTTTGCCTTAACAATGAATAAATCACAGGGGCAAACATTTAAACACGTAGGAATCGATTTACCTCAAGACTGCTTTTCCCACTGCCAACTATATATCGCGTTGCGGGAAAATAAGTATTTTTTTCTACCAGACGAAGTCTCGGGCTACAGCTAGTATAAAATAAACAGCAATTTATCCTACGAATATTTGTCATTTTAAAGAACATGCTGATTTACTAAAGTTTCGCTTCTATCAACAGGTAAAAATTGTAACATAGGATTTAGCAATTGTTGTGCAGGCACTTCTTTTGAAGTTTTCGTTCAATCGACATCGTGTGCGATCGTCTGATTTGTACGTTCATTTAAGCCATTGGATTGTGGATTGTCAACGGCTGTAAAGATTTGCTGAGCAACTATTTTTTTATATACGTTTTAAATTTAGAAGAATTTAGAGCACTGTATTGTTCTGCCAAAATTATTTTGATATTATCTTCAGAAATCGGTTCCAATTATTTAATGAAATCATTAGCGATGTGTCCTCTTGAAGTTGATATCCATGCATATCTTGTAAAGAGATCCACCATCACATGCATGTATTTGGGCCCAGACCTGTTTCCACCAAAGCCTCCTATTGTATCAATTGACATAATTTGAAAAGAGTACTCTGGTGGTCCTAACTTGGACAATAACCCGATCGGTCGCCTTGATCTCGATTTATTTCTAGCACACACTTCACA